>CM053771.1:374575472-374952881 GCA_028658325.1 Potorous gilbertii
GGAGAAGTTGGGACTCAAAGTTTTAGGAACAACTGTTGAGTATTGTTCTTGCTACTAGGAAATAAGAAATACAAGTAATGGGGATTAGAAAGTTATCTGGCCCTACAGGACAAAAGAGAAGATGGGGTAAGGGAAGGGAAGGATGAAAGAAGAGAGGGCAGATTGGTGATATGGGTAATTAGAATGCTCAGTGTACTGGGGTGGGGGAAGGGGACAAATGGGGAAAAATTTTTGCAAACCAAATTTTGTGAAAATGAATGTAAAAAGTTAAATAAATAAATTTATATTTAAAATAAATAAATAAATAAATTTTGGGGGGGGGAAAGGCTATTGTAGACAAATTCCAGAGTTCCCACATCAAGGAGAAAATATTGCAAGCAGCTAAAAAGAAATAATTTGAATATTGTGGAAATACAATCAGGATAACACAAGATCCAGCAGCTTCTACATTAAGGGATCAAAGGGCTTGGAATATGATATTCCAGAAGTCAAAGGAACTGGGATTAAAACCAAGGATCACCTACTCAGCAAAGTTGAGTACAACACTTCAGGGAGGAAAAATGGTCATTCAATGAAATAGAGGACTTTCAAGCATTCTTGATGAAAAGACCAGAGCTGAAAAGAAAATTTGACTTTCAAACACAAAAATCAAGAGAAGCATGAAAAGGTAAACAGGAAAGAGAAATCATCAGGGACTTACTAAAGTTCAACTGTTTACATTCCTACATGGAAAGACAATATTTGTAACTCAGTATTTGGGTAGTTGGAGGGATTACAAACACACACACACACACACACATACTCATACACATAGACAGAAAGTTAAGGAGGGATGATATCTAAAAAATAAAATCAAGGGATGAGAGAGGAGAAAGGGAGAAATGAAATAGGGAAAATTATCACTCATAAAAGAGGCAAGAAAAAACTTTCTCAATGGAGGAGAAAAGGGAGGAGGTGAGAGGAAAAAAGTGAAGCTTACTTTCTTACATTTGACTTAAGGAGGGAATAACATGCTCACTCAATTTGGTATGAAAATCTATCTTACACTACAGGAAAGTAAGGGAGAAGGGGGCAAGTGGGGTGAGGGGGATGATAGAAGGGAGGACAAATGGGAGAAGAGAGTAATTAGAAATAAGCACTTTTGGGGAGGGACAAGGTCAAATGAGAGAATGGGGGCAAGATAGGATGGAGGGAAATATAGTTAGTCTTACACAACATGACTATTATGGAAGTCTTTTGCAAAACTACACACATATAGCCTATATTGAATTGCTTGCCTTGCCTTTGGGGATGGGTGGGGAGAGAGGAAGGGAGAGAAGTTAGAAGTCATAGTGTTAGAAAAGAATGTTGAGAGTTGTTTTTGCATACAACTGGGAAATAAGAAATTCAGGTAATGGGGTATAGAAATCCATCTTGCCCTACAAGAAAAGAAAGAAGATGGGGATAAGGAAAGGGTGGGATGTGATAGAAGGGAGGGCGCATTGAGGGAGGAGGTAATCAGAATGCAAGGTATTATGGGGTGGGGGGCAGGGAGAGATGGGGAGAAAATTTGGAACTCAAAATTTTGTGGAAATGAATATTGAAAACTAAAAATAAATAAACATTAAAAAAATAAAGAAAAAAAGAAAAGAGTCATTCTTGCTCCTTACTCTCAACAAAAGCAGAGATGAGCAGATTATTCATTTTGCAAACATCCTCAAATAAGAAGGAAAAAAGATAAGTAAACACTTACAATTATTAAGAAACTACTGAGTAACAAAAAAATTCTCTCTTATTTATAGCCTTTGGGGGAACATTCCTGGTTTTTCAAAAGTTTTATTGGCATATTTTGTTTTACATAACAAGCATTTCCAGGTCATCCTCACTCCATGAGAGTTCTCTTGTAAAACAATTAAGGAAAACTAACAATAGTGACTTCATCTGAAATCTTCAAAGAATCTATTTCTATTCTTCTCGCTTCCCAAACTCATTAAATACAGAGATAAAAAAGAAAAAAACCAAATTTATTGCTACAAATGTGCAGAGTTAAGCAAAACAAAACTTTTTGTCTGTACACAAAGTATATATGGGTTATTCTACATCCTAAATCTGTCCCCACACTGTCAGGAGGTAGATAATATGCTTCATTATTAGTTCTCTTGAGTCATGGATGGTAATTTTATTGATATGCTATTACAGCTTTCAAAATTATATTTAAAGTATTGTTATTATATATATTGTTCTCCTGGCTCTGCTTGTAACATTCTTCTTAGTCTACAAAAAATCAAAATTGTTCATTTGTATAAAATTGATGTTATAGTATAAATTATTCTGGTTGTACTTATTTCATTTCTGTATCAGTTCATACAAGTCTTTCTATAACCCTTCAAAATCATCCATCTCCATATTTCTTACAACACAGTATTCCATCACATTCATAAGCTGCAATTTATTAAATCATTCTTTAGCTAATGGTCACCCCTCTAGTTTTTTGTTATAGGCTTAAAAAATTGATCTGTGGAGTTAAAGAAAGAACAAAGAAGGATCTAGAAATAAAACAGACCTAAAGGTTAAAGATGTAAGGAATATTAAAGAATCAAGAGAAGTGAATGAGGTAGAGTTGAATGAGTACTCTGTGACTCAATACCCTGACCCACTTAAGTAAATCAATATCTTTTGTAGAAAGGGATAACAGAATGGGAAGTTACACAAAGGGAGAAAGAGGAGCTAATAGTAAAGGAGAAGAGGTGATGGATTCTACTAAATCCATACATGGACAATGAAGAAATAGCAATGTCTTTAATCTTTCAACAAGAGCTACGGTCTTTGAGTGAATAAGATGAAAGAAATGGAGGGGAAATATTGAGATGGAAAGGTTAAAAGGTAAGTCTCCCTCTAGAAGGGAAAGTGAAAGTGTTATTAAAAGAACATTTCCATCAAGGGAGAGATATAAATCTGTAGTACGAGAATAAATTTCATGGGGAGTAATGCATACTAGTACATCTTCCATAGAAGACCATATATTTCAATAGCATCATACCTAAGAAAAAGGAATATATCAGTTACAAAGGGCAACCAGAATCTGGAGTGACAGGGAAAATGTATAACCAGAGATGTGCCCTTAGGAATAGAGAAGAATCTTGCTAAGGTCAAGGGATAAAACTGGGTCTTATGATATGTGGCACAGAATTAATTCCCACCATTCAACATGACTTCCATTAGACATTGCTTCTTTAATGAACTGATATTTCTAAGCACAACAAAAATAGGGACAATAGGAACAAGATCTGTAAAAACAATAACACAGAAATCATATAGAAAAGGAAGTTCAAATGTAGCACTTTAGAAAGCTGGTTCTCATGAGGGACACAGAGAAGTTGCTCAAATGGAGAAACAAGAGAAGGAGATGGGAGGTACAAATAAAGGACAAGCCCATGAATCATAAAATTGAGAAGAGATGGAAGGGAAAGAGAAATAATGAGGACGAAGCAAAGGAAAAATCAGAAAGATGTATGATGAAAAATAAGGTTTAAAATATGATACTAGAGGGGAAGAAAAAAAAAGATTCTCGTGCTTATGTTGGGGTGGGAAAAAATAAAGCTTCAAAAGACAGAGAAATAAGAAATATGTAAATAAAGATAATAACTGAAGTAAACTCAAAGGATTTTTGATAAGACCAGTAAATGGGAGGAGTTGGGGAGAGGGAGATGAAGTCTGGGGAAATTAGGCTACCATGATACTTAAAGTAGGCAAGACTAACCGTGGTAACAAAATCCTGATTTTTAAAAGGAGGGCAAAATCAATATAAAAGAAATAAAGCCTAACAAATCTAGCAAGGATAACGTTAAATGTGAATGAGTTAAACAATAAAAATGAAGGAAAGAGGCAATCAGTGTCTTCAAGGAGATAGGAAGTAAATCACATCAGATGAAGTGGTTTCTGTAATATAAGGAAATAGCTCTACTGAACAGGAAGAAGGATGAACCAGTAACACTTCCTTGGAGAAACCACAAGTCTCTTACAACATGAATAATGCTGCCATATCAGAAGAATTAAGAAAGATAACATGTTGACAGTTACCCAGGTCTATTGCCTCTGAAGGAAGGACTAGTATCTTTGCCCCAAAGTTGCCTTAACTATTACAATAAGGTATAGTAAGGTGTAGTAAGGTATAGGGGTATGTGTGTCTGTGTGTTTTTGTGTGTGACATGCTCCTTGGAAACTAAAGCACATCTCCTCACACTGTATGTCTATTCCTTATTTCACCTGATAGAGGCTAATGAAAGTGAAGACGGGTCTCAGGAAAGTAGAAAAGATTTGAAATGTTACTATGGGAATACAATAAGGACTCAATCAGAGATGAATTAAAGGTTTGAAGAACCATGGTGAGGACTCAAATTGGGTTAAATAACATGCATTTGTGCTGAGCTGAATTAGTGCCTTTTGTGATTTTCTCCTTCAGTGTGAGTCCAGGGGTAGGACTAGAGACTGGGTCAAGATTGCTAACCATTTAAAAGTGGAGAGAAGCATACTGTTGAAGTGACTCACCATGTTATAAATTAGATTCTCAGACCAGTACAAAAACTTATTTAATAAAAAATGTAACTAAAGTTCAATATGATTCAAACCTAACCATGCATTATAATGTTCTTCATATGGGAAAAGACATTTTGAGTTCCAAAAAGACACTGCAAATAATATATCCCATTGCCAAAATCCCCAAAGCACGTCTAGGGATAAGATAACACTGCTTGCCTTTGTACCCAAAGTTTGAACAAAAATGATGCCCTATAAGAGCATATGGAAGATTCCAGAGGCTACAAGAGGAATCAGATGGAGGGAGGGAGGACATAAGACATTTTTCCTACTTTTGGTGGGTCCATGAGGAAGTGGCAGGATGGGAGCTCTGACAATCAGGACATTGGGGAGAGAGTGAGAAGTGAAGTAGTAGATGAGTGTAATGAGCTAGTCTGGGGAAATAGTCCAAAGGATACAGATAGGCCTTGAATAGGAGGTGGCACGTGGGGAGAACCTTGTTTGATTAAGAATTTTCTTCCTATGCAATTGTGGAAAGACAAGTCAGGGACAAAAAGAACGACCACATTTTCACCAAAATATTTAGAGCAGCATTTTTTTGTGGTAGCAAAGAAGTGGAAATAACATAGGTGCTCATTGGCTGAGGGAATGGCTAAACAGATTGTGGTATATGAATGGATTTATCTGCTTTTTCAATAGATCAATTAATCAGCATTTATTAAGAGTCTACTGTATACTAGTCATCATGCTAAGGTTCCAAAGACAAAAGACAAACCGTTCCCCAGGATCTTTATGGTTGAAGGGGTATAGGAAAAGAACATGTGTGCATGTACATGTATGTATGTGTGTATTATATACATGTGTGTATATATATATATATGTATATATATATATATATATACATATATATATATATATATGAGGAACGGGAAACATTTATTAAATGCCTTCTTCTTGTTCTTGTTCGGTAATTTCAGTCATGTCAGACTCTTCATGATTCCACATGGAGTTTTCTTGACAAAGATACTGGAGTGGTTGGTCATTTCCTTCTCTACCTCATTTTATAAATGAGAAAACTAAGGCAACAGGGTTAAGTGACTTGCCCAGAGTCACACAACTAGTAGCTGTCTGAGGCCAGATTTAAACTTGGGTTTTCTTGACTTCAGACCAGGCATTCCCTACACTGCACTACCTAGCTGCCCTTATTAAGTGCCTGTTATGTACCAGAGGTCAGTTAGGTGGCACCGTATGTAGAGTGCCAGTCCTGGGAGTCAGGAAGGCTCAAGTTCAAATACAGTCTCAGGCATTTACTAGCTGAGTGACCTTGGGCAAGTCACTTAACCCTATTTACCTCAGTTTCCTCATCTGTAAAATGAGCTAGAGAAGGAAATGGCAAACCTCTCCAGTCCTCTATCTTTGCCAAGAAAATCCCCAAAAGTTGTCATAAAGAGTTGGACACGAGCAAAATGACTAAACAAGCACATGTACCAGGCATGGTGCTAAGTGCTTTATTATTATAGTATTATCTCATTTGTTTTCCACAACAAACCTGTGAGATAATGTTATTACCCCTATTTTGTAGTTGAGGAAACTGAGACCGACAGAGATTAAATAACTTTTCCAGGGTCACACAAAGAAACAGTGACTGAAATAGATTCTGGTGAATAAACAAGATTATCTTTGTGACATAGAGAATCAGTGCAGCTGAGGTTCCATTCCTCAAGGACCGTGTTGGCAGTTGTACAAAGATCATACCAGGAATATCAATAGATAAATTAATGTTTGTGACTGTTCTACGAATGGTGTGAATATTGGGACCTGACACTCTCTTTCCCATCATTCTACTACCAATAGAAGTAGAAGGGAGCCACAGAGGACTGAGTGCTATCATGGGATGCCATGCCCAATAAAGTTCATGACCCTGGTAGTCAACCTTTTGGTGATCAGTTTCCCCTGATTTAACTAAACTGGACCTTGGATATCATGAGGTCTTTTATATCATAAGGACTGTAACACTACTCAAAGCCTTTCTACCTTGGACAAGCTTGACAATGTGTATTCTTTAGGCATTCCCTCCATATCATCATAAGGCAGTCAGAGCAGGGACTTTTATGGAAGGAAGCTATCTATGCTTATTTGGAAAGACCCAATCTATACAAACAATAATCTTACAAGTATGACAGATTAGCTTCTTTTGCAAGAGAAAAAATTGCAAAAGGCAGAAGGCCTCATGAAATCACATTGGAGAGCTGAAATATTATAGCTCCCCCTTAGCATTCACACTCCCAGAAATGCAAGAACATGTAATCTTTTTTTTTTGGCTCAACTCTATTTGCTAAAAGGGAAGGCTATTTAATGCATAATGATACTAATGCAAGAAAGAAAATAAGAGGGCCAATGAAACATTTAAAATTACTTGAGGGATTGTAGAAAACCAAAAACAAATAAAATAATAACAATACAAATTACTTGAGGGAAATAGATGGACATTCAGAAGGGAACATAGACAAGAAGGCAGTTTTGTTACTATTGTTATATTGTCATATATATATGACACGAATGAATTTAATACATACCTTTAAAAAGCTCTCCTTGTATGTAATAATTCACAGTTCCACATGTAAAATATATTATCTTTAAGGTTCTTTTCATAAAGAGCAGTTAGTTGATGAAGGGAGCAGAAAAATGGAAGGGACATTAAAGGCTATCTCATACAACCCTTTTATTTTATAGATAAGGAAACTAGTTTCCAATAAAGACTTGCAGATGTTTATATATATATAGAAATAAACAGAAATGGAATTTGAACTCAAATCCTCCTGACTCCAAGTCCAGCACATTTGCCATAATTAACTAGTTTTGCTACAAAGAACTCTGGGTAAGTTAGACATTGTTTTCCTAAAGGATCACATTAAACTTGCTTTCTTCAGGAGAATGGAAGTCTTTATGCCAGAATTTAGTATAATTAATAATCTTTTAATATTTTGTCTCTTTCTTAAAACATCCATCCCTTTATGGCTATTCAACTTTAGTGATATTACTTCGTATAGCTCCATTGTTCTTGTCTAGTTGGTGTACCTCGGTTAATCTCTCAACTTTGTATACCTCAGTTAATCTTGTCCAAGACTCTCATTTGATTGTCTAAGCCCTCAAAGGGTATAAAATTGTTAAGCCTAGCACAGCCGAATGAGCTTCTTCACTGAATTCCTTCTTCTGTGTGTCTTCTCCTTCATGGCCCTAGTCATAAATTTTAAGAGTTATGCCTTGATAACTAGATAAGGAAATGGCAGACCTCTCCAATATCTTCGCCAAGAAAACCCCATGGACAGTTTAGTCCATGGTGTCATGAAGAGTCAGACATGACTGAATGATTGAACAGCAATGACAACATCTTAATGATGCTGAAAATTTCTGTGCTCTGGGATAATTCTTCAACATCATTGTCTGAAGTAGAAGGCCTGAGGTAAAACCAGACCCCGAAATACATCTTATCCTCTTTTCTTCAGGTTACAATGCCATTAATTGCTTCCTGTTCAATGAATTCTTTGCTTAAGACCTAGCAGAACTTTCAGGTTCATGGGTACTATTTTGAGTGACCACTTTGAAGGTGACTTTCATCTTGTCTACTGATCATCTAATTTGTTGGTGTTAGTGGAAAGGGGTTGTTTAAATCTTCTTTCAAATCAATTCATGGATGTCCATACATAGTGGATTCTAGAAGAGTGTTCAAAAAGATGATCTGTTCTTGAATAAAGGCTAGTGGCATAAATTAGATGAGAAGAATTCTCCATTCTTATCTCAAATTGTCAAAGGACTGAGGAGCCTTAGCAAAAAGTATGAAAAAATAAATGTTCTTTTGAGGAGTATTGGTTCTGGGTTCAGTAGGACTGACGTGAAATCCTACCTATGACATTAATTACCTGTGTGACTAAGCAAGGTGCTTAGCTTCCTTGGCCTGTTCACTCATCTGCAAAATAAAAGGGGGCTGTTCCTTCCAGCTCTAAATCTAAGATCCTTAGAACCTTTGAGTGCAAGAAAATGAGAAACCAAATGACACATGTAAACACAAGGCCATCCAGAATTATTATCAGGGTAAGCAGGCTCAAAGAACTTGTGACAGCTGCAGTTTCATTTTGTTTTGTCTGTTTTTTTAATGCAACATGTTCTCATGCACTGTAGTGTCTGGTCATTGACTTTTGGATGCTTGACTCTGAAATTTCCTTTATGCAGTGTTCTGTGGCTAGTTAGTGAGAAAGGCAATTAGCTCAATGAAAGGAGTCCTGAAAGGGTGTTCCTTTGATGTGTTCTGTAGTTAACATGCTTAAGATACTTGATTCAAGACCAACGAGGCCCTGGCTTCAGGAAGAAGAGCCATATTGACTTTTATGTGATTCAGGCTTGGGTGTTCTCTGATGAACACAAAATTGTGAACGTCAGTGTCTAGACTTTTATTTGTGAGTTGTTAGGTTCTTTGCATTTTTTTCCCTTTAGATTAGTTACTTTTAAAACTTGCCTTGCACATACCTGGCATTGGTCAATCCAACAGAACAGCATCACCATAAGTCTGTTGAATCACCTTCCTGTTTGATCATATTTCCAGCTCATCGTGGGAGTTTATGGATAAATATCTTAATACATAATCAAAAATAAAGTAAGTTTAAAGAAAAAAAAGAAAAGGGTAGCAAATGTGATTTTTGTGTGAAGGATGAGATTTTAAATACAAATGTCAAAGTATACCCAGATGACATTGTCACTGTTAGGGATAAACCTTTTGATGTCTAATATAGATAGGTGCTTTAATATAAATTGCTGAAATATATGTATGAAGAAAGAGATTTCAGACAGGATTTTGACAGTCTAGGAGAGAAAATTACCCATGCAGAGATCTGAAAATTGGAATCTCTTTGTTAACAATATGGCAGGATGCCTTGCTTATGTGCAAACAATTTAATGTTAAAAAGAAACAAATGATTTTATTTATTAAAAACTAGAGAAATATAAACATGAAGAAACATGGTTTCAAAGGCATCAGAGATAGACTGCCTTGTTGGAGACCTCAGAGCTGAGGCATGATAGCTACCTCTTCTCGTGTGCAAATACTTGTTTTCTCACTAAGGAGGGTAACACTCCACTTCAGCTGGATCCTTCCTGATTGTTTAGAGATTAATGGCATCACTGGCCAACTGGAGTTGGAGACAATCTGTTGTCACCTCTGGCATGAGAAGGGAAAGCACTTGCTGTAGTGAGCTGTTTTAAAGAGTCAAGCCTGAACTGGGCTGCATGAGCTCCATTCTGATTGGACAGCACAGAATGCTGAATAACTGGTGGATCTGGTCTGTTTAGTGCAGAGATAGCCAGACTGATAAGCATTGCAGTTGTCTAGATTAAAGACAATTGCTGCTTTTTCCATTAAGAGCTAACATTTTCTAAATTTTTTTAAGGGTGATGGTTAATTAAAATTGCTTAAAAGGTTTCAAGGACAGAGGTGAATTTCCCCAGTTGAAGAGTAGTTAGGACCAACACTGATAGACGGAGCAATTGCAGTTGGTGCAAATGTTGCTGAATGGACCAAAGACGTTGGAGCCTGCAGTCTAGAGTTGTCATGTTGTCTTAAACTCATGAACTTTTCTCCCTTGTGTATTTGCAGGGAAAGTTCCTATAAATGGGTGCCCACCCTTCGCCATAGTTACTGAATACATGGATTGAACCATGTGATCTGGGTTTACATGTACATTGTGACGCATTTTATTATTTATGTATTTTCTTTTCAACATGTTAATATTTCTAGATCTTTTGCCTTATTAAGTAAATAGTTATGTTCAAGATAAAAATGTCATCATTAGGCATGGCTGGTGATATAAATGGAAAACCTATTGGCTAGGGACTCAAGAACTAAAGTAGTCTGTAGGATAAGCATAGTGCCCTTCAAGAGAATTCCCCCCTAGAAATGTAATTATGTGGTGGTGGCCAGTGAAGATAGGATGAAGGAGTGAGTCAAGTCCAGAGAGAGTCTGGGATATTTCATACACCTAGATGAGAGGTGTGAGACCTCAGGTGTAACATTTGTGGGAGTTTATGAGTCAGTTTTGTGGCTAGACCCTATTTGTAGTACAACACATAAGGTGTTACATTTGGGAAAAGTGGAGGCTCAGACTACCATTACACTTGTCTCATTACACACATAAACACTATCTTTCTGCTCTTATTTTATGTTGAAATGTTCATGCTTTTCATAAAAAAATAAAAATAAAAATAATGAAAGAGAGGCCCTGGACCAAGGAATAATAAGGCACCAAGGAGAAGTAAATTTACTTCCAAGGAGAAGTAAATGTTTAATATATATATTATATATATATATTTTTTATTTATTTATTTATATTATATATATATTATTTATTTATATTTATTTATATATATATATATATATATATATATATATATATATATATTATATGTACATATATTCCTAAAGATGACAGAGCACAAAGAATTGGAAACAAATTAGATACTCATCAATTGGGAAATGGCTAAACTAACTGAGGTACATGAATATAATGTAATGTTACTGTGTTGTAAGAAAACATGACTATGATGAGTACGGACAAATATGGGAATATTTATATGAGCTTATGAATAATGAAGTAAGCAGAACCAGGAAAATGACATGCACAATGACCACAACAAGGTAAACAAAAATAACAACAAGGAAAATGAAACTGGAACACCAGGTAATTATAACTATCAAGCCTGGTAATGAAGGTGATGGAAGAAAATACATCTCCCTCGCAATGTAAAATCACAACAAAACCAGAAGAAACAAAAAGAATTATCCTAACTTATTACACCAGTAAAACTGAGAACATTAAGAGAAATAGATGATTCCCATCAAAAACTGAAATACTCAAAGCAAAGAACACCAAATAGAAAACAAAATAATCCTGTCTCAGAAAAAGGAAACAGAATGTAACTGAAGGGTGGGGAGAGGGGCAGAAAACTCTTGGTCCTGATAAATTTATGGGAGAATCACATCAATCTCTAAAAGAATAGTTGATCCCAATACAATATGTTTTATTCTTTAAGAATGAGAAAAATAGTATTCTACCAAACTCCTTCTAGAAAATATACATAGTCTTAATACTTCCAAGGAAAACTATAGGCCAATATCATTAATGGATATTAATTCAAAATTTTTAAATAAAATCTTGTCAAACAGGGTACACAGCATTTATTTCAAAAAATCATTCATTATAACCAAGTTGTGTATGTTCACCCTTCATTGGCAAAGAAGACCATGCTATCAGAGAAATAATGACATGACTTGAACTTGACTTTGTTTTGAATGAAGGAGGGCTGTGCAGGTCACCAGCCTCACTTCTCCTCCAGACACATCTGAATCCAGAGACCAGATATTCATCAGGATGACTGGAGATGACCCAGGATGAGGCAATTGGGGTTAAGTGACTTGCCCAAGGTCACACAGTTAGTAAGTGTCAAGTGTCTGAGATGAGATTTGAACTCAGGTCCTCCTGAACTGGTGTTCTATCCAGTGCACCACCTAGCTGCTCCTCTATGGCCAGATTGGATTTATACTAAAGATGCAAGGATGGATCATCATTAGGAAATCAATCAAAATAAACATACTAAAAACAAAAATCTCTAAAACCACATAATTTTCTCAATACATGAAGAAATGGCATCTGACAAAGTACAATATTCTTTTATGTTAAAAAAAAAACTCTTAAAAAGTATAGGAATAGAGAGGTTTTTTCAAATGAAATCTATCCCAAAACCAAAGCAAATGTTATATTCATTGAGGATGCACTGCAAGTTTTCTCATTAAATATAAGACAAAAAAATTCTCCCTTTCTCTGCTATTATTTGACATAGGTAAAAAAAATGCTATGAATATCAAAAAGGCAAGAAAAATAAATTAAAAGCACAAAGTTAGACAAAGGGGAGATGAAACTACCCCAATTTGTTTATAACATGATGTTTTATTTTAAAAATTCTAGAGAACAAGCAAGAAAATACCTTCAGCAAGCTGCAAATTTATAATAACATATGTAATATATGATAATAAAATAAAGCCACAAAAATATATTTATATATATATATATATATATATATATATATATATATATATTCAAATCCAGATGACAATAAGAGAAAGGGAAGTCTCATTAAAAACAATTTTAAAATACATGTCAATCTACCAAAGCATACTCAATACCTGTATGTGCTCATTTGTGAAATGTTTTTTAAAGAAATAAAGGAGAATTTTAAAAGCTAGAGGAAGATTTGGTGCTCATAACTCAGCCATGTCAACATAAAAAAAATGAAAATCTTACCAATTAGTTTACAAATTTAGTGCTATACCAATCAAATTACTGAAGAGATAATTTATGGAGCTAGACAAAATGACAACAAAATTCATTTGGAAAACTAAAATAACCATAATTACAAAGTTTAATGAAAAAAGGGTAAGGATGAAAGGAGACTGACACTCTCAGAATCCAAATTATTTTATAAAATATCAATCATTGAAACCATTTGTATTTTTTTAACAGGATAATAGAACAGACTGGAAAGGGAAGAATTAAAAAATAACAACTAAATAGCTCAGTGTTTGATAAACCTGAAAACATCAAATACCTAGGAAAGAAATTAAGCTGTCTGGCAAAAATTAGCCTTAAACCAAAATTTTATACCATATTTCACAATACATTCAAGTTGGATAGATATGCAACCTGAATATTAAAG
Source organism: Potorous gilbertii (assembly GCA_028658325.1). Classification (NCBI taxonomy): domain Eukaryota; kingdom Metazoa; phylum Chordata; class Mammalia; order Diprotodontia; family Potoroidae; genus Potorous; species Potorous gilbertii. The sequence continues at coordinate 374,588,748 of CM053771.1, forward strand.
ATTATATCATAAAAAATTTAAAGCAACAATTCATATACCCTTCACAGCTGTGAGTAGGGGATAATTTTTGTATCAAATGAAGGAGAGGAAATTACAAAAGATAAAATGGATCATTTTGATTACATGAAATTGGAAACCTTTTGCCAAACAAAATTAATGCATCTAGGATGAAAAGAAAAGCAATCAACTTACAAAAAAAAAATCTTTGTATTGAATATCTCAAATAAGAGTTTAAGATCCAAGATGTATAAACAACTGATAGAAATAGATAAGACTAAAAGCCATTCTCAAGGATGTGAACAAATAATTTTCAGAAGAAAAACTGCAAACCATTAACAGCAATACGTAAGAACCTATTAATAAAAATCAATTTTTAAAAGAAAATTCACCTCCCTTCTTTGCAGAAGTGCAAAACATTTAAAAAACTGTCATACTTGATGGATTTATTGGTTAGTTCTTTTATACTGCCTTTTTCTCTCTATTATAGGAATGATTCTCTGGGCAGATATGGAAATGGTGATAGAAAACAAAAAAAATTTAGACGAGTGCCAATAAAGTAGCAGATGGAAAATAAATTCACAAAAATCATTAGTGTTTCTATACGGCAAGAATAAATTCCAGGAACAAATAATAGAAAAAGAAATCTCATTTAGAATATCTACAAAATCCATGAAGTGTCTGGGAACCCATATACCAAGACACACTCAAGTTTTATATAAATGTATAAATGTGTAGTGAGGGACTAACCAGTGAGAGTCCTAGTGGGTTACAGAGGGCATACACAAATATTCTTTCTTTGCCTGGTTTGAATCTACCATGGAAAACTTCATGAGCCTACTTCCAAATGAGCCTACGCTATGAGTCATGAGCCGGTACTAATATGTGCCCGAGGAAAGGGGAACCCTCAGATTGGGATGAAAAGAAAGGGTACCAATCACTTTAAACTTAAGCCACCCCTTCCTAGGGACTGAATAGGTGCAGAGGATAGAACATGATCCTGTTTTGGAGGATGTTTTGGTAATTCCTGGCCATGCTATACTTTTAGCGAGGTGATGCAGTGGGTCTCAAGTTAGAAAGGCCTGAGCTCAAATCCAGCCTCAGACACTTAATTGTTGTGTGAAATTGGGCAAGTCATTAAAAAACAACAACAACAACAAAAAACCCTCTATTTGCCTCAGTTTCCTCATCTGTAAAATGGGGGAAATAATAGCAAACTACTTCCCAGAATTTTATGAAAACCAATGAGATAATATTTGTGAAGCATTTAGTCACAAGGCTGGCACATAGTAGACTCTCCATAAAAGCTACTTACTATATAACTACATATAACTTGTATATATAGCTAGATATAACTTAAGTAATATAGTTATATAATAATCTATAACTAATCTAAGATCTACAACAAATTAGCACACATATATAATATCAAAGGCCATTCCCTATAAAAAACAGTAGGAGACTAAGGTCCTCAAAAGAAGAATTAAAAACTATTTTTAAAAATATGAAAAATTGCTACCATGACAGGAGCAGGATCTACTATGTAGTCTAGGATAGTTTTTCCTTAAAAGAACTGAACCCATCTTCGAGATGTCATTGGCTAAAAACATGAAAACCCAGTCTATTGATGGAGCTTCTTGGTAGATAGCAGTTCTTCCCTCAGACTTCCATCAGACCAACATGGCCAACATGGAGAAAGAAGTGACAACCTACCTGAATCAGTGTTGATTACTTGCTGAATATTCTTTTCCCGTTATATCTAAGTAAACCTCATTTTGTTCACTGTTAGATTATGAATATCTCATTTAACTCCAGTTTTAATCCTGAAGAAACAAACATGCCTGAATTGTACTTAGTCTACAATAGCTTCAAATAACTGATCAGTTATAATTTGCATTTTATGTGCTTATTTGTAAAATAATGTTATCACTACGACTTTAACTCTGTTACAACAGGTGAAACATGTAAAAACAGTTTTTCAAAATTTCTTCTCTTTTTTGCCTACGCTTCCACCACCCCCTTTATTTTTATTCAATGCCCCCCCCCATTGCCCCAGCAGCTAGTACCACCACTTCCCATCATTTCAGAGGTATTGCCCACTTTGGGAACCTGTGCAAGTCTAGATTATTTCATTTGGTAAACTCATCACCTCATCTATGGATTCAGTTCTCTTTATGCTGATAATTTTCAAATCTACTTATCCAGCCAAAATCTCTCTGGTGTCCTCTAGTCTCATGTCTCTAACTGACTATCAAATATCCCAAATTGGAGGTCCAGTGGACATCTCAAACTCAACATATTCAAAACTGAATTCATTATCTTTCCCTTGAAAACTCTCCCCCATTTCAAACTTCCAAACCTCCACCTTCCCTATTACTTTAGAACAGAGATATCAAAAATGCAGCTTGCAGTCTGAAGTAAGTGTGGCAGAACCAGATTAGAATGTAATTAAGAAATATTAAACAAAATAAATAAAATAATGAAACTAGATAATGTTATTATAAGATTTTTAAAAAAGTCAATATGCATCTGCAGCGATCTTTATATACAGTTTAGTGGTTCCCTTTTTTAACCTTTGACTTTAAAAAAAACCATTTTAATTCATTATTTATTTTTAACATTCTTTTCTTCTTAAATTTCGAGTTCTAGATTCTCTCTCACCCTTCCGCTACCTTACTCATCTACTAAGAAAGAAAACAACATATCATTTATATGATATAGTATATCTATATTTATATATATCATGCAAAACACATTTCCATATTAGCCATATTTTTTCTAATAAGCAAGGAAAATAAGATGAAAAAAATATATTTCAATTTACACACAGAGTTAATCAGTTCTCTCTCTGGCAATAGGTAGTATTTTTTCATCATGAGCCCTGTGGAATTTTCTTAGATCACTGTATTGCTCAGGGTAGGTAAGTCTTTTACAGGGGATCATCATTACAACATTGCTGCTACAGTGCACAATGTTCTCTTGGTTCTTCTCTACTTTACCTGGCATTAATCTTTAAAAGTTTTGCATTGATCTTTCTGAAACTACGCTCCTCATCATTTCTTATAGCACAACAGTACTCCATGACCATCATAGATCACAGCTTGCTCAGCCATTCCCCAAATGATAAAATCCCTCTACAAAAAAGAGCTGCTATATTTTTCTTAAAAAATATAGATCCTTTTCCTTTTTCTTTAATTTTCTTTGTATATAGTCCTAGTAGTGGTATTGCTAGGTCAAAGGGCATGCATAGTTTTATAGCCCTTTGGGCATAGTTCCACATTTTTCTCAAAAATGTTTGGAAAAGTTCTGTACTTCACCAGCAGGTCATTAATGTACCTATTTTTCCTTCATCTCAGCATTTGTCATTTCTGATAGGTGTGATGTGGCACCTCAGAGCTGTTTCAATTTGCATTTCTCTAATCAATGGTGATTTAGAGAATTTTTTCACATGATTATAGATAGCTTTGATTTCTTCTTTTGAATACTGCCTGCTTAAATCCTTTGACCATTTATCAATTTGGAAATGGCTCTTATTTTTTATATGACTCAGTTCTATACTCAATATATATTTGAGAAATGTTTTTACCAGAGAAATTTGCTATTTAAAATTTGAAACTTTTTCATTTAAAATTAAATTTATTATTAAATTAAAATTTTAATTAAAATTAAATAAAAATTTAAATTTTAAATTTTAAACTTCATTGTCTATGGTTCCTTTTAGCATAATGCAATTTTCCTGATTATCTCTTAGGTCCTTTTTTGCATTTGTTTTGTCTGAGATCATGATTGCTACCCTTGCTTTTTTTCAGTCAAGCTGAAGCATATTAGATTCTGCTCTGCTCCCTTATTTTAACACTGTGTGTGCCTTTCTGTATCACATGTGTCTCTTTTAAACAACATATTGTTGGATTCTAGTTTCTAATTCATTCTGCTATCTGCTTGCATTTTATGGGTGACTTCATTCCTTTCATATTCACAGTTCTGATTACTGCATATTTCCCTCAATCACATTTTCTTCTTTCTTCCCTCCCCATACCCACTCTCTTTTTACCATGTCCCTCTTCAAATGACTTTTGTTTGTAAACACTGCCTCCCCTAATTTGCCCTTCCTTCTATCATCCCCTTCTTCTCTCATTTCCTTTCTCTCCTATTCTCCCATTGAGTAAGTCGCATTTCTGTACATAACTGAGTGTGTGTGTGTGTGTGTGTGTGTGTGTGTGTGTGTGTGTGTGTATGCGTGTATTCTTCCCTCTTCAGACCAATTCCAATGACAGTGAGGTTCAAGCATTGCCTGACACACCTCCCATTTTCCCCTTCATTATAAAAGCTCTTCCTTGTGTGCTTCTTACATGAGATAATTTCCCCCATTCTACTTCTTCCTTGTTCTTTCTGAGAGTGCATCCCTCTTCCTTGCTTCATTTTTTTATCATTCCAATATAATTGACTCCCACCCATGTCCTCTGTCTATGTAAACATCTTTTAACTACTCTAATAATGATAATAGCCTTCGGTGTTACATGTATCATTTCCTTATATAGGAATGTTAGGCAGTTTAACTTCTTTGAGTCCCTCATGGTTATTGTTTCATGTTTACCTTTTTAATGCCTCTCTTGAGTTTTATGTTTCAGTGTCATATTTTCTATTCAGCTCTTGTCTTTTTGTCAGGAATGCTTGAAAATCCTCTATTTTTTTAAATATACATTTTTCCCTGAAGAATTACACTTAGTTTTGCTAGGTAGATTAATTTTTGTTGCCATCCTGGCTCTTTTACTTTCTGGAATATCATATTACAAGTTCTCATATCCTTTAATGTAAAAGCTTTTAAGTCTTGTGTTATCCTAATTGTGGCTCCAAGATATTTGAAGTGTTTTTTTCTTGTTCTGTGACATATTTTTTATTTGACCTAGGAGCTCTGGAATTTGACCATAATATTCCTAGGAGTTTACATTGTAGTATCTCCTTCAGGAGGTGATCAATGGATTCTTTCCATTTTTATTTTACCCTATGAATCTCAGATATCTGGGTATCTTTCCTTGATAGTTTCTTGAAATATTATGTCTAGGCTCTTTCTTTGATCATGACCTTCAGGTAGTTCAATAATTCTTAAGTTATTTCTTCTCAATCTATTTTCCAGGTCAGTTGTTCTTCTGACGAGATATTTCACACCTATTTTTTCATTCTTTTGACTTTGTGATATTATTTTTGGTATCTCATGGAATCATTAGGTTCTCCTTGCCCAATTCTAATTTTTAAGGAATTATTTTCTTCAGTGAGATTTGGTCCATTTGTCTAATTCTGTTTTATAAGAAATTCTTTCTTTAGTGAATTTTTGTATCTCCTTTTCCATTTATTTAATTCTGCTTTTTAAGGAGTTTCTTTTTTCTTTAGTGGATTTTTGTGCCTCTTTTACCATTAAGCTAATTCTATTTTTAAAGTGTTATTTTCTTCAATTTTTTGTACTTCTTTTACCAAGATGCTAATTCTCTTTTCATAATTTTCCCACCTTTCTTTTCTCAATTTTTCCTGTACCATTCTTATCTCTTTCTTTATCTCTTCCAGGAACTCTTTTTGGGTTTGGATCCAATTAACATTTTTCTTTGAGGCTTTTTTTGGTAGCTGTTTTCAATTATTGTCTTCTTCTGAATTTATGTCTTGGTTGTCCCTGTCACTGTACTATCTTTCTATGTTCAGATTCTTTCATTGTTGCTGTTTGCTCATTTTTCCAGCCAATTTCCTTTTACTTTGAACTTTATGTTAAAGCTGGATTCTGCTCACTTGCAGGTGAGGAAGCACTGTCCCAAGCTTCAGGCTTTTTTTGTGCTGCTGCTTTCAGAGCTAGTTCTGGGGGTCTGCCAGTTTGGGGTTCTTTCTAGGGGGTGTGATCCTGGGAGATGTATGGTCAGTGCTCTCCTGGTTTGCACTCTGGTCATTATCCAGGTAAAGCTTTTAGTCCCCTGCAGCCACAAGAGCTAGAACTCTTCTTTGCTTTGGTACTATAACCAGGGTCCCTGTTCCCTTTTGACTGACCACCAGCTCTCCTCTCCTGGTACTGTGACTCAGAATTCCATATGCTTGCGCTTGGTTTTAGATAGATACCACTTATAATTTTCAGGAAAGATTTTTTTGTGCTTTTGCTTTTTATTGAACCAATCCTTTATTCTTGGTACAAATCCAGTCCTAGTCATACTGTATGATCTTTGTGCTATACTGCTGTAATCTTTCTGCTAGCATTTTACTTTAGATTTTTACATCAATATTCAGTAGGGAAATTGGTCTATAGTTTCCTTTTTCTGTTTTGAATTTCCCTGGCTTAGATATCAAGACCATACCCTATAAAGAAAAATTCCTTCTTTACCTATTTTTTTTTTCAGTTTATGTAGCATTGGCATTAATTGTTCTCTAAAGGTTTGGTAGAATTCATTTTCATATTCACCTAACCCTAGGGTTTATTTTCTTGGTTTTGGTGGAGTATTGTTCCCCAAGGTAATCAGGGTTAAGTGACTTCCTCAGGGTCACACAGCTAGTAAGTGTCAAGTGTTAAATGGCAAATTTGCACTCAGGCCGTTTTGACTCCAGGCTGCTTTTCTATTCACTGTGCCACCTAGCTGACCCCTAGGGGTTTTTTTTTCCTTATGGAGTGCATTTATTGTTTGTTTAACCTTTTTTTTTCTAAGATAGAGTTATTTAAGTATTCTACTTGCTGCTCTGTTCTCATCTGAGGAATTTATCTTTTTGTAAATATTTATCCATTTCATTAAGATTGTCAGTTTTATTGGCATATAGTTAGGCAAAATGGTTCCTAACAATTGTGCTTATTTCATCCTCACTAATTATGAATTTGATGAGGGGTGTGAGACCCCCCCCCCCAAAGACCAGGGTACCAGGGGCAGGTGAACTGCAGAAGAATTCACAGACTCAAGCATTGTTGAGGTCAAGGTAAAGATTTATTACACTTTTCAGCAGGCAAGAGTTCTTAGGGAACCCGCAACCTTATACAGGGAAAGTTTATATAAGATATTCTATAGTCAAAGATGTGCCAAATATGCCAACTAGGTGTTTTGGGATGGGATTAGGGAGGACATTCATAAAGGGACATGCACTTTTGGTATCAGGTATTTTACCCAAAGTTCATCAGGAAATAGCCCAAGATGGGGGCTACTTGGAGGTGTGGTTTTAGGCCTGAAACATCACTAAGTTAACCATCAGTCAGGGCTGACTCAGAAATACCAGGTTGCTGTCATCAATGTCTTGTTAGACAAGCTAAATGTAAGGGGGTGTATGTATATATATATATACATATATATACATATATATGTATATATATGTATATAACCCAGGGCACAGCCCATTCAGCCAGTACACAGCTGGTTCAAGCTGGTAAGTTCTATAGGTACAGCTGGCTGCTGTAGGAGGAAGGGAAATAATGACTGTTGCTGGGCAGGCTGTGTCCTTGGGCTGAGGAGAAACTACTTGGGATGGTGTTTTGAGGGTAGGGAGAAATGTGATTTTTAAAGAGAAATGTGATTTTAGAATTGGGGTCCAAGCACATGTACCCAAGCACCCCATCAAATTCACTCTTTTCATTTTAATATTGGTAATTTAGTTTTATTCTTTCTTTTTTCTAATCCAGTTAGCCAATGGTTTGTCTATTTTATTCTTGTTAGGTTTTTGCTCCCCCACCCCCAAAAAAAATCAGCTTCTAGTTTTACTTATTAATTCAGTGGGGTTTTTTTGTTTTTGTTATTGTATTTTGTGTTTTGTTTTGTTTTACTTTCAATTTTGTTACTGTCTTCTTTGATATTCAGGATTTCTATTTTGGTGTTTCACTGGGGGAGCACTTATTAGTTTTCTAATTTTTTTAGTTGCTTGGCCAATTCATTGACTTGCTCTTTCTCTCTTTTATTGATGTAGAGATATAGATTTTCCCCTAAGTACTGCTTTGTCTATATTCCATGAATTCTTGGATGTTGTCACATTTTCATAATTATCTTTAATGAAATTATTGTTTCTATGATTTATTCTTTGACTCACTCATTCTTAAGGGTTAAGTTATTTAGTTTCCTATTAGTTTTTATTCTGTGTTTAAAAAGACTCTTTATTGAATATATTTTTCTTGCATCATTGCCAGAAAATAAATATTTATTACTTCTATTTTTCTGCATTTGTGAAATTGTTGTGCCCTAATACATGATTAATTTTTGTGAAGGTGTCATTCATAGCTAAGAAATAGGTATTCTCATTTCTATTCCCATGTAATATTCTCCAGAGGCCTATCACATCTAACTCTTCTAAAATTCTATTCATTTTCTTAACTTCTTTTTTTGTTTGGTTTATAATTAGATTCATCTAGGTCTGAGAGGGATAACTGAGATCTCCTACTACTATAGTTTTATTGTTTCCTTCTGTAACTCATTTAATTTTCCCTTTAAGAATTTAGATGTTATGCCATTTGGTGCCTATTCAGTAATGATATCAATTCATTATCTATGGTATCTTTCAGTAAAATGTGGTTTCCTATTTTTCTTTTTAAATTAGGTCTATTTTTGTTTTTTCTTAGTCTAAGCAACCCCTGTCTTTTTTAGTTTTGCCCTCCAAAATGGTGGCTTCTAAATCTTGTGTGATTTTATGATTCCATGGTCCCTGAATTGTCTTTTTAGTTGTTTACAATGTTTTTTCTTTGACTTAGGAGTTCTGAATTTTGGCTATAACATTCTTGGGAGTTTTCACTTGGGGAATTCTTTCAAGAGATGACTGGTGAATTCTCTCAATTTCTACTTTGTTCTCTGGTTCTAAGATAGCTGGGTAGTTTTCCTTCACAATTTCTCGAAATATGAGCCTAATCTAGGTTCTTTTTGTTTGTTTGTTTATGTCTTTCAGAGAGACCAATAAATCTTACATAAGCTCCTCTCAATCTTTGTTCCAGATGACTTGGTTTTTTCTATCAGATATTTCATATTTTCCTCTATTTTTTCAGTCTTTTAATTTTGATTATTTCTTGATGTCTCAAGAAGATATCAGCCTCCAATTGGCCAATCCTAATTTTTAAGGAGCTTTTTTTCTTCAGTAAGATTTTTTTTTTTTACCAAGCTGTTATCTCCTTTCGTAACTTTCTTGGTTAGTTCTCATTTTTTTCCTAGTTTTTTTCTACCACTTTTATTTGTTTTTTTTTCTTTTTGCTCTTTTTAAAAATCTCTTCTTTAGCTCTTGCTTTAACACTTCTAGGGAGTCTTGCTGGCCTTATGTCCAATTTGCATTGTTCTTTGAGGCTTTGCTTATAGTTTCCAAGTCACTATCTTCTATTGAATTTGTGTCTTAAGTTTCCCTATCACCATAATAGCTCTTTAAGGTCCCGTTCCTTTCTTTCTTCATTGTTTCAGTCTTCTTCTTGACTTTGGAATGCATCTTAGTGTTGGGTTCTGATCTTTTCTGGTTAGGGGATGGGGAAAATGTCTGGCCTGAGCTTCTGTATTCACAGCTCAGTCTGAGTTCCTGAAAGTTTTCTGTGCTTTCAAAGTTGTGTGATCCAAGGAGAGGTCTATTTACAGCTCTCCTGGTCTTAGAGCTGCATGTTCCTAATACAGATGTTAGCCTCATATGTAATTGAATTTCCATAGACTGTTGTTAGACTCAGTCATTAGCCCTTAGTGTTTGGTAGCTTATCTTACAAAGGAATCTTCAGGATCTTCCTGAGACAATTCAGATGGTGTAGTGGTTTGGTTTTCTGGCTTGGAGCTAATAGACCATCCAGGTTTCACAGGTATACAAGAGTATAATCAGCACGACATCCTATTAGACCTTCTTCAGTTTGGCATGTAGCCTGATACCACTTTTCTCCCATACTTTCTTTCCAAATGCTGAGTTAGTTCCGACAGTATGTTCTTTCCCCTCATCATCTATGTGGACATCCATGGAGAGTGTACTGCCAAAATAAATGAACTTATCTACAGCATTTAAAATCTCTCTAGTTACTGAGACCAATGGGTCTACCTACAGATGGTGGTAAAGAACCTGTTTTCTTGGTATTGTCAAGCCAAAATTAGCTCAGACAGCAGAGAATCAATCCCTACTCTGCTGCCTCTCAGCTTCAGATGCTATACCGGGTGCACTATCATCTTTGAGCAAAAAAGTAAAGAATTGACAAGAGTCCCACCTCACCCCCTATCGCTTCATAAAAAGAGAAGAGACTGCACTGTAGTGGAAGACCAGCAGATGGTAGCAGAGAGCAGCAGCTGCCCCAGAAATTTCCAGCTGATGGATGCTGCTGAGACACAGCTCAGAGCAGCTAACATGGCAAAGTGTCTACAGCAGCAGAGCACCCCAGTTCAACAGACAAAACAGCTCACTTGGTGATGTGAAAAGACATTAGCAACTTCTCGGTGAGACAGGTAAGTATTTGACTAGATCACATATTGTTTCCTTAGCCATACATATCCCCTGAAAGAATGAAGCATGGCAGAGTGAGCTGTATCTGGAATCAGAGAGCATGGGTTTCTATACTGGTTCTTCCACTTACTATCTATAGGATCTTGGAAACTTATTTAACCTCTCCAGGCCTTAGTAAGTTTCCCTTCCAATTCTAAATCTATGGTTCATTACTTATATCATCCTCCACAGTGGAGGGGTGGTAGGTAGACTGAAGGAAAGTTATACCCCTGAGTGTATGAGGGAAATCTTTGTAATTTTTTAAAATGCTGATTGATTTAAATATCTTTTGCTCTGAATTAATGTGTCCTCTGATTGGCTAGTAAAAAAACACAGACATCAATGGGAGCTCATAAGTGATGCTCTCCCACACCTATAAAGTGACTTGAACCTGGAGTAGTTTTTAGGGCAGATCATATTGCAAGAGAGGATTTCAGATGTCACATATGCTATGACAAACTTTAGATTATCTTTTTTTCAAATAAGCTATGTATACACTGATAATAGGAGTATAGTATAAGTGCTGTTAAAATGGGTTAAGAAAGGAAGAAAGAGGGGAAAGAAGACACAGAATAGGGGCAGACGACATATGGAAGGGATGTCATTAAGGTAGAAATGAAAGGACTTAACAATTGATTGGATATTGGGGGTGAGAGAGTGAGGAGTTGAAGATGTCACTTAGGTTGTGAGCCTAGGTGACTAGGATAGTGGTACTGTCTATAGTAATAGGGAAGGTAATAGTGGCAGGGAGAAGATAAGGACCTCAATTTTGAACATGTCTATGGGACAAAAAGTCTGAGATATCCAAAAGGCAGCTAGAAATTCAAGGCTAGACATCAGGAAAGAGGTTGGGGCTGAACAAACAGATTGAGAATCAACTGCATAGAGATGACAATTGAACACATGGGAAGGTGGAAAAGCAGGGAAGCTATCAAAAGGGGAAAATAAAGACAAAGGAAAATGGAAGGAGGAAAGAGAAAAGGAAAAGAGTTGAGATAGTCAAAGTGTTAGATTAAAGTTTTTGTGAAACTGCTTTTCCTGGTTTTCCTCTTACCTGTACGGTAACACTTCCTCTCTCTCCTTTTCATGATCTTCATCCAGGTCATGTTTGCAAATCATGAGTATCCCCTAAAACTCTGTCCTGGACCCTTTTTTCTTCTCATCCTATACTATTTCACTCTTTAATCTCATCGGCTCCCATGGATCCAATTATCATCACAAGGCATACAAATTCCAATGTGCTCTAGTTTTGAAGCACTTTTTGACTGTGATTCTCAGGACAGAGACTAGATTAACTGGTCACTGGTGACAGAAATAAATCAAAATACTAAATTTGAGTCCTGGCACTTACTAGCTAACAATATGAGCAAGGAATTTAACTTCTCTGATTCTCTGTATCTTCAATTGTTAAATGAGAAAGATAGTACGTATAATTGTAGTGAACTTGTAGTAAGAAATATAATATGAATGAGTGCCAGTTTTCCCACATGTACTTCAGAGATACTGGGGACTCTTCTGAGAGGAACAGAGGCCAGTCAGCTCTCTGATCCCCCAGCAGGAAAAGAGTGCATGATCCTGAAAGCCAAGATCAATCTGAACAACACACAAGCCTCTTTGGGCTGAATTTTTTCAGGTCTAAAGCATGTGCTAACAACACTATCACCTGTGATACAGTATACACAAAATGGGAAAGGGGAAAAAGTAGAGAAATAATGATACTTTAAAAATAAAATGATGTAATAAGTGAATTCTATTGACACTCATCTTTTTTTAACCACTGAAAGAGTGTACCTTCTTTTGCAGATATTTTCTTTTGCATCCAGTCCTGGGATCTCAGACAAACAAATGTATGCTATCTCCATGTAACAGAGAATAAATGGAGTGATTCATTTGTTGCCTTCTCACAGGCTAGTGTTCCAAGAAGTAAAAATACTAGTTGTACCACCTACTTCAACACAAATAAATACAAAAAACACTTCATAGACCTTCAAATGCTGTAATGTATCTGCCCTAAAGGCTCACTACAATGACTCTAGTCTTTTTTTTTGGGTGATGATGATAAACCATGAACTCTGCCAAGTCCTCCCAATCTGAAAAAGACTTTTACTACCGACCAATGATGGATTATAATGCCAGCCAATGAAGACCAAGACAGCAAAACCAAGGAGAAGCTCATCAGCCTTGTTTTCAAGTGGAATTTTTTGGTCACTGTCACTTTAGAAGGCAGTCTAAGTTATAGGGAACATCAGAGACAAGTTGACAGTGCGGTGGATAGAGTGTTGGGCCTTGAGTTGAGAAGTCTTGAGTTCTAATTTAGCCTTAAACACTTTCTAGCGATTCGACTCCGGGCAAGTCACTTAACCTGTTTCCTTGTCTGTAAAATGAGGATAACAGCAGCATTCACTTCCTAGGACTGTTATGAGAAATCAAATAAGATTTTTTAAAAGTTCTAAGAATAACACCTAACACATTGTAGATGCCACATACCTATTCTCTTTCTTTCCCCTTCCCCAGATCAACTGAAGTAGGCACTGGGGGATAAACGTTCTTGAATTGTAAAGGTATTCGCATCATCAACCTCACAATCATTCTGAAGCAGTCAAATGGCCTTGGTGCCACTGGTTAGATGCATGCTGAAAGTCATTTGAGACAAGCTGCTCATCAGTAAAGTAAAAATGATGCCTTCATTCTTTTCAGCCAAAGAGTGAAGGTGAGAGAAAAGTGCAGCAAATAGGAATTAAGGGGGAAATGCGTTTGAAGCAACTAGAACAAAAGTCATGGCCCTTCTACCTATGAGAAATCATACACATCTAAACATTAATATTTATATTCCTGGTTTGAAGAAGGAAACATTTGAAAGTCTCAATCTTTTATTTAATAATATTGCCTTTGTAAGATTATTTTTAGAACATAAATTCCAACATATGTAGGTCATCTGGCAGAGTGGATTAAAGCAGTGGCAGTCAGGAAGACTTCAGTTCAAGTCCCAGTTATGACACATACTGGCTCTGTGACCCTGGGGGAAGGGACTTAACATTTTAGTTCTCAGCCCCCATCCCCAGCTCTCTAAAGATTCTAAATTGCAGAACAATTGCCCATCTTTGCTGATGGCTCATTCAACTGTTGATTCAACCCGTACCAATGAAATCACAGGTAAATGAACAAAACAACACAATTCGAGCACACTGCATTCCGTGTTGCAGGCTATGTCTTTCTAAATCCATACAACTGAAGTCTTCCCCTAAGGTGTAGTCTCATTCCAACATCTTCCCCCAAAAACGTTCAGCAGTTCGCCATACCCACAGATTAAAACACAAACTCCTTACGTGCCTCATTTCATGTTGTTCTCCTTTGCGAATTCAATATTCTAGAAAAACTGTACTAGCTGTCCCTTGAACACAACATTGTATCTCCACCACCTTGACATCTATACATACCTAGAAAGTATTTTTACCTCATTCATCTCCATATCTTACGATTCTTGTCTTCTGTCAAGGCTCAGCTCACATACTACCTATTGCACTGAAACCTTCGGAGTCCCCCAACTATTAGAGCTCTCCTTCCCTCCTCAGTTTTTTTTGTATTGCACTTGAGAACATGCTGTATTCATAGCTCCTTCCCTTTTGCTCCCTTCTTCCCCTTATTATAAAATTTCTTGGGCCAAAGGCTATCATCTCCATATTCCCAAGTGCTTAGGATGTTTATTTTTGGTTTTAACCTGTGATTTCATTTGTGTGGAACTCCTGATCAAGAAACCTTCTCCACTAATATGACTCAGCAATTTGTCTCAGAGGCCAGGGAGCACTCTGCCGATAGGTGATCTGGACTTGGTGCTAATATTTCAAAGGCAGGACTTGGACCCAAATATTCCTTACCCCAAGTTCTATCCATTACATCATACTCCCTCTTTATGTAGACATTTAAACATTTAACTGAATTTGTACTGACAATCTATAGTGGGAGGAGAAAAGTAAGGCTGAGATGTGACAAAGGGGGCAAAATTCCAATGAATGCTGGTGGTCATGCCACTTATTGTGCCCCTACCATAGGAATTAATCATCCTAGAACCTTTTAATGCTTCAGATGTTTTGCCCTTAAAGATTTGGGGGGTGAATAGAAAATCCAACACGTGTTAGTTTTTCAGAAGAAGCAAATGAAAATATGGAAAGTAGATTCTACACTTTGAACAAAAACATAGAGAAAGCAATTAGCAAATATCTAAAGGAATAAGACCAAGGTATATTTAAATGAAGAATTCTGCAAATGTTGAATACAGGACTACAAAACTTCAAGGATCAGCAATTCCAACATGGGTAATCACTGCATTTATAACAACCACACCTCCTCCGTAACTTAATAAGATTATTATGTTTGAAAAATTCATCACCAGCAGGCCAACCTGGTGAAAAGCCTTCTTTGAAATTAGATGGGTCCTCCTCAGATAGCATTCATTACTGGAACCATGGATGTATTAACTACACAACTAAAGAACATTTGGAATATTTCAGCTAAATCTCCAGATTCTCTACATCTGAGGAGAACTTTTCCAACTAGTTTCTTAGGTCATCATAATGTAGGCCTGTATATGACAAGGGTCATATCCCATCTTAATTGGTCTACCTGACACATAAGAAAAACTAGGAGGCTAAGTGGATAGGAAAGATCAATAAGATGTTTCTATAATTTTAGAGATCTGCTCTCAAACTAAAAAATTAAGTAATTTGCTATACACCTACACTTCGTGGGCATGTTGTGGAAACTAAAATTCTACGTTGTACAGGAAAAGTACAAAAGATGTCTTAGTGCTGTCATACAATACTTACTGGATTATTAAAATGGTTCATTTATACCAGGTTAGGAATGGAACCCTTACCCCTCTCAGCTTTAGAGTTAAGAACCAAATTATCTCACTTTGTTTGATCAGACACAAATATGTCTTTACCCACAGCCAACACTCTACCAGAATAGCTTAAAACAAAATAGGAATTTATTTACAAACAATAGCAAAGCTGTCAAAAGAACAAGGAACAATATGTAACAAATTCAAGAATGACTTTATAAACAAAACAGACGATATATACATGATGGAACACAAAGTAACATAAACCAAAAGGGCAACCTTTACCTTGACGTTACCTAAACAATTCCAAGAGGTGGAAAGCATGTCTTATTTAAGTACCCCTATGGCAGTAAAAAAATAAAACACAAAAGCTTTGTCTCTTTTACTTAGTTGACCTTTAAGGAATGTAACATACCAGAGGCTAGGTAAAATTTATGAAAGAGATGATAAACCTTTGATGGACATCTTATTGGACTTTTACCATTCAAATCATACAGGGTAAGCATGAGGTTTAAACTTGGCAAGCTATGTATGTTTCACCTCTACTTCCTCATTCTGATGTTTTGCAATACTTTCCCTTCTAGGTCCCATACAATGAAATGTCAGACTAGTGATCCTAATTTTCTACCAGTGCTCTAATGTTGCTTTTCCTTTCAAAATTAAGGGGGGAAATAACAGCTGTTAATGATACCCAAAGGATAAAGAGAGAACTAGACAATGTACAGACTCAAGAGATTGCTAGATCTATTTGTCAGCTGCCATATTAAAATCAATTAGCTGAATCCTGGATCGCTATGGTTTTTATATTTGATTCACAACTTCAAATAAGTTAACTATTACTATATTTTGTTCCATTTAACTGTTTCAGATGGTAGTTTCAATTATAAAATAGGTTTTTTTACCTGAAGAATTATTTTCTCCATCATCAGACAGATAACGTGTCGGATAAACCAAGTTCAATTACTACTTTATATCGAAAAATGACTACATTTATTTACTAAACTAGTCACTGAATGTTACTAATTCTATCACCTTATGCCTATCCCGTCAAGGTTGCTATGTGGACTCCTGCTTCAAACTGGACAATGACCAGTCAGTCCTCTATTTAGACTAGTCATTTGAAAGAGTGAAAAACATGTTGCGGAATGTTTTTCAGCCATGGACATAATGAAGGCTCATGAAATTCGACATTGATTCAATGTGTTGTGAATTTATGACCAAAAAAAAAATAAGATTCTAAATGCTCTCGAACACAGCTTTATGGACACTGTGGCAGTAGGTCTATACACTATTTTTCTTCTCTTTATCTTTTCCTCTCAATGGCTGCTAATGAAACAAAAAGACTCACAAATGAATTTCAAGGACATACTCATTAAAGATCTCACCAATTACTTCAAATTTTATAAAATGTAACTTGCAAAATCACAGAACTCAGGGATTCTCAGTATTTGCATTTGTGTCAAAAATTCAAAGCAATGACATTTTGCATTCCAGTACTACACAAAATGAGTTAAGAAATGGGGAAATGAAAATAATCCACTGTATTTTGTTTATTAGGTTTACAAAAACTGTACATTTTTCTTAAGAAAAAGCATTAACTTAGTA
Source organism: Potorous gilbertii (assembly GCA_028658325.1). NCBI lineage: Eukaryota > Metazoa > Chordata > Mammalia > Diprotodontia > Potoroidae > Potorous > Potorous gilbertii. The sequence continues at coordinate 374,605,612 of CM053771.1, forward strand.
CTGGTATCAAATAGACTAAACATTCATTAACAGGAAAATATTCTGATTTTTATTTTTGCACGTTATTCTCAAGTACACAATTACAATAATGTCACACTTCCCTATATGATTTTCTTTTTATGTATTTTACTTTTTTACAAAGTGTACAGAGGGAGGGACATACAATATTTAATAGGATATTTCTACAGAACAATAACTTATATTATGTCCTTGTAAAAATCTGTACCTCTTTAAAACATTAACTGAAACATCCATTTTATAGCATTTGCTAAGCAAATTGTTTTAAGAATTAAAACTATCCTGTAACTAATGTCAGTACATAACAATAACTACAATTTCATTTTCTCTTTATACAGACGAATACATTTTACAAAATCCACTTGACCAAACCCTTAATTACCTTTTAAAGGTTTCAATATTGTGCTTTAAAAAAAAATTGTGTATGATTCCAGACTATGTAAGAGAAATACAAAGTGTGTAAAGTGTTGTGTTCTTTATCTTTCAGTTTATTTAAAAAAATATAGTTAAAATGGCTACTTTTATACTAATTTCATTTTTACAGCATGTTCTTTCAGTTCTTTTATACTGTTTAAAAGAAAGTCAAGATTAACAGGGGAAACTTTAAAAAAAAAAGATTGTGATGAAAACATTAACATTTAGTTTTCAAGGACAATACTAGACATCAATGGACTGCACAACCATATGTAACCAATGAAATGTATTATGTGGGGCAATGTATTATGAAGGACATTAAAGTACCAGAAAACATATCTTAGCTTTGATTACCATCAGTCCAACTTCATAGCAGCCTGAAGCACGTAACTTACAAGTAAATAAATCTAACACCCTGGGGATTTGTCAAATACTTTGAAAAATGTAGTATTCTACACAATTCTGAATCCAAATACTGGGGCTAAAAGGAAAGATGATAAAAGATGAAAATCAGAAAGCAAAGATAGGACAGAGCAGTATGACAGTAACAGGCAGCACTGGTATCCGACTCAGGAGTGTAGCAGGCAAAGCAATGGGAAGAGGCATTTGAAACTTCCAAGAAAATGCCAGAAACAGAAGGGAATTAAAATAAATGGCAGTAGCCATTTCTGGGTACTTATATGCATTTCCCTCCCCCACCTCAAAAATTCATATTAATTTCAAGCAAATTTAGGCTAAAAATGTCTGGAATCTACTATCTATTATATCCTTGCTTATTTAGATTGATTTAGATTGGTTTAAAAAATTCAACTGCAACGAAAGACAAAACAATGAAAGGCTTGCTAATCGATACAAGGCCTTAGCTTTTCTTTCTGTTTAACTTAAAATGCTGTAATCTCCAAATCTGTGCTGACTAAGGTGTTGAACCATTTACATTTTCACCCCCTGCAGTTGTTTAAGGTATAATAACTTGAACTTGCTACATTTATACAGTAATCAGTACTCATTTATAGAGAGATCTATAGCCCCTCCTTCATACTCTTCACTCTCAGCTTGGTGAGACAGATACATAGCGTTCTCTCAAGCTGCTTATATCACAACTGAATTTAGTCAGGTATGGATGATAATTACTTTCCTGGAATAATATGAAGCTGAAATATTGTGAAAAACATTCTATTTAGAAATGTATCATTTCTATTTCACAATTATTAAAGATATTTTAATGAAAATACCTTTATTCTTTTAAAAATACTACTGTATGTATTTTCTTTCTACTTCTTTACCTGAGGTCTCTTCTCTAAACAGCATGTTTTACAAAATGGTCTATCAAGTACATCCCTGGATTTTTCACCAATTAATGTAAATTAAGTACTTTTTAGTGTGAAATTTTAAACTCAGCCATTGTCTTAGGATGTGTGTGTATAAATGTGCAAAATAAATAATACACAGAGATATATGTATACATAAAATTTGGGGTACACTTACATATAGTTGCAGACTATTCTAGGAGCCATAGGAATGATCTCTCTCAAATTCCAAGTCACTCAGTACTGTTTCATTTGGAGTACACAACCATTCCAAGACAACAAAAGCACAGGTGGAGTAGCAGACACCATAGTAATGAGCAAAAATCCTCAGTATGTCTTTTTAAAAGTTTGTTGTGCTGACAAAAGATGTAAATGCTCCAAAAGAGCCCCAATTGTTCTGCTAGAAACGAAAGTTTAAAAACAACCACAGCTTTTTCATTCAGTAACGTTACAGACTTAAAAGCTTAAATGGAAAGTTCTGTTGTCACGTGATCTTAAGATAGTAAACAAGACAAGTAAATGAGTTCTGTATTATGACAGCTAGATCTGACAATAAAATCTCCCATATATATTTATATATGTATATATATATATATTAGATGTGTCCATGACAATTTCATCATGAGAAAATGCAAATTACCTTTAAAATTTGTGACACAAATGAGTCAACATGAACACTTTGCGAGTTACCAATCTTAAATTATCTTTAGTTAAATGGTATTAGGTGAGTACCAATAAGGTAAGCCAGGTAAATATTTTAAATAAATATAAAAACTGCTAGGATTGAAAGATTCAGTATAGAGGCAGGGATTACTTTATTAAATGCAACTTTATTGTTGCCATCTTTTCCTCATTTATTAAACAAACTGAATAGAATCCAGAACACGCTATTGAACAAAATGTAAAAAAAAACAAAACAAAAAAAAAAAACCAACTAGAAGCAATAATCCTATTTGTATACAGCATAAATCAATGCACAGTATTTTTTTGTAATCACAACTGATTGGCTTTAAAATGAATTGACTGTCTCAAGGCCAATATTCTTTACAATTCCACTCCACAGAAGTCAGTGAGATAATTTTTATGGCAGTCCAACATCTTTATGATGTCGCATGATGTGCTGGTTCTTTTCTGAGGGTCTTCGAAACCCTTTCTTGCAGTACTCACACCGATGGGGATAGTCTTTTGTATGAATGGAAATAACATGCCGCTTAAAGCCTGAGGCGTCTGTAGTGCTATACTCACAGTACTCACACTGGTAAACCTTCCTGCCGCTATGCGTCTTCATATGTTTTTTGAGCTCATTTTGCTGCCTGAACCCCTTCCTACATCTCTTACACCTAAACGGAAGATCCTTTGTGTGAACAGAGAGAATGTGGCGACTTAGCACGAATGGATCTGCAATCTTAAAGTCACAATGTCTACACTGGTGCATTTTTTTACCCTTGTGGGCAGCCACATGTTTCTTGAGTTCTGAAGGCCGATGGAAGCCTTTATCACACATGTCACACTTGTGGGGGTAGTCCTTTGTGTGAACTGAAATTATGTGTCGTTTCAAATCACTTGAGTTCGAGCTCTTGTGGTCACAATGCAAACATTGATGTGTTTTGCTTTCTTGGTGGATAAGAGCATGCTGCTGCACTTCTTTGGTATCTGAGAAAGTCAGAAGACAAATCTCACACTTGAATGGCATCTCTTTACTATGTTTAGTCTTTACATGAGTTTTCAAGTTAGAAGAGTCAGCAGACCTATATTCGCAGTACTGGCACTGGTATGGCTTCTCACCAGTATGGATACGCATGTGTTTCTTGAGCTCTGATGGGTGACGGAAACCTTTGCCACATTCCACACAAATATGAGGGAAGTTCTTGCTGTGGACAGCCAGAAGATGACGGTTCAATAACCCTTGTTCAGCTGTCTCATAATCACAAAATTTACACTTGTGCATTTTGTTGGCTCCCTTTTCCTTATGCACCATTTTGTGAGTAAACAAAGCTCCAGCATGAGAGAAATGTTTCCCACATTCATCGCATTCAATCGCCTTTTCGGTTTTGTTGGTCAGCTTGTGGCTCTCCAGGTGGTTGTGTAAACTAATTTTTTTATTAGTAGTGTAATCACAGTCTGTGCATCGATATTTTTTCTTGGTAAGGTGCTCTGGATGGTTTTTCATATGCCTCTTCAAGAATCCTCTAGATTTAAACTTCTTTCCACAAATCATGCAAGGATAGACAGTCAACGGATGACCATCAGGGCCAATAATTATTGCTAATGGGGAAGAAAAAAGAAAAGAAAATATGATGAACATCAAAACAAAGATTTCTTGGAGAGCATTTAAATGATATATTCTACAGATTACTAGACAAGTAAATGTAAATTACATTTAATGTATCTTTTCTACAGTTCTTCAACACTCAGACATCCTCATCAGAAGAGTCATGTCCATAACTATGCACATCATTTTTTCTTCCACTGAGTATTATTACATACTGCTTCACCAAATATTGCTCTATCTCCCAAAGATAAATGCCATCAGCTCAAAATAGCAAATGATCTTAATGCTGAGATCTACAATATCAGATGAAATCACAAAGGAAAAAATAACACACATTTTCCCACAAAAATGTCATTTAAACTGGACTTAACATAGAGCTGAAATAAAGACAAAATATTTCTGTAAAGAAATTATACTGAATGTCACTATCATACTTAAAAGACTGTCACAACGTGGCTTCTCATTTTTTCTTTTAAATAGACTATGTTATAAACTTGGCCCAGAAGAGTAAAGGAAATGCAGCTCCCCTCATCCCTCTTTATAGAACTGTGGAACTACGGGTGGCACAGCTTTACTACACTGTTCTCTGTTTTCTCCCTTCACTTAAAAAAAAAAAGAAACCTCTGTTATAATGGATATGCCTAATATGTGACCAGGGAGGGATATATTCAGAAATATACATGATATAAAAACAAAAAAATTATCAATAAATTTCTTAAAAATAGTGGTATCATGGTGGGGATGGGAGAAAAGTTTTCATCTGAATTAGAATCAGTCAAGTTAATAATCCTCATTTCTTTCCACATCTTGAAGTTATCTTGCATTTTCAAATTTCACAGGCCTTGTGGTACCCCAGCTTAAAAAGTATCACAACATTGTACTAAGTTCTACACGCCCTTCCTTTCACCCGAGGGATGACTGTCAAATCCCCAAGAGTGAACACGGCACTAATGATGTTACCAACTCCTCACCTGTTTGGTACTGCCTGGAATCAGGTCTTCTCCTCTTCTTTGGTTTTTGTTTTGCCAGTCTGCCAAGTCCAGCAGACTCATCTATGTGCAAGAGGGCACTTGCAGTGCCATTCCGGTTTTCAATTCCATCAGTATTATTACCTAACAATGCGCATTAAAAACAAAATTATACAGTATTATCACTTTGAAGACTATTTTCATTATGGATTCTTTATTAATAACAACATTGCAAAAACAGCCATGATCCTCATGAATGACAGAAATTCCCCATCCTAAGCAATGAGTTTTAGAAAAAAAAATTTTTTGGTGATGGGGGTCTAGGAAACTCCTAGTTGTCAATTTAAAAAAACACATTACAGCATTTTGCCCCATGGAATCCCTTGTTGTCTCCCAAAATTGTAAAGCCACGGGGCAGATATTATCAAGATGGAAATTTTCAGCTTGGAAGTCTGTGTACTTCTTGCAGTACTTCCTTCTACGTAATATAGACATGAAGGAAATTCCTGTTAAAAATAGAGACAAAAAGTAGACTTTATAATCTTCCTCTATTCTTGCTGAAATTAAATAACCTTTATAGGCACTGGTATTTTAGCTTTCTGGGACTTACACCACAAAGAAGATTCTTTGAATGTGCAGATGTTTATAGAAAAAGCACCAGCTTTCTGTTGTTCCCAGGACTTGAAGAGTTTTTCTGTGACTTACCATAGGCTGCTGCCCACGCTATTGGCATGAAAGTTTTTATTTCAGTGTCATCAATTTGCTGTTCATGGGCCACTGCTGCATCTTCCTCACCAACAATCACTTCCATATAAACTTCATCAGCAATTTCTGCAACATCTGAAAAATAAAGACATATGTATTAATAACATTTTTTCATAAGCAGATCTCTAAATATCTATATAGGAAGGCAGGCAAAATATGGGACCATAATAAGCACTGGAATGAAAACCTGAAGGCCCAGGTTCTACTTCTCAATCAGCGCCAGCAGCTTGTGCTGTGCCTGAAGTGAAGTCACTTTGCTTCTCGAGACCTCAAGGAGCTGGACTGGATGACTACAGAGATCCCTTATCTAGTATTACAATACTGTATGAGAGTGACCCACAACTAATGTCCCTTTCCTCCTCTATCAGTCTATGTGTCTAAATCAAAGACAAAGACATTTTTTTTCATTTTAATAGTTACTACATCAATAAAGGAAAAATGTCCAATTACAGTCCTCGCCGGGTCTTTTTATAGGTCTGCTGCCCTCCATAAAATGTCAGGCACACAAAGAAGTCTCATAGGGCATCTTTATTTTCTAGCTTTTAAAGTCACATAAGTTTTTCTACAACTACTGTTGCCATTACTGTCAAATATCAAATGAATTTTAAAAGTCCTAAAAATTATATAAAATTTTCTCCCACAAAAAGGCCACCTACTTACTTAGATCTTCATCTTCTTGCTGGGAGTCATTTACAGTCATGTAAACCATCTTTTCTCTTGGAACACGAATACTGCTACTCTGATCAAGTAGTCCAACTCCATGATCATTCTCAGGTTCGCTCTCCACAATATCCACTGTACCACCTAGTGGAAATGATCAGAGAACAATTTATTTTCAAATTTCGTATCTCATTAGTCATAGTATTACACTGGAATGTTTTGTTCAAAGCATTATCCTTTCACTGAAACACTATTTCATAGAAAAAAACATACAAAAAGAGACAAGATTTAAAAAGCCGGGTTAAGAGATGTAGCCCAAGGTAAGCATCCCATCTCACCTAAATCATCTTCTCCAGGATCAGCCTTAAAAATATAAACTTTGATGACCTCAGGACAAGTGCCGTCCACTTTGCACGGATCAATTTCAGATTCGGCATCCATGGTGATTTCGGAGGCGACGTCGTGTTCTATCTTCCCAGCGTCATCCACTACAAAAGAAAAATTGTAAAACAGGACAAGGAGAAAGCTGGTAATAAGAGAATCGCAAACGGAAAAGATGTGGCTTTGTGGAAAACTAAGAATGGCAAAAATACCTACACACACACACACACACAACAGCAAATGTAGCAAAACAACGACTCTTGTAAGAGTCAACACTAACACTATATACCCATCACAACTTGTTCACTTCTACAGAAAGAATGCAGTAATGAAGTCAGGAAAAACAATTCTATTTCCCTAAGTCTTATTCATAACCGTCTGATAAAACTTGCTTTTGACTATTACTAACGGCCTGAATAAAACACACTGTGAAAAATTAAATTGTTTATAATATTAACCAGCTAAACAAAATTCAGTTTATTAGAGTACAAGTAACATTAATATCATCATATAATATGGTACCAAAATTCTTCAGAGTCTAAACAAAAACCATGACAAAAGCACATCTATTTAGGTAAATTCTTGTGGTACTTAATATAAACCAAGTAAATGAAGACTGATCTTGTACAACATCTAAATAAAACATGAGAAAAAATATTCTTATGCATCACCATAGTACAGAGGGGAAGTCCTAAAAGGAAGTCCTATGGAGAATCATAGTCTAGAAAGGTTTCACATACGGAGAAGAGATTGAGGGTTTATACTCTGAAAAACACTAGCAAAATTCATAAATGCTATTCACCAGAAGACTGGCCATTAGTTAGATGATAATTTTGCTTGAGGATTACAGGAATTCATAAAAAGCATGTGTGTTTTTCCTCAAGTACGAAGGGTATATGATCTCTGTGGTTGGAAGAAGAACTCACACCAGTGAAATCAATGGCTCTTTGGAAATAATTAAGCAAATACATTATAGTTATAGAGTTAGTTACCTATGTCAGAGGGAAAATCTGCTCAATTTTTAAAAAAATAATTGCCTTAGAGGAATATTTAACAAAAAAGCTAAATATCATTTCCTAATTTGATGCATTTGCCCACTTACTTTTAACTGATCTGGGATCTTTTCAACACCAGTACTACAACTCCTTCCATCAGTACAAATCCATCCCTAACCTTTGTATCCTATGAGATTCTCATTCATGATCTTACCTAAATCCACTGCAGTCTTTTAATATTTTGCAGCAAAACCATTGAGAACAATCTGCTTGTTCTTGCCACTAGACTAAGCCATCTGTTTTTCCAGTCATATGTGTGGCGATTGTTTTCTACATCCTTTTTGCATGCAAGTCTGTTAGTAACAGGATGTAGCCTATTTATATACCTACCATGCACTTCTCCACTGCCCTCTGGATCAGTTGCAATTTTGATTCCTTGCAGACAATAGTGCTCTATGATTTGCAGCTATATGGCAACAGCTGAAGAATTACAGGTACCCAAAATATAAGCTTTTTAAAATCACTGGAAACACCAAGCAATTTCCCAAATGCAATTCAACCTATTTTCCTCCCTAACTCTAGACTCAGCTTACTCTTCTTCAGTTCCTGCCCATGATGAATATAATGATAGATTTAATTCAAGGGACATTTATCCAACTTCATATATAATCTGAGGAACACCGTTTCTTTATGAACCAATGGGCCAATTTCTTCTCATTGAAGAGAATTCTGCAGTCTGACCAGTCAGCATAGTGTCATCTTCTAACAAAAAGTACCTAGAAGACCTCGGCATGAGCACAAGACTCTTCTCTTTGACCTCTACAAAGACAGGAGCCAATACCTCCTCCATCTTATGCCTCAGAGAACTTTAAGGTTGGCTTTTAATCTAGTTAAATGATACATACTTAATACTAGTCTTTTTTTTCTTTTTACTGTTTTTTGTGCACACAATGACGATGCATGGTCAATGTGACCACCAAACTGATACGCTGGGTTGTGGCTTTACTTTAGGTCTCTTTATTGAGTTATATTAATGGTCCAAATGTGGTGAGGGAGACCACCCAACCTTCAAAAGCACAGAGCTTGTCAATCTGTTTCATTTCAAGTCTATTTCCTGTTATGAGGAACATAAATGTTTTGGTGACTATATGACTTAATTATATCTCACAACAAAAGCTTTTGGTAGGCTCATTTTCCCCTCTATTACTTTCCATTCTTTTGTGAGGTAAAGCTCTTTAAAATCTCTCATCATTCTGTTGATTCACTGACCCTACAGGATTACAGAGCTAGAGTTGGGGCATTTTGCAGATGAGAAAATCGAGATAGGGGGCTTAAATAACTTGTCCAGTGTCACACACAGAGTAGTACTAGCCTCCCAATTGCTTTGTAATTGAGCTAGTACCTCAAACCAAGCTAATGTGTCTCTCTAATAAAGATATCAAATTATATGGCTGGCTGAGGTAGTTTCCAAGCTCTCCTGGCTTTCTTATAGCAACTACTTTATACAAGCTGTTTCTCTGAGAAACAAGAGAGATCACAGTTATTGTCCTTGTTTTAATAAATCTCCCGTGTTTCAGGATCAACAACTTGCATATAAGAATAGTCAGAATTCTTATATATGATGCAGATGCTCCTCCCCTCTTTAATTCCCTCTAGTCTGTTGTAACTTTTATCTCTTCTCTAGCCAGCTGGCGATCCAACAAAACACTGCCAGTTGATTCTGAAATGACCATGTCAGTAACCAGTCATTCCCTTTCTGTTAAAATATAGCCAATTTCATTTTTTAAATGACAGCATTTAGTGCCTCTCATATACAGGGCCAGCCAATTATACTTTTCTTGAAAAAATTATTGAGGGTACACTGAAGCATCTGAGAAATCCAGGTCTCATGAATTTCAGGATTAAGAAAGACCAAAACATTTCCTCCCACAGTTGCTGATGTCACTGAGTCCACCTTCGTAATGAAGTCACCACGTGGGCATGAATGAGGTGACTTGGTCTTCACATATTCTGTCTCCCTCCCGACCCCAACAGCAGATACTGGTATTAAGCTGTGATTATTACTGTCATCTCCTTATCACATCCGTCAGGAATCAATCAACCGGTGACATGACCAAGCACCTCATGAATGTAACATTTCTTGTTGCCTTTGAGCAGATGGTGAAAGGAATGCTTCATCACCTATCTAAGGAAAACTTGCAAAGTCCTTCCATTTAGTTCCAACTTCCCTGGGTCTTCTGGATTTGTTTAGAGCAAGAACATCAAAATGGATACATTTTAGTTCCTTTAATAGTTTATCAACTTGTTGGTTAGTGACAAAGAAGCCATACTCAGCAGCATCAACTCTTAAATTAATGCTTGCAGAGTCTAAAAAACTTCATACCCCACAGAGGGTAGCACTTGAACTTAGAAGGAAGCTAAGGATTCTACAGGACGAATTAAAGTTGAGGGGGGAATGCATTTCAGGAATGGGGGGACAGTCGGTACAAAGGCAGGGAGAGAGGAAATGAAATGCTAAATTTTGGAACCAGCAAGTGGACAGAGCATAGTGTTGGAAGGAAAGTGAATATGCACCAAGGAGACCGGGAGGGTGCCAGTGTAAAGTCAAACAGAGGCTGTGCCTCCGCCCAGATAGTCAAAATGATACAAAATAACTACAAAAGTTATTACAACTTCAATGCTATGGCAATCAAATTACTTAAGAGATACTTTACAGAACTCAATAAAACAAAGCCTGGAATATCAAGGGAAATAATGAAAAGTAGAAATGAAGCAGGGAACAGTACTTCCAGACCTCAAACCATATTATAAAGCAGCAGTCATGAAAAAATTTTGTATTGGTTTAAAAATAGGTCAAAAGAACAAACCCGACAAATGAGAATCAGAAATAATGGAACTCAACATTTGATAAACTGGAAAATGTAAATTACTTAGGACAGAAAAATCTACTTGATAAATAAAACTCCTGGGGCAACAGGACGTATTCTGGCAGAAATTAGGCTTAAATCAACAGCTTAAACCAAATTCTAAATGGCCACATGAACTTAATATTAGAAATTATACCACAAAGACTTGGAAGAGAAGCAGTTTGTTTGCTTTCACAGCTATGGGTAGAAGATGTATTCTTAATCAAACAAGAGACAGAGAAAATTTAAAGAGAACGTTACAAAAGAAGCGGGCGCTCCCCGCCCCCCACCTTAATATACACACAGCCATTCCTCAATAGTTAAGTTGTTAGAGGATATATACATTTCAAGAGAAGAATTGCAAACTATTAACCATATAAAGGAATACTCAAATCACTAAGAAATGTAAATCCAAACAACCCGAGGTTTTCATCTTACATACAGCAAACTGACAAAAATGGGAATTTTGGTTAATGTTGGAATTTGTTTATGTTCCTAGAGGCTATATGATGCTCCAGATGCATAGAAGTAAAGTTAGTTAGACTTTTCCTTACAAATATCAATGAGAGTTATGTGGAAGATAAATGGAGAGACTGCAAAAACAATTACGTAGCTATTGCAAGTACGACGCACTAGACAGCTCCCTTCAAGTGAGCATCATTCGTTCATGACTATGCTTTGAGTACAGCCATACAGCCAGTTTTGAATCCACGTAATTGCACATTAGGCCACATTTGTACAAAATCACACATTTTGTCCACAAAGAGATCCAAGAGAGACTAGCTAACCTACAGAATGTGTAGTAAACCTGTCAAAAAAAAGAAAATCAGATTAGTGTGGCATGATCTGATACGGATGAAATCAAGAAGCTCTCCGATCACTACTTCCTTTTCTAGTCTTATAACATTCAAATTTTTGTCAGAAATCAGTTAACCTTTACCAGTTTCCATGAGACAATCTTTACCCTCTCCAATTTGTAATTCTATAATCAAAAGATCATGCAATGGAGGCTCAGTAATTACATCTTCTAGTTGTCTCACATTATTACCCTTAAAAGTACTCAGACCTGGATAGGGCTAACTAGTATCAGCCCTAAGCTATCTGCCATCCCTGCTGGTGAACTCCTACCTTCAAAGTATCTTTACAAGTAAAACTTTTTTCAACTGAGAAACATAATTATCGTAGAATTTTCAGAGCCTACTTACAGATGGACAAAGTCATTTATTTTCTAATTGTTTCCAAAATAATTTTTATACCTTCAGTGAAAGAGTATTTCCAAATCAGAGACTTACCTGAGGATAGTAAAGCTTCTCTCTCACTAGACAATGACTGAGGGCTTGATCTAAGAATATCAGGTAATAATTTCCTCCCCTCTTGTTCCTGCCAATGTCAATCCACTCGTTGAATGCCAACGTTATCACAAAGGGCTTCACAGACACTACATTAAATACTGCTTGTGCTCACAAAACACAAACATTAGGGGAAAATCATGGAATAAGAGCACCCACTCTTGCCTGAGCACCAAAATTCAAGGACTACCACTAGTACTGCCTTCTGCAAGTCACAGCTTCCCAAATCATCCATTTCCTCATCGATGAGGCAAAGGAGGAAGGGAATGCAGAGATGATGGTGGGGTCTGAGGCCCCTTGTGGGTCTACATCTATGCTTCTGTGGATAGTCTTGGCAAAACTGTTGCCTAGTATCCTCTCTAAAAAGGTATATTGTTTTCTAATTGTAATTGAGAGTATTCACATGTGGTAGCTTATGCCTTCACAAAATACACACTCACATATACTTAGAATTCACACCACATCAACAAAAGTAATGCAGTGTTTATGGTTTGATGCTAACTAGAAGGTTAAGGTGGAATATCACTGTATTAACAACATAGAAATAATATAATATTTTAATGATGCTAAGAAGTCAATGGACACTAAAAATCATAACCCATTCAAGTCCTCTGTTTCACACCATCTATAACAAGATTCCTGTCAATAGTTACTACTATATTAACAAATGATGCCTGTCAATAATGATAAGATCTTAAGTCTACAAAAAAGGATAAAAATTATAAAATATACTCTGTATTCTAAGGCAAATTAGCATGCTTTAGAAAGATTTCCATCAAGAACCATTATAATCGAGAGATTTATAGGTTAATTTAATAATGTTCAGTTTTCTGGATGTCTTCATTTATATAGAACACCCCAATCCTACTTTCTAGAAAATAAGGTATTATTTTAATAGGAATGAGTTGCTTAGATCTCTTCTTATCCTAAAAGTCTAAATTACAATACAGTTTGAAGTTCTGAAGATACTTCTCCACATTGCTAAATAAGTAAATACATTTACTAGGAACTACATAGATTAAAAAATAAACAAACCTTGCTATCTTCAAAGCAACAAATCTCAATTACTAACTCAGTATATCTGTGGAAAACACACCAACTAGAATCAGAGGACCTGGTTTCAAATCCCACCGAAGTAAATCACTTTCTAGGTCCTAGTTTTTTCATCTGAAAAATAAGGGACTTGAACTTAGATGATCTGTGGGATCCCTACCTATTGTAAATTTGTGCTTCCATGGCCCTTAGTCTATTCCAGGACTTCCTCCTGAGTCAACTGATGGTGATGAGGATGATAATATTATTTAGATGGAGCCAGCCATGTGCCAGGCTCTGTGCTAAGCACTTCATATTTATTATCTCATTTGAACCGCATAACCCTGGGAGGAGGTGCTATTATTATTCCATTTTATTGATATTATTTATCTAATATTATTATTCCATCCACGTAATTTTCAAGCTTATCACCTTAATGCCAAATATCCACTATATTTTACATGAATTTGATTTACACACATAATAGGAGAACACATATCAGTTTACATGAGACCACATTACAATTAGTTTCAGGACAACTTCTACCAAATCAAATCTGGATTTATAATCGCAATTGGTAACAGTCAAAATCTCAACTTGTCCAATTTTCCCAAATTCCCAAATCTCCACTAGCTGCTAAGCCCCTCAAACTAGAGCTCAGTGCTTTCAGTTACCTCACTTTCAAAGATTCACAGTGACACTGTCACATTCACATTCTCCTCTTTTGGGTCCCATGAAGTTCTAAAAATTGGAGAGCACCCTTCTAACAGTCTTTTAAGGACTTAGTACATGACATTCTGGAGCTTTTCACAAGTCCTCGAAATTAGTGATTTAATGTCTGACACCTCTTGTCCAATCCCTTTGTGAAAGGTTAAAAACCTCCAATTAATGATACTGAAGAAATGAAAACTGCCTAGATCTTTATACATTGCTTCATCAACAATAATACAACTTTGCTGCAGTCCCTAATTAATTTATCCCACAGAATGCAGAAGTATACTGCATTAATAAAATTATGGCCTTTAAAATTACAGGAATAAGTTATCTATATTGTCTGGAGAAATTAATAAAACCTTCAGAAACTATGCAAAAACAGTTATCAATAAAGAACTTTTTCAAAAAACTCAAAAACAAATTCTGGGAAAAGGAAAAGAATGGGAAAGAAAATTTAGTTCAAGTAAATGACAATGAAAGTTCTACATAACTTGAAGTATCAACTTGCCCTAGTAAAGTATTAAGACAAATTCTCACAGATTGATCTAGGAAGATTAGGTTCTTCCCTGTTAGAAACTTAACACAAAACTCAATATTCCTAAAAACAAGGTTCCAGTTTCATCTCACATACCTGAAACTGGTAAAGATACAAAAGGGGGAAATGAAGTTAATTGTGGGAGAAGTTTTCAGATGAAAGGCACAAAGGTGATATACTTAGCAGAGGTGCTGAGACATATTTTTCTAGCCTGGGCAGTATGTAGATTTATTTTTTGCTTCACTATACTTATTTGTTCTAGAGAAAGGTTTCTTGGGGGGCGAGTAGGGTGGGAATAGGTGGGTAGTTATAGAGATGCCAAAGGGAAGCTAAACTGATCTCCCTAAAAACTCTGAAGTAACTTCCAATCAATGAAGTTACAGAATTTTGGGGTATCCTCCAATAAGCACATCCTATTCTTCCTAAATGTTCTCATAAGGTTTTCAGTTCATTGATAGCAACTTATTTACACTAATAAGAATTCTTATTCCTGTTCTCAAATCCAATGAAAGAAACAAATGGGAGATTGATCATGAATGAATGATGTTGGTAGGTGTCCCTTTCAAAAACTATTTCTGGAATAAAACCACTGGTTCCCAGTAAGCAGAATCAAGGGTCTTACTAATTTGTTTGACTGTGTTTTGATAAACATTTAACAATTTTGTGATATTAAAACCTCTATATACCAAAAATGGTTTTATTTATGAAAAAAAAAACCTTTATTTCTTATGCATGGCAAACTATAGAATTTATTTCTTTTCCTACTGAATAGGAGGTATGGAGAAAATTTACTAAAAGCCAAAGGGTCAGGAAACCCTTTACCGCATAGTCCTTCCAAATCTATCTGAGGCTATGAAACAATTCACTTGACTATATTACACCAACAGATAAAAGAATTTTTATCCATTAAGTTCCAAAACTAACAGAGAAACAAGACCAAAGTACCAAAAGCTATTGAGAATTAAAGATCAATCAGAGGTGAGCATAAAAGTGGTTCTGAAGTTAAAAAGAGGGCAAATGGGATTTGACTTACATACAACTTTCCAGGTATCCTATAAAGAAAGGTATGTTACCAGAATCCCCAGGATTTATTTCCTTCTATTAGCACTGATGATGGAATGAGATCTGTCATAAACCTTCTTTGCTAAAAACTACCCATAAATCCCTTTAATTTTTTAATTAACTTTAGTCAAATGTTTTAGATAATGCCCCAGTCTGTTTTGTGACAACACTAAAAGACAAAAGTGGCATACTAATGAAAAGTGTTTTATTTCCAGGCATAGCTGCCCCCCACTTTACATAAATCAAATCTATTAAAAACTTGGCTTCGCAAAACATAAACTAGAATGTCATGATTTCTTTTATAAAAAAGATTCATAACAGTTATTTCCTTAAATAAATGTCTTCCATTTTAAATATAAAAATTCAATTTACATATATCTTTTCGGAAACAACTGTACTTGACTGTGGTCTTCTTCATCTATCCCTATCTGTATATACCTATGTACGTATATGCACACACACTCACACACGTAGCTAGAATTTAAGGTGTGCAAAGTTCTTTACCCTATTGTATATCACTTGATCCTTACAAAAACCATATAAAGTAGGTGTTACTATTATCTCCCGGCCTCCCTCCAGTCCCACTTTACAGATGAGGAAAGTGGGTGACAGAGATTCATAATTTGTCCAGGATCATACAGGTAGTAAAATGCCTGGTATGGGATTCAAAATTAGGTCTTCTTACCTCTGAACTCAGTGCTCTATCAATTTACCAAGATATCTTTATATAGTTCTTAAAGTGACAATTTTGGGAGAAGAAAGTAATGCACTGGTTTGGCAGAAATTAGATTTAGAATGCATTTTACCCCCACACAACAGAAAATAATCCAAATAAATTATTTGTCCCAAAAAAAAAAGGTGACATAATAAAGAAATTAGGGAACAAAAGAGGTATGTATGCTTTACTACTATGGCTATGGGAGTATATTCTTAATCCAACAAAGGGTAGAAGTGATCATAAAGGTGAAAATATTTTGATTAAATAAAATTTAAAAGCATTTTTGCATAAACAAACTCAATTTGCTAGAAGAAATGTTGGGGGGGGGGGGTGGGAATCTTTGCATCAGATACCTGGGAAAAGTCATATACAGGGCTAACACAAAGAGATACAGAGAACTGATATAAATATGCAAGACCAAGTGCCATTCTCCAATAAATGTGGCCAGTGATTATGAACAGTTTCAAATGAAAAAAAAGGAAATTATCAACAACCATATGAAAGACTGCTCCGAATCACAAATAACACGAACACAGGTAACACAAAAACAACTGAGTTTTACTTCAGACCCATAAAAATGGTCAAAATCATTAAGACCAAGAACAACGACGCTGAAGGGGCTACAGGAAGACAGGTACTAATACACTGCTGGTAGAGTGGAACTGATTCAACTATTCTGGAAAGCAATTTGGGATTATTTGGGCAAAGTCACTAAGTAAATAACTGACCTTTGGGCTACTGAATACTACTGCATAAACACCACAAGCAGCAATATTTATATACAACAAAATATTCATAGCTGCACTCTTGGTGGGAACATAAATATTACAACTAAAATGAGACTGATCATTTGGGGAATGACTTTAAAAGGTGGCATAAAAATGGGTTAATATTTTAAAAATTCAAAGAAGAGACTTGAAGTGATACAGACTAAATAAGAGCAAGAGAATATTAAAGTAATATTATAATAATGTAAATTATAACACTAAAAATAAGTTGAACTTAAATGAACTGTAATAAACAATCCTAGAAAAATGATACAAAAATATCATTTTCCTCCTTTCCCTAGAGAGGTAGAGACTGTCACACCCAGTCGCTAGGTAGGATATTCTTTGTTAGAAGGAAGGAAGGATTCAATGGGGCTGAGAGGACAGATATAAAAAGAATAACTGGATTAAAAACAAAACAGCAAGCATTTTATATTTTAAAAAAAAGCAGAGGCATTGAAAATAACATGAAGTTATTTCTGTTTTAGAATGTCATTTCATTTATTACAACCTTTTCTATAGAATATGGTTATTAATAATTTTGTGAAGTTTCAGTAAAGAGGAGGGGGAAAGGCAGTATTTTAACAAACAGGCACTAACAGTGGCTGCATGTCCAAATCTCAAAATACATGTATTTGTGATAATGGCAGAAGATATTTAAATGGAAATGGAACATTTATTTGTGAAACCTAAGTTTTAATATCAAGGCTCAGAAAACAATAAAATGGTTTTCCAGAAGAAATCCAAGAATTTTAGAATTGTTCAATTTGAAAAATGTCACCAGAAGTAGTTATTAAATGAATATTATAGTTATTGCCTATATCCAGAGTATAAGCTACTTTATACTGCACAGAGAAAAGAAATAGGTTAACAAGTTTCCCCTAAAAACAAATACCATCCATTAGGAAATCATAAAAAATATTTTAAAGTATTATTTGAACAAAATAGGATAAAATTTAGAAGTCATTCTATTTGAAAATAATGGCCATATCTACTGATAGCTATACATAAAGAATGAAGTTTGAAATAAGAGAACCACTCAGAAAGAAAATGAAATACATGACTCAGGTTTGGAAAAACTAACCTGACACTTTAAACAACAGAAAATAGTATAATATTTTCCTAAGCATGTTAGCATTAGTTTAGGAACTAGCAATATATTTCACAAAGCAACTAATGAGCACCTCCAGTCCAAACCTAATTAACCTTGGCAGTTTTCTGATGTGGTCACAGCAGTCACTATAAAATGGAATTCAACGATAGTTAAAAATCTACTCTATGATCTTTGTCCTCAGATTCAAAATTTTCTTAGGGTAGACCATAGCGCAGACATATACCCATTACTACTGACAGGAATGAAATAAAATCAGATCAACCTTTACAGAGGTGTGAGTAGGTGTGTCTGTTGGGAGAAGAGGATGAGGATGATAAAGCACTGTTTATTCAAGCTGAAGCACACTAGCAGTAGGTTGATACTGCTGGGGAGAGACTGCTGAGGATGTGCCTATGGGTAATTCTACTCCAGAATTAAGAATAGTGTTCAGGGAATTTAACTGAGGACACTGTATGGGCTGCTAGTGTCCTATCAGTCTGAGTATCACTTTGGAGCATGAGATGAAGGGAGAATTCGTGGCTCTGGAACAGCCCTGGAACCAGGCATGTCACCTTGAAGGATTCAGGCGCTGATCAAATTTCCAATAGAAGTGTGTATCCTACTTGTAGGAACGGTAGCTAAGAAATGGTTCTGGTCTCTCTTTTTTTTCTCTTCAGAAGCACCAGAAGTTGCTAGTGAAAACCATCAGAGGAGGAAACCCCGATTATGGTACAAGCCTCCACATCTGATGACGCCATTGCTTTAATCCGGGCTTAGAAACCTGTTTCCAACGCAAGAGAGAACGTAGAAGGCACAAGCTCCCCACAAGGATATTCCCTAACATCAGTCACCTCTGACAAAAATGGGAAGGAGTTATCTGGACAGTAGTCAGGTCTCTCCCAATTAACAGCAAGGAAATCAAACGAACAGATGATTGGACAAGCTACTAAGAAAGAAAATTTGGTTCTTTGTTTACACAAACTGCTAAGAGATAATGGCTTAGTCAATGTCACTTCCACCTCCCCTCCAAAAAAAAACCTTGTTTGGCTAATCAGGCTAATTTTCCATGGAAATTAAAGAAAATCAAGAAGAAAAGCTTGGAAAAAAACGAATTCTGAATATTCACACTGATGCAATCTCCTAGGAAACTAATCTGTTCCAAGAAACCTATTCTAATTTAACAGCTGACAGATAAAAGAACGATTGCCAGTGGCAACGATTCTTTTCAAAGAGAGAGCTACACTTGAATATTTCTTCTGATCAATGTAATGCTTAAAATTTTTTTCAAATTAAGTACTGCACCCTTTCCATTTAAAAGAAAAGGATCCAGAAAGAGATTTACTCCAAAAGTATTCCAAAATTTCAAAAAATATGGGATTAAAGTCAAGAATACAAATACCAATTAAGATTACAGAAGGAAAAAGAAAACAGCGCCATCAATTAACAAAAAGGAGCCGGGAAACAAAATAAAATCAAGATATAAAGAGATTTGGTTGGATAACTGAAGAGATTTTTCTCAGCTTAACTATGAATGAAAATACTTATCTTTTCAAAACACACAGTTCTAACAGGCAAACTAGGTAACTGAGAATTTAAATTGTTAAACTGAATACATAAAAATGGATATTGCACAGTTACCAATACCTGTACTTCAAGAACCCATAAATCGTTGGTGTGGGTATTATCTTCAATCACTGCAATTACAACCCTACTGAAAATGTCGTACAGGAAAGTCGCTATAGCCAAAAAAATTCAGTGCCCAGTGACTACGATGGCAACAAGTCCCTCTAAACTTACCAACACTGTTCCTATAACAGAAAACATACAATCCATCACCAGGCTCACACTGAAAGACTTCAGGAACAACCACAGCTTCTACTATTCCAGCACAGCCCTTGAGAATCCAGGATGATCATGGGAGGATAACTTTAATAGGCCAAGAACTTCAAGTATCAAGGTGGATAATGTGGGCTCAAATTCTAGCTCTATGACTTACTATAATTTTTTGCAATTCAGTCATTTTTCAAACATGTCCACTGCAGGACCACATTTGGGGTTTTCTTGGCAAACTTGCTGGAGTGGTTTGCCATTTCCTTCTCCAGCTCTTTTTACAGCTGAAGAAGCTGAGGCAAACAGGGTTAAGTGACATGCCCAGGGTCACACAGCTAAAAAAGTGTCTGGGGCAGATGAGTATTCCTGACTCCAGGCTCGGTACTCCATCCACTCTGCCACCTAGCTGCCCATTGACTACTACTACAAGTAAGATAATGGGAAAAGTCATCTACTTCACCGTGATCTTTTAAGTTTCCTTCCAAGGCATAACAACAAAGTAAGAAAAAGCAATTTTTTTTTTAAAGCAAAGGAAAATAAATTACCTATATGAATTCTATTTAGGAAATTATGTTGATAAGTATTCTTAAAGAGATAAAAAAAAAAAGGGAGGAGGATAGTGTGGATAGGAGAATACCAGAAATACTGGGGTTTAAGCATTTCCCATTTTTGTGACAAGTCATTTAACTTTCATGGGCCCTGGTGTGCCTCTTAGACATGGCCTCGAAATTCCAGCCAGAGGTTAGTTATTTAGATCTTTACAGTATATTTTTGACAAGGTTCCTTCCACACCAAAGGCTTAGGGGAAAAAATACCAAGGAATTGTTTTGTTCTGTCACTTAACAGGAAAACAAGGAAGAGTTAAGTGTGCATGTCTCTGAAAGGAGTAGTGGTAACAGTGAGGTCTCCTAGGGATTGGTGGCAAACCTAGTCGAATATTTTTTATAAATAATCTGGAAGACAGGTTTAGGTACCCTGTGAACTCACCGAAATTAGAGTGAAAAAGTCAAATCAATAGATTAAAAAAGCTGGAAGACTTTTAAAAAAATCTCCATGACAAGAGAAAAGGTGGCAAATGAGTATGTACATAGTTTTAGGGGGAAACAGCCTGGCTATACTTTGGATAAGGACTTTTAGTTATCCTTTATGACTCACAGATGGTATCTCCAAAAAAAGCTGTTCCTGTAGACATCAGTCTAAGCAACATTTTGACTCCACAGGTTTAAGAAAAATCAACAAAATCATGGGCATCACTAGGACAGGCAATGGAAACAAAACAAAAATACATCTGCAACATTTTGTTCAAATTTTTATGACCCACACTTGCATTACCATATCACAAAATATAGGATTTGAAAGAGTTGTTACGGTAGAAGAAAGGAAACTGAAAGGATAAAAAAAAAATGGTTCTGGGAAAGGGAAGTTCTCATGAGAAAAGATTAAAAATTAGGGTTTACTCTGGAAAGATAAAATTGACCTGGATTATTACTGGAGACAATAAAACCTGAACATTATTTATTAATCTAATTGAAACAGCTGGGTGATATTACAGAGGGCTGGGTTTAGAGCCAGGGACATCACATGTCTGGCTCTGGGCACATCATACCATCTTGATCAGCCTCAGTTTCTCCATCTATTACATGGAGATAATAACAGCCTGGTTGTCTTGAGGATTAAATAAGAAAATAGACGCAAAACCATTTGTAAAGCTTAACGCACTACAAACATAGCTATAATTAATATGGTAAAGATGGATTCAATGTTTGTCAAATTCTAGTTTCCTGGAATTAGGAAGTACATCATCCAGCTTTAAAAAGGTCAGTCTAAAGGATAAAAAAGGAAGCTTCTGATCTTTTGCTCTTTACCTATTTCTTATTTGGAAATTACATTCACTAACATTGCTTCGACTACCACCTGTAAAGAACTAACTTTCAATTCTGTTTTTAGAACTGACATTTCTTCTGAGCTCTAGACCAACGCTGCCAACAGCTTATGTGCCGTCTCTGTTTAACTGCCCCACTGCCACCCTAAGCAAGGCCATAAACATTCTCCTTTGTTGAACTTTAATTTAGCAATTTTTTGGATATCCCTAAAGTACGGTGCTAAATACAGAATACAGGAACTGTATTAGGAATACAGAAACTAAAATAATTTATTCTCAAGAAGCTTACATTCTACTAGAAATGTGGGGTTGAATACCTTATACACAAAATTAGTAAAACACAAGGAAGACTGTGGAAAGCAAGAGTACCATCAATCGGGGAAGTCCAGAGAAGTCTGCATGGAGGTGATGAGTTTCTTAGTTCTGTCTGCAGCACTGCTATTTTTATCCACGTTTCCATACTCAAACCCTTGGAACTCATCCATCTTCACCACTTCTCGTATATATAATCAGTTCCCAAGTCCTGCCAATTACACCTCTGCACTCAAATTTCCATCTGTCTCCTCTCCATCCTCACTACCACCACCTCAGTA
Source organism: Potorous gilbertii (assembly GCA_028658325.1). Classification (NCBI taxonomy): domain Eukaryota; kingdom Metazoa; phylum Chordata; class Mammalia; order Diprotodontia; family Potoroidae; genus Potorous; species Potorous gilbertii. Next base: position 374,627,873 of record CM053771.1, read on the forward strand.
CTGGCTCTTATTACAACTAAGAGCCTAACAGTTCCTTGTCAACGCTCCTCCTCTTCCAATACCATATTTTATTGTCATACTTATGATCATGCAATCTTCAGTGATTCCCTGCTGCCTGTGGAACAAAATTCTAACCCCATAGCCTGCTACAGCGGCTAAATCACTTTACTCAAGAATTAGAATTTGAGGGTCTGCGTTCTGGCTCTGGTACTTTCTAGCTGTTTGTGGTCAAGGCACTTAATACCTCTCAAAATCATAGCATCTATCATATGTAAATAATATTTACACTACCACCACCACAGAGCTGTTTTAGAAAAAGCACTTTGTAAATGTTAACATTTCTTGAATTGTGTGAACTATAAAAATGCAAGTAATTACAGGATTACAGACTTAAAGTTGGAAAAAGATCTATGATCTTCATCTGGTCCAACTCTCGTTTTATAGACGAAGAAACAAAGGTTTAGATAGAAGAGAAAGGATCCTAAAACTGAGGTCAGAGGAAAACATCTAAAGGCTACGGCTTTCACCATGATGCTGGCCATAAGGATTTTGTGGCCCTGACTCTGACATGTATTTAAAGCTGTACATTCTACTCACAATGGACTATCTGCCCTCTGAACATTCTGTGCATGACCCATATCTCTCTCTTTGCTCATACTCTTTCCTGTGCCCACCACCCCCAACCCCACTTTTACCTGTTGAATTCCTACCTGCCCTTAAAACCCCAACTGAAGTATCACCTCCTCTGTGAAACTTTATTTGATTCTGTCAGTGACAACCTTCCTTTCCAATAAAAATCAGACCTCACATTGCCATCTTTTTGTTATTTTCTGGCATACAGACCACATAATCGTATTTTGTAGTTACCATAATTTGTATATTTCTCTTTCTCCACTATCCCACAGACTCCTTGTAGGGCAAAGACCAAGTCATAATTAAACCTTCTTATCTCTCCTTTGTCCCATGTAGCACTTTGTACACAGTAGGCAATTAACAAATATTTGTTAAATGAATTAATGTAATAAAAGTCATTATTTCTCATAGTGGGTATAAAGTATATGGATCTAGTTGTTCCAAGATATGACACAGAAATAGAATATTTGTTAAATATAGAAATAGCTTCAAAAACTGTCCAGCCAGATTCACAGAAAACAGATCCACAACTGGTTATAAGGAAAAATGATAAGTTTAAGCAGTCTGTCACTAAGTTTTTAATAATGAGGTGAGGAAAAATAAAACAGGTCTTTCCACAAACTATTCTTTGGTTTATCAAGAGATAAACCACTAAATTTGCTGTACACTAAGCCTAAGGCAATTCTTCCCTTATTGTTTTAATCCAAATTTTAATCTCTGCTCTAGAAGTATATAAATACAATTTCTTTAAGAATAAAGAGTAAGTCTAACACAATTCAACATATATAAACAGGCTGGAGTAGGTATGACAACTTATCCTCCTAAAACTGCAAAAACATTTTGGCTAAGGAGGCAGGCAGTACATATTTTCTTTGTATTCTCCAAAAATAAGACTGCATCCTTCATCTGTTGACATTTTTTTTAACAATAAGATCTTCACAATAATATAGTGTTAAAAGATATAAGCAAATTCGCAAAGAATTCCCATAAGAATAATTTATCAAACTTGTATATGCTAACACTATTTCTTGCTCAATAATGATGTGCGTTTTGCCAGAGTTCAGCAACAACATACCAATGTAGCTTTTAATCACTCAAAAATATTTGAGTGGCTACTATATACAAATGGCCTTTCCTATTAAATAAATAAAAGGTAAGGGCAATGATCTATTCAAGTTCAATCTTTGTCTCTACATATTTTTCTTAACATCTCTAAAGGTGAGGGTCAAAACCCTAACATATAGTTGTGTCCCCCTAGAATCCAATATAGATCTAGTATTTATTTAAAACTGCTTTTAAATCAAAATTTTATTTTAAAGCCTGCATGACCTCTTTAATGAGCTTCCTTGGACAGTAAGCCACTTGAGGGCTGAGACCATACTTTGCCTCTTTTTCTATCCCTGCCACTTAACACAACACAGTGCCTGGCAAATAGCAGGTACATAATAAATGTTTATTGAATGACTGACTGAGCTTCAAAGGATCACTCTTTATTCTTTTATTACCAGATTTGGTGAATAAAATCTTTGCTTACTTTACCAGTATCTTTTATGATTTTGTAGACTTTAAATCCTATCTTTGCTTTGCCTTCATCTATCCAGGCTAAATTATTCTTTTAAGCTGTCTTCATATAGTAAGCCCTTCATCTCGATTATTTAAGATATTCTTTTTCAGATCTTTCCCAAGTCCGTAACATTCTCTTGAGGCTTAGGGGTAAACATGAAGTATACTTTAGCAATAACTTAATCAAGTTTGTGCTCACAGTAAAAAAGATTAGACAGTTAAAAATAATGCAAACAAAAGTGAGCACCTGCCTCCTGTTACTCCACAGTCTGGAACATCCTAATTTGAAACGAAAGCCAACAGTTAACTATTATTACAAGAAACTGGATTTTTTAAAAAATCAAAATTAGAATGAAACTGTAGTCACAAAAAAGGTTTTTTACAATCTCAGAATATTTTATTAAGTAGCAATTTAATCATGCCATCCTTCCCTAGATAACTTGGAAAAATAGCTGACTCATGATGAGAAGTGATGCCATTGCCACTAGGAAGCAGAATGGAAAACCTACTCACCTACTCAGAAAACCTCCAGCTGTCACTCCTCTGCTCAGCTGTTTCCATAGAAACTAGGGCAGGGATAGCATCAAGGACAAGAGGGAGTCAGGGACCAGCTATTGTTTATTATAAAAAGGGATATGGGAGCACATTTTGAGCCTCTGTATAAAACCTCTGCTATTTTATCCAGTCAGCAATGAAAATAAGAGCACAAAAAATGAAGAAGGCATGAAGAAAAGGGGACAGAAAAGATACAAAGAATAAAGAAAAGGGAAATGAGAGCAATAAACAAAGTCTTTATGATACTGTTTGGATAACTGGTAAATTTTATTTGAAAATGTTTTCCTTTTTAATAATTATCTCTTTTCTGTTACTAAAATTAGCAGAAGTAGAATCAACGAAACATAAATGGAATCTCCACTGGGGAACCACTAAGCAAACATAAATGCAGTGAAAAATTATTGCACCTTAAGAAACAATGAATCTGAAGAATGAAGAGAAGCATGGAAGGTTTAAAGGAAATCAGTACAGACTCCAACAAGCAGAACCAAAACATCAAGGAAAAAGATAAACTGTGGAATTACAGTGACCAAGCCAGGCCCTGGACAAGAGCTGAGAATCGCACCTCCCTCCCTTCTTCGCAGAGATGAGGAGCTATGAGTACTTCATATTATATACACTATCAGATACAGTTGGCATGTTTGTTGGTTTTGCTTCATGTTTTTCTCTTTCCTACTTCCTACATGGCTCTGTAGGATAGGGTAGAGGGAGTGACAGAGGTGAAAACTGAGATTTCAATAAACAAAAACATTTCAATATTAAGATTTTTTTTAAAAATTTAAACACATGTAAATGGATGAAAACTGTCCATTTTCAAAGTATGATGAATATAGAAGGCATCTAATAAACATTTGTGAATGAACTTAAATCCTTCTGATAGTCAAATTAGAGCCAAAGTAAAACCAGAGAAAATTAGAAGTCTAAGAAATTCCTCTTTCACTTTTGACACAAAGACTTAATAAGATGCTAAAAACACCATGTAAAAGGGATGGGATAAAGGAGGATTTCACTCTTGTGGCTATAATAACGACTATAAAGACAAGCAAGCAAACCTTCACAGACTGAAAAGCTAAATTAAAATTTAATGCATGAGTTCCCAACCTACTGAAAGACAGTGTGGTTTAGTGGAAGAGGACTGGATTTAGAGTCAAAGGGCCTGGGTTCAGATTTTGGCTCTTGCACTACAAATGGCTCTACAAACATGATCTTTTTGCAAGCTATCTTAACACCCTCTACTGGTTGGTCTCCTTATCAGTAAAATCAGGGAAATGATCTCTAAGGTTCCTTCCACTTCTAAATCTTATAGTTCCATGCAATAAAATGACATGATGGTTATAACCCAAGTTCTAAACATCAACAGATATCCTAAAACACTTAATTTCCTATAGTTGTGTAAAGGAAGTGTGCATAAACTGAGTATCACCTGATCTGCTCCTAACTTTTCCACAATATAATTATCATAAAGTGACAACCTGTTTAAAAGCAATGTACTGCTCCTAACTTTTCCACAATATAATTATCATAAAGTGACAACCTGTTTAAAAGCAACGTACTGCTCCTAAAAGATGAAGATTCATTTAAGGAGCTTTGTGACAAGTCAATAGCAATCTAAAGTCATGAACTATATTTCCTAAGTGGGTAACTCTAGTGAAACATAAGCATAGGAATTATGAAATATCACCACTATTGCTTTTTTTTTTTTAACAAGACCCTCAAGGCATTAGTTGTGGGAAAGAGAGAAATGTATCTGTCAATCCCTTATAGCTTTTTGTTCCAGAAACAAGATCAATTTCTGCAGAAATTGGAGGGTAAGATTTATTCAACAAATATTTAATGAGTACACACTGTATACTAAACACTGTGAAGGACTAAAAAAATAAGAGATAAATCAAAGAAATATTTAAAAAACGCACAGAAGTGAGTAGAGGGAAGTTCTGTAAAAGTCACAAGTTTGGCAAGGTTGGCGGTACTTTTTGCTATTGTTTAAAAGAACTACATAATAAAAGTTCAGTTTTATAGACGATTTTTTCTGTTCTTTATTGAAATGTTCAAATCTAAGTATATAATAAAAATATAATCATAAGAATTTAAAGATATCCTCTTCTAAGAAATTTACAAATTATTGATCAAGTCATGAAGCACATATGGAGAACGCAAACACCAAAATGATACTGATTTATCCATGTGTCCTCAAACAAAAGATTCATATATAATTCCCTACAGTGTATATAAGTGTCCATATACACTACCATGGCATAGACAGAGTTCATCTTAAGCACAGATGAAACTTCCTGGTAAAAAGAATCAGTCAAGGCTGAGGAATAAGAAATTTTTTAAGTGTTTGGAAAAACTCAGTTGTGCAGCTCCTGAGCATTGCTGATATGTGGTCTTGCACCATTGTCTGTCACTGGTAAGATTCCTGCTAACGGTTTTATGGACTACTATACTGAATACAAAACAATACTAATCCTCAATTATGGCAATGCAAAACAAAGGAAAATAATTCTGTTGTGAGACAGATTACAAGAACTACATGATGTAAGTAGAAAGAGCCCTGGAACTTATGAGAATTGATACAAAGAATAAAGAAATCAGAGCCAAAATAATAATAAATGTAACTTCAACAATGTAAATCAATGAACAATAAGAGGTAGCCAAACCTGGGGTCAAATACAATGGCAGAGGTAGGATCACACTACTAACATTAAGGTACAACTTTCCTTTTTGTTAATAATACAATCAACAACAAATAAACATTAGTTACAACCCTGTCATTAGGTGACATCAGGTAACTATTTCAGGGAATGTATTTTGTAAAAGGGGTAGGGGGCACTGTTTCTGCGTTTGGTGGTTTAAGTGTCTGCTGCATCAAAATAAAATGAACTATTAAATTTATTGAAATAAAGCCTATTGGACTTGGTGTCAGAAAACCCAGGCTTGAGTCCCAGTTTTCATATATCTCTAACATTTCAAGTTTCTTCTCGGTAAAATAAGTAGCAGCAGCTCCACACCTGCCTCAAAGATCTGATAAGAATCAAATGAAATAAAATATATTAATGTACATTGTTAAACTTTAAAGCACTAGGTAGGATCACAGATTTAAAGCTGTAATTTGTTTATAGTATGTTACTTTAACCACCATTTTCTATTTTTGTATCCATTTACAGTACATATCATAGCTTTTAGCACAGAGAAGGTGCACAGTACTGTTTATTGAACTGAGGCCTGGAATTTATTAAGTAAATCTGAATGATTAAAGAAATCTATTCAAACCCTATGCCTATTTCATGATTCTACTGCCAGTCACAATGGAAATGACACTCATTTCCCATCATTTAGTAAGAAAGCAAGATAAAGCTAGTTTTATTCATATAATTTGTCAGGAACATCAAAAGCATATGAGTATACATTCACACGCATCTTCCACAAGGACAGTATCCTGATTTCCCATCATGGAAATGAAGTGAACCTAGGCCCCCAAAAGGTACCTAGGTGGAACAGTGGATAGAATGCTGTGCCTGTAAATCAGGAAGACCTGAGTTCAAATGCAGGCTCAGATGCTAGCTGTGTGGTCCTGGGGAAGTCACTTAACTCCAATGCCCCCGTTTCATCATCTATAAAATAAGAAGGAAATGCAAACCACTCCAGTATCTTTGCCAAGAAAAATACACGGGGTCAATAAGTGTCGGACATGACTGAACCTCAAGAATAATGTATAAGCAAATCTCTTGGCAAGTGCTACCCAGCTGAAAAGTTTTTAAATACTGGTCATAGGAACAGAAGGTTGTGCCTATCATCCAAAGACAGACAAGTTTTGAAAGATTCATCCACATATTTCTCACAAAGCGAGGAAATTTCTCAGGATACAACAATTTCTGAAGACTATACACTAAATTGTAGAAAGGAATTGCAATCTGTATCAATAAGAAAAGGAACCACACCAATTAAGGCCCAGATCCTTGATGTATTCACATATATATGCAAATGTTAAAAGGTAGTCAAGAAAACTATCCTTCCAAAAAACTATAAAGCAACCAGTCAAAATTATTTGGCAATAGATAAAAGATAAGTAAACCAATGAAACCAGCCAAGTAAGTCAAAAAAGAGATCCAAACCTATTTTAGAGTTTAAAGGTAAACCAAAATAAAACAAAAAAGAAAGGAATAATAATTTCATAAATACCAGTGGATAAACTGGGTATAAATAAGAAAAAGAAATACATAACTACAGCTGGATTAGGAATTTACATTTAACAAAACAAACCACTTAAAGGGTAATAACAATGTACATATTCCAATTTTGAGGGGAGATAATTTCTTGACTATTAAGTAATTACCAACAAAAGGAACACAGTTAATATTGCATAAACATAAAACATTTCTCCACAACAAAACAAAATTTAAAAATAGGAATATATATGTATACATTCACAACTAAAATTATGGGTATTTTGATTCCCAAAATATATAAGCAACTGACTGATATATAATCTCCAAAGGACAAAATAATTCTCATATAAAAAGAAATACAAATACTAAGTAACTATGGGAATGGGTCTCACTCAGTAATAATTAAAAACAAGCATATTAAAAGTACCATCACACCCATTAAAGTAACAAACATAAATGAAGATGAAAAAGCAGAATATTAATGAGGTTGTAGAAGAAAGAGATTGTTGATGACACTAAAAAAACTTTTTGGAATACATCCTGCTAATGGGTAAAAAGAGTAGTAAGAGTAAGTACATCCTTTGACTCAGTGACACCACTCTGGGCATGGCACTCCCAGAAAATAAGAGGAAAAAACTTTACTGTATCTGCAGGGGGGGGGGGGGAAGGGGGGTGTAAATGCTCAGCACTAATAGTATGGCAATGTGCATGCTAATCTATTCATCTGCCTTTGGGAATGAATCAATCAATCACATTTATTAAGCACCTACTAGGTGCCAGGCACAATAATTAGTGCTAAAGGAAGACTATATAAAAGCAGGGAAGAGTCAAGAGTAAGAAAACCTTAAAGGAGAACTCAGAATGAAATCATTCTGACATCTTGATGACAAACTTTATAATGTTACGTCTAAATAAACACTGATTCGAAGGGAGAGTTGGGTGTATTTGTTTTCTACTTTACATAGCTGCTGTTTTGACACTTCTGGTTGATTTTATTTTTAGAACCGAATATATATCCAGTTTTAGTTAAATTCTTCAGCCACATTCAATGCTTAGAATGAGGGCTAAAATATGGAAATCTTTTAACATGACAGCTTATGGAGAACAATATCCAAATTCTGAAACTGCTGTTTTCAGAAGACTTTAATTTTCAAGTGTATATGGGGATTATGGACAGCTCTGTAGAGCTGGTTTAGCATTAATAGACTGAAAATAAGCCTAAAGAATGAGGTACCAGATTGCACCAGGAAAATTCTAGTCTACAAATACTACTTGTAGTATACTTATATATAAGTATATACATATATATACTTGCATAGTATACTATACATAAGTAACAAAGTAAGCAAGACAACCAGAAGAGAAGTAACGTCCTCTGGAAGCTTTTGCAACCCACCCACATGGCAACAAAGTCCTCACCATTTTCAATCTTTCATGGAACTGGGAAAATTAGAAGCTGTTAGCTATTTCACCAGCTATGGCACCACAACTGGCTGAATTCAGAGAGGATACAGAAGTTAATTGTAGAATACCTACACATGAGAGATGACAGGGAAGAAAAAGAGTGTCAGGACTGCAAAAGACAGAGAAAATGAAGCCATACATTTTCCATGGAAAGTGTTGGTAACTGGAACTTCTGTTAACCTTCCTATCCAAGGATCCGTAGCCACTTTTACAACTGCCGTAGTCCTTTACACTTATCCCATTATACTTGGGTATACTTGGGTACTGTGCTCAATTTGTAGTCAGGCATTGCTGAAAATTCCAAAGCCGCCCAAATCATTGATAGAATGTTAAGCGCCCTGACAGTCAGGGCTGTTTCATTTTTGTCTTTGTGTTCCCAGTACCTGGCACATAAGAAGTACTTAATATTTAATTAAAAAAAGAAAATAAAGCCAGTACTCAAAAATCAACATCACAGAATCACAGTTTTAAACAAAATTAATGCAACCATCTCAATGGCTTTTCTTAATGTTTATCAAATATGGAACTGAAGGGTAAAGAACAAGTGTTTCTCCTTTGCGGTCAGTTTATATCTGGGTTATTAGAGGACAATTAGACACAAACACAAAATCTTACAGGAGTAAGCCCTCAGTATTAGTTGGAATTTCAGTTCAAATTACAAAGGAAGTAGTTTTATCTTAAAATGGCTGATATTAAAATATACTATACAGAAGAGCAGGAAGTGTGGTACAGTAGAAAGATAATGGCCTGGGAGTCAGGAAGACTTGGCCTCAATTCCCTCCTTCGTTGCGTAATTCTAGGGAAATAATGTAACCTCTCTCAAGCCAATTCTTCATCTGTAAAATGGGGACAGTAGCACTTACCTCATTAGATTATTCTGAGAATCAAATGAGATAATATGTGCAAAATATTTGCAAAAGTTAAAGTGCTATAAAAATATTAATTAATACCATTACTAATAGCTAGATTATGGAAACTTTCACTCTGAAAGTTTTAGACTAGTGGGGGTTCTTTTAAGCTAAAAAGAGCCATTCCTTCTTTAATATTTATTTATTCAGACCTTCTTTAAATTAGACCCAGGGCCTAAAAGAAAGCTAAATAAAAATATTAACAAAAAAGAACAAATTACATAGTAAAGTACAAAACAAATGATTTACTATACTAGCTCTCCCTTCCCCCTCCCAAGAAAAGACTGTTTTTCATGAGCCCCTTAAAAAGATGGGAAAAATGGAGGTGTTTGGTGTTAGGCTATATGCTACTAAAAAAATGCTGACTCCAAATATTTTCTTTGAAATGAGGAAGAATAAGGATCCAGAACTGGCCAAAAGCACTAGAGGAACTCCTTTTCCAACTTGGCTACCACACATCATATCGCTATTACTCTTTATTATCTCGATTACAGTATCTGCTATATTCCTCAGGTCCTCTGATCCCTATCGCCAAGGAATCCATTTTCTATACTAGTGCCAATTTAATCTCCCAAATACAGATCTGTTCACGGCACTATGTTGCTCAAAATCCTTCCGATTCTATAGTTGCTGAGTACAACCTCTAGTCATTCAAAGTCCTGGTTCCAGACAATCCTTCTAGCCTTATTCTCTATTTCTTTCCTTCATTTACTCTACATTCAGCTAACCTGGACTAATCATTGTTATCTGAACACATCTGTCACTTTTGTGCATTTTTCTACTTGTACCCTACCCTCCATGAAATTTCTACCTCTCCTGTACCTGCCTATTGAAATTCTATCTTTCCTTGAAAGACCAGCTCAAATCACCTCCACTTCCTCCACAAAACTTTTCCTGATCCTTTCCAGTTGGAAATGACTGCATGCTTAGAACTGTCCTAGAACTGTATTTGTACCTTTTATAAATTGGGTATACTTTTTTGGAAGTACCATCGTTATTTTTCTGTCTTCTCTTCCCTGTAAGTTCCAAAAGGTGGGGACCATACTTTATCAATCTTTGCATCTTTCTTAGCATCTAACACGTTGCAGAGAATAAAGACAATATTTTCAAAATTATATTGAACTTATACCTCTTAAATATCACAGGCTTCCTATACATTATATTATTTAACAAACTCCATGTTGAAAAGAAGTAGTCATATAAGACTTCAGAGAAACAAATTGTTTGTAATCATTTTCTATATAAATTCATTCTAAAACCACTAAAATGTTCAGACTATGATTAGAACTGTGATACGTCCAATCTTATACTCTGTTTCTGACAGCAGGACTAAGAAACATTTTGTTCAAGGGCATAGCTTGCCAGTCAAGCTGAAAAGATAGGAAAGCAACAAAGTATCAGTTTCATTCAGGCACCAGTACATCCAAATACTTCTCCATATTCACCTCTTATCTGTTGTATTGTACATTTCCCTTCATTCTTCACAAATTACTCCACTTGAAATTTCAGGCATGGCCCCTAGCTCTAGTGTATCAAGATTAGGTGGTCCAACTTCAACTACCTTGCATGATTTAAGGAATCGATTACATATTCCTTTCAGTGTCTCTTTCTGAGCAGAAAAGTGCTAATCTGTTTAGTCTATCTTCATACAGTAAAAATACCTATCAGTATTCCCTTAAGCACTTTAATTTTCTTATGGTTCTAACTTAATAGGATCCAACTGAAACACAAATACAGGTAGGTTTATGAGATTTACTTTAATTTTATGGAAGTTTCAAGTAAAGTAAATATCATCCCTGACATCTTTCAAAATATGTCTCTGACAATAGAGCTTTACCCCAAAACTTACAGGAAATCATAAGGTAATCCTCACAGTTGCTTTTATCATCATCTTGTTGTTCCACAGGGATTCCATTGGCATCTATAACAGCTTCTGAGGCACAGTCTGCTACCAATACTTCTTCTGAAACTACATCAGTCGTCAGAGGATCTGTGACAATTTCTGCTTCTACAACATTGTCATGAACAACATGTTCCACGTGTCCAACATCAGGTACATGCATAGAGTCACTTGTCAATACGTGTTCCGGTATGGACATAGTAGCTGTAGTTATGTCCGAGGCTAAAACATCGTCAGGGACAGTGCAATGTGCTAATGAGACTTCTTCAGTGACATCTGTGTCCAGCACTTGCTCCGGAATGATGACTGTTTCAGACACATCTGCTTCTTCCATGATATCTGGACACTGAACATCCTCTATAACAACGTCCTCAATAACATCTTGGATTACTACAGAGTCTGGGTCGTCAGGGACAAAGTTATGCACAGTTATGTCTGAATCCACCACATCTGAAACAAAAACAGTTTCTTGTACTTCCACAACAATCTGATCACCATCCATGTGTGTAGCATCAGCTCCTTAAAAAAAATAAAAACAAAAATGAACAACTTGCAAGTATACAAGCCTGTATTTGAAATAAATGATAGATTACTTTTTAAAAAAATTTCCACAGGAAATACCGCTGACTTGGAAGTTTTCTCTTATATTGATTTACACTAATGCAAAAAATGTGTGATTTATTTCTACTTTTGGGAGGAGGTTGGGAGAATACAAACTTATAACACTGATCACTTTGTAACCCATCACAAGTCAAATTATGTTTTTTTAAAATGTTTTATTTTCAGTTTCAAATTCTCTCACTCCCCTCTACCATCCTTTGAGAAGAAAAAACATGATACCCTTTATACATATGAAGTCATGCAAAACATCCAAATAATATTTGAAAAAATGTAGAGAAATCAATGACCAGAGGCAATCACAAAGTACATTCATAATAAAAATTCTTCTGGAAACAAAAGAACAAAAAGTTTTAAGAATATTGATATTAGTAATGTCATCCATGTATTTACAGATGACTATAAAATTAAAATTAAGTACAAGATGATTCTATCTACAAAATACTTTTCCTCCCTCCTTCACCATATATGCAACCTTTCTCTTTTTTCCTCACAAAACATTCACCTTCTTCTGATTTCTCCTTTCTACTTCTTTTACTAGAATACTCTTCCCCTTATCCTTTCAAATTTCTTCCCTACTGTTCTGACAATGATCTGGACTATAGCGCTAAGTATGGGCATACATATTATATATTTAAGTTGGAAAAAAAGAGACATCTTAATTTATAGTATAAATATAGTATTTGTAATACATATAATAATAATATAAATACTATGTATAATGTAAATCATACATAGTATTTATATAATAAATATAGTATAAATAACCATGATGTAAATAAATTCAGCATAAGAGAGAAGTAGGAGAGATGATAAGTAAGGTCTTTTGAAAATAAAGGGATGTTTTGGGAGAAATAAGGTTCAGGAAGCAAATAAGGCAATATTCTTTGGTATTTAAGGAGTGGCAAAAGGGATAAAATAAAATTTTAAGTTAGAAAAATCACTAGCAGGTGAGTTTATCATCTACTCCAATACCCATTCTTATCCCTAAACATAAAAGTGGCTAACCTAACATCATACAAAGCCAAATGAAGCAGATGACCTAGAAACAGAAGTCAGGTGTTTTGACTCTCAGACCCAATGATCTTATCACTACAAGAAAAATAACTTTAGTTTCTTAACTGAAAGACCACTCCTTAACTATCTTACTACTTTTCCATCAACTCTGCAGACACAATAAATTAATCACTACATCACTACTTGGATACACAGAGAGAAATTTTTGGTGAATTTCTTTCAACACACTACTCTGAAGAATATGTCAAAAATGATAAATCTTTCAACACACTATTCTGAAGAATGCGTCAAAAATGATAAATCTTATTTGTTAAAAACTACTTTAAATGATCAAAAGCAGTAAATTTATCAATTTAGAAGATATTTTAAGTTCTTTGAATTTCTTTTGTAAAATACTTTCTAACCATTTCTATCTATTTTTCATTATACTTATATGCATATTTATATGCACTGTTCTTAATCAATCCCACAATTCTAATTTTAAATATATTTATTTATATGTTGAAGTACAAAAACTACTGATGTCCAAGGACCTGGGTTCTAGTTCTAGACCCTGACACCCAACTTTACAGTTATACAACCTCTCTCACTCTGGACCTTCATTTTGCTCCTATGCCTATCTCACATGGTTTGAGGTATCTAATGAGAGAGGGAGAGAGATAGGAATACGTCTGTGATTTCACTAACTCACTTCCAGATAAGGAAACTTGCTCTATCAATGCAGCTCAACACCTTCTCTGCAGCTTGATCTTAAAAAGCTGCCTAGAGAGCTACGAGATTAAAAGACTTGCCCAAGTTCACACAGCTAATATGTGTCAGAGGCAGGACTTAAATCCAGGTCTTCCTGGTTTTGAGGTCAGCTCTCTATCCATTATGCCATGCTATTAAATGAAAAAAATGCAGACTGAAGTCCTATGCAACTATAAGATGACATTGCTATTCCCTATTATTATTGTTTTATACATTAAAATTTATATACACCCAAATTTAGTAATTTGCTCAAAAGCAGACAAATGCTCCGAGTATTTGGAAGTTTGAGAGCCCCTGAATATCTTTTCCATTCTCTGAACTACATGGACTGGTTTTATTATTCCTATCAATTTCTCCAAATAAATTATTGTGATTTAAAGATATAATCTAACCACTCCTTAGATACTGCAATGAAGTGGGCAAGAAAACGTATTTATCAATCCTGTTTAGCAATATCCTCAAGCTGGACTATAAGAATTAATTTAAAAAACCTTACAAATAATATAAATTTGTCAAATTAGAAAACTGGCAAGAAGGTAAGATGTAACTGTGATGAGAGCTTTAAGTATTTGGAAATCTGCTAACGGACTCCTTCTGCCAACAGCTATACGTCTTACAAATTCCTAACTTGTTTATAATTTATTTCAGAAGGTAGAAAAAGTGTCTAGGGAAAATGCTACTCCAAACCTGATTCTGAATAACAGGGAAAGATTGGTAAACTAGAAGAATAACCTTGAGAAAAAATAGTCATATCCTTTTAGAACCTTTGATAGCTAAGGGGAAGAAAGCTGGTGTAATTTATTACATACCCTAGAATTTAGGAGAATATAACTGACAAATATCAGGAAAAAACTAGGTTATAATTGATGGATGGCAAATCTAAAACAAAAAACTAGAACAGTGGAAAGAGCACTGGTTCTGAAGTCCATTCAAATCTTGCCTCCAGGGATGCCTGTCAAATGGGAATGGTTGAAACAAGTTGGGGCCCATGACTGCAAAGGAAAAATATGACTGCTACACAAAATTACAATTAGGATGATTTCCGATTAAGACTCACGTAAACTGATGCAAAACAAAGTGAGCAGAACCAGGAGAACATGGTAGACAGTAACAGTAAGACTACCTGATGATCTTAGTTCTTCTCAGCCACAGAATACCATCCACACCCAGAGAAAGAACTGATGGAATCAGAATCAGATCGAAGCACACAACTTTTAACTTCCTTATTTTCTCATAGGTTTTTTGTTGTTGTTTTGCGTTTTCTGTCACCACATGACTAATAATGAAAAGTTTTACATGTATAACCTATATCAAACTACTTACCATCATAGGGAGGGGGTTAGAGAAGACGGGAGAGAATTTGGAACTCAAAATGTTTTAAAATGAGTGTTAAAAATGGTCTTTATATGTAATTGGGGAATATACATATATTATCTATGTGTATATATAGATAGATATAGATACATACGTATGCAAATATTTTTTAAATCCTGCCTCTGACACCACCTGTGTAATGTTAGGCATATCACTTAACTTCTCTGGACCTCAAATTTCCTTATCTGTAAAAAGGAACTGGACTACATGACTTCTCAAGTCCCTTACAGCTGCAGATCTATAATCCTATGATCAAGAAGAGTGAAAAGACTCTTAAGAACTAAATTGCCTAAATGAATGAAAGAATGAATTAATGGATGGATGGATGAATGAATGAATGAATCCCAAAGAAGGACCTAAACAGAACTTTCTGAAGAGCACAAATTTTTAAAAGATATTTACAAAATATGTTTCAGTTTTGGGAAATGAAAGAGGTCAAAGGCTTTTAGACTCACATCTTTATATCATTGATATTTTCTTCTGAAACAGTTTTCTGTGGGCAAACGGATCACTGACTGGCTAGAGCAAAGATCAACACTTATGAAGAACATTATTAAAGATGAGACATCATCCCTTGAATAGTTAAAACAACTTCAACCTTATCTATTCAAATTATCCATCAATGATGAAAAATTGGGACTGAAAAAAGATAAACAATCACCTCAGTTATCACAATTTCTTGCAAAGAGTTCACTAGCATAAAACAACCAACAAAAGGAAGAAGCCTAAAGAGCTCAGGAACTACAATAACAAGTAAACATTTGATCTTCTTGCTAAGTAGAGCCCCACAATGATTGAGACCATAAATCCATTTATAATGCAATGGAGAAGGACAGCAGAAGATTACACACAACAAAATCTCATAAGAGTAAAAAGCAATGGAAACAAAAGCAGGTCAAAGCTCAGTCTGGCATGTGACCCAAAGGAGCTGCATCATTCCAAGAGTAAGTTGATGTGAAATGGAGCAAATTTATTAACCTTTTTATAACAAGTTTCATCCTCTTTGATAAAGGAACCACCACATCTGGGCTCTAATACCTATAGCCAATGTAATCCAAAGAATTAGAAATGGCATATAAGAACATGAAGTCAGCAAGAATAGATAAACAAAATCAAATACATCTTGTAATCCATGCTGGAGGCAATTCAATGTAAGCAATGGAAAAAAAAACCTCACAACATATTTCAGGGAGGTAAAAACATCACAAGAATGGGGGGGAAAATCGTAAACCCTATTAATAACTACTCTTTTATGAAATTTTTGTGCAAATTGATCTACATATATCCAGGGTATCCTTCAGGAAAATATCAGAGGGAAAAGTTTTTGCCAACTGTCCTCTATAGCTAACCAAGGGAAAGAGATTACAAGATAGCATAGATTTTACCTTTATTGATTACAAAAAAACATTCAGTAAAGCCTTAAAAAGGTCTCTTCTCACAAAGTTCCTCATGTGTGTGTTAAATTCATACAAGATTCTTGATAAATGCAAATACAATGATAACTATTCAAAAGTCTTGTGATTTAACACCAAGCAAGGCATAGAACCAACAATGTATGTACACAAGGGGCTCATCACCGACCCAGTATGCCAGGTCTAAATCCAAGAGCGAGGTAGTGAGGTTTTTCCAAATGCTTCTTTTTTTATGGATGATCAATGAGGTAATTTCATCAAGCAGATGAATATTATAAAGTCTACTCAAATAGATTCATACTCATTCAAAAAAGATCAGGCTATTAACTTATGAAGAAATACTAAAGGGAAAAAAATACTTATTGTCTAGATTATAACATGAGGCTGGAGGACTATATAAATGTGTGTTATGTACCATGTATATGATTATACCTATATATGTATTACATATGCATCTATGTATTTGATAATATATATACATACACCCCATAATACGTTATTATAGATGCTGACTCAGCACTTTATACGCTGTTCTCATTGGATTATCATTATACCCATTTCTCAGATGAGTAAACTGAGTCCAACAAGTTAAGTGACTCACCTGGAGTCACAGTTAGTATCTGGATTTGAATTCACACCTTCCTGATTCTAGGCCCAGAGCTCTACTCATTGCACCATCTAACTGCCTAATATATTTATGTACACATACATTCACATACACATACACAATCCAGGGTTGGCCCTATAGAAAGGCAACGAGTTGGGTTTATCACTGACACCAGTGTTCTTTCCAACAAGGCAGGCTGCAAACTATCCTCTGTGACTCTTGTCCATGTCCTCCCGTAAGCGCATCACAGGCTCACCCAGTATAGTAACAATTTTCCATAAATTCTCATGCTAACATGAGCATGCTGGTTTTTCCACTGATAATCCTCTTTTCTTGCCACAAGGTTAGCTCATCATATCTTTTACGACATCTTTAACACCACTTCTTCATAATTACTTGTTTGTGATATGGTGCAAACCTATTACGTGTCTCTTGATTCTCCTTTGGGTAACCTTTAACTTCAGTTTTTTGGAGTTATCTTCTAACTCACAACCATACTAATATTATAAGCATGGGTCTTTGTTTCACAGAAGTTTGGGGCCATTCAAAAAAATCTGCAATTTCCCAGAGACAACCCAGCTCATGTGTCTCTTGTTTAAGTATGATCACAACTCTCTAGTTTCAGCATCTGTTCAAGATGTTTACCAGGAGACAAAGGCTAAATAAAGGTTGTCCATCCAACTATATACAATCTAGAACTTTTGACTCCTGCCAGGTAAGAATGGTGTGAGAATGGTCTTTATATTTCAAAATGGGTTTGTTGTATTTTAAAAGTAAAAACCATTTTTAGCTCATAGGCCACACAAAAGTCAGCTGAGGCTTTCTGGTCATAGTTTGCCCACCTTGGCTAGACAAAAGACATTCTTTATCTATTCTATCTTGCATGAGTGGTTTAAAGTTGTTTTATCATTAATTTAACTTAGAAAACTATGCAATGTGCTAGGGCTTAATGTAATGACTTTAATTTTCATCCTGGCACAAATATCCATCTTTTAAACACAAACTTTCTTCTAGTAATGCTGCCTGGTTGCAAATATGTAAATATCACAATTTCTAAGGAATCGAAATTGTAGGTGATCCATATGGTAATAGATACACATGGTAAGCACAAATTGGAAATAGCGTAAGTTTTATCATTAAATAAATGTATGGTGAGAAAAGCAAGTGGGTCAGTCATATGTTGAGAGCAAAGAATAATATTGGACAGCCCAAGTATTCTACTGGGACCCACAAAATAGAAAGAGACTGAAAGGAAGGCCCCCAGGAGTTCAGGTAAATCCTAAGAAGATGTATTAAAAAATATGGCAAAGAATCTAATGGAAAGAATAACCATATTGACTAACATCTCAGATTCACTGAAATATTAATATCTATGTTCAAAATATGGCCTTAGGAACATTTAACCAGGGAAGAATAAAAATAAATCTACAAATGATAAGCTCCTTGAAGAATGTTGATAGGAAGACGAGAGCCCTAAATAAGAGGAAGCTTGTGAAAAATTCTAATGATTACAAAAACACCTTTTTAGTTACACTGGAGGAAAATATAGGAATAAAGAAGGTCCAACAGTTGGGATCAATAGGATAAATTTATAGATAACAGAGAAAACCAAACTACCCAAATATTTCTGGTTTTACTGTACTAAGGAAAATTATTTCAGAGTAAAAAGTAAAGCCCAAAATGAATAAAATAAAATGAAAATCCAAGACAAATGAGGAAGTAAGAGATCACCTGGCTGCTCTAATTAAATGAGTTCAAGTCACTTGGAATTGGAGAATTCCGAGGCTGCTTAAACAGATGACAGCTCAATCACTGTTTATCTCTGAGGTGCCATGGAGTACAGAAGAGGTGGCATGACTAAAGAATAAAAAATGTTTCAATTTTCAGAAAATGAGAGGATGTAAATTGGTTCAATTATAGACCAGACTTGATGTTCAGGATCAACAAATTTCTAGAACAATTATAAAATGTTAGCATTTGTAAAGGATATTGGTGACCATTAGGACCCACAAGAAATTATGAAAAACAAATGATGTCAGATAAAACCCATTTTCTCTTGTAATAATGTTATTAGGCAGGCATTCAATATAAACACAGAATTATCAAGATTTCGGAAAGGTACATCATTATGGTCAGGAGCTAGTAATGCTGTCTATATCACAAAATTAAGTGCATTCAGCACTCACTGAAAAACTTGATTCAAAGAGTGTTAATGAATTTATATGAAACTGAACCGAAAATAATTTTTTCTCCAGTTTCACAAGTTTTTATGGCCAAACAATTAACTACCTAAGGTCCAATCTTCCAGTTTTACCTATGCTCCAAAAATACACAAAAGACATCATAAAGAACATTTATGACCAGAAATGACCAGGCATGTACCAAAAATGAGGAGGAAGAAGGTGAATGCTACCAACGGAACAAAGATATTAAAAACACATCAGATGAACTGAGTGGATCTTTGATGACAGACATATAAAAAAAGGTACAGATAAACATCACACAGGATAAGAAAGCACAGAGGAATTACAATTCAAGTTAAGTGAGCATTTGTCGAAGAACTAGGAATGGTTAGCCTGAACACTTGAGGCAGACAAGGTAACTGCCTTTGATATTTTCAGGGCTATCATGGATAAGGGGGATCATCAGACTTATTCTACTTGTATCCAGAGAAAATAACAAAGGGCAATGGGTAGAAATATGAAGCAAACAGGTTTTAGATTTACCAATATAAGGAATATCCCAGCAATTAGAGCTATCTGAAAGTAGAATGAATTGTTTCAAGTAGAGAGTTCTCTACTACTTACAAAGAGACTGGATTGTCATTGCCAGGGTTAATGTTGAAGGGATTTGCCATTCAAGCAGGTGAACGACCAAAAAACCTTCTAAAACTCCTTCCAACTCCAGGATTCTACAGCTCTTAAACTGCGAGTCACAACAGTTTAAGAAGTGCTGATGGGGTTACAAGTGGAAAAAGTTTAAGAATCTAGAGGACCATAACATCTGTAACTGGAAGCAACCATCATGATCATGTAGTCCAGCCCTTTCCTTTTATAGAAAACTGAACCCCACAAAAGTTAACTAATTTGTCCCAGGTCCCACTGAGACTTAAGAAGTTTGACCACACATAGGTCTGAGGACTCCAAATCCAAAACTCCTCGCATGTACCCTAATGCAACTCTGATTTTAACTTCTTTAAAAGAAAATTAAATGAGCTGTCAAAACTTCTTGGTTGTACAAATGGTTTTTTTATAATTTTAACAATATAAAATTTAACTCAAAAAAAGCCTACAAAACTGAGTCTACATTTTAAAATGTGCCTCTTTGCAACACTGGTATTTTGGAGAGAAAACTTAATTCTTTGCTACAGGGTTAGAATATTATATTAAGGGTTTTTGGACATCGTGGTTACACTTCCAAATTCATAATATCCTATGAATAAATTACAAATACTTTTCTTTCAAAATTTACTTGAGAGGTATTTATTGAAGATCTGTTTTGTTTTTAACTCTTAGAAGCTGTGAAAAAAATAAAAGAATCATAAAACCATCTTTTCCCTTAAGGAGTTCATACTTCAGCTGCAAAGATAAGATTTAACACACATGAACTAATCATATGCTATTGGCACAAATAATAAATGCTTAGAGATCAAAGGAAGTTAAGACCCATATGAGCTGGAAAGAAGAGGCGGACCTTAAGCTGGGCTTTGATACTAAATATATCATATTTATATATTGCTTTACAACTTGAAGAATAAAAGATTTAAACAGAAGACATTTCAAATAAATAAAGAAAAGAAAGAATTAGTAATGCATGTTGAGGGCAAAGTAGACAGAAGATTCCCTGGCCTGGTAGAATACATTCCTATTGTGACTAGGTACAGAAAGCAAAAGATTAGATGGCAGAAAGCCAAGATGGCTAGACTGGAGGGAGTGGGGAGTTACTGAAAGTCAAAAAGACCAGGAATGGAATGATAGATGCAGCTTTAAGATGATCAATCTGATGGCAATGAAAACTCTTGGAGGGAAGAGAAACTGAAAGCAAGAAGAACAAGAGGTGATTATAACACAGGAGGAAGGAAAAGAACAGGAAAAGTAGCTGAATTTGATCAGCAACTTCAGGAATTTGGTACAGTTTGGAGACTGGAAAAAAAGCATACAAGCAACAGTAAAAATTGGCTCTAAGACCCCTAAGAGAGAAAAGGGCAGTTGAGAGGGAATGCCAATTTAGGAAAAGATTACAGGATTTAGGACCTGAAAGGGTCTTTTGTGCTCTTTTGTGTTATAAATGAAGAAACTGAGGCACAGAGAGGGTTAAATTACTTGCCTAAGTTTTGGTACACATATTGACTCTATGGTAATAACAGCTCAAACATCCAAATGTGTGATCAAAAGTGTCACTCATTAACAATTTATCCTCTTTTTAATTACCTTAACATCTATCAGTGATTAAGTTAAACCCAAAAATCTACTGTGATACCTGTTGCATCAAAAAACGAGTTTGGCTCTTGTGGCTGCAATTCAAGTCCATCTTCATCCATGGCCTTTAATTCTCATCAGTCACTGATCCTGAGCCAGGAAAAAAACCAAATCCCATATTAATCTTTTCACAATAAGTCAAAATTATAGGCTTATAAATCATGAAGTTATTTTCCTTGCCTCAGAATGAGTATTTATTTTTCTTAGATATATATTATCAAAAATTTCAGTCCAAATTAAAAATAAAGAAGCTCACACGCTAAAATAAGGGTTTATGTTTGAAAAATAAGTAGGAAAACCATATAGACCAACAAGTAACTCCAACTATTTCCAGTCCAAAGTTCTAAATCTAACTTTTATTTCCTTTTATAAGTTTAATTTTAACCCATTCTTTAATCTGAGAATTCCCACAATCAGTAGATACTTATTAAGTACCCACTATGTGCTATAAATTGTGCAAGGTGCTACAGATACATATGCATAAAAACAATCCCTACTTGAAAAGCACTTAACATTCTAACCCAAGACTTCCAAATTTGCAAGCCTAAAGCTAACATACTTTCTAATACTGCTACAACAAATCCTTAGGATAAAAATTCTAAATATGGGTAATAGCATAAAAGCAGAAATCAGCAATTTTGGTTTATTCCCATTGGAGACAAGAAGAACGTTATGCTCATAAAACTTAAAAACTCCGTGCTGTAAATATAGGAAAATGTTGTAAAATTTTAGCTCTTCAGAAGAAATGTGTTAAGTACAAGGTGGCAAGGTATTTCTAACAAAAGATAGTTACATCTAGTATAACATAAATAAAAGGACTGTCATCTTATGATATTGATATTGATATAATGAAAAATGCAAAGTAAAAATACTGTTATATATATATATCCTTAAGTAAATGTATAAAAGTATAAAAAATATAATGAACATGCAAACCTAACAGAGAATGAATTCAAGGCAGTTTAACAAGACAATAATAATTCTGCCTAATGAAGAAAAATGTTGTCAAATAAACTGATAATCCCTAAAGAGGAAAAAGGCTGACATTTTATATAATGTGGTTTCTTAAGGCTATGTGCCCACAGTTCACAATCTCCTTCTGAAAATTTATTTCACACTCCCAAAAACTCACATGACTTTACCTCCTAGATTTCCTTTAATGATATAAAATCACAATCTTTGGATATACCTCAATTACACACAACTCGAATTAGTTCCTTTTATATGATTAGAAGTAGCCTATAATGTTACGTCAGTTGTTGAAAAAGCAGTGTTATCCAATTCTACTTGTAATTAAACAAGTAGCACCTCAGTCTGGATACAACTGAAATAATCCTAAAAAGAGGAACAAATTTGAACACACACACACAGAGTACAAAATAATATTTACACAAAGATCTTTACTCAAACAAGGGGCTATTCAATCAAAAGCTGAATAACCACCTTTTAGGGAAACTGTGAGATATTATATTTGGTTGAATAATATTGGCTTTAACTCTAAGGTCTATGCTAACTTAAAATTCTATTATTTTAAGTCAATTTCATGAATAATGTAAGAAAACATTTCAAACCATTTATTCCTATCACTTTTTATTGAAAAGAATGCATGTTGGCTAAAACAATAGCCAAAAGAAAAACACCCTGGAATTTTCAATTAGTGGAACATAGTATAAAAGAAGAGAAAATTGGAGACCCTTCATTTTAATCTGCCTCTGCTACCAAGAGTATGACCTTAGATAAGTCCATTAACCTCCCTGGGTCTGATTCCTCCTCTTTCAAACGAAGAAGGTGAACTAACTCACAGGATCAAAGACTTAAGCTCTACCTCTTTTCCCTTCATTGAGGAGGTAGAGGACTGCTCACTGGAGAGACATGGAATACCGGATATACTGTCCAATACTGTTAGGAGGTTGACTGGTTTTGCTGACCGGGCTTTTGTTTCTTAAAAACTGTTACAAGAAATAGACTAATGGGGAAGGAAGGAAAAGTTTAATATAAAGCAGGTGATTAGGACTAGGTCAGCAAGCTCAACCCCCTCATTTAACAGATGAGAAAACTGATTGCCACAGAGATTAATTTACTTACCTGACATCACACAGGGAGTAGCAACTTGAACCCAGGTGTTGACTTAAATTTGCTAGTCTTTCTACTGCACCAGGATGCAACATGTAGGTACTCCTCCACATAAACAAGCTCTTCTTTCAGTCCTTTCTCTTCATACTTGGGTTTTTGTGGCACCAACTAAATTTGGTTACATGCCTACCTCTCTGATGGCTCCCACTTCCATTCTTCCTCCTATTCACTTGTTCCCTATCACTCTGTAAAATAATGTCATGGGATCTCTTTTTCTCTACATACCCTCTGAGATCTGATCCTTTCTCATCGCTCCTGCTACCACCTCATCTCGGGAAGACTCCTAAAGCATTTCTCTACAGATGGGCCTGACTTTGCTCCACAGCTGCCATGCCACATTTTAAAAAAAAAATTCTTATTGGTATCTTTTGTTATTACATCACCTAAAACTTCCCAGTACACTTTCCCATCTGCCCAAAAAATCATCTCATAAAAAAACACTATTTTTAAAAAGAGAGTAGTCAGAAAAACTAACCAATACTCTGAAGAAGTCTATACACATTTGTCACATTATAACACAGTAACATTTAATTACTTTCTTGTTCCACATGTGTTTGGTCATTCCTCAATCAATGAAAATTTACTTTGTCTCCAGTTCTTTGCTACTACCCAAAAAATGTTCCTACAATATTTTGGTCTATGTGGGGACTTTCTCCTCAGTGGTGACCTCCTTATGGTAATATGCCTAAGAGAGTAATTGCTGGGTCAAACAGTTAGGAACATTTTAATCACCTTATTTGCATAATGTCAAATTGCTTTCCAAAATGACTGCACTTATACAGTTTCATCATCAACGCACTCCCTGCTGTGCCTATCTTCCCACAATCCCTCCAACATAGACTGCTTCCTGTCTTTTTTCATCTTTGCAATTTGCAAGGCATAAAGTGAAACTCAGGGTTTTTTTGGTTTGTATTTCTCTTATTATTAGGGATTTGGGGCTTTCTTTCATAGGATTAATAGCTTGCGCTTCTTTTTAAGAATTGTTCATTCATATTCTTCAACTTCTTATCTACTAGGAAAAGGCATCTGTTAACACGTATTCTGTTTAACATATGTATTTATGGCTGTGTTTGCTTGTGCATGTGTATGATTTTGGACATGGTTTATTTTGTTTTAAGGCATGGAGTAAATAGGGAGTCACCCTAGAAGCCAGGAAAACCTAGGTTCAAGTACCATACTGTCTCAGATCCATAATGATGGTGTCACCCCAGTAAGTCATTTAACCTCCCTGTGTTTTGTCTAGGCAACTTCCTAAGACAATAAGATAAGTTTCATAGAAGGTGCTAGCCTGCATTGGTAGTGGAAGTTTTTCAAGAATTAATTCCCTATACCACCAAAATCACAGGTCATGCTCCTATCACTACTACCTATGATTTTGAAATTTAATTAACTTAATTATGTAGACATAGTAATAAAATGAGAAATTAATAAGATCAGTTTTCTTCTCCCCAAATATTGGGAAGAGGAGAAAGTAACTTACCTTGATAACTAACCCTGTATTAATAGACTATTGCAGGATCCCATATTGTGGGAATACTTCTTCCACACATATAGACAATCTGGCTGAAAATGAGTTCCAAGATGGCACAGCAGAAAAACCGCTGAATCTGAAATCAGAGGCCCTGTACAAGTAACTTTACCATTCTAGGCCTCAGTTTCCCCAGGTGTAAACAACTCTAAATGACCACTAAGGTCCCCTCAAATTCCTGGTTGGTCCTCTCCTACACAGCAATAGAGTGATTCAGAACAAAATTTGTTATCAAATTTCTAAGTAGCATTTACATGGTTTAATAAAGAGAAAAGACCTCACTAACAGCTTCCTGAATAAACAAGTTCCCATGTCTCACTTCAGTTTCAAATATTTTTTTCATGGGTCCAGTCCGGACCACCATTTGGTCAAACAACACAATTTTCTACCTTTATTAAGACAGCATGATATAGTGGAAGGAAAGCCAGACTTGGAAATGAAGAAGACTAGTTTCAAATCCTGCCTCTCACACACAATGATTGTATGATGCCAGGCAAGTCACTTTATCTCTTAGTGCCAGTAGGCAATTATCTATGGTGGCAAAATGCAGAGCAGTTGTTGATATGCATTGGTAGGGAAAGTTTCCTCACTGGGAATTACCTATACCAATGAAATCACAAAAATTTGTTATTAACTTTAAGCAATAACAAAACCAACTGATAATAGGTTCAAGACACAGAGGCGGTAAAATAAAGGTGATACTGGAAAAGATGGAAGGCAAAGGGAAAAGGGGATGAATAGAGAGTGACACAGAAGCAATGAATGGGAAGACAGAGAAGGATAGAAGAGCCTGGCATTCTATGGCTCAGGGAGTCACGAATAGTCACACACAACTGAATGACCATAGAGCAACAATTAACAAATGAAGATGAACGCAAAAGAGTGGCAACCTCTTATAAAAAAAGCCATAAGCATAAGCAATACTAAGGCTTTTCATGAATGCTAAGAACCAACAGAAAACAGAAAACTTTTTTCAAGATTTACCCTGGAAGCAGAAGGAAGATGACAGGTGTGCCCTCACCTGATCGATCGGTCACCCAGGTTTGCAGATGGAAGTCATTCTCAATTCTTAAGTCTCCCTCTCTCTCAGTCTATCCTCATACAATTTTATTTATTCTGTATATAGCTCGTCTGTATGAGTCTATACTTGTTATCTTCCCTATCAGACTGTGAGCTCCTTGAGCTCTTTTGTCTCTTTTTGTAACCCAGAACGTAGGACAGTACCTGGTGTACGGTAAGCATTTAAATGCTTACCGACTGACCATAGTCCCAGTCACCTCTGACATAGGCCCTGGGCATTGGGCCTCTTGCTAACATGATCTGGGTGATTTTAATACACATGACTTTGGAATTGCAGCTCCAGGAGACATGCAGTCCTGAACAAAGAGTCAAATAGCATCAATGGCTCGCTCTATCTAGATGGCTTCAGACTATTCACGTGACCATGTTTCACATCCCATATGACCATCAATAATCTCATTTCCTTTCTACCCACTCACCCTCTTGGCTCTGCCATAAAATACCAATTTCTTAAGCTGACATTTAAGGTCCTACACCGTCTGGCTTGAGCTTACCATTCTGGAATTGCTGGTACTCTTCCCCTCGTCTCAAGTCGAACTAGCTACTGCCCTGCACCTGACAAGCCATTTCCCATCTCTGTGGCTTTCAAAAGACTGTCCTCTGTACCTGGAATGAACTTTTTCTTCCCCTCCACCTCATAGAATCCCTAGCTTTCCCATTGCACCCTGTTTCCTCTCCTCTCTTCCCCCTCCCCCTTCTTCTCTCCTGTCCTCTTCCACACTCCTTTCATTCTTTCCCTCTCTCATCCTTCCTCCTCTTCCTTTTCCCATTAATTGTTCTACTTGTCCTTTTCACTTCTCTCCTCTTCCCCTGCTCCCTCTGGGTGGCCCTGATTACTCTGTAACATGTATGCAAATATTCATATCACACTAATCATTCTATTCCCTCTTCTCTTCTTTGCTTATTAGTCATTTCTGCATTTGTGCATATACAATGGGGAGGGGGGCACTGGATGGGGAAGCAGTCCAGATCTGCAATCTCAACAGTGCAGGAAGAGGCCCAGCAGGGAGAGTCTTTCAGCTACCCCTCAGTTCCTCACCTTAAGAGAACATCTGGGGCACTGGATGGCTACATGACTTGCTCAGATCACACAAGCCAGGAGGTGTCAAACCCAATTCTTCCTGGCTTTAAGATTGGCCTCTACTGACTTCGGCAGGCTATCCAAGTAACAGACAGACATCAAGGAATTGGTCTTCTAATTCTCCTTTCTTTATTTTGCATTATTTCATGTCTTTCCACATTACTTCACATTCTTTATACTTGTCATTCTCAATTGCACTATAATGACCAATCTATAGCTATAGTTTCCTGAATAATTTTTCTACTTCAAATTCAACATATCCAAAAATAAAGAGTCTTGAAACAACTTCTAATCCAGTCTTCTACCTAAATTTTTCCATTTTGTTCAAAAGCAGAATTCTCCAGGGCACTAACGTCTAAATTGTGTTTCATTCACTACATTAATCTGCCAGTAAATCTTCTTTTGCTACTTCTCTCAGAGTTTCTCCTTTCTCTCCATAACCAGTGATACTACTACCTAAATCAGCTCACATCTAACTCATCTCATGATCGCCAATCATATGTTGTTAGAGCTAGGAAGGCACAAGCCCAACTCTCTCTCGCACAACTAGTTAGTGGCAGAGAATGAAGTTGAACGCAAGCCTCCTGACTCTCCAGCTCCTGGGATAGATAAAAGAACACAGTAAATGAAGTTTACCCCAATTTTAACAAAGCTTTTGATAAACTATATTATCAGGCTAATCTTCAAGCATCACCTTTATCATGTTACATTATAAATTCAAGAACTTATGACAGATTCGACACTGCCTATCATGCACATAACACTTAATATTTGTGGAAATGAACTGAATAACCAATGCCAATATATAGTAAGTCATGTAACAATAAGCTGAATATTTGCATTAATCTGAAAGTAACAACTTCCAGGTTTATCCACGAAATTTACCTTGGGATTAAGAATTTTTATATAAATAATAAACCCCTGAAGACAGGCGAGTTACACAAGCAGTCAATCATCTAGCATTTATTAAGTACCTATTATGCTTCAAGTATTGTGCTAAGTCCTGGAGACCCAAAGTAGTCCCTGATCTAAAGGAGCTGACAATTTAATGAAAGAGACAACATGCAAACAACTATGTACAAACAACACATATACGGAAAAACTGGAGGACAGTCTCAAAAGGGAAAGCACTCCCATTAAGGAAGATTGGGAAAGAGAGACTTACTGCAGAAGGTGGGACTTTAGCAAGATCTGAAGGAAGCCAAGGATGCCAGGAGGTGGAGATGAGGAGGGAGCATTCCAGGAATGGGAAACAGTCAGTGAAAATACTCATGGTCAGGAGACAGAAGTATCTTGTACAAGAATAGCAGGGAAGCCAGTGTCATTGGATCACAGGGTATACAGAGAAGAGAAAAGATTGGAAAGGTAGGAAGGGAATGGGTTATGAAGGACTTCAAAAGTAAAGCCAAAGTTTGCAATAAGAGGTGCTCAAAGAAAAATAACAAACTAAAAGTAAGAACAACCACTGCAGAAATTTCTGCTTACACACAAACAAGGAAAAACACAAGTTGCAACATGAATTGCAAATGAGTAATGTGAAATCAAAGTTCATTTTACTAAAATAACACCTGATATTTTTAAAGTTCATTAGGATTATTTTTGTGCATTAATAGTTAGGTCCTAGACTTTTAAAAAAGCCAACACAAACATCTTCAAATTCTCAATATCCTTCTCAAATCATTCTTCCATTATGATGCACTGCCATGTTGGAAATTCATGAGCTCAAAACTATTTTTTATGGTAACCATTTTAATATTAGGTTTTCCTTAATTCCAATATTCAATTAATTATAACTGGTTCTGAATTCAACTTTACCTTCTGATGATTAAAAAAAAAAAAGCATTTACTAGAAGGGTATTAAAGATAAGCCAAAAAGAGCTCATTTTAATGTAATACATAGAACTATAAGGAATTTGACATAAAAGGTCCATTTGAATTAAAAACTGAAATTTTTCTGGATAAAAAACCAAACAGTAAGTGTGGGCCTTCATTCTGAATGAATTAGTAATAAAATACACAAAAACACCAACAGAAAGTTTCCATGGTGAAGTTGCGTTCTGCCTAGATAATTGTCAACAAGCTCACAAAACATATTGTAAATTAATTTATGTATTATAAAAAGTCTTTAATCAATCCAAAATGTTCATAGTCAGAAATTACTTTCTCCATTCAGCCCATCATCACTAAGATATATCTATCCTATTTAGCATCACTATACAAAATTTTCTATTCTCCTGATGCAAATTAAGTACACATTGAATTTTTAAGAAATAAGATTTCATTTTCCCCCTTTCATACAATTTCTAAACTTTTTTTCTTCATTTTGGAAGTATGTTTAATTACTGGCACACCTCTCCAAACATCTGAGCTTTAAGTTTCTCTTCTCACCACTCACAGATTTAAGGATTCATTTGATAAATATTTATTAAGTACCTACATCTAACAAAGCACCATTCTAGGAGGGTGATGGTCACTAGGCTTATATACTTAATGTACTATATGACTTGTTTTGTAATGTGAACTACTGAAACATTCTAATATATATGTCTCCGCAAATTCAGATTTTGATATATCAAGTCTCCACAATATGACATAAATTGATTCAACAAGCTATTTCTCTTCCCTCACTTAAAACTCACAAATCCTATGTCCTTCAGAAAATACATATACTCAAGACATGTATATTTCCACTCCCACCACAGGATAGATAAATATTAAAATTAGAAAAACAATTATGATTAAAAATCCAAATAACTTTGGTGACAGTAGTTTAGGAAGAAAATAAAATACGTTTGGCTAGACGAAAGCATTCAACAATCATTCTTAGGATCTAGAATTGGAAATGACTTTAAGGGCTAATTTAGTCCAATTCCCTCATTTTACAGATGAGGAAACTGAGGTATCTAAAAGTTAAGTTGTATAGATATGAAGTGGCAAAGACAGGATTCAAATACAAATCCTCAGACTCCAAACCTACTACTCTTCTGTATAGCAAATTTGAAGGGTGAGGGTAAACCATTAAAGAAAGTTATTCTCCAAAATATTTTTAAAGAAGAAAAGTAGAATTTTTACTTGAGTATCTGGAAGTCATGAAAAGTTTTTTAATTCAACAATTATTATTTAAGCTCCTATTTACATGCAAAGGGAATAAAAAGATGAGTAAACCAGAGTGGGTCTTCAAAGTGCTTACAATACAATCTACTGGGGAAGAATCCAACTTACAAAAGCTTTTTCTGCCAGTGAAGAGGCCACAGGTTTGATGAAGAAAGCACTGGATTTCTACTAAGGCCTGGATCCAAATTCCAGCTTAGCCACACCATGTGGTGGTCAACAAGTCACTTCACCTCTCTGGGCTTCAGTCCGCACATCTATGAAAGAAGGGTTGAGATTAAGATCATCTAATGTCTCAGTTCTTCCTTGATACTATGTACAAAAAATATTTTCTTCTTTGAAATAATTTATTCTGAACTGAAAAATGCATTTAGAAACTTCCAAAGTAAGTTAAGTCCATCTTATTTTTCTAATCTACAAATAAACTAAAAAAAGACAATGATGGAGTTAGTTCCCTAACTGAACTTTTAGTGTTTATTTCCAAATCTGCTATCTGCTGTCCAAAATTGTCAAATTTTAAGAGCAAAAATCCAAATAACAAATTAGAGAACAAAGAGATAGCATATTAAATTAGACTAGCTCCAATCTGACCTATTCATCACTGAAGCCAATAATTGGGAAATGAATGAAAGAAGAAGTAACATATAATATGCTCTTTTGCTAAGAAAGTGAACATATGAGTTCCTTAAAATGTATAAGGCCAAAAAAACTTAGAAACCATCTCAAGAAACAAATATATGATCTCCTTGAAAGGGAGACTTATATGGCGAACAAGGATAACACTAGCTTAATAGAGAGAAGATGATGGTAAAAGATTATGAATATCTCATTTTGAAAAAAAAAAAGCAATAAGCAGGGTAGGAAAAAATAAGCTCATAAAAAAAGTGATAGGAGGCTCAATTAAGTGAGATAATTCCTACAGCATTTAAGGATGAACTTGACACATATTAAACAAGTAGATAAAAGTACCCAAATGCCTACTTTTTTATCTCTGCATAAGCTAGACATTCAGTGCATCCTCAATGAAGATATGAAAGGGTAACAAGCAAGATTCACAAATCCCATCCTTCAGATGCTCCTATTTGTGGATGACATTGTGCTGATTTCATCTAGCAATAAAACACTGCAGATGCCACTGAGGAAATTTGTGATCTCTTACTAGAGATCAGTCCAACCAGTCACACATGAAAAAAAGTGGATGAAAAATGTCTTTTGTCTTAGACTATGGATGGAGAGCCCACAAGGCTGATTCATATCTATTAAGATATTTTTCTACAGATACAGATATAAATATCTAGGTTTATGTTATACTGATATATATAGAGATATTTATAAATACATACTGCTCTATCTCTATGTTTATCCTTCTATATACAGATAAAAAGGAAAGTAATCTATAGCCAGATCTTGAACAAAAAATGCCAATAAACACTCAACTAGGCTCAGAATTAAATGGAAGGAATAGGGCAGGCTGAACTGTATACAATATATTACATATGCTTTCAATATCCCAATTCTCCCTGAAACAAAGTTCTATCTTAATAAACAAAAATATATATAAAAACCAAAAGAAAACCAATGGACACCCTAGATTTTCCACACTGGTATCCAGGTAGTATCAAAAGACCTAGAAGACAGACTCAGCATATTGAGTAATTGTCAACAACCTTTCCTTCCTCCCCTTCCCTTTCCCCATCTTCCATCAGCTCCCATCTTCACACCATAATGACACGGACAAGAGTTGTCCAAGAACATTAAAAACTTTGTGATCCATTAGAGAACGTACCCACAACAATGAGATCAAAGATCTACTTAAGTATCTACTGACATAATATTAAGTCTACTTATATTCCCCTGAACTTTTTTCCCCAAGAAACACATTTTACCCAAGTATAGTACTTAAAAATTCAAGAGAAAAACTGTTAAAACTCATGTACCCTTCTTTGTTTGTTTTCATATTCTTGTTGAAGAAAAAAACATTAATTTAGGATATGTTATGGGAAGAATCTACGATTTGGGGAGCTCAGGAAGCTCAAGAAAATTCCTTCCACAAGCTGGCAGCTGAAAACTCACGCATATGTCTTAGTAAATAACTCATAGGAAATTACCTGTGTCACACAGAGGTTCTATGACTTGACCAAGGTCATACAGCTAATCAAGTATTAGAATGGTATTTGAACCCAAGTATCCTTGACTATGAGTCCAGTACTCTATGTACTATACTAGCTCCCTTTCTTTTAAAAACATGTTTCACTTAAATAAAAACTGCACTCTTATTCACAGTGATTGATGGTGGTTGTCCTAATAATAATGTGTCAGAAAACATCCCCTAAAAACATAATTAATCTACTGAATGGGAGGTGGTTCCTTTTCCATTGACTTCAAAAGCAACTATTCTAACCAGAGAAGTAAATAAAATAATCCAATCAGTTTTCTCAGTTGCAAAATGTATCCTTCCCCCTACCCCCATATTACACTGCTTGAAGAGTATAGGGTTAAAAGGGTTTAGACTTTGTTTTTTGCAAAGGGAAACTCTAACAGCATATTCTCTAGAAAGGGAGGAGGGAGATCACAGGAGGGCTGGAAGACGAAATAGATAACTGATCAAGAGATCAAAAGAGGTATAGTTCAACACTGAAAAGACAAGAGGATGAGTAAAGAAATTTTTTAAGGTGAGAAGAGGGAAATTATAGGCTCTCTCACCAGATGGCATATCTTTCAGTAATTCTCAGAATTCTCCAGTTAACTGAAGTTTATTTCTTCCAGCTCCAAAAGAACATTGGATTAGAAGTAAGAGGACCAAAGTTCTAGACCAGGCCCCACTATCTTAGACATACATGTTGTTAGACAAGTCACAGTGTTTCTGAATCTTACATTTCAATCTATAAAATAAGAAAAATATCTGCCTGTTAGTTAACCTCATGGGGTTATTTTGAGTATCAAATAAGATCATTCATATGAAAGTGCCTCTAAACTGTATAGAGCATAAAAGAAATTTCTTATAAAACTCTTTTGCATATGTGCATGTTTCCTTTAAAATTCTTAATGATGTCTTTACATCAACCAAAATAACCAAAATATCCCTCCATCCTCTCTAGAGTAGAGCCATTTCTTAAAAGGTGTGTGGGGAGAAGGGGGGGGAAGGTGGGAAACAGTTCAGCAAAACAACATCCAACATTATATGTAGTGTTCCACAATCATAGTTCCCCATATATACAGATGCAGAAAATTTCCTGCCTTTCCAAATAGCATAATTTAATCCCTTATAGATGATTCCATCATTATCTACATGCATTATTGTAACAGGATAAATAACTATCATCTACATTTTTAGCTGTTCTGCCTTCCTCTCTACAGGTCAGGCCATCAGCTGTCAGTTTTGCCATAACTGTGTCTTCCTCTAACTTATCCGCCTCTCTGGAGACTTTCTCATTAACATAACACAGGCTGCATTCATCTCTCCTAGCTTGGCATCTCTCATCTGCTGGAAACTTGAAAACCACATTTAAGATATCTTTAATGCAGTCAATTGCAAGCACATTAATAAAGCCCAGTAGCAGTATAACAAATATAGACTGCTTAACTTTAACTCTCCGGATAAATGAGGCATATATGTATACATAAATATGTATGTGTGTGTGCATATACGTATATGTGTGTATAAATGTGTGTATATGTACATACATAAACATGGAACAGAACAATTGCCCTATAGTTTATCCCCAGAATAGCTGTCATTCCCCCCCATACATCTCATACTAATTTTCATTTTTAAAAGAAAACACACCTACACAAATGAAAAGTTAACTGTGTCCAACTTTAATCACTCATCAATTTGTTATTCTAAGTCTGGGTTCTCTTATTCATTTTATAAGTTACCACAGATCTCCTTTGTGCATCTCCAAAACACTTAAAATGATTCAATTTA
Source organism: Potorous gilbertii (assembly GCA_028658325.1). Taxonomy (NCBI): domain Eukaryota; kingdom Metazoa; phylum Chordata; class Mammalia; order Diprotodontia; family Potoroidae; genus Potorous; species Potorous gilbertii. The sequence continues at coordinate 374,662,182 of CM053771.1, forward strand.
CAAAAATATGATTCATACATCCCCTCAAAAACATACCTACTTGATAAAAGTTGAGGAACCCATCTGTTTTTCAAAAACAAGGCAACTCAGAAGAGCAGAAATCTCTAGGAGAAATCCTCTTACTTAATGTTGATAGACTATTGGTATACTAGCAGTCACTCTGCCAAAAGTAGTTTATTACACCACTGCTACAATTTTGGACTAGAATTATCTTATACTATGTAACTGTCACATAGATTTAGGTCCAAAATTCCAGAATCCAGGGATTTTATTCATCCCCTAGTTTTTAGGACAGTCACACATTCATCATATAAACATTATTTTAGCCAAAGGGCTTAGATGAACAAACTGAATTACCCTTTCAAACAAAAGGATGATTAATTCCTTCATAACCAAGTTGAAACACATTGGTTGCATGAGGCAATCTCTAAAGTAAGTGCCTTTTTTAAAAAAAGGACTTGTCTACACTATAAAAGAATTACAAGACTTATCAAATTTTACTAGAATTCTCATAGGACTGATTGCCCACCGTGTGACTTTGACCTGTAGCATCATCTTTCCTTCGAGTTCATGACAGATAATAGCTTCTGAGCAAAGGTTATTTGGGGTGAGCAAAGGCTCAACTGGAAAAAAGCAAAAGACAACAACCCACCAAGAGACAACTTTTGGCAAGGTCTTCCCATTTCATTACACCACACATCTCTTTACAATCCTACAACTGATGCAAAATTCTGAAATGGCTGACATGGGTGACAACACTTCAACCCAACTAATGTTTTAGGAACTTCTTCATTTTACGGAGAAATGTTGCTAAGATTTTTAAAATAATATGAAAGCATCCTTAAAAATGTTACAAACACGTAAGAGAAAGAAACCTATACACATACACACACACACACAGACACACACACACGTTCTTAGGCAACAAACCCTGCATTACATCACTGTTCTCATCTGATTAGAAATTTTTCAAAAACTTCCATCTCGTCTGTATTCTAGACACTGGAAAATGCACCAAGGAAAAATGATCTACAAAAAGGTAATTTATCTCTAGATTTCACTTTTTATTTTTAAAACAAGAATTTATTAAATGGATACTTTAAATCTGGGTGACATTTGCATTGGTCTGCGTGACTTGAACTTTTTCTATACGGACAAAATGAGAATGGATTCTTTCCTAGCTACTTAGTTTCTTTCTGATTCTGCAACAAGCCAAAGCAACAATGTTTCTTGTTGCGTAACCGAGTCAAGGGCACAGGACCATCCGCACGTGCTGGTCAAATTCAGCTAAAATGGTCTTCCAGTCTGCTTTCTCTCTGATTCCGTGAGATCTTTGTTTCCCGGACAAGACCATCTTGGAACGGTCCAGTAAGTTAGAGGAGCCCAGCGGGACCCGGGGGGGTGGGGGTGGGGGGGCAGGGAGGGACCCCGCGGGACCCCCACTCGCCCACCCCCACCCCCGCGGCTCCGGCCCGACCCCAGGCCCCCATCGGGGCGCCAGCTTCTTGGAGGAAGGCAAGAGCCGGGAGCGATCCGCAGGAGGCACACGAGAGCTGGAGGGAGGCGGTGGCGGCCGCCTGAGGCTGCACAGTTAAAATTCCGCGGAAGCTGCAATCACGGGTGCCGGAGGAAGAGCAGGAAGGTGGCGCTAACGCCAAGAAATCGGAGGCAAAGCTCTAATGATGGCGGCGCCGGCTCCGGCGGTCCCAGGGAGGAGACAGCACGCCCCCGTCCGCGCAGACTCCGCAGCGCCGTTCCTCCCGAGCTCCTAGCGGGGGCAGTCCTCGCCTACCCTCCCCCACCCCTCTCACGGTCTGTAGCGGAATTTTCTATCCCGACGATTAATCCAAGATGGCGGCTCCCCCGCTTCAACCCCCCTCAACCGTCCTCCTGCAGCAGACAGCGAGCCGCCGCCATCTTGTCCCCCAACCCCCCCCCGCGGATATTTACATAGCGAAAAATCTCCATCTACCCCCAGCCCGCCTGCGGCCTTCCCCCAACCCCTGCAGCCTTCGCCTCGTCCCCGGTTCTGCCCCGTGCACGGCACCCCCCGGCCCCGGTGTAGCCCCGACCTTGTGCCCCCCCACCCCGCCTCTCACACCAACCCTCCCCCCCACCCCCCTCCCGCTTACGGAGCGCGCCTCCGCCGGCCCCGCCGCCGCCGCCGCCGCTCTGGGCACACGGGCTCCTCCCCGGGCCTAGCTGCGGCCTCCTCGGGGCCTGCACCGCGCCGCGCGCCATGCCGCCCGGCCTAGTGCGCGGGAGGGGGCCTTGCGGCCGGCCAGGCCACGACCAGGCCGCCCTCCCGCGCACTAGGCCGGGCGGCCGCCGCCGCGCCGGGGACTCACCGTGCAGGCGTGTAGGATGTCGGCGGCGGTCGCGGGTGCTGCAGGCCGGGCTCTCTCTGGAGCACTGGGCCGGGCTCCGGCTGGTTGGGGCGGGCGGAGGGAGGGAGGAGGGGCCGAGCTCGGAGCTGACAAAAAGCGGCCCAGATCCCCGGCACGGGCCCGCCGTCAGCACGTCACGTCACCGCCCGGGAGAGAGACCCAGGAAAATGCGGAAGGGGAGATGGTCTCTCACCTCCCCTCCGGGTCTCTCCGCCGCCCCGGCCCCGCCGCAGCCCGCGCCCCTCCGCCGGGGGCACCCACTTCCCTCGCTGCTGCGGGGTCCCCGGCGGCACCGGAGTCGCCGTGACAACGCTCCCCCCCTCCCCGCTTCTTTCCAGCACCGACGCCGCCGCCACCTCCTCCTCCTCCTCCTCCTTCTCCCGCCCGCCCGACACACACGCACCGCCACTGCCGCCGCCGCCGCCGCCGCCCTAGCTCGGCCGTAAAAACCCGCTCGGGGCTGCGACTCGCTCATCTCCCACCCGCTGAGCCCCGGGGAGGCTCTGCCAGGAGGCTCCCCTCCGAGCCCCCCCGCTTCCTCTCTCCGCCAAAAGGATGCCCCGGTGTAGCCCCCGCGCCCCCTTCCCCGGAGAATCAGCCCTGTCCCTTCACGTAGGACTCACCAGCAGCCTAGCTCCACGGCGGGATCGAGGGTTTCACCTCCATTTGGGGAAGGCCTCAGCACCCCCCCCAAAAGCGGATTTATTCATCCTCCGTGCCACAGGAGGATAAATTTGGCGTCTCCCCCCTCCCGATAACATTAATTTCTTTTTTAAAAATAGTATTGCTCTGATTTTAAAAAGAAAACGAACTTACCATTGGAAATGGAAGGGGGAGGGGGGGAGGAAGGGAGGGGAGGAAGGCCAGCCTAGTGCAACTGCAAAATAAATTAACTTAAATTTTTTAAATTGTTCATTGATCCATACGACCCAACTGCTTCTGTTATTTTGCAAAAAAAAAAAAAAAGAGAGAAAGGGGGGGGAGGGAAATGACTACATTTTTAAAATGGCTTTGCACATGTGCAGAAATACATGTAATAAACATTTTTAAATTGTATATTTTTCTACATGCATATTATTTTTTTTTCTATATTGTAGTGATAGTAGCATGGAAATGCCCAAGTATTAAGCTCGTAGTTTTAGGAGCTCAAAGGGACCTCAAGTCTATCCCCCTCATTTTACAGATGAAAAAACTGAGGACCGCAAAGGTAACTTATCCAAGGTCACAGAGTTGCTAACCAAGAATCTGAACTTAAGTCCTTTACCTGAGTGTTTCAAAAGTTATTTTCCCGAGTGTTTAAAATATAGAAAACTTACTTGGTTGCGGTACTGAGGTGTATATACGTTAAAATTAAAAGGTATTTCTATCTTCTAGTTTTAAATAATTTTCTAAGAAAATAATTTTATACTGTAAAATAAAGCAGCATTAACAAAAATAATTTCCCTTTTCCTTTTTTAAAAAACCTTTGTTTCCTTTTTGTAGGTGCATCATTTTTTCCATTCTATATACCTAAGCCAAACCATGTGAATGTCAAAGATTGAGCTCTTATTTTACTATAGTTCTCACTGGCTACCTTTTATGTGCTCTTTCAATCCAAGTTTAAGTCTGTGATCAAGCACAAAAGACCAAAATTATAAAACAAAAAACTAATAAAGTTCAGTCACTTTGTATTCCCCAGTCCGATTTGGTTGCTTCAGCATTGCTCTCCTCTGCCAGTATCCTAAGGTATAAAATATATGTATATGAATGAAGTTTTTGGCCTCAAAGCCCTCAACGTGCACCAAAGCATTAAAACACAGCCTTAGGGAGGTTATGAGAAAGCAGTATTTTTAAATTAAATTTTTAAGTGAAATGGTAATACGTCAGTACCTATTTCAGTAAGATTTCATAGTGCTTTAAGTGATATAATTTTCCCAGCATTTTTTTATTCCTAAGGCTATAAATTTGTTTCAAGGAAAAGTCAAATAATACCAAGCATTAGTTTTCAGATGGAAACGTAAATAGTTTTGAAGTGCTAGCTTTTTTTAAAATAAATTTTTAGAGGATCTATTTTCAAGAGATCAAAGTCCTCAGATTTAAAAGCATCGATTGGAAGTCAAGAATAATCGACATTGTAACCTTGTAACTAGTTAGGACAGAGCAGCCACAGGGCCAGACTCCAAAAACCTTCCTTGCCTAACTAGATTTATTGAAGTCATTATTGTTGCCATGATTCCTCTACGATCACTGCAAGACTTAAGGAAACTATTAACTGCATGAAGAAGCAAAATCATTGTACCTACTACCAATAATCTTATTGAAAGGCCAGAAACTTAGTTTGAGTTTTGTTACTCTTAAGTACATGTTTCTTATTTGTATCTTTATCTCCATAAAAATATATCTATAGGAAAAGCAAGGAGGAATGGTTATGACTGTATACTAAATAATTCAAGTCAACAAACGTATTAAGTATCCACTTTGTGAAGAACACTATTCAAACTGCTGAGGATACATAGACAAAAGAAAACCTAACTGCCAGAAAGCTCGGTTTGACTGGGATGAAGAATTCGTGAAGGAGATACAAGTATAGGAAGGTAGTTTGTAGCCGGGTTGTGGAGGATTCTCCAAGAAGAGTTTGAATTTTATCCTAGAGGGGCCAATGAGTCACTAAAGATTTTTTTAATATGGGAGTGTAATGGCCAGATTGGTTCCTTAGAATAGTTATTTAACTCTAAAGGATAAATTACAAGAAATGTTGGAACCAATAAAACTAACTAGAAGGCTACCAGAACAAGGCAAGCAGTAATCAAGAACTAAACAGTTTTCAACAGATGGTGGCAACTCAGGGACTACTGAGAAGGGGACAGATATGCAAGGCATGGAGAGAGATGGCAGGATTTGAATTCTGATTGGATATGATGAATACAGGAGAGGAAAGAGTCCATCAAAGTGACTTAAGATCATGAACTTGGATGACTGGGAAGATGGCAGTACCTGTAACGGAAACAGCAAAGTTAGGCTAAGGGGCATATTTAGGAGGAAAGACAGTAAATTTGGTCTCTAGACATGTTCAATTTAAGATGCCAATGGTCTATCCAAGTGAAGATGTGAAACAAGTCAGTTGGAAAGGGCAAAGATTAGGGATGGATTCAATATAACTTTACAAGTAGTAATATAACCTAATGTGAAAACAGTAAATATCCTGTGGTCTATTACTGTATAGATAATTATAGTCAGTGATTTTTTTTTGTCTTTGAAATAGGAGAGGATAAAAATCATTTGGAAGACTATAAAGCAAGATACACTAACATAACTTAAATAAAAAATGCACTTCAATGTATATTAAAAAATATAAAATGGATTTCATAAAGATATTAATTGATTAAGGAAAATTCAAAGGAAATCATTTTAAGTAAAATTGTAGCCATCACAACTCATTGGCTTGTTATTACAGTGATACAACAAAGTGCATTTTATGAAAGAAATGACTTATTCTAAGATAGAGAGTTAGGCTAACATCCATACTTCTTAGATAATTAAAGTTTCTTGGTTTTCTCATGCCATAGTGTATTCAAATGGGCTAAGTGCTACTTGTTGTATCATTGTTAAAGTTACTAAGTCCCTATAGAGTTCTAGGCACTATACATAGTAACAAAGGTGTGGTACTTGCCCTTGAGGAAATAAATGTACAATAAAAGTAAAAACACTAGAATATAATAATTCTAAAGTGCCATCATTTTCACTACAAGAAAGCACACAAAGATGCTTGCTTATTTAGACCATAAAGAATGTACAACTAAAAAGTATGCACAATACAAAAATAGCTAGTTTCACAGCAGTCGAAAGAATTTATTATATACTAAAATACATATATTTATTCCTTCAAAGCTGTTGGGGTGTATCAGATAGTTACAAGCATCTACTGACGTTCTTGACAGCTTTTTAATAACTAAACACTTTTTAAAAAAAAATCCTTGACATGTTTATAGATCCTTCAGCAAGTAACAATACAATATCCTATGATTTTTTTTAACTCAGATTAGAAATTGTTCAATTTTCCTGGTAACTAGATTGACAAAAATCCAAATTGTAAAGGAATTTAAAAAATCCGTTAGCTTATGGAAAAATATTGATTTTCTCAAGTGAGATTTTTGATTATTTATTATTTTATATCCCAAAGGTTATAAAATGATTACCTTCTCCTAGAAAGCCCAGGATAATTTATTGAACTAAATATGTCATAAAATAAACTTATCTGCCTCTCACACTGTACTATAGACAAGTTCCATATTCCCACTGTAAATATTACATTGTAGCACATAAGAAGTGTTAACTTATAACTCCAAGAAACCTAAAAGAAAAGTAAGTTTAAAATCCCTAGTCAGTGAAAATTATTTTCTTGCAGCACTTTGCAGATCAGTGAAATACTGTTTAATAAAGTCACTGGTAGCCATATTCTGCTTCATAAGAGGACACATAATTGAGGCACCAGCAGCCACAGATAAGAGCAAAGCACTCTAGCATCCATTGCAAAGGAATCCTCAAACACATTTTGAGCAGTTTTTCCTCTCCTCAATTATCTAGAAGACTTGTACTTGTCATTTCAGAATAACTAGGTGCTCCCTCCCTTCCCCAACACACACATATGTAGAAGTTCACTCATGACCAAGAAGCTTATTTTATGTTTTGTAAAGGGAAAGTACAACCTCATTTTAAATTGGTTGTATATTTACAACATTATTCTCTTTATTCAAGCAGCTCTGGAATTTCAAAATGTCATTATTATATTAAGGATTATTACATATATAATAGAGAAGGAACCTGGGCCCCATACGGGGAGCTGTAAGGCAAAGGTAGCTAACTCCTTGACTCTGTCCTCCCTCGGAGGATGACAGATTTAGACCTTGAAAGGACCTTAGAAGTCATCTAATACAACTCGTTTTATAGATGAGGAAACTGAGGCCTAGAGAGGTTAAGTGATCTGTCCAAGGTCATAGATAGCAAGTAAACAGAGGTGGGGTTTAAATCCTAATCCTCTTAATCAAAATCCAGTGTTCTTTTCACTTAGTTTCTTTTAGATTTTTCAAAAATTCAAGCTAATTTGCATAGTGCTAGTTCTAGAGGGCAGGAGTAGCCTGAAGAACAAGGAGACAGATCGCGTGAAATTGGGATCAAAAACCATATTTCCATCCATATTCCAGAGACTGACTGACTAATCAGGTGTGTAAACTCAGTAAACAAATTAGAACTGAAAATGTAAGGCATCTCTATATATTCAACAACAACAGTAAATCTGACCTGGAAAACAGAGTGAGGGGAGACAATTTAATAACCATAGAACTCCCTGAAGACAATGACAAAAATAAAAAAAATTAGAGAACATATTTCAAGAAATCGTAAGAAGAAAACTGCCAAGATCAATTAGTGTTAGAAAGACTCTCCAAATTGAAAACACCCAGAAATGCCATAGACAAAATCTGGAATGTCTGATTCCAAGTCACAGAAAAATAGCATTTCAAGTAAGCAAAGTGGTCAAGTACCCAGAAATCAAATTCAGACTCAAACAACACTATGTAGCAACTACTTTGAAGAAGAGAAAATGCTGAAATAATATTTCAGAAGGCAAAAAGTAAAAATTTAGCCTACAAATTTTAGTATAATCCACATGAAAAAATGTAGTAGAATAAATAATTTCTGAATATTCCTGATGAAAATGCTGGAGCTAAGTAGAAATTTTGAAAGCATAGGAGTTGGATCAATCAGTCAATATGTCAACAAATATTTATTAAACACCTACTATTTGCCAAGCACTGAGCAAGGTGTTGGTATACAAATACAAAGAAAGAAACAAACCCTACGAAGGAATTTATATTGTAATAGTCTCCCTTGCTGTCTCTTTATCTACATTATGTTCTTTTAATTGCATATATTCCCTAAAGTTCTGCCCTATGCCCTTTTCTCCCTGTAACTTCATCAGCAATATGGAAACTCATGGTATCAAACCACCATCTTTATCTAGATGACTTCCAGATCTACGTATCCAGCCCTATTCCCTCCCCTGAGCGTCAGTACCATATCACTAATTGCCTATTGAATGTTTCAAACAGAATGTCCCAGATTTATTAAACTAAAACTGAACTTACATCTTTCCTGCAAACCCTCTCCCCTTTTGAATTTCCTTATTTCAGAAGACACTAGTATCTTTCTAGTGTCTCAGGTTTGTAATCTTAGTAATATCTTTTGAGATTTTTCACCTCGTATATCTGATCAGTTACCAAATCTTGCTGTATCTATCTTCATAACCCCTCTCTCCTGCCCTCTTCTCTCCACTCACACAGCTAATACCTTAGCTCAATTCCTCATAATTTCTAGCCTAGATAATTGTGAAAGCTTCCTATTTGGTATCTTTGACTCAAGTCCTTCACCACTCCAGTCACTTTCCTTCAATATATATCTGACAATTTCATTACCTTAGACAACCAATCCCAGAGACTTCCTTTTGTTTCTACAATAAAATGATAGTTTTTAAAGTCCTACATAACCTGGATCCAATCCATCTTTCTAGACTCTTTGGACATTACTCCCTCTCCTGTATTCTCTGATCCAATAACACTGGCCTCTCTGTTCCTCACACATAATCCTATCTTGGTATCTTTGCCCTGGCAAAGATTCCAAACCTAGAATGTACCACCTCTTATAGAATTCATCATTTCTTTTAAGATGCAGCTCAATCAATACCTTTTGAATGAAGCCTTTCCTGATCCCAAATTTTAGAGCTCTCCATTTCAAACTACCTTGTATTTATCTACTTTGTCTAAATGTATATAGATACTGTGTATATATTAGGGTATTAACTTTATACTTACATAATGTTTATTTAACTTTACATTTACATAATTTTTTATCTGTATTTGGATTCTCCCCCATTAGAATGCAAGCTCTTCATGAGTATGGATGACTTTATTATGTATGCTTGTTTCCCAGGGGCTAGCACAGTGCCCAGCATATAGTAGGTACTTAATAAATACTTACTGATTGAAAGTAGTTTGGAGAGAGGGCATTAAGAATAGCTGGTGGGGGGATCAGGGAAATTATCATGTAGAAGGTGGTGCTTGAGCCCAATCTTGAAAAGAGAGAGACTCTAAAAGTAGGGGGTGAGAATGGAATGAGTTCCCAAGCATGGGTAGGAGTTAAGTACAAAGCACAGAAATGAGAGATGGAGTTTCCTCTATGAGCCAACACCTACAGAGAGAAAGCCAGTTTGTCTGAATCATGGAGCCCAAGACAAGGAGTTTTTAACTCTCCCTCACCCCACATATATAGTCAGTTGCCAAATCTTGCCAAGTGAGAATACATATTGATTGTTCATTAAATGTGACTAAGGATTTTTTAAAAGGGGAAAAGGACCCATATGTATAAAAATATGTATAGTAGTATCTTTTGTTATAATAAATAACTTGAAATAAGGTGGATGCCTTACAATTGGGGAAATGCAGAACAATTCATGGTGTATAAATTTAATGATGTATTACTGTGCTATAATAAATTATGAAAGGAACATATTACAAAAAACTGAGAACAACTTGTACACATTGATACAGAGTGAACTAGGTGAAAAATGTATGCAATGACCACAAAATTATAAAAGAATTCAACTTTGTAAGACTTCAAAACTCTGACCAATACAGTCATGGCAATTTTGACTTGAGATGACTTATGATGAAGCATACTTTCCAGCTCTTAATGGAGAGGTAGACTGTTGGCTCAAAATCAGATAAGAACAATACCATACAAATGTGTTTTGCTTGATTATATTTATTAACTACAAATTTATTAATTACAAATTACATTTAGGGAAGGAGTAATGGGAGATATTTGGAAGGTAAATGGTAGTACTATCATGTGTGTATTTGTCCTTCATTGCCAAGGAAGACCACGCCATCAGAGAAATAATGACATGACTTGCACTTGACTTTGTTTTGAGTGAAGGAGGGGTATGCAGGTCACTAGTCTCACTTCTCTTCCAGAGTCATCTGAATCCAGTGACCAGATATTCATCAGAATGACTGGAGATGACTCAGGATGAGACAACTGGGGCTAAGTGACTTGCCCAAGGTCACAAAGCTAGTGAGTGTCAAGTGTCTGAGGTGAGATATGAACTCAGGTTCTCCTGACTCCTGCACTGGTGCTCTATCCACTGTACCACCTGGCAGCCCTGATAGTACTATAATAAATAATTTAAAAATAGAATGTTAATGAAAATTTTAAAATAAGTAAGAGTACAATAAATTTCATAAGAGAACACAAATAAGCGAGGTAGAGTTTGAACTACCATCTAAAATATAATATATTTTTAAAATCAGTGATACATAATAAATTCATATTTTCATATGTGATCTTTTAATGCATTTTTTATTTACAGAAATGTTCATGTTCGATAATTACTATCCATTAGTAGGAAAAACATTTTATTCAAATGTCTCTGATAAAAGGCTGATATTCAAGAGATATAAGGAATTGATGCAAATATATAACCAAACTCCATTATCCCCTAGATAAATGATTAAAGGCGATGAAATATTAAAAAAAAAAGAAATGAAAAATACCATCAATGTTTTTTTTTAATATCCCTTGTGACTAATTAGGAGAAATACAAATCAAGGGAACTTTGAAGTGTTCCCTAAATCTATTGAACTGAAGATGATAAAAGATGGAAATAGTTATTGTTGGAAAATATATATTCCACTGCTAGTAGAGCTATAAAATGGTCCAACCATTCTGGGAAATATTTTGAAATCAGGTGAGAAAAGTTACTAAATGGTTTCTATTCTTTGAACCAGTGAATTGAGTACTGGATATATAGTCTGAAGAAATCAAAACCAGGAAACTTTCATAGATACCAAAATATTCAAAGCATTAATTGTGGAAGAAAACTAGAAACAGATTGAAAGGAACAGAGCCAAGACAATGTAGTGAAGTTAGCAATTTTTCTGAGTTCTCCCTCTAAATAACTTCAAAAAGCATATCAAACAAAATTCTGAGTGGGACACCAACAAAAAGTCACAATGAGTCACTTTTCCAACCTAGGGCAGCTTAGGAGGATAGAAAGAAAAGGTTTATGGATATCAGGGCAGGAGCCAGAGCACAACACAATAGAAGGGTCACCAGTTATGGGCTTTGGAAACAGTAGGACTGGGCAGAACCAACACCTAGGATTGGAACAGAGACTGAAACTTTGATCAGAAAGAAATTCTAGGTGGAACCATGTACTAAAACTGGTAGTAGGATCAGGCCGCATTTGACATCATAGTCTAGCACCCAGTTTCCCATGGAGGTTCCAGGGTAGAGTAGAGCAATCTCAAGGGAACAGGGGCCCTACCTAGGTAAAGACAAGAAGGAAGACCAGAAAGGAAGTATCCAGACCACCTCCCAAACCATACCACTTTGGAATCATCAAAAACTGAAAAGGTTTCAGATATAGGTATGAAAACAGCAGGACATAAAAGTCTGAAGCTCAGGCTAATCATCCCTCCAGAAATGAGCACAGCCAATTCTAACATGAAGTTCAAAGTCAAGAAATAGACTGGGAAAATCAGCAAACAAAGAAACCCTGAACAAAGCTACTATAGTGACAGGGAAATTCAAGATACAAACTCAGAAGAAGTTAGGACTTGAAAACATTTATAATCAAAACCTCAGAGAAAAATGAAAATTGGGTACAAGCTAAACAAGAATTTCTATAAAAGTTTAAAAGATTTTAAAAAATCAAATAGTAGTGGTAGAAAGAAAAATAGTCAGGAAGGGAAATAAGAACAATACAAGAAAATAAGAAGAAGAAAATTAGCAGCTTAGAAAAAGAAGCATAAAAATATTGAAGAAAATAATTCATTAAAAATCATAAATGGCCAAATGATAGAAGTAGTAAAAACAAAACTATAAGGAAAATAACTCCTTAAAATCAGAATTGATCAAGTAGAAGCTAATGATTCCATTATATATTAAGAAATAAAAACAAAAGTCAAAAGATTGAAAAAGTAGAAGAAAATGTAAAATATCTCACAGGAAAAATAACTCACCTGAAAAATAGATCAGTGAGAAATAATGTGAGGTTTTGGGGCCACATTAAAGTCATAATAAAAAAATTCTAACCTTAGATATCATATTTCAAGAAATTATGAAGGGAAACTGCCCACCTATCCTAGAAGCATTTGGCAGATATTGGGTGTGTTTTTTAAAAAAGTAGAAATTGAAGGTATCCACCAATTGCCTCCTGAAAGAGATCCCAAAATGAAAACTCCCAGGAACATTTCTAGAGTTCCCAGGTCAAAGAGAAAATATACTTCAAGCAACTAGAAAAAATAATTCAAATACCGCAGAGCCACAGTCAGGATCACACAAGATTCAGCACTTAACACTATTAGAGAACAGAGCAAGAAGCTTGGAATATGATGTTCCAGAAGGCAAAGGAGCTAGGACTACAAACAAGAATAACCTGCCCAGGCTATCTGAGTATAATCCTATAGGAGGAAAATTGAGATTTAATGAAATAGAGGACATTCAAGTAGTGCTGATGAAAAAATCAGAGCCAAATAGAAAATTTGACATTTAAACATAAGACTCTGGAGAAGCATAAAAAGTAAACATGAGTGAAAAAACAAAGGATGTAACAAATTTAAATAGTCTACATTCTTACGTAGGAAGATTATACATGAAATGCCTAAGAACTTTCTCCTCATTAAGATAGTTAGAAGGAGTCTACTTAAGACAGAGAGGCATGGATGTGAGTGTATTTTATTGGGATGATCGCAGAAGAAAAATGAAAGGGTGAGAAGGAAGTATGCACTGGAAGAAAGATAAAGGGAAAAGAAGACTGAGGAAAACAGTCACATAAAAGAGGCAAGCAAGGAAGAGTTTTCAAGGGGAAAATGGGCGGGGAGGGAGTAGGCAATACTTGAATTTCAGTCTCATCTGAACTAGTTCAAAGAGAGAAGAATATAAATAATACATGGTGGCTACAGAAATATAGCTTACTCAAGAGGGAAGTAGGAGGGGAAGGGGAGAAGTGATATGAAGGAGACTGTGATAAGAAGAAAAGTAGACTTTTGAGAAGGAGCCAGGGTAAAAAAAAGAGAAGAACAAGTAGAAGAGAATAGGATGGAGGGAAATATAGCTGGCAGCTATAACTGTGAGTGTGAGTGGAAATGAATTCACCCATAAAATGGAAGAAGATAGTAGAATGGATTAGAAACCTGAATCCAATAGTATGTTGATCATAGAAATACACTTGAAACAGAAAGATACACATCGACTTAGAACGAGAGTCTGGAGCAGAATCTATTCTGCTTTGACTGAAGCAAAAAAGATAGGAGTAGCAATCATTAAGCAAAAATAGATCTAATTAAAAGAGATGAGATGAATTACATTTTACTAAAGGCACCATAGATAATGAATTAATATCAATAGTCAACATATATACACCAAGTGGCATATCATTAAAATTCTTGAAGGAACAGTTAATGGCTTTTAAGAGGAAGTAGACAGTAAAACTATGCTAGTGGGGCACTTCAATTTACTCCTCTCAGACATAGATAAATCTAACCATATGAGATATGAATCTATGACATAAATATGAATAGAACTTTGTAAAAGTAAATATGATAGACATCTGCATAATATTGAATGGGAATAGCAAAGAGTATTCCTATGTCTCAGCTATGCATAGCACCTTGACAAAAAATTAACCATGCGTTAGAGCACAAAAACCTCACAACTATACAGAAAAGAAGAAATATTAAATATTCCCTTTCTGGACTATAATGAGAGAAGAATTACTTTAATTAATTACTTTCAAATTACTTTACTTTTGTCCAAAGAACAAAACAGAGTCAATAATTCGATCAAATAAAATGACAACAATGAGGCAACTACTAAAATTTGTAAGATACAACCAAAGCAGCCTCTAGGAGAAATATTCTATCTCTAAATATATTCATCAATAAAGGAAAGAGCAGATCAATTAATTGGTCATGCAAATAAAAAAAACTAGAAGAACAAATTTAATATCCCCAACTAAACACTAAAATAAAAATTCTGAAAATTAGGGATTAATGAAATTTAAAGAAAAAAATAACACATTGAACTGATGAATAAAACCAGGAACTGATTTAATGGGAGAAAAAAGCCAATGAAATAGACAAACCATTGGCTAATTTGATTTAAAAAAAAAAACCAAATTACCAGTATCAAAAATGAAAAAATGAATACATGACCAATGAAGATGAAATTAAAGCACTTATTAGGAGCTATTTTGCCCATTTATATGCCAATGAAACTGACAGTCTAAATGAAATGGATGAATATTTACAGAAATGTAAATTTCCTAAATTAACAGTATATTGTAATAACCCATTTTAGAAAAAGAAATTAACAAGCCAAAATAGACCGCCCTAAGGAAAAAAATAGGACCAAATGGTTTTTTAAGTGAATTATACCAAAATTTATAGAGCTATTAGTTACAATATTTTAGAAACTAATGGGAAAAATCAGAGGAGTCCTACCAAATTCCTTCTATGACATAAATATGGCTTTGAGACTCAAACCAGGGACAGTAAAAAACAGAGAAAGAAAGCTGTAGGTCAATTTCCCTAATGAATGTAGAAGTAAAAATATTTTTAAATAAAATTCTATTAAGGAGATTATAAAAATGTATTCCAAACATCATACACTATGACCAAGTAGAATTTATATTAGGAATAGTTCAATATTAGAAAAACTAGAAGCAGAGTGACTAACAAAAACAATAAAAATCACATAATTATATCAATAGATGCAGAAAAAGCTTTTGACAAAATATATCAGTCATTCCTATTTAAAAACAGTAGAAAGCACAGGAATAAATGGAACTTTAAAAAAATAAGTCATATTCTATCTAAAACCAAGAGCATGCATTACCTGCAATTGGCATAAACTAGAATCCTTTCCAATCAGATTAGGGATGAGGCAAAAATGTTCATTATCATCATTATTATTCAATATTGCACTAGAAATGGCAGTAATAGCAATAAGACAAGAAAAAGAAATGAAAGGAATAGGAATATGAAATGAGGAAACAGAACTGTTGCTTTTGATAAATGATGTGATAGCATACCTCGAGAACCCTAGAGAGTCAACTAAAAAACAATGAATAATTTTATCCAAGTTGTAGGATGTAAAATAAACTTACACAAATCATCAATATGTGTACATATTATCAATAATACCCAGCAGGAAGAGATAAAAAAGAAATTCTATTTAAAATTACTGCAGACAATACAAACTACTTGGGAATCTACTTATCAAGACTCACACAAGAATGTGACCATAATTACATAAACCTTCACATAAATAAAGATCACTAAACAATTAAAGAAATATTAATTGCTCATGGGTAGGTGCAACCAAAAAAAAAAAATAAAAATGCTAATACTACCTAACTTTATTTATTTATTTAATGCTTTACTAAGCAAACTGCCAAAGAATTACTTTATAAAAGGTAGAAAATATAGTAACAAAATCCACCTGGAAGATCAAAAGTTCAAGAATATTGAGGGAATTAATGAAAACTTAGCAAAGAGGGGACCCAGAAGTACCAGAACTCAAACTATACTATAAAGTCGTAATCATCAAACCAAATTGGTACTTGATAAGAAATGGAATGGTTGGTCAGAGGAATAGATTGAGTACACAACATACAGAAACAAATGACCAAGGTAGTCTAGTGTTTGATAAATCCAAAGAACCCCTTTTGGGGCAAGAACTCACTATTTGACAAAATCTGATGGGAAAAGTGAAAAGTAGTCTTCCAGAAACTAGGCACAGACCAATATTTTATATCATATACCAAAATAAGCTCAAAACTGGGTATGTGATATAGAGATAAAGAACAATATCATAAGTAAATTAAGGGAGCATGAAAGAAATTATCTGATCTATGGATAGGGGAAAAATTCATGACTAAGAAAGAAATAGAGAGATTTACAGGAAGTAAAAATAAATAATTTTGATTACATAAAATTTAAAAGGTTTTGCATATATAAAATCAATGCAACAAAAATTAAAAGAAAAAATAGGAAACCAGGGGAGAATTTTTGCAGCAACTTTCTCTGATAAAAGTTTCATTCATAAATATATAGAGAACTGAGCCAAACTTCAAAAAAAATGAGTCATTCCCCAGTTGATAAAGGGTCAAAGGATATAAATAGGTAGCTTTTAGAGGAGGAAATCAAAGCTATAAAAAAATGTTCCAAATCACTAATAGAGAAATGTAAATTAAAACATCTCTAAGGTAACACTTCACATCCTTCAGATTGACTAAGATGTCACAAAAAGGAAAACGACAAATCCTAGAGTAGATTTGGGAGAAATAAGAACACTAAAGCATTGATTTGTTTGTAGAGCTATGAACTAACCAATTTGAACTAGTCTCTAGTTTTTCTGCTTCTTTGAAAACCAGCCTGCTTTTCTGTTAATTCTGAGTTCCTATATTGCTGAAGCCTAGCTTGCAGAAGAATCTTAAGTATAACCTTACTGGTGTGTGAAATGAGCACAGTTGTTTGATAATTTGAACATTCCTTGGCATTGCCTTCTTTAGGATTGGGGCACAAAGTGATCTTTTCCAATACAGTGGCTACTGTTGTATTTTCCAAATTTGCTGAATGTTGAGAGAGGCACTTCAATAGCGTCACTTTCTGGATTTTAAATACTTCAGTTGGAATTCCATCATCTCCACTATCCTTATTGCTAGCAATGCTTCCTAAGACTCCCTTGACTTCTTTCTTCAAAATATCTGGTTCTAGATCAGTAACTATACCAACCTGATTATCTGTGATGTTGAGAAGGTTTTGGTATAGTTCTTTTGTGTGTTCTTGCCACCTCTTCTTAAGCTCTTCTGCTTCTGTTAAATCCCTACTATTTTTGTTTTTTATCATGCTGACTTTTGCATGAAACTTTCCCTTCAAAAACTCCTTCCACTATGAGTAAAATTTGCAAGTATGTCTTTTTGTTGGTTTTGCCTGTTTTGCTTTGTGCAAATATACTCACTTTACGGAATTTATCAAATGAACAAGCAGTGGGAGGCAAATTACAAAGGCAACCAGATATAAGGGTTGTACCCATTCAAATTGCATTAGTACTTTGTAGAAAATAATCCTCTTCTCAGACTGAATAGATTAATTCTAGATCTTGTGAAGGTTGAGAGGGGGAACTAGATGGCACAATAGAGATAATGCCAGTCCTGGAGTCAGGAGGACCTGAATTCAAATCAAGACTCAGACACTTATTAGCTGTCTGATCGTGGGCAAGTCATGTAACCCTGTCTGCCTCAGTTCCCTCAACTGTAAAATGAACTGGAGAAGGAAACTCTTTCAGTATCTTTGCCAAGAAAACCTCAAATGGAGTCAAGAAGAGCCCACAAGACTGGACAACAAAAGTAAAAGGCTGAGGGGCACGAATGGATTTACCTTCAGGGTCTCTGATTTTGTTCAGACACTCATTTACATAGATCAATGAACCTTAGAATTTTAGAAATCAAGTAAATCCTGAATTGATATTAGCAAATTTTAGTTAAAATTAGATTGAAATGATTTCTCCCACTCATTTTAATTCTTTTATGCAGCATGACAAAGGTGAAAATGTTTTTAATAGGAATGTATGCTATCTCAGGGAGGGAGTAGGGAGGTAGGAGGGGAGGGGAGGAGGGAGGGGAAAAATCTAAGATATATGGAAATGATTGGAGAACACCGAAAATAAAAGAAAAAAATTTAAAAATTAAGAAAACAAATAAAATTGAATTGAAAAATTCTCTGAAATATTATGGTTGTATTGGAAAGCAAATTGATGGACAATATGGACTTGTGACCTATTAATTTTTTTCTAGAGGCTTATGATTCTTTGAGAGTATTTCTTTCATTTTCCATGGAAACAGGGATTTGAGCTGCTAAAATTATATTGAAGAGGTAAATTATGTTAGAGATTTACTGGCCATCACATTCCTACATAAGTGAAATAATGCCACAAAGATCATTCAACATATTTAGCAAACATATCATAAATAAATTCCCTTCTATAAATGGTAATAGTATATAATATTGAAAAGGAATAAAATTAGTAGAAAGAAGAATGGAAAAGGAACTAAAAGTCCTAGGCTGCTCATTTGCTATATGACTACATTCTCATTTAATATATGACTACTATATTACTATTGTTTACCCTAACTTCCCCTATTTGTAAAAATGTAGCTATTAATATACAGAGGAATTCATATGCAAACTCTTTGACAATATGTCAGTCTTATTGCTCTATTAAAGTGGCCCATTTTTTTCTGGCATTGATTCAAGTTATCAGTTTCGTAAATGCAACACCAATAAACATGAATGAATTGACACCATGGGTTTAGGTTTTGTAAATCAATTTTTATTAATACTTTTTGTTTTATACTGCCTAAATTTTGCACTGTGTCCTACCTTCACCTCTCCCAGAGAGCCATCTCTTATGACAAAAATTGAAAAGAAAGTAAAAAGAAGAGAAAAACACCAGCAAAATCAGTCAATACTGTATACTGAAAGAATACTAATGATATTCTCAGTGTTCTATACCAATGTACTTCCCATCTCAGAAACAAAGAAGTAGCAGGTGACATTTTATTGTCTTTTTTGTGAGTCAAGCTTATTCTTTGTAACTTTCCACATTCTTTTTCAATTGTTTTGTAGTTATTTTTCTTTCCATTTATATTGTTGTAGTCACTGTGAATGCTGCTTTCTTGATTTTGCTTTATTTACTTTACATTGTTTCATGGAACTCTTTCCATGCACCTTGGAGTTCACCATATTAGTCATTTCTTACATCACAGAAATATTCCATTATATTTAAGTATCACAATTTACTTAGTCATTTCCAAATCAATGAACATCTACTTTGTTTCCAGTTCTTTCATATCACATACAAAAAAAATAGGTTCCTTTGAATATTTTGGTGTATATGGAACTTTTCTTTTTATTAATGATCTCCTTGGGGTATATACCTAAGCAGTAGAATTTCTCAAAGGATATGGACATTTTAGCTACTTTATTTGCACAATTTCCAATTGCTTTCCAGAATGGTTGTACTAAATCACAGTTTCACCAACAATATAAAAATTTGCCTCCAATACTTACTTTTTCTCATAATTTGTAATCTTTGTCAGTTTTCTGAGTAGGAAGTAAAACTGAAGGGTTGTTTTGATTTAACTTTCTCTTCTTACAAATGATAGTATTAGTGATTTGGGGCATTCTTTTATATGGGTTCTAACACTTTTAAATTCTTCTTTTAGGAAATATTTGCTCATGTCCTTTGACTATATTTTTGCTGAGGGAATGGGGAGTTTTACATATTTCTGTTTTTTGCCTATATATTTTGGCTGTATGGTCTTGGTTTTTTAAGAGAGAGGTCAATTTGAGAGAATTGGAACAAACATGAATCTGTTTTCCCTGGGTTCCATGACTCCTTGAGAGAGCCCTATTCAATCACTACTTCCTTGAAGAGACTCAGAGAAAGAAACATGAGGCTAATGCAACTGAGCATCTTTCCTGGAGAATATCTGGCACTAGAGAAAAAGACTAAAGATAAATTAGGCACAAAAGCAAACAATAGTCAATCACTAAAAAGAGATGAGGAATTGTTGCTAGATGGAAGTATAAAGAGGAATTATTCACACAGTGTAACAGGGATTCAAGACTATAAGAATGAACCTGAACCTTGACTGGTGTTGTGAGTCATGTGAACTGCAGAGGACTAAATAAATGTAGATAGTAGATGAGAGAGATAATAGATTAGAGAGAGAGGTAGATCAACAGATAGGCAGAAATCATAAAGTGAACATTTATTAAGCACTTACTATGTGACAAACACTATGCTAAGTTACAGGGTAAAAATACAAGCAAACACTATGTGACAAACACTATGCTAAGTTACATGGTAAAAATACAAGCAAACAAAACATTCACCCCAGGATTAAAGGGTTTATAATCTAAATATATAATCTGAATCACCCGACTACCTTACAAAATTGCTGTGAGAAATAAATAAAATAGAGCATATATAAATCTTGCAAAATTATTTTTTTTAAACACAGAAATGGGGGGAGGGGAAGGACTTTTATTGTGAGAGCTCAAACTATATAATAAAGCAATGGCTATGAAAATTTTCTGGTTCATATTATTGAGAAACAAGAAATCCAAACCGTCAATAATCACATGAAAAGGTATATCAAATTCTCTAATAACTAGAAAAAATGCAAATCCTGAGATACTACCACATGGCTATTGAATGAACAGACCCTTAAAAATAGTAAAATTCAATGCTGATGCAGATATGAAAAGAAGGTATACTATCACACTGCAAGTCAAGCTTCAGTCTCTGGGAAGCCATTATACTTGAGCAGAGAATGCTGGATTCACTCAGGAAAGCCTGGGTTTGAGTTTTGTCTTTCACTCTTACTAGCTCAGTGATTATGAGCAAGTCATTTCCCTGAATCTCAGTTTTCTGTTATTCAAAAAAATTAACAAGCATTTATTAAATCACTACTGTGTACCAGGAACTATTAAATAAAGATAAAATTACCTGTAGTTATCATGATAACTAATATTTATGTAGGGCTTTAATTTTTGCAAAGCAGTTTATATAAATCATCTTATTTGAGCCTTATTACATTCCAATGAGGTAAGTGTTACAGAAATTATTAACTCCAGAAGATGGCAGAGTAAGCAGTAAATTGCCATAATTCTCCCATATTCACCTCGAAAAAACCATAAAATAGCATCCCAAAACAAATCCTGGAACAACATAAACAGCAAAAAGATGGAGTGGAACAATATTTAAGGCCAAGAAACTTGAAAGATCAGGAGGAAAGATCTGTCTCACTCAGGTAAAAGGAGAGCACAGTCCAGGACAGGAAGTGTCCTAGCAAGCCAGCAGCAAGCCCCTCCTCAGCAAACCAATGGGAGATCCTGAGCCACAGTGCAGTGGATCAAGCAAAGGCCAACAGTAGGACACACACACACACACACACACACACACACACACACACACACCCCCATGTGCCTCAGCATAGCCAGGAGAATGGGGAGATTCCAACTCCAAGAACTACAATGTACTTCAGCATATCCCTGGGCCAGCAGGCAGCCTCCAGCAGCCAGATCTCCACATGATTCAGTATAGCCCCAGGGAAATGCAGAAATACTCTACCAGCCTCAGCACATGCCAGACTCCAGGACTAGGACCCGTATCATCAACAGGTAAGCTGCCAGATGCCTCCAGCTTCCAGCCACTCCAGCCACCAACTCCTCATCCCCTCAGTGCAGCAACAGACAAGAAGGTCCCCTGTGGGCCTCAGGGCAACATCAGTGCAGAACCAGGTAACCAGTCAGGGCCTGCAACCCCTAGCATAAGAAGCCTGAGACAGGGCCCCTTCCACCCTGGAAGCAGTGCTTAAAGCTAAAAGAAAGGAAAAAGATCAAAAAAGACAAGCAAA
This sequence comes from Potorous gilbertii, assembly GCA_028658325.1. Classification (NCBI taxonomy): domain Eukaryota; kingdom Metazoa; phylum Chordata; class Mammalia; order Diprotodontia; family Potoroidae; genus Potorous; species Potorous gilbertii. The sequence goes on from CM053771.1 coordinate 374,684,091, forward strand.
ATCAACCGAAAAAGAATCTGAGCAAAGAAAGTTGTTATGGTGACAGAAAATGTAAAGACACAAATTCAGAAGAGGACAGCAGTGTCAAAACATCTATGGGCAAAGCCTCAAACAGAAACAGGAATTGGTCACAAACCCAGAAAGAACTCATGCAGCAGCTCGAAAAGGAGCTTAAAAATCATGTGAGAGAGAAGAAAAATTGGGAAAAGAAATGAGAGTGATACAAGAGAATCATGAAAAAAAAACTCAACAGCTTGGAAAAAAGAAAACAACTACTCAAAAAGTAGCATCAGCCAAATGGAAAAGAAGATACACAAAATCCACTGAAGAACTCAACTGCTTAATAGATATGATTGGCCAAATGGAAAGGGAAGTACAAAAGTTAACTCAGAAAAACAGTTCCTTAAAAGTTTGAATTGGGCAAGTGGAAGCTAATGACCCTATGAGACATCAAGAATCAATCAAACAAATTCAAAAGAATGAAAAAAATAGAAGAAAATTTAAAATTACTCATTGAAAAAACAACCTAACTAGAAAATAGATCAGGAGAGACAACATCAGAATCATTGGACTATCTGAATGTCATAATCAGAAAGAGGCCCTAGACACCATCTTTCAAGAAATTATCATGGATAACTGCCCTGATATCCTGGAATCAGAGGGCAAAATAGGCATTGGAAGAATCCATCAATCTCCTCAAGAAAGATATCCCCAAATAAAAATTCCAAGGAACATCATAGCCAAATTTCAGAACTATCAGGCCAAGGAAAAATTTCTCCAAGTGGACAGAAAAAAAACAATTCAAATATCAGGGAGCCACAATCAGAATCAAACAGGGCCTAGCAGCTATAACATTAAAGGATCACAGATCATAGAACATGATATTCCAGAAGGCAAAGGAACTAGGACAACAACCAAAAATCACCTACCCTGTGAAATTAAGCATAAAGCTTCAAGGAGGGGAGGGGGGAGAGAAAGAGAGAATGGTCATTGAATGAAATAAAAGGATTTCAAGCTTTCATAAGGAAAAGACCAGAGTTGAACAAAAACTTTATCTCCAATATCAAGACCCCAAGAGAAACCAAAAAGGGTAAAAAGGGGAAAGAAAATATAAGGGACATGGAAAGATGATAACTGTAATTCTTAAAAACTGTACCACTAGAACTACAACTAGAAGGAATATACACAGACAGAGGGTAAAGGTATAAGATGAATTTGAGGGAATGACATAAAAAATGATTAAGGAATGAGAAACAGGAGTACACTGGGTGTAGAAGGAAGGGAAAGGTAGAATAGGGTAAATTTTTTCACATGAAGAAGAGCAAAAAATCTATTATACTGGAGGGCAAAATGGGAAGGTAGGCAATGGTCATCTCTTGAACTAGTTCAAAGAAGAAATAACATACACAATCAGTTGACTATAGAAATCTAGCTTACCTGACAAGAAAGTAGGAGGGGAGGAGATTAAGTAAAAGTAGGGGAGAGGGACTGAAAGAAAAGAGGACAAACTGGGAGAGGTAGTAGACAGAAGTAAAACACTGTCAAGGAAGGATAGAGTGAAAGGTGAGGACAAGGCAGAGGAAAAATAGGATGGAGTTAGAAGTCATAACTGTGAATGTGAATGGGATGAACTCTCCCATAAAAAGGAAGCAGATAACAGAATGGATGGAAAATTGGAATCCTACAATATGTTGTTTACAAGAAACACATTTGAAGCAGAGAGACACACACAGAGTAAAGGTAAAGGACTGGAACAGAATCTATTATGTTTCAGTTGAGGTAAAAAAAAAAAAACAGGGATAGTAATACTGATCTCAGACAAAACAAAAGAAGAAAGAGACCTAATTAAAAAAGATAAGGAAGGAAATTAAATCTTGCTAAAAGGTACAATAGAAGTAAAATCAATAATAAACATATATGCACCAAGTGGTATAGCATCCAAATTCTTAAAGGAGAAATTAAGTGAGTTACAGACACACACTAGATATAGTACAACATCTCACACCACATACCAAGGTAAGGTCAAAATAAGTACATGATTTTGACATAAAGAATAACACCATATGCAGATTACAAGATCATGAAATAGTCTACCTGTTAGATTTATGGAGAAAGGAAGAATTTGTGACCAAAAAAGAGATAGCATTACAAAATATAAAATAGATCATTTTTGTTATATTAAATCAAAAGGCTTTTGCATAAACAAAACCAATGCAACCAAGAATAGGAGGAAAATAGAAAGCTGGAAAACAATTTTGTACAGCAAATGTCTCTGATAAAGTACTCATTTCTCAAATATACAGAGAATCAAGTCAAATTTATAATATAAAGTAATTCCCCAATTGATAAATGATCAAAGTATATGAATAGGCAGTTTTCAGATGAAGAAATCAAAACTGTCTATAGATATATGAAGATCTGTTCTAAATCACTTTTGATTAGAGAAATGCAAATTAAAACAACTCTGAGGTACCACTGCACACCTATTAGATTGGTTAATATGACAAAAAAAAGAGAAATGATTACTTTTGGGGAGGATGTGGGAAAATTGGGAAACTAATGCACTGTTGGTGGAGTTGTGAACTGATGCAACCATTCTGGAGAACAATTTAGAAGTATGCCCAAAGGACAACCAAAGTGTATATATCCTTTGATCCAACAATACCACTACTAGGTCTGTATCCCAAAAAGATGATAAAAAAGAGAAGAAGGACCTACATGTGTAAAGATATTTATAGTACCCCTTTTTGTGGTAGCAAGATATTGAAAATTAAGTGGATACACATCAGTTGGAAAATGGCTGAATAAAATGTAGTATATGAACATAATGGAATACTGTTGTACAATAAGAAATGATAAATAGATTTCAGAAAAACCAGGAAAGACTTGTATGAACTGATGCAAAGTGCAATGAGCAGAACCAGGAAAACATTGTACATGGTATCAGCAACATTGTGTGATGATCAACTATGAATGACTCAGCTCTTCTCAGCAACACAATGATCCAACACAAGTACAAAGGATACATGAAGGAAAGTGCTATCCACATACAGATAAAGAACTGATGAACTCTGAATGCAAATCAAAGCATACATTTTTCACTTACTTTATCCTTTTTCATGTTCCTTTTTCGTGTTTTTTTCCTTTTGATGTTTCTTCTTTCATGACTTTCACTAATATGGAAATATGTTTTACATGATAGCACATATATAACCTACATTAAATTGCTTACCATTTTAGAAAAAGAGGAGGTGAGGAAGGGAGAAAAATTTCTAAATCAAACTTGTAAAAATGATTGCTAAAACTTGTCTTGATATGCTATTAGGAAAAATACTATTAAAAAGACAAAAAAATTCTTAACTCCTATTTATAAAGTGATCCACTTTGAAAGACTTAGTAGCTCTGATCAATGCAATGACCCACCACAGCTCCATAGGACTCATGATGAAACATGCTTCCCCATCCCCCAGATGGAGAACTGAAGGATTCAGAGTATAGATTTTTTAAAAATTTATTTGTTTTCAGTTTTCTACAATCACTCCCATAAGCCTTCAGAGTATAGATTGATGCATATTTTTTTCTATTTCTTTCTTTTTCTTATCTTTTTTGGGGTGAAGGGAAGAGTTTACAGCTAGTTTGAAATTAATTTTGTATAACCATATGTATATGTATAGGCTAAGTACTATTGGTTGATTCATATTTGAGTAAAATCAGGGTATGCTGCATTCTAACATTTATTTTGGCTTCTGTGGGAAACTAACTTTATTATGCCATGTAACCTAAAACCAGTCAAAAAGAATTGGGCATAGCTAGTGTTAGTTAACTCTACTAACTCTATTAGATTCTAATTGGTATATCAACAGATTCACATACTCCTGCACAAGGGGTACCATCAACTCATAGAGATAATGCTGAAAGACTGAAGAACTCTGAATATCTGGTCACTTAGGAAGCACAAAGGTTACTTTGCACTACCACTCCAAAAAAGCATGGAACTCCCTAGCTAGTGACCATTAGTGCCACCTGGTGGGAAAGCATGTATAACATTTTGCAAACATTAAAATAATTGTTGAGTAGTTTTTCAGTCATGTCCAACTCCTCATGACCCCATTTGGGTTTTCTTGGCAGAGATATTGAAGTAGTTTGTCATTTTCTTCTGTAGCTCATTTTACAAATAAGGAAACTGAGGCAAACCATATTAAGTGTCTTGACCAAGGTCCCACAGCTAGCAAGTGTCTGACGACATTAGAATTCATGAAGAGGAAACTTCCTCTTCCTGACTCTAGGCCTGGAGCTCTTTCCACTGTACCACCTATGCATAAATGTTAATTATTGTTTCCGGAAAACAATATGAAATTAGACAGTAAAAGTTATGAAAACTGTTCATACCCTCTGATCCAAGTCCCAGTACTAGGATAATATGCTAAAGATATAACTGACATGGAAACAAGATCTATCTGTACAAAAATATCTTAGTAACATTATTTGTAACAGCAAAAAGTTGTAAACAATTGCATAGAATGTGGGAGATGAAGAAATTGTAGTCTATAATGTGCCGTAAAAAAAAGTGATATAAAATGACATAAAAATGATACTTCCTGAAGCCTTTCCTGATTCCCCTAATTATTAACATCTACTTTTGCCACTTCCACCAAAAACACCCATTTGTATATTTATCTTGAATATACCTTATATTTATTAATTTGTGAATATACTGCATCCCCTAAAAGAACATAATCTTTTTGAAGTAAGACACTTTCTCACTTTTGTATTTGTATTTCAAGGACCTAGCAGAGTTGAAATAAAGCAATGAAGAAAGTTGTTGTTGCGTTTGTCCTTTGTTCTCAAAGAGGACCATGATGTCAAGATAATGACAAAACTTGCAGTGGACTTTGATTTGAGTGAGGGAGGGCTGTGTAAGGTCACCAACCTTACTTTCTTCGCCAGAGCCATCTGGATCCAGCCACCTGATAACCATCAGGAAGACTGGAGATGGCCCAGGATGAAATGCGAGACCTTGGCCTTTTAGGCTAAGGTCTTATTACATTCTCACTTTGAGTGAGATACACCAGTTAAAAGAATAAACTTCTTTAAGAACTTAGTCATGGGATGGCCTCTTTAATCAAAAATAAATAAATAAATCAAACTGGGAGGGAAAGACCCTCAGGGTTTTGACTAAAAGAAACAGTTACTATTTAGTATTTACATTCATTCTGTGCTAGATGAGCGGGGACCTATTATTGTCCAGTCTATGAACTCCAGAGTCGATTGGGTTTAAGGCTTGGTCTTTGAGCAAGAAATACAGCCATTAAACCCAAAGGAAAAAGGAAACTTTTGACCATGGAAGTGTATCTTCCCCTGGATAGAGCATCCCAGGACAAGACAGGACAAGACAGGACAGAACTGAAGGAATAATAAACACATTGACTATAATTGTATAAATAATAAGAACAAGAGTTAGAAAAGTACATGAAAACAAAAAAAACCTCAAGAACATGGAAAAAAACAATGATTTTGTTACTACCTTGTTAAAGTTAATTTACAGTTTTTAAAAATGAAAATTCTAAATAGTAGATGTGGTTTAATGTAAAATATTTTGGTCTTATTTACATATTCTTTGTGGTGTTGTGGTGTGGTGGTTGTTAAGTGGATAATTTTACAAATTCAGAAAGCCAAAAAAAGTATTTTGAAAATTACAAAATGATAATCAAATCTGAACAATTATTTATAATGTTATACTTCTCCATTAAAACCTCCCTTTGATGATTCGTCTTATCATGGAGGTGGCCCTGTGTTCTCAAAAAATGGAACATTAACTCTACCAGATTAGAAGGATATTGAATGCCCCATGGATGGAATAAAAGTCTTCTGTCTGAATATGACCCAAAGTTAAAATTTAAAAGACTTATTGCCATAAATCTGGCAACCACATGTTGATTTTCTTTTTTTTTAGGTGCAGCAACTCAAGGATGATCTGCCAAAGTTGCAAAAATGAAAGGAATGACCACACCAATTAAATCACAGGCGTTTGAATTGTTTCAAGGTTTTGACAGATCTGTCTTCTGTTAGATAAAGGTATTACCTTTCAGCATAGAGTAAAACACAACCCAACTCTCCTTCCCTCAATCTGTCTGCTGGCCTCAAATCTTACATCTCCAACTGCCTTTCAGACATATCAAACTGGATGTCCAATACATATCTTAAACCTAACATGTCTGAAACAGAACTCATTATCTTTTTTCCTAAACTTACTGGCTCCCCTTCCCCATTACTGTAGAAAGCAACACTACCCTCCTAGTCCTTCAGGAAGGCAACCACAGCTCCTCACTATCTATTTCACATCTCTCCCAATCCCCATCCAATTTGTTGCCAAGGTCTGTTGATTTCATTTCTTCAATATCTCTGCAATATACTACTTTCTCTTCTTTAGCACTGATACCACTCTAGTGTAGGCCCTCATCATCTCACGTCTAGAATATCGCAACAGCCTACTGGTAGGTCCGTCTGCCTTAAGTCTCTCCCTACTCCAATCCAGCCTCCTCCATTCAGCCAACAAAATGATTTTCCTAAAGCTCAGGTCCAACCATGTCACTCCTCTTTTCAGTAAGTATCAGTGGCTCCCAGTTGCCTTCAGGAGCAAATACGAATTCCTGTGTTTAGTATTCAAACTCCTTCATAACCTAGCCTCTCCTACTTTTCCAATTTTCGTATACCTTACTCCCTGCCATGTGTCTTTGACAGTAACACTGTAACAATAACACAGTAACAGTAACACTGGCCTCCCAACAGCTCCAGGAATAAAACACTCCACCTCTTAATTCTGGGAATTTTCTCTGGATGTCCTCCATGCTTGAAATGTTCTCCCTCCTCAGCTCCACCTATGGCAACCCAACTTCCTTGAAGTCCCAACTAAAATCTTATTTTTTTTACAGGAAGCCTTTCCTAACCCTCCTTAATTCTAGTGACTTCTGTCTGTTAATTATTTCTCATTTATATTTTATATAGTTTGTTTTGCATATATTTGTTTGCATATTGTCTCCCTCATTAAATTCTAAGCTCATCAAGGAAAGCAACTCTCTTTTTCTCTTTATCCCAAGCACCTTACACAGTATCTGGAACATAGTAGGTGTTTAATAAAAGTTTATTGATTGATTATGATAAATTCTCCACAATGAGTCACTCAGTGTCAGTCACAGATGCAAGTTCAGTAGCCATCTAGTCTGAACTCATTCAAATAGGAATCTCTACTACACCATACCCAGAAATCAGTTATCCAGCCTCTGGTTAAAGAAAAGGGAGGAAGTGTGTGAAGCTGAGACGGCAGAGTAGCAGCAGGAACCTGTTTGAACTCTCACTCCAAACCCCTCACAAAACATGTAAAAAACGACTCTAAACAAATTCTAGAGCAGCAGAAGTCACAAAATGACCAAATGGAGCAAATTTCCAGCCCAAAACAATGTGGAAGGTTGACGAGAATGATCTATTGCACCAGGTAAGGAGTGAAGCGCACTTTGGTGTGTGCCATGCTGGTGTGGAAGGAGATGGAGCAGGTCTTAGGGGACTGAATAACCAGCAGTTGCTGTGGTTTTCAGACTTTTCAACCCATAAATGCCAAAGACAGCTTCAAAGGTCACTGGGAGGGGTTTCTCATCTGACTAAGGGAAGAGCATGGTGTGGCCCTAGCCTAAGCCCAGCCCTGGTCCCAGTTCCAGCCTGGACCCAGCCCTAACTAGCCCCAGTCCCAGAGTAGCACCAGCCACTGTTAAATGAGAGCTTGCTTCTGGAGCCCTCCACTTAACAAACAACTCAAAAGTCAAGCAATTGGCTGGGAAAATGAGCAAACAGGGAAAAATAAATAGACTATAGATTCTTATTTTATCAGTGAAGAAGTATTTTCTTACATTATTGGTGATAAAGAAGATCAAAACATACAACCAGAAGAAAACAGCAAAGCCAAAGCTCCTGCAACCAAAGCCTCCAAGAAAAGTATGAATTGGTCTCCGGCCATGGAAGAGCTCAAAAAGGATTTTGAAAATCACATAAGAGAAGTAGAGGAAAAATTAGGAAAGGAAATGAGAGTGATGCAAGAAAATCATGAAAAACAGCTTGCTAAAGGAGACCCCAAAAATGCTGAAGAAAATAAAACCTTTAAAATTAGACTAACCCAAATGGCAAAAGAGGTCCAAAAAAAAAGCCTCAAAACCATTTTTCAAGAAATTATGAAGAAAAACTGCCCTGATATTCTAGAACCAGAAAGAATCCACCAATCACCTCCTGAAAGAGATCCCAAAAGGAAAACTCCTAGGAATATTGTAATCAAATTCCAGAATTCCCAGGTCAAGGAGAAAATATTACAAGATGCCAGAAAGAAACAATTCAAGTATTGTGGAAACACAATCAGGATAACACAGGATTTAAGCAACTTCTACAATAAAGGATCAGAGGGCTTGGAATATGATATTACAGAGGTCAAAGGACATAGGATTAAAACCAAGAATCACCAACTCAGCAAAACTGAGTATAATACTTCATGGGGGAAAATGGAATTTCAATGAAATAGAAGATTTCCAAGCATTCTTATTGAAAAGACCAGAACTGAAAAGAAAATTTAACTTTCAAATACGAGAAACATGCAAAGGTAAACAGGAAAGAAAAAGCATAAGGGACTCATTAAAGTTGAATTGTTTACATTCCTACATGGAAAGATGATATTTATAACTCATGAGACCTATCTCAGAATGAGGGTAGTTGGAGGAAATATATGTGTGTGTGTGTAAGTATATATAGTGTATGTATATGTGTATTTATATATATACATATGTGTGTGCGTGCGTGTGTGTGTATATATATATATATATATATGTGTGTGTGTGTGTGTGTGTGTGTGTGTGTGTGTGTGTGTGTGTGTGTGTACAGAGAAAGAGACAGAGACAGAGGGCAGAGGTTGAGCTGACTATGAAGGGATAATATCTAAAAAAGAAAATAAAGTGTTGAAAGGAATGTACTAGGAGAAAGAGAAAGGGAGAAGTAGAATGTAGTAAATCATCTCACATAAAAGAGGCAAGAAAGAGCTTTTACAATGAAGGGGAAGAGGGGGAAGGTGAGAGGGGATAAGTGAGTTTTACTTTCATCAGATTTGGCTTCAGGAGGGAATAACATACACACTTAATTGGGTATGGAAGTTTATCTTACACTACAGGAAAGCAGCAGGAAAGGGAATACGAGAGAAGGGATAATAGAAGGGATGGCAGATTGGGTGAAGGAGGTAATTGGAAGCAAACACTTCTGTGGAGGAATAGGTCAAAGGAGAGAACACAGTAAATGGAGGGCAGAGCAGGATGGAGGAAAGTACATTTAGTCTTTCAAAACATGACTATTGTGAAAGTGTTTCACACAACTACACATGTATAGCCTATATAAAATTGCTTGCCTTCTCAGTGGAAGTGGATGGGGAGGGGGGATGGGAGAAAATGTGGAATTCAAATATTTAAAAATGAATGTTAAAAATTGTTTCTACATGCAACTAGGAAATTAGATATCTAGCCAGTAGGGTATGGAAATCTAACTTGCCCTACAGGAAAATGGAAGGGAAGGGGATAAGGCAGGTGGGGTGACAGAGGGGAGGGCAGATTTAAAGAGGGGGTAATTAGAATGCATGCTGTCCTGGGGTGGGAGGAGGGAGGAGATGGGGAGAAAATTTGGAATTCAATATTTGGTGTGAGAATTGAAAACTGAAAATAAATTAATTAGAAAAAAAGGAAAGAGGGGAAAGCATCACCTCTCAAAAGGCTGCCCATTTTATTTTTAAGAATGGCTTCAATGATTACAATGTTTTCTAGTGTTTTTCAATAGGAATAAGTAAATGTTGTATTTCATCAAAAGCTTTTTTTAATCTATTGATATAACTATATGATTTTTGCTGTTTTTGTTATTGAGATGATCAGGCATGCATCTAATTTCCCTAATATTGAATCAGTACTGCATTCCTGGTATAAATCCCAACTTGTGATAGTGTATGATATTTGTGATATATTGTTGTAATCTCCTTGCTAGTATTTTATTTAAAATTTTTACATTGATACTCATTAAAGAAATTGGTCTACAGTTTTCTTTCTTTATTTTTCCTCTCCCTGGCTTAGGGAACCATACTTGTGTCATAAAATGAATTTGGTAGGACTTCTTTACCTATTTTTTAAAAATAGTTTCCACAGTATTGGGATTAAGTGTTCCTTGAATGCTTAATAGAATTCACTTATAAATCCATCTGGTCCTGGGGATTTTTTCTTAGGGAACTCATTTGTTATTTATTCAATTTCTTTTTCTAAGATAGTGTTGTTATATTAATATTATATTAATTTAGGAACTTTATATTTTTGTAAATGCTCATCCATTTCACTTGGACTGCCAGTTTAACTGGCATGTAACAGGGCAAAATAATTCCTAATAATTGCTTTAAGTTCATCTCCATTGGTGATACATTCATTGTTATTTTTCACTACTTGTAATTTAGTTGTTTTAAAATCAAATTAACTAGTGATTTGTCTATTTTTTCCATAAAACTAACTCTTAGTTTTATTTATTAGTTCAATGAGGTTTTTTTTTTAACTTTTTATTTTATTAATTTCTCCTTTGATTTTCAGGATTTCCATTTTAGTGTTTAATTGAGAATTTTTAGGGTTTTTTTTCTAGTTTTTTTCAGTTGCATGTCCAACTCATTAATCTGTTCTTCCTCTCTTTTATTAATATATGCGTTTAGGGATATAAATTTTACCCTAAGTACTGCTTTAGCTACATCTCACAAGTTTGGGGATGTAGTCTCATTGTTGTCACTGTCTTTAATGAAATTATTAATGGTTTCTATTACTTGTTATTTGAACCACTCATTCTATATTTAGAGAGCTAGAAATATTAGGATTCTTCCTCTAGATGTCGACATTATAGTTATTAGAGAACAAACACACTTGATTGGTACATTTCCTCATTATTTTCTATACCACTTCATTCGTCATTGGTAACATGCTTCTTTTTTTCTTATTTACTCCAACTTTGTATCTTGGTCCACCTTCCTTTGGTTGATCTGAAACTTTAATTTTTCTGAGACTGCTTTATTTGAAGAGCGACAGCAATAAATCATCACCAAAATAAATGTTGTTAAAAGGTGGTCATTTGTTTCAAGAAAAAGTTTGATTTTGTTAAAAGCAAGCATCATGGAGTAGAAAGTGAGTCAAAGTGAGTAGAAAGTTGGTCAGGGACATTTGGGTTCAAAACCCATTGACTCATACTGACTGTGTAACACTTGGCAAATAATTACTCAGTGCCCTAGGCATCAAAGACCAAAAGTCACAGACAAGAGCCTGACTTGCATTGGTAGAGGGAGTTTCTTCAGCTGGGACTTCCTGTTACTAATGAAATCATCGGTCCAGTACTAAACCCTAGCCATAAATTGCACATCACATAGTTTTACAAATGCAATCCAACCTGCTCTCGTCTTCATTTTTAGTTCTGGGATAAATTGTGGAGTGTCTTCAATGCTGGACTGAGGAATTTGTATTTTATCCTAGAGACAATGGAAAAATGAATTAAGGTTTTTAAGGAGCAGAATGACATGATTAATAGTTCTTGGGAAGCATATTTTAGCAACTGTGGAGAATGGATTCCTGAGGGGGATACACTGGGAGCATTTAGAAGGCTATTCTAAACAACTCTGATGAGCGCCAAAGCCAATTATGACTCTAGAGGACAGATGATGAAATATGCTACCGGCCTCCTGACAGAGATTTGATGAACTCAGAATGCATAGTGACACTTTTCTGATCCAGCCAATGCAAGAATTTGTTTTGCTGGACTATTTTTGATTTGACATATTTGTTACTACTTGACTTTTCTTTTTCCTTTTTTTCTAATGTGGGAAGATCAGTGGAAAGGGGGAAGGAGTGGGGATACAGTAAATTTAAAAAGAGAAAAAAGAAAAGAAATGAGAGTTGTTGAGTCATCTTTTATTTCTTTGAAATGCAGAGAAAAGAAAGAAAGCCAAAAAGAATCACAGACAAGCACGGTAGTTTTGAAAGCTATAGATTTAACTTAAAAGGAAAAACAAGCTATACATAATAGAGATTTACAATGTCATATGCAATTCTTTTTTTCTGTTCTACTATGTGTATCGAAAAGCTCGTTTTATTTGGTGTTTGCTTAAGTTCTGAAAAAAAGTCAAATTTAAAAAGTCACCTATCTACAGAAACATTACTAGAATATAAATTGAATCTCAGTGAGATGGGGAGAGATAGGGTGTTTGGTGAAAAGAATAGGAGGAAAGATGGAGTCACTGGAGCTAAGTACTCAGAGGGGAGTAAAGCGTAATATTAGAAAGGTAATAAGGGACTATGTTATGAAGGGCTTTAAAAATGTAATGGAGAATGGTGATTTTGTTATTAACAAAATCACTGTTAACATCTCACTGTGATGATATAGTGGAAGAACTCTTGAGAGAAATAATCCTGGCAATGGTCATGGACATTCTTATATGCAGCTTGCTGGCAGTATACAACCCCATAACATTAGGCTCACAACACTCCTACTGGGGCTGAGGGCTACCTGAACCAGATTAATATGTATTCCCTATCTGGATGTAATATGATGATGTAGTAATTTAAAAAAGAAATATAGGGACATGTATGTTTTTCTAAGTCAGTGTGCAGCCCATAGGGATCCCTATGTATGGTTTGGTGTCTCTCATTTCTAATTGAGTTTGACACCACTGTTTTACTTTATGCCATATCAGTGAAGGTGCTGGGAGAATGAAGGGGAATATTGATTGACCATGACTGTACGTCTTCACTCAGGATGAATATATACTCATCATTGATGACATGGTCAAAAACGTTAGAATTAGCAATATTGTAGCTGCTAGTGTAGTGCTGGAGTATAATTGATATAGGGTGGTTGAACCTCTGAGAACTATCTATTATCCTAAGGTATCGCCTTTTACAAGATTATTTGAAATAGCTATATCATATGACATAATTTGTAAAATCCAAATTTTTACCTAAGGCCTGAAGAACTCTACCCTTTAGAAAATTTTATCATCAGAGAGTCTCAAGTAGTCTCTAACTTCATCTGATAAATCACAAATGTGTCTTTACCACAATTTGTGTAAAAAAGACAACTTTTAAAAATAGGACTTTTAAAAATAACAAAATCACCTTCCTCCATTTCATTTTTAAAGCCTTTCATAACATAGTCCCTTATTACCTTTCTAATCTTACACTTTATTCCCCTCTGAGTACTTAGTTCCAGTGACTCCATCTTTCCTCCTATTCTTTTCACCAAACACCCTATCTCTCCCCATACTCTGCGTTTTTCCTGGTAACCCCTACTCCTGAGATACTCTTCTTTCTCATCTCCACCTTCTTGCTTCCGTGGTTTCCTTTAACTCAATAAAAGTTCTCAGCTTCTTCAAAAAGCCTTTCTTGGTTCCTCCAAATCTTTATATCTTCCCCCTGAAATTTATCCGATATACACCTTGTTCTATATCTAACCCTAAATAGTTTGCATGTGGGCTCCCTCATTAGACTTTGAGTTCCTCAAGAGCAGGAACTAGATATTTTTGACCTTTCTTTGTATCCCTAGAACTTAGCACAGGGCTTGACACATAGTAAGTATATAAATATACATGCTTATTGACTTGAATTAATAACATTTATATTCTTTATTGTGTCTAATCAATATTTGTTTCAGTAAGGGAAATTAATATTTCCTACTCCAATGACACATCTAAGTTAATCTAGGTTCTGAAGGCTATGCCAGAACCCACACTAAGCTAGAAAGTCTTCAAATACAGATTCAGTGACAGGTTTTCTATATACCATCCAAATGCCAGTCCAAGTTTAGAAAGGTTTATTATGAGAAGTTTGGCCACAAAATTATAAAAGTTTTTGGCCATAGTCACTTATGAAAACCATCTTCACCATGGTCGGGGTTATAATCTGCCTCAATTGTGAGAGAACACACACAGTCATGGAACTTTGAAGTACTGAGCGAAGTATGGACTCCACAAGCCATCTTTTACAACTGGTATTATGATTGTATTTTTAACACAACATAGTAGTAAAAATTATAGTCCTTCTTGACCTAAAGTCAAGTTCAATCAATCTGGCTGTCTACCAGGATGTGGTATCCCTACCAAGAGCTATTGGTTCAGTCAGTAACATTCTTCTGAGGTTTTTCTACAAATTCATTTCTAACCTCAAGGCATATTAACTTGAGAATTATCCTTCTAAGAATTTTATCTTGTGTATAAATGCTCTATTTTGGCTTCTTGTACTGCTTGGTCAGTTGATCTTTTCTCTTAGTTCTGTTTTTTATAGGAGGAAAGCATCACTGATAGGGTGCTGGATGTAGAGTAAGGAAGAGATAGCTTCGAATACTACCTATAACCTTTACTGACTCTGACCATGGCAGGTCACTTAACTTACGTGGGACTCAGTTTCCTCATCTCTGAAATGGCTCTCTAACCATATGCCTCACTAGCTCTCTGTGACGGGGTATAATTTGCTATGTCTGGAAAAGGAGACGGGAGCAGATAATGAAGAACTTTAAACACCAAAGTAATGACTCATTATTGTCAAAACTTTATTTATTTTGTGAGTATTTATCTCTCCCTCCTACTGCCTCCCCAACTGGGAAAAGAACATTCAAAATAAAATAGTCATCGTCCTGCTAAACAAATTACGACAATGGCAATGCCAAAAAAGAAGTTTCTCATTCTGTATTTTAAGGACATAACCTGCTAGCAAGAAGGGAATGACCTATTCACCTTCAGCCTTCTGGACTTGTTACACTGATCAGAAATATAAAATCTTTTGAAGATGTTTTCTTCATAATATTTTCATCATTGTGTGAATTTTTCGATTAGTCCTGCTCCATATGTAGAGGTCTTACCAATTTCCCCTAGAAGTGTCCATTTTGTCATTTACTTTAAAGTATTATTATACAAATTATTCAACCCATGTGAAGCCCTACACCCAGGTGGGTTTGACGGTCCCCTGAAGGACAGCCCTGAGACACTGTTTACATACAGGAGATATGGCACCTGATTGGCCATGAGACTTTCAAGAGGAAAGCAGAAAGAAAGGAGACAGGTGGGTTGAGAAGAGTGAATGTATAGACTTTGAATAGTGAATCAGAAGCCCTGAGAACCAAATCTATGTGAGGAGGAACCAGCATCCCACCATATCTCTTGATTCCTAGCATTGCACCCCAAGAGATTACTAAAAGTGGACTTCTTGAGTAAGAGTGTTCTCTCTGTAGTTGGCCTGAGGTTAAATATTGCTCCCAAGTCACAGAACCTTCTTTATTCTTGTATCTAAACTAACCTATGTTGTTTCCTAGATAGTTATGTTAGGTGTAATCAGCATAAGGAAGGGAGGGGAAGTTAGGCCGTTAAAATTTAACCATTATCATCCAGGTTTGGGACAGAATTGTCTCCCCCTCCTCAGCCTCCCAGTTTCCAGTGAAAGTTACTTTTATCCTGAAATCCTCTCTTTCTACCTGACAAGATCATGCCCCTACCTGCAAATATTTCTTATCTAATATAAAAATATAATTCCAAGTCAAATATCCTTATTGGAGATTCGAGGGGGGGGGGCGGAGTGTGGGCAATCATTCATCATTAGTTATCCTCTTCCTACCCACAATCCCTAAGACACAGTGTGCTGAAGGGAATTCTGGGTCTATATATTCCCATTATATGTGGGCTACTTGGTCTTGTATTATACTGCTCTCTCTCTCCATTAAACATGCAAATCCAGATAGGCTCACATAAATTCATTCAGCTTGGGGTAAAATAGAGTTGAAGACTGAACCAGTATCAGGCTTGAATACTGAAGGACTCTGACCCATTAATGCTGGGTTGGCTATGGTATAAATTTGACTCCCAGAATCCTCCACTCCCAGATTTCCAGACTCCCAAATGACTCATTCTCCTGACTTTTCAAAACTCACAAAGTCATAATCTCTAATCCTTTTCATTAAAAAAGAAAGAACTCTAAGGCTGGCAAAGAAAAGAGTCTATATTCAGAGTCCACATGTTGGACTTGGATGAGGAGAAGGTTCAAGGCTTTTCCTCTTACAGCTTATCTCTTACACAGACCTCATCAAATAGAAAGAAATCAGCTAAAGAGAAGTCAAACTATCCATGACATACACACACACACACACACACACACACACATCTGCATATGCCCACCCAAATGGAATAGTTTCCAAGAAAAAAACCTAACAGTTTCCAAAAATAGATAGCAACCAATAGAGACTGTAAATTTTCTATTTAAGAGCTGCACAATTATAACCAAAAAAAATTAAGCAAAATGGGAAATAAAGAATTGAAGAGACTGTTTACATGTTGTTTTTGAAAGACATGGTAGCAAATGAATGAGAATAGTGAAGAATACACATATTTCCCACATCTCACAATACTTTTACAAGAATTGATCATATAACAGTTTGCAAAAATGCAGAAATATTAAGCGCAACATTTTTAGACCATACTCAACAAAAATAGAATTTAATAAATGAAACATAAAAAAATAGATCAAATAGGGACTGATATCTTGAGAAATGAGATAAATTAATAATGAGTGGTTCAAGGATGCATAAAAACAGTGAAAATGTTAAAGAGGATTACAAAAATGAGACAATATATTGACACATATAGGATGTAGCAAATGCAAACCTAAGAGGGAAATTTGTGTCTCTAAAAATAAATAACAAAATAGAGAATTAATAAACTGGGAATGCAGTTTTTAGATTTTTTTAAAAAATCTTCCAACCATTACATAACTAAGAATGTTTGACAATTTGAGGAGGAATAGGTAAACTTAAAATAAAAAGTACCCCTGTGGTAATCTCTGAGAAAGAAAGGGATCTCACAAAAAGTCCAAGTAAAACCTCAGGGGGAAAAAACTCTTGGCCACAAGAATTACAAGAGCATCTGGAAGAAATGAAACAAGAGATACCAAAAGAAATATAGCTTGGAAGGAAAAAAAATCACAAGGGAAATTTAGAATTTAGAACAGATGGTGAAAAATCTCATCCAACAACTGAATTCCCTGAAAATTATAATGAACAAGGTGAGAAACAACTCAATGAAATAACAACAAAAAAAAATCACAAAATTGAAAAAAAGAAGAAAATTTAAGAAATAAAATATAGAAATTGATCTAGAAAGCAGCTCAAAGAAAAATAATCTAATACTTATCAAGCTATGAAAATCATGACCAAAAAGAGTACTTGGTTATTATTTTTTCAAGAAATTATGAAAGAAAACTGCTCAGAACTTAGAACCAGAGAACAAAGTGAAAATAGAAAGAATTGATAAGTCAGCTCCTGAAAGAAGCCCCTAAATGAAAATGAAAAATGAAAGAAAACCCCCAAAACTCCTATAGTCAAAATCCAGAGCTTCCAGGTAGAAAAAAAATAGTATAAGCATCCAAAAATAAAAAGGTTTAAATTCAAAGGTTGCAAAGTAAAAATTACACAAGACATGGCATTCGAAAATAAAGAAGAGGAGAGTTTGGAATCTGATTTTCCAAAAGGCAAAAGAGAAAAACTTATCACTAAGAACAACCTATCTGGGGAAAAAACAAACCTATAAAACAATATAAAGCAGGGAGATGAAACTTAAATGAAATAGTGAATTTCTAAGCATTCCTGATAAGGTCAGAAATGAGTAGACATTTTGAATTGGAAATACATAACTGAACAGAAACATAGAAAGGTACAAACATTTGTTTAATTCAAAGGTCATATATGGGGATAAATGGTTTACATACTAATAGTAGAATAGAAAATAAATGTCTTCTCAAAACTGTAATATCTTTAAGAGTCATAGAGAAAAATAAATTTGACATAAGGTCTCCATGTTGTTCTGTTCTTATGATCTCAGGAGAAGACAAAAAAAGGGAGAGATAAGGAGATGGAAAATTACTATTGCATAATGTAAGCCCTTAAGATGAAGACTATATATCCCTGGAGGAAGTTGGGAGTGGGGGAGGGGAAGCACTCTATAAACTTTACTTTCACATGAAATAGATAAAAAAGGATCAAACATATTACATACACACATTTCTTTTAAAGATCTTGAGACAAAAAATATACTGAACTCAAAAAGGAAATAGAAGATTGGGCCAAGGGAGAGGGAATATAACTTGAGAGGGAAGATAGGATACATAAGAAAATAATTATAACCAAAACAAACTTAAATAGTGGAATATGAAGTGATAATTGAAAGGAAAAGATGAAAGAATTCAAAACCCGGGGTCAGGGGTGGGTTAAGGGGAGGACAAGGTCTGCAGCAGAGAGAATGACAATTTCATTCATACATCACAAGGGTCAGGCCAGCTTCGTATATTTTTGCACCATCTTAGTTCTGATGAGGGAAGAGTAAGCAAAGAAAGGAAAAATACAAGAGGACAGGATGAAAAGAAATATAAAATTAACACTCATGGCCATTAATGTGAATGGGATGAATTCACACACATAATGGATAAGGATAGCAAAATGGATTAGAAAACAGAATCCAACAATATGTTCCTTTTTTGGTGGGGAGGAGCAAATTAAGGTTAAGGGACTTACCCAGGGTCACACAATTAGTAAGTATCTGAGACAAGATTTGAACTCACTTTCTTGACTCTTGACCCAGTGCTCTCTATGCACTACGTTACCTAGTTGCCCCAGTTACCCTTATTACACATCAAGTACTATGTAAATTTTGGCTATTGTGATTTTCAGTGCTCCATTCATTTGATTAACTCTTTTTGTGAAAACTCCCTAGGACTTGAGATGGGTCACACCCTGCCAGCTTCAGATCAAAGTCCTTAGAGTTTTTTTCCTGAGCCTAAAAGAAAAAATAAATCAGTTCTCCACCTGGAATTTTAGAGTAAAGAATTTTAGAAGCGGTGGCTTATAATACTTAACCCAGTATACTTTGAGCCAAATAATAACAATTATGAAAATAAATTTTGATAAAGCTATATATGTATTTTCTAGTGCTGTTAATGAAAAATTAAGTGCATGCTTGAATTGTGAAAGTTGATAAAAGGAGGAAGTTTCACCTATGTAATTTTCTATGTAATGCAATTTGAAAACGCACTCAACTGAATTAAAATTACCTGACTGGTAATGAGTTTTGTTTCAAATTTCAAATCCATATTATTGTTTATAATATTGTGTAACCGTGCTGTTAGAAATACAACTTCTCTTCTAATCTGAATGTTGCTAGATTGTGAACTGAATTGTTAAGAGAAAGGAAAATGTTTGAAAACTGTTAATATTCTAAAATACTGCAGATTAAGAAACTGGAAACTTCCAGGTTTGTTTATAGTAAAGAAGTTTTATCTGAAATTATTTGGCTATCACTTATAAAAACTGTGCAACTCTGAAAGAGTTTGCGCATTGCTCCACTTAGAAAACTGAATTCTCTCTCCTACTGCAAACATCCTTTGATGAGAAGAAGGAATAAGTAGCAATTTTTAATAGTATAGGACTGTGGATTGTGAATTACAAAGTTATATCTGGGGACAGTCTGTTATGACATTACATCTTTAACCAACTTGGTCTTAATAGACTATGACCTTAGAAATGTATTTTTAAAAATCTAACTGGAGGTGGCAGAGTCAAGATGGCAATGTAGAAAGATGGACCTACTCTAGCTCTCCCTCTATAACCCATAAAATACCTGTAAAAAATGACTCTAAATAAATTCTAGAGCAGCAGAAGCCACAAAATGACAGACTAAAACAGATTTCCAGCCCAAGAGAGCCTGGAAGGCCTATAGGAAAGGTCTATCACACCAGGCTCAGAGCAGAGCTCAGCCCAGCCTGGGTCACGCAGCACAGACAGGACTAAAGTGGGCTTCAGGGTGTAGAATCACGGGCAGTAGGTGAACTTCCCAGATTTCTCAATCCACAAATGGCAAAGACAGCTTCAGAGGTCAGTAAAAAAGCTCTTTCACTTGAGTGAGGGGAGTAAGATCTGGCCCTAGCTTGGCCCCAGGGTGGCAGCAGCCACTGTGGTAGCAGTATCCACTTTTGGAGCCCTGGCTTAAAGACCCTGGAGGAATAGAGCAGCTGATCTGGGTCTCAGTCCTCAGTAACAGTGCTGGGGTAAGGAGGAAAACGTGGTGGGGTTGGTGGTGACTGTGGAGAGGGAATCCTCCTTGCAATTCCTAGGCAGAAAAGAGTGCTTGTGGTTGTCCAAAGACCAGACTGCCGGCCAGGAGAGGAGTAAACTCTGCTCCCTTGATTGTGCCACCTTGGAGGAACCAAGAACTTACAAGTCCCTAGAGCTAACTCAGAGAACAGCAGCACAAAACCTCTAAAGCCTAGCGTAGTATACCCTGCACTTGACAAAGGACTCAAAAGTCAAGTAACTGACTGAGAAAATGCCCAAAAAAGGGGGGAGAAATTAAGACTATGGAAGGTTAATTTCATGGTGAAAAAGTATTTTCTTCCATCCTTTTAGATTAGGAAGAACATAGCATACCATCAGAGGAAGGCAGAAAAGTCAAACCTTCTACATCCAAAACCTCCAAAAAAAAATATACAATGGTCTCAGGCCATAGAAAAGCTCAAAAAGGATTTTGAAATCAAGTAAGAGAGGTGGAGGAAAAATTGGGAAGAGAAATGAGAGCAATGAAAGAAAATCATGAAAAGTGAGTCAACACCTTGTTAAAGAAGATCCGAGAAATGCTGAAGAAAATAATACTTTTAAAAATAGACTAACCCAAGTGGCAAAACAGGTCCAAAAAGACGAGGAGAAATAATGCTTTAAAAAGCAGAATTAGTCAAATGGAAAAGGAGGTTCAAAAGCTCAGTGGAGAAAATAGTTCTTTAAAAATTAGAATGGAGCAGATGTAAGCTAATGACTTTATGAGAAGCCAAGAAATTATAAAACAAAACCAAAAGAATGAAAAAATAGAAGTGAAATCTCACTGGAGAAACAATTGACCTGGAAAATGGACCCAGGAGAGATCATTTAAAAATTATTGGTCTATTTGAAAACCATGATAAAAAAAAAGAGCCTAGACATCATCTTCCAAGAAATTATCAAGGAAAACTGCCCTGATATTCTAGACCCAGAGGGTAAAATAGAAATGGAAAGAAAAAATTTAATTGGATAATTGAGAATTTTACAAATTAAGTAGAAATCAATTTAGAAATAACTTTTGAATTGGTAATGTTTTGAACTTAAAATTTTGCTGTAAATTATATGAGATCCATTTTTATAATAAATTGCATATTTGGACTTTTGAGAATTGGCTTTCTTCTTGCCCACAAAAAGATAAACTTATTTAAGAAAGCAACTTGAAATTTATATGGAATTTATTTGGATAATTGCTTTTTGTTATTCTCTGAATAATATACCAGAATTTGCTATTTGAATAAAACAAGTTTTTTTAAGCTATAAAAGTCTTTTTTTTCAATTGATAACATCTTAAAGGACTTTTGGTGCTTCTATATTTTAAGGAAGGACATAATTATAACTGATTGGCCTCTAAGTAAAGCAAAAGTCTTTAATAAGTCACTGGTTTGTTTAACAACAAGGTAGGAATGTAATAAAGTAAAGATTAGAGAACACTAGCCTGAAATACTATTAGAATAAATGAGAAAGATGTGGGTTTTCAGACCACAGGAGAGATGTATATATAAGACAAGATGTCAAAAGAAAGGTTTGACTTTAAGTGCGAAGGTTGTGTGCAACTATAGAGACTGCAGTAATAGCAATTGCAACTTGATTTGAAGGTAAATAGAGAAAAGTTTGTGAAATATATAATACTAAATAATTGAAATTGCAACTTGAAATCATGTGTGATATCATTTGGGAAATAGATCCAGGTGTAATTGAATTTATTCTGGTCTCATTTCAAGTGAAATATGTTGCTCCTATGATGCTGTTTTTAATAAATCAGTTATTGGCATTAAGACAAAGTTTTTTTTTTTAAATATATGAACCTGGAAATTTGTTAATTTAAAATAGACTTCATAGCCATTGTTCTGAGAAAAATCAATATTATACTATTACATTAATAAAGAACTATTCATTGTGATCCATCCTTTTTCCTTCTAATTTCCGTAAAGGCCCAGCTCTGGTTAAAGTCAGTCAGTCTCTGAAGGGCATGGACAATTGATGAGTTGATCCTGGCCCTCAAGGCACATGCTCCTCTATTTTGGATGAGACCCCACCCAACAAGGAGACCTAATTTCTATTCATTGCATAAATAAAAAGCAGTCTCAAGTGAGCCCTTACTCCGGGGAAAGGAACCTCAGCCATTTGTCCTCTCCATTAGAGTTTAGGGTGATCCATCTGGTAAAGGACAACCAGAGAGGTCTGGATGGAAATGGCTTCACTTGCCCAGATTGCTGGAGGCTGCTGAGTCTTGTGATCAAGCCAAGTTCTCAGCAGGTGGAATGGAAACCCACCTTTAGACCACTTTATTCCACTTCCTTATTAAATGTCTGTCAATCAAGGCTGATTTTCACTTGTCAGGGGAATTCCCTTTTGGAAGATATTTAAGGCATCTTACTCAGAAATTCTGTCTCTGGGAGATTTCAATCATCATAGTTTCAACTGGACTGTGATTAGAGAGACTTTGCTGTCTAAGGTAAAATCTTTTGGGACCATGAATTTTCTTTCTGAGCTTCATTTTCAGGTTTGCTGCATCCATGAGCAAATGTTTTACCACTTCAAAGAAAATGCCAGCAGCTCAATGGCAGTGAGGACCATGGCCTACAGCCAGTGGATATCTGTCCCTGAGACAAAGGTTGAGATGGTGACCTTGTGTAAGTTAAGGTAGAACCCTCTTGACTCAGCTTCCCATACAAGAAATCTTCCCACTCGTTTAATTCTGAACCTAGCAGTAGTATCCTTTCACACACTTGACTGCTTATGCTATTTTCACCTGAAACCAGTTGGAACTAAGGATGTTTTGGTAGTTCTGTGTCCTTGGGCTATTATATGTGTACAAGAAGCTGTTATAGTGGCCCCAGACTGCTTCTTCCTCCATAGCAAAATTTCCTATAACCTTCTTCATATAATTTTTGTTGCAATATCTTAGCACCTCCTGCAGTTTTCAATCTGAGATTCTGTACTAGAAAACTAAGCAAATGAGTATTTGGCCTTATCATCTGCCGGTTTATAACTATAAACATGTATAAGATAAGGTCCTTACATTTTTCAAAATGTTATGGGAACAATTAATTTTTTGTATGTTGATTCATGAAAAAGCCACTGGCAATTTTTTCATTTTTTGAATTCATGTCTTTTGTTGTACTCTTATATTGTTTAAGCATAGTATATTAATCTAATAGATCATTGTTGTTGCAATGCTGTACATTTATTAATTGCATTAATATTTGTGTATTAATATATGCACACATAGAATAATTCCTAGAAAAGATGGAACTAAGTTAATTGAACTCTCTTGCTTTTGCAGTTGAAAAGCCTAGCAATTTCTTAGGGGTAGGAGTAGACCCTTATCTTAAGAATAAAGAAATCTTAAAGATATTGGGCAGAAAAATGAAAAGACTGGGAGAGGATAACATTAAGAAGGCAGGTCAGACAACTGAGTATGTTTTCCTAGTCATGTGTGAGGTTTTTAACCACAGAAATACACCTGAGGAATTGATAGTAAGGAAATATCCCTGGGAATTTCAGACTTGTCCACTCTCTGAAGATGAGAAATTGCTTAAATTACCCTTCTAATCAAAGGAGGCATTCCAACAGAAAGGTTGAATGTCACATTGAAATCTAGGAATTCTATTTACCTATGAATAAAGACGGGGCCACAGGCCCCAAATTTTCTCTCGACATAAACCAGGAGAAGAATCTTGGGAGATTTTCAGTAGGAAGGCAAGAGTGTATCTGGGATACTGCAATGAGACTGACAGATAGCCCGAGGAAAATAGTTATTTAGGCAGTAATTAACCTCATAAAGGCAAGGCCAGATGTTACCTGGTATGACCTGTATAAAAGGTTTAGCTGACGTATTTGAGGGAGCAGATCATAAGACCCCCTATGCTAATTTTGTCTCTAATACTGTGCAGCACAAAGGAGAAAAACCTATTGAGTTCCTCTTCAGGGTGGAGCAACATGTACAGAGACAGATGCAAATAGGCTCTGTGGATCCTGAAAATACAAGAAGCAGAGATTGTTCTACGGCTTGGTATGTAACCTTCATGCACCTGATGTCATCAAATCCATGCATTGCCAATTACATCCAAATTGAGGTAGGTACTCCTAAAATTCAAAGCTCAACATAACCCACAGGACTCAAGACTCAAGACTCAGTCCTTAGAAAGTGTGAACCATGAGAGAACAGCAGGACAGCAGCACCATGAGTGCTGAGTTACAGTCACAGAACCTGAGAAAATCAGGGAAGAAATGGAGCAATGCGCAATCCTATTCTCCATGGAGAGGTGGAGGACCAAGAGAATGGAGGAGACAAAAATCTGAAATAAGAACACCTCTATCTGGTAAACCTCACAGTAATGGATCCACCTTTTGTCATAATTGCAGATTAGATGACCATATTTACATCAAATGTACTAGCAAAGAGAAGACAATATTGGTCATGAAGAAGTTATAATCTTCTGATCTAGCTTTAATAAACCAAAGCAGGACTAGAGAAGAAAGTTATCATGGACTCCAAGGACAGTCACATGGACCTTTTCATCAATGAGTCTTTTCCACCCGGACTCACATGCAGAAGTCAAATAGCACATGGCCAAGCACAAATCTCTGGATCACTTGATTAGAAACTTCCTTATAAATTGACTCTGAGAAAGTGAAAGGTAGCATGAGGTAAATTATCTCACATAAAAGAGGCAAGAAAAAGTTTTACAGGAGGGGAAGTGGGGGAGATTAAGGGGGAGTGTGTGAACCTCACTCTCATCAGTTGGTTCAAAGAGGGAATAACATACACAGGCAGTTGGGTCAATCTATCTTACCCTACAAGAAAACAGGAGGGGAAGGAAATACAAGTAGGGTTAGGGAAAGAAGGTAGGGCAGATTGAGAGAAAAGGTAGTCAGGAGCAAAACACTTCTAAGCAGGGACAAAGTGAAAGGAGAGAGAGAAGAGAATAAACAGGGTGAGAGGATAGGATGGACACAAATACAGTTAGCAAAAGTGACAGTGAAAATATTTTGAAGCAAGTTTCTCTGATAAAGGGCTCATTTCTCAACCATATAGAGAACTGATTCAAATTTATAAAAATAAGAGCCATTCCCCAATTAATAAATGATTAAAAGATATAATCAGTTTTCAGATGAAGTAATCAAAGCTATCTATAAGTATATGAAAAAATATTCTAATTCACTATTGACTGGAAAAATGCAAATTAGAACAATTCTGAGGTATTGCTTCATACTATTAGATTGTCTCATAGGACAGAAAACGTAAATGACAAATGTTGGAGGGGATATGGGGAAAATGAGACATTAATACACTGCTGGTAGAGTTGTGAACTGATTCAACCATTTTTAGAACAATTTGGAACTATGCCCAAAGAGCTATAAAACCACACATACTCTTTGACCTAGCAAGGCCTACTACTAGGTCTGTATCATAAAAGGTTAAAAAACAAAAAGGAAAAGGACATATACATACAAAAACATTTATAGTAGCACTTTTCTGGGGGTAAAGAATTAGAAATTGAGGGGATTCTCATCAATTGGGAAATGGCTGAACAAGTTGTGGTATGTGATTATGATGGAATATTTTTGATGTAAGTAAGAAAGATAAGAAATAATGAGCAGGATATTTCAGGAAAGTCTGGAAAAACTTACATGGCCTGATACAAAGTGAAATGTACTGTGTACAAAGTAACAGCAATATTGTGGGATGATTAGTTGTGAATGACTTAGCTATTCTCAACAATGCAATGAGCCTAGAAAGCTCTGAAAGACTTGTGATAAAAAATGTTCTCCATCCCCAGAGAACAAACTCATGGCATCTGAATAGAGATTGAAGCATGGGTGGTTTTTTTTTTTACTTTATTTTTCTTGAGGGTTTTTTTGTGTTTCCTTTTACAATGTGACTATTACAGATATGTTTTGCATGACTACACATGTATAGCTTATATCGAATTGCTTGTCCCCAATGGAGAGTGGGGACGGAGGAAGGGAGAGAATTTGGAACACAAAGTTTTAAAAACAAATGTTAAAAATTGTTTTGACATGTCATTGGAGGAAAACAAAATACTAAATAAATACAAAATAATAAACTGATTCTGATGCATTAATGAACGTTCTTTGAATCTAGTCAATAAACTATTTCCAAAGTTATCTAACTGTACTACTGAGTCATTTCTTTTCAAGAATAACACAAAAGAATTCATTGGATGCATGGTGAAAATCTAGGTAAATGTTATCTACAGCATTCTTCTGATGTGCCAGTTTAGTAACCCTATCAAAAGAAGAAGTAAGTTTCATCTGCCAGGACCTTTTCTTGATGAAACTATATTGCATCCTTGTGAACATCATTTCCCTTACTAGATGCTAATTAGCTATCTCTTTAATAATACATCCTAGAATTTTTCAGGCTTTGAAGTCAAACTTGCTGGCCTATAACTCCAAGTTATAGGAGATTCAAGTCTTTTTTTTAATTGGAAAATTTCCCTTCTCAAGTCCTATATAGTCTCTTCCATTCTCCATAATTTTTCAGATATCATTGGTGCAATAGCTCAGTAGCCACAACTGGAAATAAGTTCAATGCCCTAAAGATGTAGTTCCATCTGAACCAAATGACTTGAACTCAGCAAGGACATTCAGGTTCCTTCTTAATATTTTTGTGATTTTTATCCCTTACCATCTTGAGATAAGCCTATAGATAGTTGGCACCATGTGTTTAGTCCTGGTTCTGATGACCCAATTACTTATTGTTCCATATGCCCAACCTGAACTACTCACTACTTTCACCCCCTTGATTCCTGGTTCTTGAGAAGACCACTCCATTAACAATACAGTATTTGCAACAAGCCAAAAACTAGAGGCCCCAACTAACATGCTTTCCCTTTCTGTATTAGCAAACTCCTGCTTCCTGCTTCATAAATCTCTTAACTCAGAATTACAATTTGTAGTGGTAAAAACCTTCCACTTTGACCTCATCCTCCACTCTTACTCTTATTTAGTCGCTTTCCCCAGTTTCTATCATTCTCTAACTTCCTTTCACTGTGTCCTATGGAACCTCTGCTCTATCATTAACAAACTGTTTCATCCTCGACCTCTTTCTTACTTTTGTCTTGGGTTCGCAGGAGCCTGACTCTCTTTTGAAAGTATCTCAGCCTTTCCACTCTCTCCAATATTGATTGCTCATTCATTCACCTGTCTTACTGAGCCAGGAGACAAAAACTGATATATTCCTTACTCCTTCCCTCCACCACCACTTCCATATTTTCTTCTACCATCACTTTGTAATCTCTCCTTCTTTGAAGTCCAGCTGCATCATCTATTCCAAATTATTGTTACAGTGTCCTGTTGGCATTGAGGTCATTCTTTCCTTTCTCCAGGAGTTTAGTACTTAGCTTATAGCCTTTCTCTCCAATCTAACCCATTCATTCCATCATATCTGGAGACTTCATCAGCTTCCTCAAACCCTATATTTCCATAATATTCATTCCATCTCAGCCACTCACATGGGTTATCATTCCTTAGCTCTCACCATCAAACTTGGTTGTACCATAGCCATCCCTTTGAATTCTGCTAATTCCCCTCACTGCTCATAACTCTCCTACTATCTGCCCATTTCTTGGTCTTCCTCATTCCTTTAAATCTCTTCTTTGTTCTTTTTGTGACCTCTAGTGTTTCATGCCTCTCTGCTCTCCCAAGCATACCTGCTTTGATCTCACTTTATGCCCTTCCTAGGCTTGACCCCATACGGAATCAGCAGGACAAAAATGGACTGTCTTCCACCATTGATAAACTTGCTTTCTTTGACCTTCCATCATCAATCATTCATGACCTTCCATCATCATTCATGTCTTTCCATCATCATTCATGTCCTTCCATCACTCATGCTCTGCCAATTTTCAATCCTGGTTACTTCCCTAGAGCTGCTGAATGTTCCTGGAGGAAGGCATACAATGATGCCAGCAAAATCATGTTATTTAATCTCCACCAGGTATTCTCAACTACACATCTTATTCTTATTCTGCCCTGATTGAAATTCTTTAAAAAATAATTGTTATTGATTCAGAAAGAAGGCGGTAAGGAGTTTTTCTACATCACAAGAGTAATCAAAGGAGCATGAAGGAGTGTTTAGGACTTATCCTACAATCCCAAAATAAGTCTTAAAGAAGTTCCCTGATGAAACTAGAGGGTTAGAAGGTCCAGGTCTTTGACTAGAAGTCACTGACACAGTCTAGTGACTGAAAGACTCAATCACACTCCCTGGGTTTTATATATTTAAAAAGCAAGTCATGAAGCAATTTGAAAGTGGAAGTCAACAAAGGACCAGAAAATTTATTGAGTGAGATCCCTGAAGGAGATTTCTCTCTTTTCTCCCTTACCATCAGCCATAGAGTCTAGAAATGAATTTAATCTTCTGGAGGGAGACATCCAACAGTAGGAGAGAGAGTTCAAGAGACATAACTCCCTATGTGGAATGGCAGATAGACATACATCCCAGAGAGATACAGCCACAGAGAGATAATCCTCAGAAGGAAGAAGAAACTTCAAGGAGCACAACTCCTAGAAGCAAAAAGAAGAACTAGATGTAGATGGAAAATAGATAATGACAGTTGTTAAGAAGATAGGAAGATTTGAGTTAAAATTCAACTTCAGACACTTACTAGTTGTGCGACCCTGAACAAGTCACTTAACCTCAGTTTGCCTCAGTTTCCTCATTTATAAAATGGAGATAACAAAAACACCCAGCTCTTAGGGTTGAGATAATTGTAAAGCCCTTAGCATAGTTCCTGACACATAATAAGCATTATATAAATATTAGTTATGAATAAATGAAAGTTATTGGCCATAGAAAATGACTATATGAGAAGAAAAGAACTGCTAGGCTCTGCAATTCTAGCATCATTACGTTGCTTTGACACAGACGTTCCCTACATCACTATACCCTATGCCCACTCTTCTCCTGGACACTGTGTGGGGTTTACATCATCTTTTTGATAGCTAGTCTCCTCGTTGTATCCTCTTAGTAAATGCTTTTGCTAAGATCTTTTTTGTGTCCACCGCCTGATTTTGAGTCAAAAGAATTCTGGGACGTTTGAGTGATAGTGGTAGGAGCACAATCCCACAGGGTTACCCCTAGAATCTCAGGGAAGAGCCACAATCTGGAGACACAACCTATGAGTGTAAGTACAAGTTTAGGAAAAGAAACTAGAGTTGGGAACTAAAGATGACTTTTTTTAACATTATAGTCATCCCCTGATATAATCTCCCTCTTGCTAAATCGGGATTTGTAACAAGAAAAACATTAAAGCAAAATCAGCCAACATGTATCTGAAGAGATATGTCAGGTTTCATATTCACATTCCCCTACCTTTCTATTGAAAGTAGAAAACTGTGCTTTATTATGTCTTCTCTGGACCAAGAATGATCATTGCAATTATCAGATTAAATATGTCACACTACCTATCTTCGCTTTTCTCTAACCACTTTTAACATTTCCACACCCCTTCATGCCCAATCTCTCTTTTCCTTATTCCTACTTTGCTAAAAAGAATTGACAGCATTTATCATAAAGTCTTTCATCTGCCCATCATTACACCTCAAAACCCCTCAACATCATAGCCTTAGTTCCAAACTCTTGAGAAAGAGGTGAGGGTCCTCTGCCTTGATGAGACCAGACCCTTCTACCGTGTCCTTGTTCCCATGCATTCTCTTGTTATCATTCTCCATCTGTTCCTCTTTCTCTCTTATTTTCATTCTCTCCAGTTTATTGTAAATAATCATCCAAATTTCACTCCATAATCCTCTTCCACCCAGTTCCTTATTCTTGTCCTTCTTGACTCTCCCACCTCAAAATTTCATCCTAAATCCACTCAACCCTTTCCACTGTGCCCTCTGGAATGCCTGTTCCATGGGCTTCCTTCATCTTATATCTATTCCACTCCCACTCCTACCTATTACCTCTTGTGGAAACCTAGTTTTCCCTGTTGCCAAAGCTTCCCTGGTTACCCTTTTCAGTACTGGCTGCACCTTTGCTCATTTTCTTCAGCTCACTGTTCAAGGTGGGGAAGTTGGAATATTCCTTCCTCTCTATTACCACTTCTAGATTCTCCCCTTTCTTCCATCACTCAGTAAGCCCTCTTCCTTTGAGGTTCACATTATTGCTATCTACCACCCAATCAAAATCCTGATAGCTATTGTCCACAAACACCCCAGGTTACTCCCCTTCCTTCCTAAATGAGTTTGACACCTGGTTCATAATTTTCCTCTCCTACCATACTCCTGCCTTTATACTAGGGGACTTCAACATAAATATAGATTCTTCCTCAAATATCTTTATTGCTTAGTTCCTCAACATGCTCACCTCCCATCATCTACTTCTCCACCTCACTTTAGCTTGCACACAAAGACAATCCCTTGACCTTGTCATCACCCACAAATGCACCACTTCCATGTTCAAGGATCCTGAAATTTCCTTATACATGACAATAATCTACTGGATTTCCACCTCTCCCTCTGCCTTTTTTTTTTTTACGTAACTCTATTCTGCATCTGTGCCATGACCTCCAATTCCTTGATTCCTCAGTTCTCTCCCTAACCATCTCCCCTGCACTCTCTCTTCTCCCCATCTTGACTTTTCAGTGAACCAGTTTACCTCTACACTATCTCCTTCTTTTGATTCTCTAGCCCTCTTACCTTATCACTGATTTCACCCAGACAAGCCTCAGCCTTGTATCATGCCCATCATGTGTTAACTTTGTGCTTGCACAAACACTATTAAACAAAGGTATAGAAAATCAAGCAACTATTCTGAGTCCACTACAAATTTATGTTATATAACCCCAACTGACCTCTCCCTGCTTCTAGGCAATCCTACTATGCTGGTCTTATCAATTCACTATCCCACATTTCACAGCAGCTCTTCCAAACCTTTTCATCCCTCCTCAGACCTCCTATGTCACCTTCTCCCTGTCCCCCCACTTTCTCAACTGAGAGCCTTGCCTTTTATTTTACAAGAAAAAAATGAGACCTTGCACCAAATCTTCTCTCTTCTTCCTCATCTCATATTACTCAGATCTTATCTTATCACTGATTTCACCCGGACAGCCTCAGCCTTGTATCATGCCCACCATGTGTTAACTTTGTGCTTGCACAAACACTATTAAACAAAGGTGTAGAAAATCAAGCAACTATTCTGAGACCACTACAAATTTATGTTATATAACCCCAACTGACCTCTCCCTGCTTCTAGGCAATTTCCTTTACTTCCTTTACTTTCTCCTCCTTCACCATTTCACGTAATGAAGTAGCCTTGCTCCTTCCAAGGTTAACCTTTCAACTTGCTCACATGATCCTGTTCCATTCCATCTCCTCCAACACATTGTCCCCTCTGTCATCCCTACTCTTTCACTTATTTTCAGTCTCTCCCTCTCTATTGACTCATTTCCTGTTGCCTCCAAACATGCTCATGTCTCTCCTATTAAAAAAAAAACTAACTCTTGTTCTGTGTTTCTGCCCTCTGTACCTAAACTGCTTGAAAAGGACATCTACAGTAGGTGCCTCCACTTTCTCTCTCCTCACTCCCTTCTTAACGCTTTATAATCTGACTTTTGACTTTATTGCACCAAAACTACTCTCTCCAGAGTTACTAACGATCTCTTATTTGCCAAATCCCGTGGCCTTTTCTCAACCCTCATTCTCCTTGACCTCTCTGCAATCTTTATCACTCTTTCCTCCTTCTCATTAGGGTTTTGGGATGCCACTCTATCTCCTGGTTTTCATCCTACCCATCTGATTGCTCCTTCTTGTCTCTTTTGCTGGATCCTCCTCCAGATCCTACCCTCTAACGGTACGTGTACCTCAGGGTTCTATCATGGGCACTATTTTCTTCTCCCTCTAAACCACTTTACTTGGTGATCTCCTCAGTTACCATGGATTTAATTATCATCTCTATGCTGATGATTCCTGCCCCCAAGCTCTCTGCTGTCCTCAAATCTTGGATCTCCAACTGCCTTTTGGATATCTCCAGCTTAATGTCCTATTGACATCTTAAACTCAATATGTCCAAAATAGAACTCATTATCTTTCTCCCTAACCCCCCTCTTCTACATTCCCTATTACTCTAGAGGGCAACACTGTCCTTCCAGCTCCTCAGGCTGCAATGTAAGAGTCATATTGGATTCCTCACTTTCTCTCACTTCTCATATTCAAAATGTCGCCAAGGCCTGCGGATTTCTTCTTTGCAACATCTCTCTAATATGCCTCCTTCTCTCTTCTGACATTGCCACCCTTCTAGTGCAGGCCTCATCCCCTCACCTCATCATTATTACAGTAGCCTGCTGATGAATCTACCTACTTCAAGGCTCGCCCCACTCCAGCCCATTCTCCACTCGACCACTGAAGTGGTTTTTCTAAATTACATGTCAGATCATGTCATTCCCTTACTCAGTAAACTCCCCGAACCATAACCTGATAACCAATCTGCTGCTGTATGCTTATAATTTTTAGCTAACTTTTCTAACTAGAAAAATCTTTTCCATCTGTTGCCTTCTTTATACTCAAAGTTAACTACCATTATCATAAGCCCTCATCAGCAGTTACCCAAATTATTTTACTAGACTCCTAATTAGCCTCAATGACTCTGGTTTCTCCCATCTCTAATCCAGCTATCATTAAGTTGCCAAAATAATCTTACAAATGCACAAGTATGAGCATATTTCTCCCTTATCAAAAGGTTGTAGTAATTCCCTATTGCTCATTATTAAGGAACAGTTTGAAAATCAATTTCCTCTTAATACAATGGATATGAAAGAGTAGTTATTTAGGATCTCTAAGATGGTTTGGTAAAGGGAGCTAGGTAGCACAGTGAATAGATTGTCAGGTCCAAAGTCAAGAGGATCTGAGTTCAAAGCTGGTCTCAGACATTTTTTAGCTATATGACCCTGGACAAGTCACTAAACCCTGTTTGCTTCAGTTTCCTCATCTGTAAAATGAGCTTCAGAAGGAAATGGCTACCACTCCAGTATCTTTGTCAAGAAAATCCCAAATGGAGTCATGAAGAGTCAGGCATGACTGAAATGACCAAACAACAAATAGAATCTGGAGACATCTTAAGGAATATCAAATATCTAGCTAAGGAGCTGATGCTTTATCTTATTAGAAACAGGGGGTCTCTGAAGTTTGTAGAGCAGCGAAATTGCATGGTCAGATCTGTGCATTGGGCAGATTATTTTGATAGCTGTGGGAAGAACAGATTTTTAAAAAGAGAGATTAGAGTTAGTAAGGCCAGTTAAGAAGCTGTTTATAATAAAAAAAAATAGTCACAATGGATGTTTAAATTGGTGATAGTTTGAACAGACAAAGGGGAATAAATATATTACCAAGGTATAATAGTCAGGACTTGGTAAGTGATTGAATGTAAGGGTAAGGGAAGTGAGGGGACTCAGATTTTGAGCCAGGGTGATTGAGAAGATGCTGATACTATCATAAGAAATAGGAGTGGGGAAGAGAGAGAGAGAGAAATAGAAAGTTTGGGGAAAAAAGTAAGTTTGGAGAGAAGGATAATGTTCAACTTTGACCACATTGAGCTTGAAGGATCAGTGAAACAGTCACGTAGAAGTCCCACATACATTTGGAAATAAATACTAGAGCTCAGGAAAGGTATTGTGTCTTCACCTATGGAAATGGGAGTTATCTTCACAGAGATAAAATGGAAATCTTTGGAGTATATACATGAACCTTAGTGCATACCTACTCTTAGTGGGTGGAAAGAGAAAGGTAAAAGAAGACTATGAAGGAATCATAGACCGACAGGTCGTAAAGTTGATATATTAGGAGCAGGGAGAAGAGAGTCCAGAATAGGGATTGATTAACAATGTCAAATGTTAGGGAGAAGTTGATCGGGATGAAAGCTGGGGGTGAAGAATGGGGAGAGGGAAAAAGAACATTGTGTCTGGTAAACTTCACCGGCCATAAAAAAGCCTAATTCTTTGTTCACTTTCTTTCCCCAAACTGTAGTTTATCTGTTATTCCCAATTTTCTTCTTCTTATCACCTGTCTGGCACCTCCATGCCATCATAGCTCCTTTCTACCTTCTCTACAAATCCAGGCTCTTTATTGATTTTTCACCTCCATACTATAATAATAGGGGGTATTTATATGGTACTTCATACTTTTTTAAAGTGTTTTACAAATATCATCTTATGTTACCTTTACAAGAATCGTGCTAGATAGGTACTATACTATCTCTTTTTACAGTTAAGGAAACTGAGGCTTCTGGAGATTAAATGGCTTGCCCAGGGTCACACAGCCAGTAAGTATCTGAGGCTATATTTCAATTTAGGTCCTCCCGATTCCAAGTCCAGTACTGTCTCTACTGCACTACCTAGCTGCCTCATCTCTGAATAAGGTCGGGGGTGGGGGGGGGGGGCGGTGAGACAGGAAATGAAGACAGCAGGATGAGTTGCTATGATCACTAAGGTATGATAAAATTACTTTCTTAACTGTGGGGTAAGGATAAATATCAGCTCAAGTTTTCTAAAGTACAGTGTAGATTATCTGAATAATTCCCTCTCTTTATGATCTAAAAATCCTTATTGAGGAAATAGAATTTAGATATGGATACAAATTTTCTCATGAGGAACAAAGCTACATTAGGCACCAGGGACACTGTAACTTATTTGAATAAACCTTACATTTACAATAAGAACAAATATTAAATTCATAATATGAAGGAAAGATAAGCACCTAGGTCATGTATATAGGTTACCTTTATTAATATATAAGTAGGCAAATTTCAATAAAATTAGATGTGCCTAATTCATGGATATATAAAATATTGAGATTTTTCAATAACACTGAAAAAACAGTATCCCTAAATAATTGATTACATCAATCAACCTAGAAAAGCAAGCTGTAACTCAATTCCTCCTACGCTTAAGGGAGGCAGTTCTCCAATCCAATTTTAACTAAAGCAATAAGTCTCTCCATGACATAATTTGTTTACATCTACAGGTAAATGCTCCTTTCTTAAGTCATGACCAGCTCTCATCATCTCCTTCAGGAATACTAGAAATTTAGAAGCACTGGTAGATCACTCCAGGGTCTGAAGGTGCCATAGGAAACAGCATCCTCCTAGAACCCAATTACCAGAAGCTCTCCTGAATGGCAGTCATAGAACTATAGAACCATAGAATGTTAGAGATGGAAAAGACCTTAGTCCCAACCTCTCGTTTTATAGATGATGAAATCCAATCCCAGAGAGATGAAATGCCTTGCCCCAAAGTCACACAGCCACTCAGCAGCCAGGACAGAATAAGATCTCAGGACTTGACTTCCATTCTCATGCTCTTCTTTAAACTTATTACATAAATGAACTATTTTCTCTTTTCAGTAAATAGATATAATCATGAAATACTTATTTTTTGTTGAGGTTTTAAAAAATTATTCCCTACTTCCTTCTTATATTTCTCACAGAATCTTATAGAAATAAAATAAGACTCACAAAACCTGTCACTCGTCCTCATGAAACCGTCAGTGCTTTGGTGTTCCCTTGACATGAACTTTTCATTAGCCAAAGGGGCCTGACTTGCCCTGTAGCCGTTGTACTCAACTGTCAAGTCACAACTCACATTCTCAACTGCCATCATTCCAACATTCCAACGTGAGCAAATTCCAAATCTGCTCAAAATTCCACTTGCTCTTTAGACAAAAGGAAAAGAAAATACAATTTTCTCGGTAGGTTCATGATCCAGACACATGAAGCAGTTTCTACTGGTCTCTAAGTTCTGGACGGAAGTAAAAAGTAGACCTGTGGCCTTTGACTTCCAATGCCTCAATTAAAACTTAAAGAAAAGGAAGAGAGAGAGGGAGGGTAGAAGGAGTAAGGAAAGAAAGAAGAAAAAAGGAGAGTTTGGGTTTATTATTCACTTATTTTCTGCTTTTCTGCAGACTATTGCATTTTGAGGATAGAAAATGACAGTTATTAAAATGAAAAATGTGTTTTTCTCCCCAAGAGTTCAAACTCCCTCCACTCGCCCAGATCACAGTCTAATGATAATTAATACCTGTAAGATAAGACACAGCAAATTCACACCCAGGAATTCACACTGACAGTGTCACATGTGAGATTTGAACCTCAGGTGTTTCTGACATCAAAGAAATTTGATAACTCCAAAGAGCCTATGTTATATATGTACATACATGTACATATGTATATAGATCTGCCCTAATTTGTCATTTAAGTATTTTGAGCATAGTAAGTCACTGACAATGTTACTTCATCTCCAAATGACAAAACCTGAGAAGAATAAGGGCATGGAGACCTAAATAGGGAAGCAAGAACTATTAGTGAAAACAACAAGAATTTAGCTAGAAGGGGCCTGAATTTAGAAATCTCCTTAGAAATGCCGAAGAGGGGAGCAAATAATCATCTCTATTAAGTATAGTATTTACTAGCAGAATTAAATTGGAAGAAAAGTGATCAAAGTTTTTCTATATTTAACTCTAAATATTCTTTAACAAAACAGAAAAGAGGAAACTAAATTGATGGCCAAACTCATAAGTGGGTGGGAAAAGTGGTACGTCTATACAATTTATTTAAATTTTTTTGTATTTAAGAGTTTATTTTTTTTGCTTTTTAGCTTTTATAAACAGACTCTATGAAAAAGTTAATGCTCTTATCTATGTAAGAAAAAGTATTTTATCAAGATGAAATAGAGATACAGAAAAATGGACCACCAAATTTAATATCACCAATTTGTACTCTGACAGACATTAAGACCAATGAATCAAGAGTTTAAAGTTATGTTGCAGAATGTAGGATGCAAATAAACATGAGATAAGATTCCCAGACTCTAAAGAATTTACAATATGACTGGAAAGGGAAGACATACACCTGATTTTGAGCAACTCTCTTAATTTCTCTGGGCCTCATATTTAAAATGAGGTTGTTGGGCTAAATTATTTCTAAGGTCCCTTTTAGGTCTTGAACTCAAGGAACAAATAGTTAAAAGATATAATGAGGGTTATATAATGATACATGCATTTACAGAACATCTGTATCTAAATACACATACACCTATACACATAAACGTACATGTGAGAGGGTGGACACAGGGTCAGCCCTGGAATTAGAAAGATCTGGGTTCAAGTCCTACCTCAAATAATAGTGACTATGTGACTCTAGAAAAGCTGTTTACTATCTCAGTTGTTCCCAGCAGCTTTTTATGATTCTAAATGGCAGGTTAGTTGCTGATCCCTTTTGGAGGAAGAATTCTACATTAGAAAATCTTCATGCAATGAAAACATGACAGGTCTGGACCAAAACCAGTGACAACAAAACACATGCATAGGTACATACACATGAACATGAACACACATTTTTTAAAAACTACTAAATTGTGCAATCCATATTGTTAGAGACTTTTTGTTGTCGTTCAGTCATTTTTAGTCATGTCTGACTCTTCGTGATAGTATTTGGAGTTTTCTTGGTAAAAATACTGGAATGATTCATCATTTTCTTCCCCAGTTCATTTTACAGATGAGGAAACTGAGGCAAACAGTCTTAAGTGACTTTCCCAGGGTCATACAGCTAGGAAGTATCTAAGGCCCCGTTTGAACGCAGGAAGATGTCTTCCTGATTGCTGGACGACTGCTCAATCCACCATGCCACCTAGCTGACTTATTAGAGACTATAACATCAAAAAATGCAATGCCAATTGTTTAACACAAAACAGAGAAGCTGGCCAAAGCAAAGTATCAGAGAAGGGAAAGCTAAGAACACTTTGGTGTCATCACAGAAGGCTTCACAAAGATGAAGAATCTTATCCCTGGGTCTCACAGGTAATCTATAAGTAAGACATAGATCATAGAAACAAAAAGAACACAAATAACATGGATCTGGGGAGCTGTCCAATCTGGTTGGAGGAAAAAGAAGCTGAAGTCTATTCAAGCTGCAGATGTAATAAGAGACTGTATGAATAACTTTAGAGGGACTTCATAGGATCACAGCTTTTGAGCTGAAAGGGACCTTCAAGGTCACTAAATCTACCCTTCCCCTCCCCTAGGAAACAGAGGCACTGAAGTTAAATATCCAAGGCAGGATGTGAACACAAGTCTTCCTGACTCAGACTTCCGGTACCCTCTAGACTTTAGGAGAAGAACAAATATTAAATTCACAGTAAAAAGAAAAGAGAAGTATCCTATAGCATATTAGTAAGATTATCTTTATTAGTTATATAGCTAGGAAAATTTAAGTAAAATTAGATTACTTAATTCATGTTTGGTATGTAAAAAACATTGATATTTTATATAATATTCCACACTCAATTTAATCTAAGTTCCACCAAAAGTCAATATTTCTGGAAAGTTATCCTTTGCTTTAAATTGTCTATTAATGAAGAAATAAATTCTTCACAAAGCAGTTAATTCTATTTTTCCTATTCTTGGAGCCAGAAAGACTGAGAAAGACCAAATCCCATTCTACTTGGGGCCTTCTACACTAGCCTAAATGCCAAAAGGATGAGGGCTTTAGATACCAGGCTTCCAAAGATCCAACTGCATGCCCCATATGTGAGTTATTTGTGGGAGGGGCATATCTCAACTTTCTTCTCTTCTCTCCTCCCCCAATCCCCACTTTGGAAAATAGGTACCAAGCAGGTATCCTGAAAGAGTTCCTAGTCTAGTCCAGTATTGTCCCTGGGTATCTACTACTACTCACATAAGTTTCCCAGTCTTTAGAGAGGTAATACTGTATCCCCACCACCTCCATCATCACAGGACCCTAAAAGGTAGAGACTTTAACTAACTGGTACACATATAATGCAGGCATGGCCAGGCACCTCTTCTTTTTTTTTTTTTTCCAGCTTTCTCTGCTTGGGCTGGGCTGGATCATTCAATCCACTGTGGCACCCAGCTGCCCTCCTAAGCCTCCACTGATGTGCTTCCCAAATAAGCTGAGATGACACCATTAGCTCATTAAACATGAAATATTTACTAACAGAAGGCACCGTGATAATAACCACAACACAACAATCCATTCATAAACCTAGGTCACACTCTTCCACCAATGCACCCCATGTCCATGAGAGAATGGACATAAACCTACAGGAATTGTGCAGTGAGGCCATGTGACTCCTTGTGCCTGGAGCAACTCACAACAGCTGATTGGAGAATTCTATGTCCTTGGTCTCTTAGGTCGGCACTACAAATCACCTTCTGGAAAGAATGACTCTTCTTCTGGGTTCGTCTGCTCTCTGGCTAGAAGGAATCATTTCTTTGGTACTGTCAGGGTACTGAGTCACTATTGTGTCATTTAAAAAGTCTCAAGAGACATAATTTCTTGATAATTTAATCATTTTATTAATAATGCCAGCATTTAAATAAAAGGATGGTGATTTGGCCATCTAGCTCTCAGACCAAAGACAATCATGGCTGCCAGTTCACACTCATGTCTACTGGAAAAGGGGTATACTAGAAGGTGGCAATCAACTCTGATTGGTTAGCAATTAATGAGAGAATGAATATTACAATGAGGTGCTGAACCTATTCAAATGAACTTTGATTATGTCATTTACTTCTAACTTAGCCCCAGCCTTGGGCAATCTATTCAAAGAATTTATCCCTCCCCAAACTTGAATAGAGCACAATGTCTGTCCCATCTGGGTGGGGTCTGGATAAAGGACAAGGTTAGCTCAACCTTCAGAGACTGAGGCCTTGAAATGAGGATAAAGAAAAAGCAGAAATCTGAATTTCCCCAAATGGTTAGCTGTTTTCAACAATTATTTCTCAGTATTAAACCTTCTTTTTTCTTCTTCCTTTTAGCAAACAACAGCCTTAAACTTGGGATCTGCACAGTTTCCAATCTTGCTCCCTTGAATGGGTGTTGAAGAAGCATTATGCTCTTTAAGTGAATATTATCAGTTCTCTTAATCCTGAGTTCTGCATAATGTTTAATTTTGCTCTTTGGGCTGTAAGGAGTTTCCCCTTCTTGATCCATAAAGGGAAGCTTAGTCAAGACTCTGAAGAGTTTTCATCTCTTAAGTCTTAGAGGGAAACTTGATAAGTTTTTAAGGGGTTTTCCCTTTCTCCAAATTTAGATGATGTTAGAGATGGTCCTCACAAGGGGCACACACATTAGTTTTGGGACAGCTAGGTGGCACAGTGGGCCTAGAGTCAGTTACTCCTCAATTACTAGCTGTGTGACCCCGGGCAAGGCACTTAACCCTGTTGGCCTCAGGTGCTCATCTGTTGTTGTTGTTGTGTTTGTCCCTCGTTCTCGATGAAGACCATGACATCAAGATGATGACATGACTTGAAGTTGTCTTGGATTTGAGTGAGGGAGGGCTGTGCAAGGATAGAATGCTGGGTTCTGATTTTCAATGTATAGTTTTTGTTACGTTATAAATGTCATTCTATGCCTATGCTTTGTAGTGTTTTTTGTTTGTTTGTTGCTTATTTTTAGCATAAGTATTGTATGTTGTCAAAGGCCGTTTTTGCCTCTATTGATAAAACTATGCAGATTTATATGGTCTTGTTTTTAGTAAGATTAATTATGTTTTTTGTTTTCTTAATGTCAAATCATCCTTGCATTCCCAATATAAATCCAATACAATTGAACATTTTTCAGAATCTTATTTTAAATTTTTGAATATTTGAAATAAATATTCATGAATGGTATTGATCTATAGTTCTGTTTCCTTATTTTATCCTTCCTATTGTATTAGGATTATATTTATATTATGATTG
This sequence comes from Potorous gilbertii, assembly GCA_028658325.1. Classification (NCBI taxonomy): domain Eukaryota; kingdom Metazoa; phylum Chordata; class Mammalia; order Diprotodontia; family Potoroidae; genus Potorous; species Potorous gilbertii. The sequence continues at coordinate 374,725,014 of CM053771.1, forward strand.
AAATTAGGTTGAGTGTTTTCTTTCTCAAATTTAACCAACCTCACTTTCTCCTCCTGAGCCAGCTGGGTCCAGTGGCCTGATATTCATCAGGATGACTGGAGATGGCCCAGGATGCCATGGGAGACCCTGGCCCTTTCAGGCTAATTTCTTATCATCACATTCTCACTTTGAATGAGATACGGGATTGTGTTCATCCTTCGTTGCTGAAGAAGACCACGCCATCAGAGAAATGATGACATGACTTGTACTTGATTTTGTTTTGAGTGAAGGAGGGATGTGCAGGTCACCAGCCTCACTTCTCCTGAGGAATATCAGGTCACTGGATTCAGAGTAAGATACACCCATTCAATGAACAGGCTTCTTTGAGTTACTCAAGGGATAGCCCCTTTAATAAAACAAACAAAAAAATCAAACTGTGAGGGGAAGACCCTCAGGGTTCCTGGGTAAAAGAGAAATAATTACTATTTAGTTATTCATTCTATCCAACGAGGAAATACTAGCAACTTTCCCAGTAAATATAGAAGTATGGCAAAGATGATCCAGGAGTTTTCCTGATGGGATTTGACATAATTCCACATACAGAGAATGGCACAGTGAACAGAGATCTGGTCTTAGTGGGGAAGAATCCTACCTCTGACAGAAACAATGTGACCCTGAGCCATTCATTTAGTGTTCTCAATTCCAGTGAAATCCTAAGTCTAGTGAATCCTTACCCTAATCCTTGCAAGTCTACCAACAGCAATAAGATAAGGGAAGGAAACTAAAATTGTAAAGAGAAGCAAAAGGGAGACATAACTATTCTTTATTTTACTGATAAAATAATTGTTTATGTGAAAAATCCAAGAGAATTAAGAAATAAAATAATTCAGAGAGTTAACAGTTTCGGTAAGTCAACAGGATAAAATAAACATAAGAGTTAATAGCATTTCTATGCAACAATAAGAAAAAACAAGTAGGAATAATAGCAAGGAAAGTATGATTAAAAATTATTAAGCCAAGTAAGTGGCACAGTAAATAGAGAAGCAATTCTGGAGTCAGAAGGACCTGAGTTTAAAAAATATGACCTCAGATACTCACTAGCTGTGTGACTCTGGGCAAGTCATTTAACCAGGAAGGAAGGAAGGAAGGAAAAGAAAGAGAAAGATTAAAATTGTGACAAAATTGACACATTAATCTACCACTCAAGGTTGCTATATACACAATTTAAAATGTTCTTTAAAGAAATAAAAGACCCCACTAAAACCATCTTGGCAAACAGGTCAATCAAGTGGAGCACAGCCACCAGGCCTCAAACTCATCAGTGAGTTAGGGGGATTATATCCCAAGTATATGAAGACTTCCCTCAATGGAATGGGCAGATGAGAACCATTTGTTCCAATGGCCATGAAAGTGGCAGAAGCAAGTGTTTTGGAGTGCTGAGAATCTGGTCAGACATAGAAAACACCAACATCATTCACGGCATGCCTGGCCATCGTCAGCCTTCTTGACTTATGTTTTTGCCACTGGATTTCACTGATTCTGGAAGAAAGAGCAAGGCTGTGACAACTTTGTGCAATTGTGTCTCGCTTAAATCCAATTCATGTGCAAGTCAAGCCATCGTCCTGTGATGTCACTGGCCCTCTTTGAAAAGAAAGGCTGATCAATGAAAAGAATCAAGTATCTTGCAACTATGTTCTCATATATAGAAGATCAGTAACTATCGTTTATTTACATATCTGTGAACATGTCTTATACTCCCAAGAGAAAGTAAGCTCCTTTAGGAAAATGGCTGGCTGATTTTTGTGTTTTGCATTTCTATCCCCAGCATCCAGCACAATGCCTGACCCAAACTTCGTGTTATTGATTGATATATCTAGTCTAACCCTCTCATTTTAGAGCTAAGGAAATTGAGGCCTGAAAAGTTCAGTGAATAGAGAATCACCTAAGATTACACAAGTTGTAAAGAGCTAAGCCAAAATCCAAATATAGGTCTTCTGGATCTTGATCCAATATCTTTTCATAATATGCTACCCATCTCTCATGCCTTTATTGAGTTAGGACGACCAAAAACACAGTATTTTATGTGCAATCGCACAAAATATTTGTCCAAAGAAAGAAAAATATTTTCAATTTTATATCCTATACCTTTAATTCAGTTCAACTGTAATGCCTATTACACACTTGTGCAGAAAGCACTGGGTAAGGCATTAGAGAGATAAAAAAAGAACACTTTTTTGCGTACTGCTGTATAAGGGAATATTACTTTAGGAAATTTTTTGCAAAGACCACACATTTAAAGCTCAACATTGAATATATATCATGAATGCTCTTTTTTTCACAAAATCATTTATCGTAGTATCCTTTCTATTAAACAAAGCATTTATTTTTCTAAGAAGTCACCACATGACCGTATATAATTTGCCTGCAAATTGTCTCCATCAAGTTGGTATTTAGTTACTGATAATAGTGTAGAGCAGACTGCAGATTTGTAGACTTCAACATGCACTTCCTGGTCATATATTTGTAATAATGTGAGGAAGAGTACAGTGTGTCTGCCCTATTCAAACAAGTGCTTGTTTATCTTGCAAAGCAACAACACTCCTATCATCTCAGATTTGGGAGTTTTTTTAAAAATTCTGAACTGCACAAATATCCAAATATGAACTTTTGCAAATATAAAGCAAATCGAAAAAAGATTATATGTGAATCCCTATTACATATAGCTTGTGTTATTTTTTTTTAAGGAAAGGCGTTACTTTCTAAAAAGAAAAAAGGAATAAAAGAACAACTTGAATTACTAGAAGTATATTAGGGGCTCATGCCGACATAGTGGCACCTACAAATAGGATACTTTATAGAGCTTAACAATATAATAACTAAATTCCTTTAGAAGAGTTAAACATGTAGAATCCTAAGGGAGACAGAAATAGGACAACACCAATTATCCAGCTGGACACTGATTTAATTTGGAGAGTCTTGCCAAGTTCTTCACAGAATATTTCTACCTTTTCATCCCCTATAACTCACGTTGGCGCAAGAGCAACAGTTAACTTGGTGATGATCTGATCACTTGCACCAAGCACAAGCATTGCAAGGTAAGATAAACAATTGTCCCATGAAGGGACTGTTCTTGTTTCCTTTTGGATGTAAGATGAAACTAACTTCTCCGAATCCAAAGCTAGTCCACAAGGAGGCAGAACTGCTTTCCTTCAAGCTTAACCAACAATTCAGCATGGCCCACAGAGAGACAGTGAGTCTTCATCTATCTGAAATATCCCTGCTGACTACGCTTTCATTGCTATGGCTAAATTAACTTCCTTTCATTAACCAGCAAATGATCTATGAGTCCAATTTTAATTGAAAACTGAGCTTAAAGTCAGGAAACCAGGAAGACCTTGGTTCAGTTCTGGCCTCAGATACACAGCCAAGTGGCACTGGAATAGAATACTGAGCCTGGAGTCAGGAAGACTTGAATTCAACTCCTCTGGATAATTCACTTACCCACTGCTTGCCTCAGTTTCCTTATCTGTAAAATGGAGATGTGAGAACCAAATGTAATGATCCTTGTAAAATGCTTAGCACAGCATCTGGTGCATAGTAAATACTATCTCCATACAAGCTACTACATTTTTTGTTGTTACTACTAGTTGGATGCCCAAGGGCAAATCACTTAACCCTTCAGGGCACTAGACCGATGGTGTCAAAGCCAAATGGAAATGAGGACCATTAAACCATACATGAGGATCCCTGCGGGACACAAATTGGCTTAGAAAATCACATATTCACATTATCTATATTCAATTATACTTTTATTTAATGTGTTAAATATTTCCCAATTACATTTTAATCTTGTTGGGGGGTACATGGGAGTGTTGTAAGTAGCACGGCTATATGTTAGACACCCTCTGAATCAGACAACTCCCTAAGGTTGTGGAAAAGAAACCAACGTTCATTGGTAGAAGAATTTTTTCACTCATACCAGAGAAATTTCAGGTCCAGTCCCTATTTCTATCCCTATCTGAACCTGAAGCGCCAGAGTAGCCTGAATCAAAACAAATCTACAACTAGCAATAGGTGGTAGTATTGGACTAGAGTGTCCTCATTGAAGTGGAGGAAAAAGCTAGAACAGGAGGTGAGTCCTGGGCGATGCTAGGCTCTACACGTAGCATTCAACAAATAATAGTTCATAGCATTTATTATTTTTCAGGGAACAGTTAGTTATTGGTTGAATTTGTAGTGGGGGTCAGGGAGAATAGAGGGGAGTAGTGAATTACCAGTTATCTACAGGCCTACTAGACATGTTAGGTCTAGATTCTCCCTAAAGACTAGATTTGGGAATCTAGTGAAGAAGGAACTGCTTGAGAGAATTAATCACGCCACATAGACTTTGCTGCAAGATGCTGGAGAGGCATTTAAAAAAATCATCCCTAGAAGCCCAGAGAGCTTTCTAAAATTGGGGATATAGACAAATGTGCTAAACATACCCCAGTTAATTTGCTGAGAAATAGCTTTCCCTCTCTCATCAATGAACAGAAACTCTTTTTCTCTCTAGAATGTCTATTGAATGAGCATTGGGTAAAAGGCCCCCAAGGAGGGAGCCCTAACACAAATCCCAGTAATGTTCACCTGGGGACAGGAGGCCAATGCTCAGACCTCCACAGTGGCATCAATTGTTGTAGTGCTTGGCCCAACACTGGGAGATAATACAAGGCCCTGGCATGGGGAGACAGCAACCCAGAACAGCAGGCAGCTCTCCCTTACTCACCCACTCTGGAAGTCAGGATCATGGTAGGACCCATTGGCAGTGGGCAACAGGGCAGGCACAAGCAGCAGCAGCAGCATGAGCAGCATCACAGTGATGTAGGCCCAGCAAAGCAGGCACTGGTACCCACAGAAGCTCAAGCAGGTCTATCGTAGCCCTTGGCTTACTATAACAGGGAATAAGGCCTCTCCAAATTGTTGGCAATACAGTATCCAGTGGTCAATAGGCAAATCACCAGGAGGCAGCACAAGACCTGGATTGAGAAGATCCCAGTTCAAATCCTACCTGTGACACCTTCTACCTGTGGGACCTTGGGCAAATCACATAACCTCCCTCGGTCATAGTTTCCACCTATAAAATGAAGGGGCTGAGCTAGATGGCCTTTGAGGTCTCTTCCTGCTCTAGGTCCATCTCCCTCCTAAGGAACATCCTAGAGAACTTCAAGTGGAATTGTAGGGAGATGAAACTATCTTCCTAATCCTCTACGGAAGAAGGGGAGAAGGGGGGAGTCCCTAAGCAGAGACCTCTAAAAGGAAAGACTTGGTATCCCTCCCAAGGGGATCCCAGAGGGTGTCCTGGCTAGTGGGCTAGGTCAGTATGGACTGACCCTGATACCCAGAGGAGAAGCATACAAGGAACTTTCCCTCAGGCTTGACCAAAAGACCAACGTGGCCAATACGGAAGCAAGGGTCTGCTGTTAGATCGAATCAATGTATCTTGACTGAGTACCTTTTCCATGCTACATCTAAATTAAACCTCTTTTTGTTAACATTAGATGGTCTACAAGGATGGATGGGTGTTAAGGGAGAATTAGTACCTCTGGTATGAGGGCAACCAAGTCCTTTGTCAAGGCTGCTCATCCACCTTTAGTGTCCAGTTGTCATCCAACTCTCACCTATGACTCTAAGGAGCTGTAGCATGCACAGTAGGCATACTCCCATAAACCATTTTGGCAAATAGGTTGAAGGTAGCCTACAGGCCTCCAATCCATTGGCAAGTTAGGGAATGTCTGCCTAAGTATGTGAGGACTTCCCCAAGCAGAATGAACAAATGAGAATAATTGGTTCCAACAACCAAAAAGGTGTTTGAAGCAGGTGCTGAGGAGAGCTGAAAGCTTGTTTAGACTTGGAAGACAACAAAGCCATCCACTACATTCTGAGACATCACCAGTCATCTTGACTTTTGATGCCAATGAACTATGATGACTCTGGAAGAGAGAGTGAGGTTGACAACTTCAATTAATGCAGTCTCACTTAAATCCATTGTATGCTGGAGTTAAAAGACATCACCCATACCACATTACCATTTTTAGCTAACTCAAAGTCCTGTGGCAACAGGCAAGTGACAAAGTAGCAGGTGCAGATACACTGAAAATTATAGTCACAAACCTGCACACAGGCAGTGCAGACCACAGAGTATCTTCTCACTGGACTAAGTAACAGTCGAATTTGGCAGTCCCTGGAGTGTCTGAACAGCATTTTTTAAAGACCATGCTGCTCACCTCCTGTTGTGAGGAAGGGGCAAGAATACGTGCCTTAAAAATTGTTTGCTTCACCCGACCTTCCTCTGCAGTGGGGATTCCACTCTGCAGTTGAAACAAAAAAAATGCATGAAAACTTTACAAAGATGATTCCACTTACCATTGATGGATAGAATGCACCCATACTTAGAGACAACATGAAATCTAGTAGACCTGAAAGACAAACAGTTCTTGTTGCAAGAGAATTCAGAAACTATTACATCCAAATAGCAGCCCTGAGTGAAACAAGGCTGGCAAACGAAGGTCAGCTTACCAAAGTCAAAATTGGATCCACATTTGTGTGGAGAGACTGCTGTGATGAGGAGATTTCACAATTAAAACTTACCTAGCCAGCAAGTTTGTATGCCTCCCAAAAGGAGGGAGTGACAGGTTCATAATAATGAAACTGCCATGTGCAGGAAAGCAGCACACCTCAATCATCAGTGAGCATGCTTCCACCATGATGAATTTTGATGAGGTCATAGAAAAATTTTGTGAATACGTGGAGACCCTCATCATCAGTGTGTTGAAAGAGGACAAGCTTATAATTCTGAGTGACTTTAACACCAGAGTAGTCAAAGTTGATCAGACATGGTAGGGAGTACTTGGGAGGAAAGGATCCAAAAGAGTAACAGCGACAGTCACTTACAACTGAAGACGTGTGTGTCATGACCTTCTTATCACCAACACCGTCTTCTGTTTACCCAAATACAATAAAACATTGTGTATGTATCCTTACAGCAAATATTGGTATTTATAAACCATATCATTGTAAGAAGAATATTCTGATAGAATATGAGAATGATGAAGATGTGTGGCACAGAGTGCTGGACCGATCATAGACTTATTCACTCCAAGTTAAACATTCACATTCATCAAAAATGAGGCTCTAGGTCAAGATGATCACCACAGACTTAATGTCAATAGATGAAAGCACTTCTCCCAGTAAGAAGTTTGTTGCTAACTTAGAGGAAAAACTGACCCAACACAATTGGTAACAGTGGAGCAGAAAAGGAATGGGCAGGTTTCAGAGATGTTACGTATAGCACTGCATTTATTCATCTGGTTCAGAACACAGACAAACCTCAAGACTAGTTTGACAAAAATGACAGGGAAATTCAGAAGGTGCTAAATGAAAAATGAGAACACCACAGGGTTTACCAGTAGGATAGTTCATCCATCTCTAATAAGGCAGCATTTAACTCCATTAAAAGTAAAGTGCATAGAACCCATATAAGATTGCATGCTGTCATGGGAAGGGAGGCAAGAGGGAGGGAGAGAAAAATTTAAAACTTATGGAAGTGGTTGTTCAAAACTAAAAACAAATAAATTAATTATTAACAAAAAAATTGTTTAAATAAAATAAATGTTAAAAAAGAAGTATAGTGCAAGTGAAGCTTAGAGAGATGCCAGACACTTGGCTCAGTAAGAAGGCAGATAAAATACAATTTTACACTAATAGTAACAATCCAAAATACATCTATGATGCCCTGAAGACTATTTATGGACCATAGTGCATCTCTACTAATCAGAACTAATGGTATTAAACTGACTAACCAAACTGAAGGTCTACAGAGCCATTATGCTGACCTCATTGGTGTATGACTGTGAAACATGGAAAGTCTACCAGAGCCATGCCAGGAAACTGAATTGCTTCCATTTGAACTGTCTTAGGAAGATTCTGAGGATCACTGGGCAGGATAAGATACCAGATACTGAAATCCTTGCTCAAGCTGAACTCCCAAGCATTCAAACTATGCTTCAGAGAGCATGACTCCAATGGGCTGGCCAAGTTGTTCAAAGGCAAAATTTACAATTGTCAAAAAGACTGTTTTATGGAGAACTCGTATGGGGCAGGCAATCACATGGTGATCAGAAGAAGCGATACAAGGACACTCTCAAGGTCTCTCTCAAGAACTTTGGATTTGACTGTGCAAAATAGGAGACACTGGCACAAGACCATTCAGCATGGCGTGCCCACATCAGAAAGGGTGCTGTGTTCTATGAGCAAAGCAGTATTGAGGCAGCACAAAGTAAACACAGGATGTGCAAATTTGGAGTATCTATCCCAAATATTCACATGGACTATCTGTGCCCAACCTGTGGTAGAGCATTCTGAGCTCATATTGGTCTGATCAGTCACAGTCAGACACATGGAAATTTCACTTTATCATGGTGATGTCATTGTGGTCCTCTTCAAGAACAAAGGACAACAACCAACCAACCAACTAATGGAATCACACTGATTAGGGAGGGCATGATCCTGGAGAGATGGGCTAAATCCTCCCATAACACTCTCAACAAATCGTAATCAGCCAGTGTTGAAACCATTGACTGCATAGCTCATGTTGAAATCAATCCCTCTCTAGCCTAACTTCCAACTGAAGAAGAAGTTTTTAATGCCATTTGGCTCATTTCATGTGGCAAAGGACCAGGTGATGATTCTGTTCCAGCTGAAATTTATAAGACAGAGGGTCACATAAATGCTAATTAAAATCTTCCATGTTATATGGCAAGAGGATGTTAACCCCAGGAGTTCAAGGATGCTTCCACTTATACCTTTATAAAGGAAAGGGAAATAGGTTGCCATAAGACAATTACAGGGAAGGTCTCTCTGTTAGTCGTTATTGGCAAGATTCTTGCTGGAGTTCTCTGTACTGGGATGATTCAACTAGAGGATAGTCATCTACCTGAGATTGCCAGTGTGGCTTCAGAGAAGGCTAAGTAAAAGTCAATATAGTATTTGCTGCCTGACAACTCCAGGAGAAATGCAAGGAGAAGAACAGAGGTCTATACACAAGAACCATCATATGACCAAAGCCTTTGATGCTTACTGTCATTCATGAGGACTTGTGGAAGATTATGGCAAAGTTTGGTTGCCCAGAGAAGTTGATCAGTATTGTACACCAGTTTCATGAAGGCATGCTTGCACAGTTTCCAGACAATGGGTGATAATCTCACGCTTTCTTAATCACCAATGGAGTAGGGCAGTACTGTGTGCTTATTCTTGTGCTTTTTAGCATAGTGTTATCAGGGATGTTTTCAGATGCCCTCAATAAGGATGAAAATGGCATCAAAATCACCTAACACACTGAGGATATATTATTTAACTTGAAAATGCTACAAGTCAAGACTAAAGTAAAGGGAGAATTAGTGGTCAACTTTTTGTGTGCCAATGATTGTGCACTCAGAGCAGCCTCTGAGGTTAAGATGTAACAGAATATGGATTGATTCTCTGCTGCTTGTGCTAATTTTGGCCTGACAGTTAACACCAAGAAAACAGGTTCTCCACCAACCAGCAGAGATCATCCATATATGAAACTATCGGTTACAGCAAGTGGAGAAGTTATGAATGTTATGGATAAGTTTATTTGCCTTGGCAGTATACTTTCCAGGAATGTACACATAAATGATGAAGTTCATGCATACACTGCCAGGGTTAGCTCAGTGTTTGGGAGGCTCCAAAGGAAAGTAAGGGGGGAAAGCCTGCCAAATTGAAGGTCTACGGAACTATTGTACTCACCCCATTGTTGTGTGCCTATGAAACCTGGATAGTATACCAGCTCCATGCCAGGAAATTGAATCACTTCCATTGGAATTGTCATAGGAAGATTCAGACGATCACCTGGCAAGATAAAGTTCCTGAAATTAAAGTCCTTTCTTGAGCTGAAATACCAAACATTCAAACTCTTGCAGAGAGCACAACTCCAATGGGCTGGCAACATTGTTTGAATGCCAAATACACATTTGCCTACAAGACTATTTTTTGTTTTCTTTATTTTATTATTTATTCAGTATTTTATTTTACCCAATTACATATAAAACAAATTTTTAACACTGGTTTTTAAAATTTTGAGTTCCAAATTTTCTCCCTCCCTCGCTACTCACTCCCCTCATTGAGAAGGCAGGCAATGTGAAGTAGGTTATATATGTGCAGTCATGAAAAACATTATTTCTCTACTAGTCATGCTGAGAAAGAAAATACAAAGAAAGAAAAATAAGAGATAGAGAGAGGAAGAAAGAGAGAGTGAAACAGAGAGAGAAAGAAAGATAGAGAGGAAGGAAGGAAGGAAGGAAGAAACGAAGAAAGAAACAAAGAAAGAAAAAAGTTCTAAGTAGTATACTGTGATCTGCTTTCAGACTCAATCAGTTTCTTCTCTGGTGATGGATGGCATTTTTCATTATAAGTCTCAGAATTGTCTTGGATCATTATATAGCTAAGTCATTTGTAGTTGACCATCTTATGACAATATTGCTGTTACTGTTGTACGATGTTCTCCTGACTCTCATTCTTTCACTATGCACAAATTCATACAAGTCTTTCCAGGTTTGTTCTGAAACTATCCTGCTTACTATTTCTTATATCCAATAGTATTTCATCACAATCACATACCGCGCTTGTTCAGTCATCCCCTTAATTTCCAATTCTTTGCCACCAGAAAAGAGTTGCTATAAATATTTTGGTACATCTATGTCCTTTTATTTTTGTTTTTAAATCTCTTTTGGAATACAGACCCAGTAGTGGTAATGCTGGGTCAAGGGATGTGCATGACTTTATAGCCCTTTAAGCATAGTTCCAAATTGCTCTACAGAATGGTTGAATCAGTTCACAAATCCACCAACAGTGCATTGATGTTTCAATTTTCCAACATCCCCTTTAACATCTGTCATTTTCCTTTTCTATCTTATTGGCCAACCTAATAGGTGTGAGGTAGTACCTTAGAACTGTTTTAATTTGCATTTCTTTAATCAATAGTGATTTAGAGCATTCTTTCATATGGCTATAGATAACTTTGATGATATCAGATGAAAAATTTATGGTTCATATCTTTTGATCACTTATCAGTTGGGTAATGTATAGTTATAAATTTGACTCAGTTCTCCATATAGTTGAGAAATGAGGCTTTTATCAAAGAAACTTGCCTTAAATTTTTTTTACTTATTCTCTCCATCCTACTTCCTCCCTGTTTATTCTATTCTTTCTTCTTTCACCCTGTCTCTACTCAACAGTGTTTTTCTTCTGACTACCTCTTCCCTCCACCCACCCTCTCTTCTATCAGCCTCCTTATCTTACTTTCTTGTAGAGTAAGATAGATTTCTATACCCAATTTAGTGTATATGTTATTCCTTCTTTGAGCCACTTCTGATGATAGTAAGGTTCAAGCACTCCCCACAACTTCCCCAGCATCCCCTCCACTATAAAAGCTTTTTCTTGTCTCTTTTATGTGCGATAATTTACCCCATTCTACCTCTCCTTTTCCCTTTCTCCCACTGCATTCCTCTTTCTCACCCCTTAATTTTAGTTTTTTAGATATCATCCCTTTATAATTCAATTTACATTGATGCTTATTGCCTATATGTACTCCTTCTAACTGCCTTAATAATGAAAAGTTATTAGGAGTTACAAGTATCATTTTCCCATATAGGAATGTAAACATTTTACCCTTATTAAGTCCCTTGTGATTTCCCTTTCCTGTTTAAATTTTCATGTTTCTCTTGAGTCTTGTATCTGAAAGCTGAATTTTCTATTCAGCTCTGGTCTATTTCATTGAATATACATTTTTCTCCCTGAAGAATTATACTCAAGTTTTCTGGGTAGGTGATTCTTGGTTATTATCCTATCTCCTTTGCCTTCCAGAAAATCATATTCCATGCCCTGTATCTTTTAAAGTACAAGCTTTCAAAGCTTGCGTTATCCTGACTGTGACTCCACCATACTTGAATTGTTTCTTTCTGGGTGCCTGCAATATTTTCTCCTTGACCCTGACCAAGAGTTTTCATCTTGGAATCTCTTTTAGGAGGCAATCAGTGGATTCTTTCAATTTCTATTTCACCCTTTTTTTTAGTATCTCAGGGCAGTTTTCCTTGACTATTTCTCGAAAAATGATGTCTATCTAGGGCGGGAGAAGTGCACAGCACATAGGCTGTACCAACATAGACCTCACCATAGCAAAACCAAGCATGAAGCCCTGGGTGGTCTAAAGCTGCAGCAGTGTGAATTCTCAAACATATCAGCTCAGGACTGGAGTCCAGCGGAAGTGAGCAAGAGAGAACTGGAGAACCCCAGGTGACTGCAATAGTCACTCTTGAGACCACCTGCAGATTAAATATCTGTAAGTCACCTACTTGAACTTCTCGGAGTCAAAATGGTGGAGTGATTGGTAAATACTCTCTCCCTCCCCTTGTTGAACTTGAAAAACCCAGAGAATATCTCCCCAGGAAAAGTCCTGGAATAATGGGATCAGCGGTTTACAGTCTCTTAGTCCATGAGGCTAGAAAAATCGCAAAGTGACTCTTGCTGTGACTGAAGTGGACCAATGCAGGATAGCCCCACCTCAGTGAACTGGGAGAAGATTCTGAGCCCCAGGGTGGGGGGGGTGGAACTCACAATCGCCAACACCAAGACCCCAGGCATGCCTCAGCACAGCCAGGGGAATCAGGAAGACACTAGTGTGGATGGGGTTCACCAAAAACTGAGCTTACCTATGTTCCAGCTCAGCAGAGGAGACCTCCTGTGGCCAGACCACCCCTCCCCAACACTTAACACAGTTAGCTCCAGGGTAACTCCAGGAAAACTCAAAAAGAATTCACCTGGCCTCTGCTTTCCAACACCAGTCAGCTCAGCACCAAGTAAGCTGCAGCATTTTAGCTTCTGGCTGAAAGAACCAGAAGTCACAATACACAAAGCCTCAACTTCTAAGCACAAGAACCGTGGGACAGAGCCCCCTGTGCCCAGAAGCAGAGATTCATTTTAAAAGCCAGGAAAATGGTGATCATCATGAGCAAGAAGCAAACCAGAAAAGAAAAGCCCATAGAATCTTTCTATGGGGACAAGGACCAAAACATGAATACCAAAGAGGTCAGCATTGAGACCCTACTCCCATCTGAAACTTCAGAAGGGACTATGAACTGGTCTCAAGCCCATAAAGCATTCTCAGAAGAGTTCAAGAAGGATTTTAAAAGCCAAATTAGAAAAGTAGAAGAAAAATTGGCCAATGATTTTAAAAATATGAAAAAAGAATTCGCCAGAGAGTAGCAGCTTAAAAAAAAATTGGACAAATGAAAAGGAAGTATAAAAACTAACTGGAGATAATAATTCCTTAAAAGGAACAACTAAGCAAATGGAAAAGGGGATGCAAAAGTTAACTGAATAAAACAATCTATTAAAAATCAGAATTGGGCAAGTAGAAGCTAATGACTCTCTGAGACATCAAGAATCAGTCAAACAGAATCTAAAGAATGAAAAAATAGAAGAAAATGTAAAACATCTCATTGGAAAAACAATTGACCTGGAAAGTAGATCCAGGAGAGAAAAATCTAAGAATTATTGGTCTACCAGAAAGCCATGATGAAAAAATGAGCCTGGACAATATCCTCCAAGAAGTCATCAAGGAAAACTGCCCAGAAGTCCTAGATCCACAGGAAAATAGTCATCAAAAGAATACATCATTCATCTCCTGAAAGGGATTCCAAACTGAAAACACCAAGGAATATCGTTGACAAAGTCCAGAACTATCAAGTTAAAGAGAAAATACTGCAGGCAGCCAGAAAGAAACAATTCAAATACCAAGGAGCTACAGTCAGGATCACACAGGACATTGCAGTTTCTACAGTAAAAGATCAGAGGAATTGGAATTTGATATTCCATGAGACAAAGGAGCTTGGACTACAAGCAAGGATCAATTGCCAGCAAAACTGAGCATAATATGTCAGGCAAAGGGATGGACATTCAGTGAAATAAGGGATTTCCAGAACTTCCTGATGAAAAGGGAAGAGCTCAATAAAAAATTCGATCTTCACACACAAGTCTCAAGAGAGGCATGAAAAGGTAAACAGGGGGGAAAACCTTGTTATTCAATATGAGCAAACTGTTTAAAACATCTCTATAAGGGAAGATGATACTTGTTAATCTTGAGAATTGTCTATTTATTGTGATATTTAAAAGGCATATACATAGGTAGAGGGAGTGGGTACAAATTAAATGATGTAATGATAAAAATGTGGTTTAAGGGTGTGAAGGGATTGTAATGGGAGATGTGAAAAGGAAGAGGTAGAAAAAGGTAAATTACATCACAGGAAGAGGTACAAAAACTTAGTATGGTGGAGGGAAAGAGGGGAGGGAGAGGAGCATCATTTGAACAAATTCAGTGAAGTATAGGAAACTAACGTGCCCTACAGGCAGTAGGAGAGGAAAGGGGAGGGGAAAGAAAAGGGAGGGGAGGCCAAAAGGGATGGAATCAGTAGTAATGGGAAAAGGGAATAAAAGGGAGGGGGGTTGAAAGAAGGAAGGAAAGACTGAGGGAGGTGGTGGTCAAAAATTAAAACTCTATTGTGAAGGGGAAGGTAGGAGGGAGAACTAAAAGCATAAATGGAGGGAGGATGGAGGGAAAAACACATAGTAATCATAACTGTGAATGTGAATGGGATGAACTCTTCCATAAAACAGAGGAGGATAGCAAAATAGACTAAAAACCATAATCCATAAATAAGTTGTTTACAAGAAACACATTTGAAACAGATGGATACACACAGGGTAAAGATAAAAGGTTGGAGCAGAATATATTATGCTTCAGCTGATGTAAAAAAAGCAGAGGACCTGGATTAATTAATTAGGATTAATCCTAATCTCAGACAAAGCAAAAGCAAAAATAGATCCAATCAAAAGAGATAAGGAAGGAAACTATATCCTGCTAAAAGGCACCACAGACGATGAAGCAATATCACTACTAAACATATATGCTCCAAGGGGTATAGCATCCAAATTCTTAAAGGAGAAGTTAAGAAAGTTACAGGAAGAAACAGCCACTAAAACTATACTAGTGGGGAACCTCAGCCTCCCCCTTTCTGAACTTGATAAATCTAAATTTAACATAAACAAGAAAGAAGTTAAGGAGGTGAAAAAAACTCTGGATAAGGTAGATACGATAGATCTCTGCAGAAAATTGAACAAGGATAGAAAGGAATATACCTTTTTCTCAGCAGTACATGGCACATACACAAAAATTGACCATGTATTAGGTCATAAAAATCTCACAATCCAGTGCAGAAAGGCAGAGATAGTCAATTCATCCTTCTCAGATCATAATGCAATAAAACTTATATGTAATAAAAGGCCACGGAAAGATAAACCAAAATTAATTAGAAGCTAAATAATTTAATCCTAAAGAATGAGTGGATCAAACAATAAATCAAAGAAACAATCAACAACTTCATTCAAGAGAATGGCAATAATGAGACAACCTATGAAAGCTTAAGGGATATAGCAAGCCTTATATGGAATAGGGATACACTAGATGCATTTCCAATAAGATCAGGGGTGAAACAAGGATATCCATTATCACCACCGTTATTTAATATAGTACTAGAAATGTTAGCTTTAGTAATAAGAAAAAAGAAATGGAAGGAATTAGAATAGGGAAAAAAGAAACTAAATCATCACTCTTTGCAGATGATATGATGATATGCTTACAGAATCCCAGAGAATCAAATAAAAAGCTACTTGACATAATAAACAACTTTGGCAAAATTGAAGGTTACAAAATAAACCCATATAAATCATCTGCATTTCCATATATTACTAACAAAGCCCAACAGCAAGAGATAGCTAGATAAATTCCATTTAAATATGTGGTAGACACAATAAAATATCTGGGAGTCTACCTGCCAAAACAAATCCAGAGACTATATGAACACAATGACAAAATACTTTTCACACAAGTGAAGTCAGATCTAAGTAAGTGGAAAAGCATCAGTTGCTTGTGGGTAAACTGAGCTTATATAATAAAAATAACAATTCTACCTAAATTCATTTAGTTATTCAGTGCCATACTAATAATATATTTTCTAGATAATTATTTTCTAGAGCTAGAAAAAATAATATCAAAATTCATCTGGAAGAACAAAAGGTTCAGAATATCAAAGGGACTAATGAAAAGAAATGCTAGGGAAGGTGGCCTAGCCCAGCCAGATCTCAAATTGTATTATAAAGTAGCAATCATCAAAACCATTTGGTACTGGCTAAGAAACAAAGGGGTAGATCAGTGGAATATGTTAGCTACTCAAGACACAGTAGTCAGTGATTACAGCAATCTACTGTTTGATAAACCCAAGGACTCCAACTTCTGGGATACTGTTTGACAAAAACTACCGGGAAAAGTGGATAACAGTGTGGTGGAAACCAGTGCCTGACACTACATACAAGAATAAAGTCCAAAAGGATATATGATTGAGGTATAAAGATTGATACTATAAACAAATTAGAGGAGAAAGGAATAATGTATTTGTCAGATTTATGGAAAATGGAGAAATTTTTGCCCAAACAAGAGACAGAGAACATTATGAAATGCAAAATAGATAATTTTGATTACATTAAATTGAAAAGGTTTTGCATAAACAAACTCAATGCAACCAAGATTAGGAGGGGATTAGAAAACTGGGAAAATTTTTGCAACTGGTATCTGATAAAGCCCTCATTTCTAAAATATATAGAGAACTGAGTCAAATGTGCAAGAATACAAGTCATTCTCCAATTGATAAATGGTCAAAGGTAGTTTCAGAGGAAGACATTAAAGTTTATCTATAGCCATATGAAAAAATACTCTAAATCACTATTGATTAGAGGGATGCAAATCAAAACAATTCTGCAATACCACATCACACCTACCAGATTGGCTAACATGACAAAAAAAGGAAGATGATAAATGTTGCAGAAGATTTGGAACACTAATTCATCAGCTGTGAGCTGATCCAACCGTTCTGGAGAGCAATTTAGAACTACCCCCAAAAGGCTACAAAAATGTGCATATCCTTTGACCCAGCAATAGCACTTTTAGGGCTGAATCTCAACAGATCATAAAAATGATAAAAGGTCCCACATCTACAAATATATTTATAGCAGTTCTTTTTGTGGTGGCCGAGAACTGGAAATCAAAGGAATGCCCATCAACTGGGGAATGACTGAACAAGTTGTGGTACATGAATGTAATGGAATACTATTGTGCTATAAGAAATAATGAATGGGAAGATTTCAGAGAGGCCTGGAAGGACTTATATGAATGGATGCTGAGTGAAATGAGCAGAACCAGGAGAACATTATACACAGTAACAGCCATAGTGTGCAAGGATTGTTTCTGGTAGACTTAGCCCTTCACAGCAAAGCAAGGATCTAAAAACATTTCCAAAGGACTCTTAAGGCAAAATGCCATCCACACTCAGAGAAAGAACTATAGAATCAGAGTGCAAAATGAAGCAGTGTTTTCTCTTTTGTTTTGTTTCAGTTTTTCTCATGGTTTCTCCCATTCGTTTTAATTCTTCTGTGCAATATGACTACTGTGAAAATGTGTTTAATAAGAATATATGTCTAGAGCCCATATAAGACTGCATGCCTTCTTGGGGAGGAAGAGGGAGAAAATTTAAAACATATGGAAGTAATTGTTGAAAAAAATTAATAAAAAACCACAAAAATAAGAAAAATAAAGTGAAAAAAGTAAGATTCAATTTGTATTCAATTCACCAGTTATCTTTCTGGGGGTGGATGATATTTTTTCATTATAGATCTTTTGGAACTAATTGTTTTGAATCATTGCCTTTATCTGAGTAGCTAAGCTTTGTTTTAGTATGAGTATACGCCTGGAGTGAACCTAGTCTTTGATGAGCTCTCAGCCATGGATCACATATGCAAAACGAAAGGTAAAACACTACTCTTAAGCCTTTTATCTTCCAAAAATATAGAACCAAATGAGTTAGGAAATGACAAAAAAAAAAAGGTCGAAGTAAATGCTTTTGTTCTGTATCTCTGAAGAGTAGGAGTGCAAAGTGATGGTGTAAAGAATTGCTTAAGCAGTAGTAATGAGGCAGGAAAGTATGGATTGTATTCAGTAGATGATGAATTGTTTGGTTTGGCTGACGCACAGCGCAAATGGAAGGAAATATTGTGAAATAGGGTGGAAATGTAGGCTGCAGCCTTACTGAATGGCTGGCTAAAGGATCTGGCCTCTATTCAATGGGTCATGAAGAGTTTATTAACTTTGTTTGAATGTTGACTATTGAATGAATAAGTGAACGGGCGGTGGGCTAGTAAGATTAATTTGTCCATAGTGTACAGATTGGGTTGGACAGTAAAAAATGATCAGAGGCAGATGCTTTTAAGATGCTTTTGCTAAAATTCAGATGAGAATTTATGAACTTCTGAACAAGGTTGATGACAATGGGATAGAAAGCAGAGCACGGATATTTCTGAGGTGGAATCAGTATGATTTGGTAACTGATCAGACGTAGATCAGGAAGAGAGAGGCAGCAGGAAACTAAGACATCTTGTATTCAGAGAAGGAAGATACTTTAGTGATTATTTAGTCCAAGACCCTCTCTTTACCGAAGAGAAAACTGATCCCTTGAACGATCCCTAGAAAGGTTAAGTGATTTATTCAACAGCATACAGGTAGTATCAGAGGCAAGATTTGAACCCATGGCTTCTGATTTCAAATACAACGTTCCTCCCCTCCCCTCTCTTCTCTCATTTCCTCTCCATCCTTGCTTGGGGTGCTCTACCCAAGGGGAAGGTACACCTCCATGGCCAAAAGCTGCCTTTTTTCCTTTGGGTTTAATGGCTACATTTCCTGCTCAAAGACTAAGCCTGAAACCCAATTACACTGGAGCTCATAGATTGGACAACAGGTCCCTGCCCACCTAGCACAGAGAGAATGTAAATACTCAATAACTGTTTTTCTTTTACCCAGGAACCCTGAGGGTCTTCCCTTACCAGTTTGTTTGGTTTTTTTTATTATTAAAGGGGCCATCCCCTGAGTAACTACTAAAAGAAGCCTATTCATTGAATGGGTGTATCTCACTCAAGTGAGAATCTAATAAGACCTTAGCCTAAAATGGCCAGCATCTCCCATTGCACACTGAGCCATCTCCAGTCTTCCTGATGAATATCTGGGCGCTGGGCCCAGATGGCTCTGGAGGAGAAAGTAAGGTTGGTGACCTTGCACAGCCCTTCCTCATTCAAATCAGTCAACTGCAAGTCATGTCATCTTGATGTTATGGTGCTGTTTGAGAAAGAAGGACAAAGACAACAAAAACACAACAGTGTTCTTTTCACTAACCCAGGCTCAGTTAAAGACAATGCTAAAGTTTCAAGATGGTGACAAGAAGAATAGTGGGGCCTGATGAAAGTAGTACTCAAGCAGATGGAGCAGGCAGGATGCAAGATGTGACCAGGCTGAAAAGTGATCAAAAAGGCTATGCATTGAAGGCCCCCACATGTACTTAGCTGTGTGCTTTCACCAAGTATCCTCAATCACCTGACCTTGATGAACAACTCTTTCCTTCCCTTTTCCCATTCCCTTTGCTTATCTGTATGGAATACTAGACATCCAAAAGCAGTCCTCTCCGTGCCCCTTTCCTGTTCTCCTCGTTCATGCTATGACAAAAGGCAGCTCCGGATTGCCCGATATTCCAGGCATTTCAGAGCTGTGCTTGCCCCTCCTCCCCGATCCTGTCAAACTATATAGACCAGACACCCCAATAATGGCTCCAGCTCCTATAGGGCAGCAGGGTCCACCACCTATGCACACAGAAACGTGGCCCACTTGGGAGCATCACCCCAACAAATGTCTTTCTTTAATTTGGAGAACTATCTGAGTGAATTTCTTTCAAGACGCTAGAATCTGCATGTCTTTATCATTTCTAGTGGCACGCAAATATTCTTGGGGTACACCCTGAACTCCATCAGTGCCATTCAGAAAAATAAGGAAGGTAGGGCAAAGAGTTGATTTTGATGGAAAAACTCTTTTCTCCATTTTACAGATGAAGAAACTTCAGTTTTCAGAGAAGTGAGGGAACTTGCTAAAGGCCACACAGCTATTAAGTGGCAGTCAAGACTCAAACCCATGCCCTCAATCTCCAGGAGTTTCTCATTAAAGGTTTTTATCTTTTTCTCCCCACTTCATCCTCTCTATCCCAAATAGCTGGCTCCTGCCCATGTTTCTCTGGGTTGACCTCCACTGAACGCAGTACATCTTGAATATGTTGAGTTGAAAGTACAGGTAGACTATACGACTGGAGATACTCTCAACAGACAGTTGAAAATTCCAACTGGAGCTTAGTGGAACTAGACACAGATTTTGGAATGTCCACATAGAGTTGATAGTTGAAGCTGTGGTTATGTGGGACATCACTATGGGAGACAGTACAAAAAGAAGAGGGCCAGAGAGAGAACCTTGGAAAATACCAATATTTATGGAGAAAGAAAAGGAAGAGAAGACATTGAAGGAAAAGAGTGATCAGAGAGGTAGGTGGAAAAGAGGAGAGAGCTGTATGACAACAATAATTCACATTTATTTACTTTAGTGCTTTTAAGATTTACAACGTAATACAACATCAAGGTCAGCCATGTCATAGTCTACAGAGAATCTGAGAGGGATAAGAGTGGCGCATGGGAAATGTTGTTAAATTTGATGCCTGGAGTCAAAAAGATCTGAGTTCAATCACTTAACCTCTGTTTGCTTTCATCCACTGGAGATAAAAATGGTGAACACTCCAGTCTTTTTCCCAAGAAAAACCCATGGAAAGCACTGGCATATATTGTCCATGGGGTCATGAAGAGTTGGACATGACTGAAAACTGAAAATCAACCACAAAGGGCACCAATGAAGTGGTGCAGTGGATACGAGCGCTGGTCCTGGAGTCAGGAAAACTCACCTTCCTGACCTCAGACACTTAATGTCACTCAGGGTGACCCTGAGCACAGGGGTCACACTTAACTCTACTTGCCTCAGTTTCTCACCTGTAAAATGAACTAGAGATATGGCAAACCACTCCAGTATCTTTGCAAAGAAAATGGAGTCATAAAGAGTTGAATGCAACTGAACCAAACAGCAAAAATATCAATAGAATTAGAGAAAATATCAGGTGGATCCTTCATGAGAGACTTCTGGAAGGACATACGAGATCTCATTAGATTAAAAGAATAAATGGACTCTGAGGTCATACTCAATTCACTTAGATCATTAATTCATTAGAATACATAACTAGTATTTATGAGCTCATATCATCAGGATTGTGCCAAGATGAATTAAATCCTGTTGTACCAAAAAAAAAAATTAGCAGAATTCATTGCTAAGATACTGTCCATGATCTTTAAAAGACTATAGAGGACAAGAAGAGTCCTGTATGACTGAAGAAGGGCAAATGTTCTCCTGATTTTCAAAAAGGGAAAGAGAATGGAGTCTGCAAGCTATAGGTCAATTAGGTGGACTTCAATGTCAAAAGGCAAAATTCTAGGATGTAGTATTACAGGTTAGCCAATAAACATCTAAAAAAGAAAGTAATCACAAAGAACTAGCATAGCTCTTCAAAAAGTAGCCATGTCATGCTTCAAATTGGTCTGATCATTCTGTAAAGCAATTTAGAATTATGCCAGAAAGTTAAGATGTCTATACTCTGATCCAGAGATCCCATTACTGGGCATATATCTTAAGATCAGAACCAGAAATGCCCCATATACACCAAGATATTCACAGCAGCACTTTTTTGTGATACTAAAATGCCTGCAAATAAAGGTGTTTCTCAACTGATAGAAACAAATTATGGAACATAAATGAAATGATATTCACGTGAAATTCAACAAAGGTAGACTGAGACAAGTTTTCTTCAAGCAAGATAACATTAACAGGGCACTACCTGACAACAGAGTCAGCCTAATAATTACCGCAGTTAGCCGAAAGACCGAGAATTGATGATGCAATTCCTTTTTTTAAGTATTTAGGGTTAGGGTTAGGGTTCATCTGAAAAAGATCTACACTGCAAGACCAACATGAGCCAACAGTGCAATATGGCAGTTGAAAAAGGCTACATTGAGAAGGGCAGCGTTCAGCAAAGGGTCCGTCTCATAGTGCTCTCCCTTGCTTCCAACTTCATTCAACTGAAACTGCCCTCTTGAAAGTTACTATTGATCTCTTGGTTGCCAAATCTAATGGTCTTTTCTCAATTCTCATTTTTCTTGACCTCTCAGTAACTTTTGACACTTTGACTTCTGCCTAGACTTCCTCTCCTCTGTGATTTGTGATACTGATCTCTCTTGGTTCTTTTATCTAACCATTCTTCAGATTCTTCTTTGTTGGCCCTCATTCATGCCACAACCTCTAACTGTGGGTATCTCCAATACTCTGTAATGGATCCATTATACTTTTTGCTCCATATTATCAACTGATGATCTCATGAGATCTCAGGGTTTAATTACTATCTCTATGCAAATGTTCTCCAGATCTATGTACCAAGTCACAGTCTCTCTCATGATGTCTAGTCACAAATGTCCAGGTACCTCTTTGATCTTTGAGATCAAACTGGATTTCTCATAGGAACCTCAAATTCAGCATATTTCAAACAGAACTCATTGTTTTTTTCCCCAACAACCTTCCCTTTTTCGGCTTCTTTATTACTTTCTAGGGCACCACCATCCTCAGTCACTGAGCTGTATGGGAGGGACCATTCAACCTCAGTTTCTGCATCAAGCTCAACTCTGCATTTGCACTTGCCCTACATATCCAATCTGTTGCTAGCTCCTGTTGTTTCTACCTTCTTCTCACATCTCTCTCCAAACAGCCACAATCTTAGTTTAGGCTTAACTTGGAGTTACACTCATTTTGCTTGCCTTCAGAGGGTGGAATGGATGGAGTAAGATGTCAGATTTAGGTCAGATGAATGAACAACTTTCTTAAAAATTAGACCTGTGTAAGTGTAGATATCTGTGGGGGATGTAGGTTGCAGTAGCTAGCTTCTGAGATAACTTCCACTCTTGCAATGAAGTAATTCAGAGGGTGTGTCAGGGTCAACACAACATTACCAGTGGCAGTGTATCTTGAACTTTTGTACCTAAAAAAACTTTATCTTCCTTCACTCTGTGGAACATCAGTAAATCAATATTGCATGCTATCGAATACATACAAATATTCTCACTTATCCTAACTGGCTCACAGATTTAGAGCTACAAGGGACCTAATATTTTCTCCCTTTATTTCACAGATGTGAAAACTGGGGCCCAGTGAAACAAAGTAACAAGCCTAAATCATACAGGTAGGATTTCAACCTTTTTTTTTTTAGTTTAGTTCCTCTCTCATATGGAATTAGAGTTGGCATACATAATCGCAAATGGGAGAAAAAAAACCCAAAAAACTTCCTAAAGCATTTGATTCTTCTTAAAGGAACACAAAGCCATTCTGGCACCTGCCGAATAATTAGCATGCACCCACTATACAACTATTGTTATTTGCCTTTTCTAAAGTACTAAAAACTAGTCAAGAACATGTCTTCCATCTGGCTGGATTATCCCCTAGTGCCCAGCAAACATCACAGAAGAGACCTTGCAGTCTCTCTAGTTAGCTAATTTTGGACAGATCAGAGAAACATCCATCTTCTCATCTCCCTCAACTGATTACTGCCCTTAAAGATTCCAAATTATAGCTTGCTCCCAACCAATGACCAAGCTGGAAACCTTGAAAAGGAGGAAGTTGTTCTAACATGTGTCAGAAATGGAACTTCTCTTATAAAAGATGGACAAAACTTAGGAGCTTCCTTGGATCTGCCACACCAGATTTGGAGGTCCACAATATCCTATCCCTGGATTCAGTGAACCATATTCTGCAACAATAAATCTCCTTTGGACACATGGGTTTAGTGTGTGGTTTTTTTCCTCCAAATTTATTATTTATTTTTAACATTTACTAAAAATTTTTTTTGAGTTCTGAATTCCCCCTCATTGAAAAGCAAGAAATGTGATGTCAATTACACATGTGAAATCATTCAAAACGCATTTCCAAATTAGCCATTTTGCAAAATAAAAATGCAAGTAAATAGAGTGAAACATTAAACTTCAATCTGCACTCAGATTCCATCGGTTCTCTCAAGTCCTTTGGAATTGTCTTCGACCATTACATTGATCAGAAAAGCTATGATATTCACAGTTGACCATCATACAATATTGCTCTTATTTGTACATTCTCCTGGTTCAGTTCCTTTCACTTTGTTTCACTTCACTTAAGTCTACCCAGTTTTTTCCAAAACCATCCTGCTCATCATTTCTTATGACACAATAGTATTTTCATCATGTGTTGGTCTCCTTTCCCCTTTTCTAATGTGTGGATACTTGAGTTGCCACATATTTATTGGCGAGGCATTTACTGACAATGAAGGAACTAAAATGGATAGAAATCAGTCTCACGTCTAGGTTTCTTTAAACATGAGGAGTCCTTACTTCAATCACTGCTGTAAGTGGTTCCATTTTAGAAGGTTATATAAAAGGTCAAGCATATTGCATTATTCTGTTATTTAGAGTTCAGTACCCCACTTTTTATATACATTCAGTAGAGTTTAAATTACTGATTTAAAATGATTGCTGACAAATCCAAGTCTTTTTTTAATCCATTTTGCTTTAATACTTTATATAAATGGCTAAAGATCACAGATGCAAAGTGTTTTTAATTCATAATTTTGTACTTTCCCCTTAACATCTGTAACTTACACTGTCATATCCTCTCAAAATTACCTCACTGAGAATAAAAAAAAAAATCGGAACCAATCCTTTTTGCTTTATCTAGGAAGGCCTGGATACCACATTCAATAGCATCACATTAATTTGTCACTTAACAATAAAGTGCTTTGGGGCCTATTTTTTTTTGAACCAGGCAATTATTTATCTTTCGTTGCTTAATTTTTTTACACTTACGAGTGACTGATCACATGTTGGGACTCTCAAGTATTTATTAAAAATAGGAATAATTTAGGAGCAGCATGCAGTAGGGAAACCCAGGATTCAAAAGTAAGAAAAACTTAAGTTTGAGTTCCAGTTCTTCCACTTGCTAACTGGTATGACCTTGGGTGAGTCCTTTTTTCTCAGTCTCAATTTTCTCCTTTATCAAGTGGGGATTATTCATCGCAAAATTTCCTTAATAAAAGGGTTTATTCAGTGAAGTTTGGATTCAGTCAATGGGTTGCACTTGAAGACCTAGAGGGCCAATTGTGGCTTCAAGGTGGCAGGTCGTGATTCTTACACTAGGTTTCTCGTCATCATAGTGGTGAGGATCCAATGAAAAAAATACACGTGCAAACTTTGCAGCTATGAGGCACCATACAACTAATAGCTGTCATCATGGCCTAGACAACTCAATGATAATCTAAGCAGTGGGAGAGCAGGGGGCCTGCAGGCAAATCTTCTAAAGCAGTTAAGTAAAAAGCCTAAACAGGACAATGGACTACATTTATATAGTGCTTTTTGTTTATAAGGCACATTCTTCCCAACAATCCATCAAGTAGACAGAATTATTTTCATTTTGCAGATGAGGAAATTGTGGCTTGGAAAGGTTAATGAGTTTCAGCAAGGGTCATATAATTATTAAGTAGCAAAAATGGAATTCAAACCCCCATCTGGCCTGAATCTTAGTGCAGCACTTTCCCCAGTACATAATGCTGGTGAAATGCAAAACAGGTATTTTTATGAGGTCCAATAAAACTATTCTTCATGCCAAAAAGCAAAAAATATTTTCAGCCGAATACAGGATATCCCAAAGGTCTTCATGCAGCTTTAAGCCACTAAAGCTTGGCAGCTGCACAGATTTGGGGACACCCTGTGTAAAGTGATGACATCACACATACCACACAAGCAACTCCTTCAAGGATTAAGGGTTCCTGATGTTGAATGGTCCCCTACTTACCACAAGGTTCTGCTAATTCAACAACAGGTATTAAAAAAAAGTATGAGTAGATGCTTCAAAAAATATTACAGCATTTGGAATAATGCAAAAAAGATGGAATAAATCTTTAATACTTTTAAATCTAGTGATCCCACTACTAGGTTTATACCGAAGTTGCTTAATGATTGGGGTGAGGGGTACTTGGGGGGAAAAAGAAGTCATCTGTGCAGTTGGGGGGCTGGGGAGAGAAAAGGGGAGGTACGCTGGATCTGACTTCAACACATCTCCTGCCAATATGCTGGATTTGAAATAATTCAGGTTTGAATGCCAGCTCTGTTACTTTGGTGAATTTGGACAAGTGACTTGACTATGCAGCTTGTTTCCTTATCTAATTTCTAAGTGAGAGAAAAGTTTCTTTTCTATCTCCCCTGACCTTTCCAGTTTCTACTGGAAACTCCAGTTAGTTACTTGCTCCTACTTCTACCCCAAGGGGAGCCAATTTTGTTTTTCTTCCACATAATAATCTTTCCAAAGGGGAGATTCTTTATTGTTCCTCACTTTTGAAGTTCTGTTTTCCTGCCATACTTTTGGTGAGGTGACTGAGAGAATTAAGTGGTTACATAATTTGAGACGAGTTAAGGGTTGAGTTAAATGGCATTTGTAACCGGTTAACCTGTGTCTCTCCTCCTCCATATGATGTCAACATTTTGGGGGGGAAACATAGGGAACTTCTCATGGTGTAACTCCTTCCACTGATTTATCTTGTAAGAGATAACTGGGGAACTGAGAGAATAGTGACTTATGTTACAGGTGGGATTATACCCAGGTTTTCCTGTCTCCAAAGTCAATTGACTAGTCAT
Organism: Potorous gilbertii; assembly: GCA_028658325.1. NCBI lineage: Eukaryota > Metazoa > Chordata > Mammalia > Diprotodontia > Potoroidae > Potorous > Potorous gilbertii. Next base: position 374,751,819 of record CM053771.1, read on the forward strand.
TACTCCACAGGATTCTCAAACATACTGAGTTCATACAGACTGTAGAAAAGAGCCAGAGAAAATTATTATAAGGGTTATACTGAAAAAGAAAGCTGATTAGAAATACTGGAATTTTTGCTACAAAGAGCTAATATTTTACTTATAGTTCCTTTCCAAGGGAAGACTCTGCTAGACACTCTCATGGTAATTAGGACAGTACAGGCAAAAATCTTTACCTGCTGACCAACACAGGAGAAAAGCCCTAGAAAGTACCGTATTCTAGTTCACATACAGAATACACTTAAATACATTCTGGACTAGAAGAGATGTTTCCATTAATTATAATGGAGATCCTATTTATTTAAAAATGGAATTTGCTTTAAAGTCAGTTTATCTCTCAAATACCTATTCCATGTGTGTGTCGACAAAAACAACAAAAATCATGGGCAAAAAGAACATGGTCTTCAGAGAGTTTTATTTCTTGAAGCGTTTTACTGCTGAGACAGTTTTTGAGGCCTGGGGCTATTCCAAGGAACAGTGAAAAAATAAGAAAAATTTTATTTCAAACAGGTTTTGTTAAATGTGCTACAGTGAAGATGTCGTGACTGTTGTAAACAATCTTAATTTCAAACCTGCACTGATGTACAAATTAGACATGTGGTATGAGAATGATTAATTTCTGCTAAAATGTGGAACAAATCCACCATGATGCCAATTTTTACATTTATTGCAGACACTGACTAGTATTTTAACACCAGAGGTTAAATTTTCATCACAAGAAATGAGAAAACTATCCAGCATTTCCGAAATGTAACAAGCTGTGAAATTAATTCCCCATTATTGCTCTGAAAATATACCCCTAGATTTCAGTGGAATCTCTTTCCTCAGCCAAAGTCAGGCACTCGGAGAGTTCTTCAGTCGTCATCTACCGTTGGCTTGATTGTCACTCCTCTTCTTATCTGACCCCAGCCAATTAAACTGCAAAACGGAAATACAGCATTAAAATAACTGATGATGAATCCATTTCTATAACACCATCAATATAAACAGGAGGCCACCTCAGTACCCATGCACATAGTAACTCATTTCTACAAATGAACAGCCTCTGCAAACAGTATTTGGGCCCCAAGATAATTTGGCAGGACAAAAATAATTTTCTGAAGAATATTAACTCCAAGTCCACAATGAGTTCTAATGGGCAAAGTGGGGACAACCGAATTTTTACACAGCCCTTTAAAGTTGGCAAAGTGCTTGAAATATCAATCAAGCATGTGCCATAGCACTACATTAAGCACTGTGATTATCAAAGAGAAAAACAAAAGAAGCAAAAACACACAAACCCCAAGTTTATAGCCCCAAGAAGTTTGCATCTTAATGAGGTGGGAGGTCATTATCTGTATAAATCAGTACACATAGGACACAAAGGAGACAGAAGACAGTCTTAGAAAAAGGAAGGCTCTACTTCGGTGGGTGCTGGAAAAAGGCCTCCTGCAGAAGGTGTCACATATTAGATAATGCACAGATGAAAAACACAGATCATGGTCTCCTCTTTAATAGGCTAGTCCTGCGTGATGCCAAGTGAAAATCCCAGGTTCTCAAGTTAAGCCTCAACTTTCACAACTACAAAATAGGGATAAAAATTCTTACATTATCTACCATGTAGGGTTGCTGTGATGAAAGTATTTACCCTATATAAATGTGAACTATTACTGATATCAAGAGAGAGAATAGCAGAAAGTGAGAAAAATGTACTAGAGTTTTAAATTTTATTTTTTGCTATTATGAACTTGATAAGACACTAATAAACAAGATCATTTCTACATACAAAAAGGATCATTACATGGAACCACAAAATTATTAGAGACATTTGAAAAATATTTAACTTCAACATGCTGGTTTCAAAGCTATCCCGATTGTCTGCAGTTCCCTTTAAATTTCCTTCTGTTCTTTTCTGCTTATTACACTTAAAACACTGCACTGACTCTCTTTTCTCTCTTAGGAGGAGTGGGGGAGAGGAAGGGAGAATCACTATCACTAAGCCGCTTCTTGATTGAAAAAAAAGTCATCCCTTGTAACAAATAAATAAAACCAAGCCAACAAACTCCACACACTGGTCATGTCATACAGTATTAAGAAATCTGCCTGGTGAGAAAACACCCACATTTTTCCCAGGCTAAAATTTTACTTTATTATAGAAAAGGGAATTATGTACTCTCTCATAAACTAGGTATACTCAAACAAAAGGACAAAATTATAGTGATTTCAGGCCACACCCTAAAAGGATTATTTTCCTTCAATTTAAAAAGAAAAAAATTCTGGCTCATTTTTGAAGTTAAATTCAACTTCACATATGAGTTCCTACTACACCCTAGGTGATACATAGAGAGATATTTTAATATAAAACATGGCCCTTGCTTTGGAGAAAATATTTACAACAGAGTCAAAATGAAAGTTAGAAGATGAAGACAAATTGATGGGGACTAGGGAGGGAAATCAAAATGTAAATAAACTGGGCCTCAGAAAGCTTTAACAATTCCTTTCATAAAGATGATTCCCCATTCTGTATCTAGCCCCACCTGACCTTTCTTCCCAAAGTACAGACAGGGAAGCTAGGTGGCATAGTGGATAGACAGCACTAGGCCTAGAGTCAGGAAAACTCATCTTCCTGGCTTCAAATTTGGCCTTATTAAATAACTCTGTGACCCTGGGAAAATCTCTTTAACCCTTAGTTCCTCATCTGTCAAATGAGCTAGAGAAGAAAATGGCCAACCACTCGGGTGTCTTTGCCAAGAGAACTCCAAACTGAAGCACAAAGCGTAGGACACAACTGAAAAACTAACACACACAGACTGGGGACCTTGAACTACCTACAGAACACCTTGCTTCTTCAAGTTTTGATGTCCAAAACCTAGCTTATCTTTTCCCCCCAAATCTACTTTTCCTGATTTTTATTATTTCTCTACGTATATAGTTACACAGCTTCTCACATTTAACACCTGAGTGTTTGACTTGTTCTTACTCTTCTCAGGTTAGCAAGTTTTATCAATTCTGCCTGAAATATTGTTAGCATTCACGCCTGCCTTTCCTTTTCTACTGCCACCACTGGGCACATTTATTAGTACCTACACTAAACAATGAGGTTTCCCTGCCTCTAAACCATTCTTAACACTGCTCCCAGATTTATCTTTCTTATGCATTGATCTGGTTAGCCTTCCCAGGCTCTAAACCTTCAGTTTCTTATTGCACGAGGCAAATTCAAACTCCTCTTTGGCATTCAAAGCCACCTGTGACCCAGTGCTACCCCATCTTTCCAATGCTACTTCACACTACCCCTCTCCATGTGCTCTACACCCTGGCCCTTTGATGGAAAATAAGGGGGCCAGACTAAATACTCTTTTTTTAGAGGCCTCTTCAGGCTCTAAATCTCTATCACTTTACGTATGTCCTGGACTTTGTTGCCTTTTGTGTTTTCACTCAGGCTGTTCCTATTCTGCAGTCAATCATTTCCATTTGCTGAATTTCAGCTCATCCTTTAAAACCAGTAAAATATCACCTCCTTCTGGAAACCTTCTTTGCTCCTAACTAAATTTATCTTGTGTTCCTAAACAAGTCACTTCATCTCTTTGCCTCAGTTAATTTCATCTTTAAAACAAGCAGGTTGGCCTTGAAATACCCTTCTGACTCTAAATCTGAAATCTTATAATCTTCTCTTTTCATATATTATTTGTTTATATACACTATCTTCCCAACAGATTACAAAGTATCATGAGGGTAAGAGCCGTGTTAGCTAAGCCTTGTATGTCACTAGAACCTAAAAATGCTATACATGGAAAAGATGCTTACTACTGAACCGAATTAGGCTTTAAGAGGATGGTCCCTCCATATAAGATAGCATGACAAAATGAGTCACAATTCAGGGGAATGTAGAAGACCAACAATGATGACCTAGGCCACAGTAAGAACAATGCTTGGAAACTGACTGCATAAAGGAAATGGAAGTAAATATGACTCTTAAGAGTAAGGGGGAGGGCAAAAGAAAATAGGGGTAAGGACACCCCACATACCCCCCAGGGCCATTGAGACATCTTTCTCCTTTTTTTTAACAAGGAGAAAAGAATAAAAGGAAGGCCAGGAAATATGGCAGCTCTGGGAGTTACAGGCTTGTCTTACATGCTTAAAAAGAAAAGCAATCCTCTACAAAATAAGAGACAGGTAAGTTTCATATACCATCCTTTTTTCTGACCTAGTATATAAATGCAAATACCCATTCTATTCAGTGTTTGTTAAATTCAGAATAAAAATGAAACCAGAAATTAAAAAGACAAACAGATGACTTGAGGTCTTGAAGATGCATGACCAAAAACTTATGGTGCTCCAGACAAAAAGTGAAGAAACTAGCTTGGGAAAGATTTGGTTTTGGGAATTTAATGTAATGATACTATACCCAATAGATAGTATGATACAAAGGTTAAAGTCTGAGTAAGTTCAAATGTAGAGATGATAAGGAAAGAAAGAAGAAGCTCTCCTAAGCATTACCCCATGCACTTCTCCTTGGTGACTTACCGCCAATGTTTCTCAACTCTCCGACTAAGGGCGATCTTCTCTCCTATTTCTGTGCACACGGGATTAGTGAGAACGATCTTGCCTAAGTCAGCCTTCACTGCACTGACTCTTCCCCCAGTAGACAAGGAACCTATGTTCACCATGAGCACTTCATTCTTGGAGAGTTTTTGCACCTAGAGTAAGGAAAGGATCAAAGACGGGCACAGAACTAAGAAAATGCTTCCTGAAGTAGGCTATTACTTATTATTAAGGATCACATCCAGTTACAAAGAATTTTGAGAAATCACTCAAATTGTTTTTATTGTTCTGGAGCTTTCAAAGCTAGTTGCTTGAAATAAATGGTAATTAAGGCTTGGAAAGTTCTGGCACACACTCAGTCTTACGACCTAATTTCTTCAAAGCTAGAAGAGGTTTCATGGAAGGTAAAGGGCAGTAAGTCTGGCATCAGAAGGAAGTAGACACTTAATAAAACATCGTTAAACAATTCTTTTTATTAATGGCCTCTAGTTTTATAATTTACTAAAAGGATGCCAAAATGTATATTAAAAAAATTGATGATTTAAAAGGACAGTACTCCCTCAAACTGCCTACAGATTTTAAGTTTTCCACAAATTCATTTTTCTGTACTGATAGAGGCAGACAGAACGGTACACTTACATTCAAGTGTAGGGGGTACAGGAAGACACTTGTAAGTTGTACGGGTTAGTTTTACCTCTAACAATATAACCATAAGCCTGAAATCTTTGCAATATTTACCTTTGCTGCTTTTTTGTCTCCTTCAGTACGTACACCTAAAAGTCGTCTAAGCAGGAAATAGGAAATTTCCAACTCCGTGAAGATTTCAGGCAGTGCTCCAACTGCACCAAGAACCTGTCCCACCATTCTGTCAGCTCGGCACAAAGTTGGATCAATTTTTGTTCCAACACCTAAGGTAAAAAGAATTATTTTTAATGCTTACATCTTCTGTCTTAAAATAATTGCAAAATATTATAGATTGTAACAATCTGTAAAATTCATTGCATCACAATCTGCATTTCTATAAAAGTTTTCTTCAAAAAGGTTGTATTTTTAGATGGGAAATTGGCACATATCCCAATTCTACAGATAAAAAAAAGTTAAAATAACCTGCAAAAATTTTATAAATTAAATCAAAGGAAGAGTTAGGAACAAGATCCAAATTTGACTAGAGTTTTAAACAGGAAAAAAATTGTAGTACTAAACTAAATTATTTGGAAATTCACATCTTTCTGATAAGCATTAGTTAGCAGAGTGTAACGTCAGTTGCAATGCTCTATACTTTCAGTAGACACCTCATTATTATCCGTTAAAAAAAGGCAACAAAAAGATACTTTGCAATGTGTCCTTGTAAATATCAAACACAATGTAGCTGGAGAAAAAGTCTTCTATGCATTATCTGCAATTATAAGGAAAATGGGGTTGAAATCCACAGCTAAAAATCCCACATTAACCAAAAGAGCCTCTTTTTCCCTCACTAAATTAAAGAACTACCACGAAAAACAATTAAAAAACAAAATAATTCCAAACAATGTTTGGAATTACTAAATTTGGTAGGTTCAAATTCATGGGTCCTGTTTCCCCTGAAAAGACAGATGAGTTGGACTTACTGACTTCTAAAGACTCATCCAGGTCTAAATCTAGGCTTAGCACTACTTTTGCATTCTTCCACCAGTATCAGAGGCACCACAGCAGTCAAAGAAATAAACCAGGAATGGTAATATCGATCCCTGAATACTCAGATGATGTCGTATCTTCTCTTGTAATTCTCACATCTGCCACACTAGCCCAAATACAATGTGACATTAACCAGGTGACACATTTAGGCACTTGGCATATATACACTAAATATGCAGATTTTTAAGAAGGGAAAAATGAATGTAGTTAAAGGCCATACCACACTGCTAAATCTACTGTTCCAAATACAAAATTTATCACCCTAAAAAAACAATCAAGTGAATTAACGTTTTGATAGCCCCTGAAGAGCCCAAGAGTACTAATATAATTTGAAAAATCAAGATTTTACAATTTATAGGTTCCTTCTTCCATAAAAGATATTCTTGTATCTCTGCTTTGTTTTACAAGGAATAGCAGACAATAAGATCCTTACCAATAAGGCCTCCAGGAGCAGCATACTGAAGATCATTATGTTCTGCAAAAAGTGAGACAATTTTGGAAAAGATTGGCTTACACTTGAGTTTGCCTTCACTATCTTTGGAGACAATGCCAGGTCGAACCTCCAACTCCTGACCCACCTAGAAATAAGTAAGAATATGTGAGAAGCACATAATAACATCGAGATCTTCACTATGTCAAAGAGTTTGCGACAACTTAGGATTTCTAAAAAAACTGATGAATTGGAAATAACAACTTTCAAAATCACAAGCAATCTAAGTATTAAAAGCACAAAACACTGAATTAAGACATTGCGGGACCATGAAAGCATAAATAATAGAGTCCCTATCCAAACTGAGCTTACAATTTAGACAGGGAAGATAAAGCAATTAGTAAATAAAGAGCATATAAGAAACAGCTTATGATACTAAGGCACCAAGTTCATTTTTCGTATTTATAGCTTTTTGCACTCTTTCTTTTGGCAGATGAAGGGAAAAGTAGGACAGGTTTAATGAACTGAGTTTTATTTTTTAAAGATTACCTTTAACACTCCTTTGAGAATACTACCACCAGCCACACCACCTTTAAGGTCATCAACTTCACAACCAGGCTTGTTGACATCAAAAGACCGAATAACTTTTAAAAAGGGAAGAAAGTGCCACAAAGTCAGATTAACTTTTACAAAATTATAGAGACCTGATGTACAATGTTATCACACAGCATTAAATATGTTTCATAGTTGTTAAATAATACAATCAAAGAAAAGGAAGTGTTACACATTTCAGATTACGTACAGGCACTAAAAAATTTAAAATCATGGGGAAAGTGATACGAAAGTCTTTCTTAATGCTTTGTTTAGAAGTTCTAAAACATTACTCCTGGGTTAGATACACCTCCAATTCTGTCCAAACATTTTTTCAGAACACGGTCATATAGTAATACATGACAACAAATCCTAAAAGTTATCTCCTTTTTTATGCCATTCCATCCAGCTTTGAGGATTTCAACTCTAGCAGTCTTTAAATTGGATTTTCTAACTCCTTTATGAAAAGTTCATATTGCCTTGTATATATTAATTTATCTTCACAATACCTACTCAAAACGGCCATATTTCCATGTTTATCTATGAGAAGCTGTCACCACTGAAATTCTATTTGGATGCTTGATCAGAGTGTGGTGACTATGTGTTTCCAAAACTAGCAAGGGATAATGAGTCTTACTCAAATGGAAATACCTCAAACGTATGGTCCTGAAGATGGAGACTGGATTTCTGGTTAATCTGAGGATTAGCCTCAATAAATCTGGCCTCACTTCACTTCTAAAACATGTAGAGAATTGAGTCAAACTTACAAGAATACAAGCCATTCACCAATTGATAAATGGTCCAAGAATATGAACAGGCAGTTTTCAGAGGAAGAAATTAAAGATATCTGTGGTCATATGAAAAAATGCTCTAAATCACTACTGATTAGATCAAAATCAAAATCATTAAATCAAAACAACTATGAGGTACCACATCACACCTATCAGACTAGCTAACATGACGAAACAGGAAAATTATAAATTTTGGAGATGTGGGAAAATTAGAACACTAATGCATTGTTGGTGGAGTTGTGAACTGATCCAAACATTCTGGAAAGCAATTTGGAACTGCCGAAAGGGCTACAAAAATGTGCACACCCTTTGACCCAGCAATAGTACTTCCTGGTCTATATCTCAAAGAGATCATAAAAAAGGGAAAGGTACCTGTATGTACAAAAGTATTTATAGCGAATTTTTTTGTGGTTCTCAAGAATTGGAAACTGAGGGGATGTCCATCAATTGGGGAATGGCTGAACAAGTTATGGTACATGAATATAATGGAATACTACTGTGCTATAAGAAATGACGAGCAGGTAGATTTCAGAAAGACTTGTATGAACCAATGCTGAGCAAATGAGCAGCACAAGGAGAACATTGTGCACAGTGACAGTCACACTGTATAATGACTGACTTTCATAGACTTGGCTCTTCTCAGCAATACAAGGATCTAAGACAAGTCCAAGACTCATGACGGAAAATGCTGCCACATCCAGAGAAAGAACTAGAGTCTGAGTGCAGATGGAAGCAGACTATCTTGTTGCTGTTTTCTTTCTTCTTTCTCGTGGTTCCTCCCATTGGTTCTAATTCTTCTTTACCACATGTCTGATGTGAAAATATGTTCAATATGAATGTGTATGTAGAGCCTATATAAAACTGTACACTGTCTTGGGAAAGGAGAAGGGAAAAGAGGGAGGAAGAGAAAATTTAAAACTCAAAAGCTTATGGAAGTGAATGTTGAAAACCAAAAATAAACTAAATAAATAAATCTGGTCTCATTCAAGAATTAGTTCAAGTGATAAATTTGAGGGGACCATAGCAACTAGTATATAGAGAGGGCTGCAATTTTATCAGTGGGGCATATTCACACATATGACAGCATAGATCCCTGGAATTGAAGTATGTGAGATAAATGTAGAAAAGAGATATCAAATGAAATGCACAGTATCAACTTATAAACTTACCGATAAGTCTGGGTTCTGAAGTAAAGTCTCGTGGGGGTACTGGAATTTTCTTCACTATGTATTCACAAACAACTTCAATATTATATTTCAGCTGAGCAGAAATTGGAATAATAGGAGCTCCCTCTGCAACTGTACCTGTTCAACCCAAAATTGAGAGCTTCAAAACGTGGTTTGAAGGAAACCACACTATTAGATACTTGTTTCACGTGACATCTAAGAGCACTAAAAAGATAATTCAGCAGGATTACACAAATTTTGGCTGAGCATGAGGATAATTTTGCTAGAAAAGTTAGAAATTTCTTCCACAGAAAATTACAAAAATATTTAATATCTCTAAGTGGATAAAACGCCTATGAGGGAAGCTATGCCATGGCTGGTTGAGTTCTAATCCATGTAATTAATTCTACAATAAATGTTAAAACAAAATTATAGACTCTTTACTAATCAAAAGATTGCCTCCATGTATGTGTTGAACCTGTAATATATGTATGTCAAACAGGTCTTTCAGGATACTATGCCTAGATAAAAGAAAGTTATTTTATAGGAATGATGCATTTCATTTCTTATGACCCAACTGGGCATATAGCAAGTAATTCATTCTAGTTTTCTATGAAGCTAAACAAACTAGGGGAAAACTAAAATGCCTAAAATCAGCTGTATTAAAAGTTTTTCCCCATCTGTAAATTAAGAATTAGATAAAGATTAGAATGACAGGATCACAGATTTAAATTTAGAAAGAAATTTTAGAAAACCAGTTTTACAGATGAGCAAACTTTAGCTTAGGGAAGCTAGGTGGCACCGTGTATAGAGCTTGGAGTCAAGATGACTCATCTTCCTGAGTTCAAATCTGGGCTCAGGCACTTACTAGCTGTGTTAACCCTGTTTGCCTCAGTACTGCCTCATCTATAAAATGAGCCGCAGAAGGAAATGGCAAACCACTCCAGTACTTTTGCCACAAAGACCCCCAAATGGGGTCACAAAGAATCGGACATGAATGAAAAACAACTGCAAACAAACTCAGACCTTGTGATCTCAGGTGACTTGCAGAGAGTCACACAGGTCTAAGATTCAAACCCACATCTTCACACTCCAAATTCTGTTTTTTCCACTGCACCACACACTCTGTCACATTAGTCTGACCCTCTTTTCATGAGTACTGGATACTTAGTATTTTCACATAGCAAATTCAAAAAAATACACTTGGTGTCACAGCTTACGTCAGAGGACAAGGGTTAGATACAAATGTAAGAGTTGGAACTTACAACTTTGTTCAGATTTAGCTACCTTTATAAAAAACATTAATATTCTGTATGAAATATACATCTAAACATGGGAACTTTAAGTATATAGCACTACATAATGACTTAGTACTCATTATAGCTACTTACCTTGTACAAATGCAAGGATCTGTTCATACTGTTCCTTGGCCTGACTTTCTTTTACCAAATCAATCTTATTCTGTAGAATTAGAATGTGTTTCAATTTCATGATTTCTATGGCAGCTAGGTGCTCAGAAGTCTGAGGCTGAGGACAAGACTCATTACCAGCTACATAGAGAAGGAAAATAAAAAGACTGGCAGTAATTCACATGTTGGTAAGCATTTAGACTACACAAACTCAAGACCCAATTTAAAAATTATTAAATCCATGGTCATTTCTCGTTTTGCTGGCAGTGAGGTAAAACAAAATAAAAATCACTTTACTCAAAATATCCCAAGTACTTCTCAACAGAGATTATTCTAGATAAAGTATCTTTTTTATGCATAAATGATATGCCCCTCTCCCTCATTCATTTAACATTTTGTGCTGAACTAGGCAAGTCAAAAGAAAAAATCACTCAGTTGCTTAAGTAGGGAGTTTTAATTTTTACTTTTGAGTAAAAATTCTCTAAACTCTAGAATGGTCATTATGAGGCAAGGGTGACATTCCTGATCTGTCTTATTTATCTCCTCTTTACTACTCCAATCTTTCTGGGCTGTGATGATCAGTTGCCTTGAACTATTCACAATTTTTGCTCAGTTTCCTTTATGACCAAAAGCCACAGAGGTTTTCTGTGGATAGGCAATAGTGCACACTAAGATACTCCAACACTGGCTTCTTTGGCATGACCATAGCAAACTTGAATTTTTAGCACTATATACAGACAATTTGCAACGATGCAAAAATAGCCAGAGTTTATATTAGAAATTCCAAATAACTTACATGAGATGTTTCAAAGTAACTTTTTCTAGAAGTACTTCTGCAAACTTAAAGTGAACTCAGATATTTAAGCTAAATTCTTGACAAGTTATCCTTTCTGTCCTATTATTTTAAGGACACAACTCAGATACTCACCCCCCCTAGTTATTGGTATTCTATTTTATCTCCTGCCTTTATTCTGTACATACTTATTTGTATCTATACTGTTACCTGCAGTGGAATATAATATCCTTCAGAACAAGGACAATTTTGTTTGTTATTTGTATTCCCAGCATCTAGTGCAGTGTCTTGCACGTATCAGAAACCAATGAGAACTGTTACTGTGACAAGAGATGTACAGTTAAATGACATCATCACTCTCCTTGATCTCAAACCTCAGCAAGAGCTTAGAGAAATATCCCTAAGAGTCTATGTTTATCTTGATATTCTATAATGGACATCATACACTTAATTTTTATGCTGTTTACCTATTAACAGTAGAGCTGCATCCATGACTGCTGCACCGTTCAGCATGGTAGCCATCAAAATATCGTGGCCGGGACAATCCACAAAAGAGACATGTCTAGTAACAGAGGGAAAAATGAATATCAAAGACAACTAGTTTAGACTTAAAACATGCAACATGTAATAAGTCACAATTTTTCCAAGGTTAAATCACTTGTGAAATAACTTAAAACAGATTTCGAAGGACTCTCAAACACAAACAGAACAAAAGCAGAGAATGCTTTCTATAAAGCATGGGATAAGTATTTTTCTGTTAAGCTATGTATCTCTATTAAAAAACAAACTTTCTAACAGAATTACCAACATTTCAAGCACTGAGAAATGTCTTTTGTCATATATGTAGTCAATATACTTGAATAACAATAATCAATAACTATTCATAATTATTAGTTTTGCAAAACCCTTCCTTCACAACAATCTTGGTGAAGAAGGCACTGCAAGTATTATCCTGATCTTACAAATGAGAAAACTGAAGGTTAAGAAGATGAAACAATCTGCCCAAAGTCTCACAACCAGTAACCAGTAGGGCAAAGGCTGGCACTCAGGTTATTATTCCAAGACCAGAGCTCTTCCTTCCCAATGTGCCACTTTAAGGCCTAAAATATGACATACTGAAAACTAAACAGGGTAACAAAACACATTTCCTGATCTGTACAACGATGGGCTAACATAGATGATCTGTTCTCTAATCCTCTTTTCCCACTCTGATCTTGTCTTTCCCTTAATTTTACTGTCTATGTTTCTGCAAGTATAATTCTCGATAAATAATTAAAAACAAACACAAAATCCCACAAAACCTCATCAGGTTGACTCTCACAAGTGGCTGCTCACAAAAACAAATCTCTACAGAACAACATTTATGCTACTAAATAAGCAAGCTATGGTGAACAACCACCCAGAAAGCCTTTCATGCCTAATCTAAACAAGGCAAAATATTGTGAAATAGTTTACTGCCTCTTTTTGAGACACTCAAAAATTAAGTTGGCTCAAACCTATTTTTAAGCTCCACCTGTACTTCTTATATAAAAACTGAAACATATAGTCTTTCAGAATAGAGGCAAGAAAAAGTTTGTGAAAAGAGGATATTAAAAATCCCTTTTATTTTTTCTGATGCTAACTTTTATTAACAGTAACTTTACAATTAATGGGGGATAGAATAGGAAATCAATAAGACATTAAGCCAACACTTTAAAAATTACCACTAATACACATGTATTAGATAACTACTCTGATCTGCTATTGTCCAGAGCAAGTTTTACAAGTTCTGTGTTCCCAACATTTTCAGGAACAGTATATGATCTCATGTGGCTGTTATATATCACTCAAATATTTCAGCTTTTTAAAATTACATAAAAGACAACAAAGCATGAAATGTAAAGAAAGAAACAGATTGATCACCTGACTAATTTGAAGTTTCCTTTGGTTCCTGGAATGTCTGTAGGAAATTCATCAGGTGTGCTGCTTCCACAAGATCTGTAACATTCTGGTCGAGAACAACTTGGGTCATCAAGTTTGTAAATCTAAAATTTCAATGAAAAAGGTCTCAAAAGTTAGACATTTACACATCTTGAAAATTTAAGGTAAATTTTTTTCTTTTCCCAATATTAATCTACTAACCTTGGCATTAGCATAACCCAACTTGATGGTAATATTTCTTTCCAACTCATTTTTGAATCGGACAGTGTGAACTCCAGAAATAGCTTTTACTACTGTTGACTTTCCATGTGCTACGTGGCCAATTGTACCTACAATCAACAATAAAAGATCAAATATGAATCAGTTAAACAAAACTGTTTTATTAGAGATTGGTCAAGTCTGAAGTGTTAACTCTTTGTCCTACTGTACTACAGTCAAAATTTTACTCCAAATGTTTTGTTTTAGAATAATAAACACAATACATGAGTAAATTGTAGTCCCAATGAAATGACTAATGAAAATTATCTGCCTCCCCCCAATTAAAGAACAATATGTGAAAGACACACTTATCAAGAGATTTGCCACAGAAATGACCAAGTACATTTAAAATAATGCTGTCCTTAAGCACATCTGGAACACCTTTTACATCTCTTTGTAAATCAGCATTCACAGTACTTGCAGAGTTTAGAAAAGTTATTTAATGTCTCTCAATCTTAATTTTCCTTATCCGTAAAATGAGGGTATTGGACTAGATGATCTCTAAGACTTATTTCAGCATTAAAACTGTCCCTTCAAACAATATTAGTGAACACTACTCAATAATAAACAACACTAAGTACATATAACACACTTTAAAAAAATATCATCACAAATGTGAAGATATGTAAAAAGCCCCAACAGAAATAAAAGCTTGTAAAATAAATTGTACTCTACAAGGTGACTCTTTACTTATAGTCATGATGCCATTTCAAAAGAATTACTAGCTGAGCATGTTAGTTATTACTTTTTTAAAGAACTTACATTGAACACGTACTTTTCCTATTCAACCCAATTCAAAATTGTCACAGATAATTTTACAAGTAAGAAAACTGTGCTCCAGACAGAGGTGAACTACTCCAAGTCACAAAGTTGGTCAATCACAGATCTGTGATGAGAACCTAGGTTTCTCAACTCCAAGTTAAGTGTTCTTCACATCACATCATCTTTTTTGTTACTTTGGAACAGAAGAGGCTGTTAAGAGGGAAGGGAAGAAGAAAGGTGGTTCTTCTGTAGACTAAAAATATAATGCTCAGTTGAAGGCAGACTGCAGACCAAGAAAGTCATTGTCAAAGAATCTTTTTTCAGTCTCACAATGAGTTATTAAGAGCTTGAACTTCCTCTCTGATAACGTGCTAATAAATATATCTGAATTAACTTTTTACTAAATTTACTTGGATAAAAAAGCTAGTGCAATTTAAGAGCACTGTTTTTCTCTAATGCTAAAGTTCATTTAACCCATGTGAAAAAGTTTGTTAACTACAATCCTTAGGATAATAGAGAAGATTCTAAGGAACTACTAGTTAGCATGCCTGTCTTGGTATAAAGACTTTATTCTCTCCATTTTTTTAAATAAAAGGATACCATCTATAATACTGCCTCTCAAGGGGTTGTCATGCAGATGAAATGAGACACATGAAGCACCTTACAAACTTTGAAGGATCACATCAACATTAACTATCATTCTCCTCTCTGTATCCTGATATCAGAAGCCTCCAGTTTTCACTCAGTAAATACACTACTTAGCACTGAATAATAAGGTAGTTGTCTAATTTAGGAGGTTTCCTAGCTCATGCTTACCTCACTTCACTCATTCCATTCGGACTTCATGAACTCCCTTCCTGTCCTTCACAAACACCGCTGTCTCCAGCTTCTTCCTGGAACCCACTCTCCTCTGCCTCTGCCTCTCACCTCTAGTTTCCTTCAAAGCCTACACTCCTTACTCAGGGTCTTTTCTGGTTCTCCCACCTGCTACCTTAACTTCCCATAAAACTGTCTTTTACCTATCCTTATGTGTGTACATGTTGCCTCCCTGAGGAGAAAGCTTCCTGAGAGCAGGGCTATTTCAATCGCCAGTGCTAGCAAGGTGCCTTGCATGTACAAGACGCTGAATAAACCGCCTGTTGGTTGACTGAACAATGCCCACAACAATCCTGCCATCGAGCAGTAAGACAAGTGTTAAAGCTTCTTTCTTGCAGTTCCTCTGGAGTCAGCACAGCACCGACGTACAAAACGCAACAGAGTGCTGTTAACTTTTGTGGGTCAGCCCTGTCCTTTCGGCTCTAAGCTCCCTGTGTCCAGAAACCCTTCGCACATTCCTGAACAGTCCAGAAGTCCTGGGAGAGAGCTCAGACCGTGGTCCCAAGACAGACGACACGAGACAAACGGGACAAAGACTGTTCAAGTTCTGTGCCTCCGCCCCGGGGCTCCCTAACTCTCCGCCAGGTAAGAGCGCTTCGGGGGCCCCTCGGCACACTCCACGAGGGCTCCCCAAGGACTTAGTCTTACCTATGTTGATGGTGGCCTGTCTGCTGATCACTTCGTGGGACAGCGGGGTCAGCTTGGTGACGTCCTGCGGGGAAGCGCGTTAGATTGAATCGCTTTGTAGAGGCCAGCTGTCACCGCCCCCTCCTCCTCCCGACCTCCTCCACACTGATCCCAACCCCCACCTTCCGGACCCCCTGAGGTTTAGACGCGTAGCTCTCCGGATTACTTCCGATGTGTCTCGTTCACCGAGCTGTTGGCGCCCCTCAGGCCAAGATCCCTGCCCTCCGTCCGTCTGTCTGCCCGGGGCTTGGCCAGGCCTGGCCCCCGTCCCGTCTCCCCCTCCCCAAGGCTCCGGACGTGCGCCCCCAACGCAAACTGCTGGCTACAAAGTTCAGGGGTTCCAACCCTAACCCCGGGTCCCCCTCCCGCCTCTCCGCCGGCCTGGCGCCAGCGCAGGCCGGACACCCGGCTCCCGGGCCGCCCCTGGCCGAGCCGGCGCCGCCTCCCCCCAAACCCGCCGCCCTGCCCCGCCGCCTCGCCCGGCCCGGCACGAACACGCCCCCGCTGGGTCTCTCCCACATCCAGAACCGTGCGGGCGCTCGGCCGAGCGAGCGGACTCACCAGGGTGGTCAGGTCCTGGCGAGACAGATGGGGCTGCCCCAGAGTCACTCCCGGCTCGTCACCCGCCATCTTGCTCCGAAAGGAAGTTGGGTGCCCCTGGAGCCGCCTGATGCCGCTTAAGCCCCTTTATAGGGAGAGCGGGAAAGCCCCCAAGACCGGACGAAGAGAAAGCCGTCGCCATTCACGGTCTCTCCGGCTCCGATTTCAGCGCTGGCGGGCTTCTTACTAAGGCGAGCGCGGAGAAATCTAACTCCGGCTGCCCGAGGACCCCGGGGACATTTGAGCAGGCAAGTCCTTCGGGCAGCCCTGGCAAAGGCCCCAGGGAGGCGGAAGGCGAGGCCGCCGGGCGCGTGTCTGCCCGGCCGAAAGCCACTTCCGCTTCCGGCGTCACTGGCCGGTCCGCTTCCGGAGCCGGCGGATGGTGGCAGAGGAGGCCCCGCCCGCCCCGGGCGGCCCGCGTGGGCCGCGCTTCTCGCTTCCTGAGGCTCCCTCCTTTCCACCCTCTTGTCCGCGGGGTCCTTTCTCCCGAAGTCTCTCCTTCCGGCCCCCTCCCACCCCTCCGTCCCCTTGCCCGCCGGCTCCCGCCCGCCCAGCCCGGCCTCGCCCCTCGGCTTCCTCGGCCCCGCACCCCAAAAGAAAGGCCAAACGGACAAAATCCCCAGATAAGGAAACGGTTGTACCGAAAATGGGTTTCTTTGAGTCCCCTTGGGTCGCTTTGACGAGGTCTGCGGGCAGCCGGAATAGCGGACGCCGCCTGGGAAGTAAATGACAAGAGCAGGAGATGGGGGGCGGGGTGCATTTTACCGAGGAGCGCCTTTAGGCTTTTACGTTCCGTAACTGTTGGGCGTTGGGTGAGGGGAAGGCACGGGGGTCGCAGGCCCTCTCCTTCTTGAGCCTGTGGTGTTGTCCACGCTGTGTACGCTGGGTTACTAACCTTGGCGCTGAAGGAGTCCTGAGGGAAGCGCAGGGCTCTGCCCTCGGGCAGCCTAGGGTCCAGGAAAGTAGCAGAAAACAGAGCCGAGTCCACCTGGCGGGGTGAAGAAGGACTCCTCCAAGAGGCTGAGTTTGGAAAAGTAAGTAGGGTTCCTTTAGGCATAGATTGACTG
Organism: Potorous gilbertii; assembly: GCA_028658325.1. NCBI lineage: Eukaryota > Metazoa > Chordata > Mammalia > Diprotodontia > Potoroidae > Potorous > Potorous gilbertii. The sequence goes on from CM053771.1 coordinate 374,769,403, forward strand.
AAAAGTAGGAGGAAAGTTATTGCAGCAAAGCCAAGCTGTCAGCCAGCGAATGGCGAGGAGGAGACCTTTCCTTAAACCACGTTCTACTTCGGATGGACTGGGCGTCAGTCTTGATTTTCCTGGTTCACCGAAGATGTTGACAATTACTATTAATAAGCGGATACAATAAAACTCCCTTGTCTGATCAAAAATGGCAATAGAATAAGATGTTTAAAGACTATCGCTTTTGACGTTAATTGTAGTACTCCATAAATGTCAGAACCACTTTTCTGTCTCTCAAGCCTGGGACCCATCCCTTCCTCCTTCCTCCTTGGTAGTCTGTTTTTTCCTTGGCGTCCTTATCAATATCCTGTCCTTTCTCCTACCTGTCTAACCGTTTCTCAGTCTCCTTCATGTCCTGCTGGCTGGGCCTGATTCCTCTCTAGGACTTTGTTCTGGCTCTCTTTTCTCTACAATCCTTTTTTTAGGGATGTCCTTAACCCCAGTAGGATAATTTGTAAACCCTGTGCAACTCAAATCTATCTAGCCCTCATTTCTCAGCTAAGAGAGCCAGAGTTGCATAACCAACTGCCTATTGGGCCTCTCTGAATATCCCATAGGCATGTTAAACAGATAATGTCCAAATCCTGATCATCTTTTGCCCTAAATTTACCCTACTTCCTAACTTTATTTCTGGTAAAGCCTCCACCATTCTTCCAGTCACCCAAATTCAGAGCCTTTAGAATCATAATTTACCTTTTTTCTTTCTCCTTCAAACCGTATTACTCCACTCAATTGCCAGATCTTACTGGAGTGTTGCATTTGTTCTATTTTCTCCATTTACCTTGTTTAGGCCTATATCACCTCTCCCCAGTACTATAAATGAATAAAAACATTTAGTAAAGAGTTATATGAGCAGCTAGGTGGCTCAGTGGATAGACTGCAGGGCCCAAAGTTAGGAAAACTCATCTTCCTGATTTCAAATCTGGCCTCTGATAACTTACTAGCTGCGTGACCCTGGACAAGTCACTTAACCCTGTTTGGCCCCATTTTCGTAGCGCAAAATGAGCTGCAGGAGGAAATGGCAGACTACTGCAGGGTCTTTGCCAAGAAAATCCCAAATGGGGTCACAGAGTCAGACGAGACTGAAAATGACTGAAGAATGACAAAATTCAGCAAACTCCCATGGCTTCTTGTCGCTTTCAGGATCAAATGTAAAAAAAACCCTTTGGCATTCAAAGCCTTTACTTTCCTAGACCTTTTCCACCATGGACTCTGTGATCCAGTGACACCAGCTTTCTTGCTCAAATAAGACACCTCCTCTCCTGATTTATGCGTTTTCACTCCAGATTTATGCATTTTCATTGGCAGTCCAAATGCTTGCAGTATTCTTTTTCATCGGTCACCTGGTCTCCCTGGCTCTCTTTAAGTTCCAGTTGCTATCTCACCTTCTATCACTTTATGTATCTCTTATCTTTTTTAATACTAGTGCCTTCTATCCTCTGATTATCTTCAGTTAATCCTGTTTACATTTTTTGCACATAGTTGTTTGCAAGTTGTTTTCCCCATTAGACTGTAAATTCTTTGAAAGCCTGTAACATTTTTTTTTTGCTTTTGGTTTGCTTTTGTTTTTTGCCTTTTTTTTCTTTGGCATCCTCAGAGCTTAGCAAAGTACCTGACACATGGGAAGCAATTAATAAATGTTTGTTGACTGACTCATAACAAGGTCCTATCAGGATTTGAGATTAACTGAATGTCAACAAAGAGCCCTCCTCCCCTACCCAAGTAATAATGCTAGGTGGAGGTTCTTCTGAGGGGTCAGAACAGTCCTGAAATACCAAGAACCATAAAAGCTGAAGAACTCTAGAAAGGGCCTGAGAACATAGAAGGGCAGGGGAGTTCCCCCTGACTGGAGAAAACCAGTAAGCTGAGTTATATGGAGATTAGAGAGAGGTATCATGAAGAGTAGGTAGTGATCAATTAATCATCAAGCATTATTAAGGACTTACTATGTGCCGGGCATCGCTGGTGCTGGAGTTATAAAGACAAAAATTGAAATCAACCCAAGTCCCAAAGGACATATATCCTTATTGGATATGGAAACAATGTGGGAGTAAGCACTTGTTTTTTAGAGAGGTCCTCTGCTAGAACCAGACCAGCAACATTGAAATTGTCACCCTTGGAGTCAGTAGTTTGGGGATCACATGGATTTAAGGGTCACAATAAGTAAGCTGTGGATTTTTCTGCAGTCTCCTTTCTATGCTACGTGTGCTGTTAGGAAGCTGCTTCAAGTAGATTGTAGCCAGATTGCTTGGAAATGTAGAGTTGGACAGTTGAATACAGTGTTTTTTCAGGATTCTGATTAAGGTCTCTGAGCTAATAAACAGAGAAACAGTGTCCAAAAGTAACCTAGACCTTTCATGTTACTGGGTATCTTCTCAAAACTGTTACACAACTGTTAATAAGGTGGATGCATTCCAGTGACACTTTCTTTTCAAAAAAAATCATTGCCACAAACTGAAATAACATAGAAATTATAGAGATGTGGTCTGGAATATTCAAGTAATAAACCCATTTAAAATGCATTCGCATATTTTATTTTTATATCACCATAGTTCCTTCTTCCCCCATTTCCGAGTCATCCCTTATTTATAGTAAAGGGATAAAAAGAAAAAAAGTTCAGCAAAGCTAATCAAGCTTATTTAGTCCTCCGTCCTCATCACCCCCTGCAAAGAGATGTAGCCACCTGCATTATCATATCTTTTCTTCTAAATCAAGTAGGATTATTGTAATTATTCAGTTTTCAGCTTTGATTTCCTGTGATTCTTTCTATTTGCATTTTCGCAGTCACTGTGAACCTTATTTTCTTGGTTCTGCTTATTTTGCTTTGCAGTCATTCCTAGAAGTCTTCCCCTGCCTTCATGTAATAATCATCATTTCTTATAGTGCAGTAATGTTCCATTGTGTCCCTATATCACAAGTTGTTTAGCCATTTCCTAATTGATGATTATTGATTTTGTTTCCACTTCTTTGCTATAAACAAAAATGGTGCTATTAATATTGTTGTACCTATTGGATTTTCTATGTTGATCTCCTTGCAAGTGTAGGTCTTACAAGTACAATCTTTGGAGTAAAATGTCTGTCAACAAGTATCTTAATTATTGCCACTGCATTTCTCTTTTCTGCCTTTCTAGATAAAACTAGCAGCATTCTCTGGCTTTTTTGCTACTCCTGCCCTATTGTCCTGCCTCTAAGAAAAGTCACTTGTCTGTAGATTATACCAGCAGTGTCCCCTGAGCTGAAACCCAGCTCATCACCAAGTACCTTTCATACTTTATGGAGATACTGCAAATACCTTCCCAGAAGGCTGCTGCTTTTAACTCGCTTTATGCTCAAGAAGACATTTTTTTAAATTATTGTTTTAAGAAGATTTACTAATTAATTATTACTGTATTTCACTTCATTTACAACCTTGCTACTGTTTCTAGATTCAGCTCTGGCTCCGTTCTTTAGCCCAGTTCCAAAAATTAAAACGCAGTACCGAAGTCTGCATTGCTTCATCTAGAGAATCTGAGCAATTTCTAGGTTTCTTCATATCTTTAAATAAACATGGAGCCCTATGGAGCTGCCATTCCCCCTTTACTATCACTTCTATTTCATCCCCATGTCTCTTCATACATTTTACATGTAAAATTTTGTTATTGTTGTCCTTTATTTTTTCCGGAAATGTCTGTTGAGGTGTTGGATTTTGTTTTTTAAGTTCTAGTTTGTTGGTTTTTAAGAGATTGTACCTTTATAGAACTGTAAGTGGTATACTACGGTTCTAATATTTCGCTGTTACTTTTCAGTGGTTCTTTGAAAACATAAGGAACAATTATCTCATGTTATAATTTTTAGGGAATTTGTATCTAGATACATGTAAAACTAAAAGCAATAAATTTACTTTACTTCAATATGTTCTTTTTTACCCCTTTGTGCTATAGCTTTGAAGTTTCCTTTATGTACCTTGTCCAAAGGAAAAATAAATATCTACTTTTTTTGCATTCTTATAATTAGGGGGTTTAAAATAAGGGGTTTACTTTTTTTTAATTAGTCTAGCTAGAAGTTATCTAAGAAAAGCAAAACCTGTACTGGACAAAACTAGAAATATTGATTACTTTTATTTCCATATATATGTTGGTGGCATGGCAAATTTTTTTTTTGGGCAGCTACGTTTTTTTAACTCTTCCATTATCTCTTTATTCCAATCCAAGGGGCTTCAAAGACTTTCTAGAGCCTTTGATTTTCATAACGTAACAAGAATTGATGGGGTGCTTGGCTGCATGTAATTGGGCCCCAATTCTAAAATCATGTTTCTCTTTAAAAATCACATTTCTCCCTAGACTCAAAATACTATCTCAGGCAGTTTCTCCCCAGCCCAAGGACACAGCCAGGCCTAGCAACAATCGTTATCTCCTTTCCTGTTGTAGTAGTCAGCTGCACCTATAGAACTCATTAGTTCGAACCAGCTGTGTACTGAACTGGCTGGGTACTGAATCATAACAACATTACTACTCACTGACCAATCATATGTATTCTAGACTTAGACATACCTATACTTCCTTATATTAATCTTGTTTAAGAAGACATTGACAAGAGAAGCCTGGTTTGTCCTGGTCAGCCCTGACGTGATTGATTTAATGACTTTTCAGGCCTAAAACCACACCTCCAGGTAGCCTCCTGCTTGGGCCATTTCCCGAAGAATTTTGGGTAAAATACTTGCACCAAAAGTGCATGTTCCTTTAAGAACTGACCACTCCTTAACCACTCCCTAACCCCACCCCAAAACACCTAGTAATCATATTTGGCACAAGTAATACTATAGAATATCCTATATAAACTTTCCCAGTACCCCTTTAAGGTTGCAGGTTCCCTAAGAATGCTTGCCTGCTGAAAAGAGTAGTAAATCTTTACCTTGACTTTGATAGTGCTTAAGTTTGTGAATTCTTCTCCAGATGACCTGCCCCTGGTACCCTGGTCTTTGGGGGGGGAAGTGTCTCACACTCCCCTTTCCAGCCCTCATCAGAATGATATATAATAATATTAAGACTTCAGTTTTAAAAGTGAGAGTTAGCTCAGTACTTATATTCATTGTTTAAGAGTTATACATGAATGACTACATTTATTCTTTAATACCAGGGGATATTTGAGGACCTGTTATACTTTAGTGAGGGAAAAAAAAGGAAGGCTTTTGACTTGAGCCCTCTTTTCTCTCTTTCTCATCACTCCTTACCATCATCTGATCTCCTCTTCTAGTCTCTGATGAAGTGACCCTACCTCTAAACAAGGTCAACACATTTATATGTATTCTGGATCCTACATCCCCTTCCATCTTCTTCAGCTGATTGTCTCTAGGATCATCTGCACTCTCTAATCTTGAGTCTCTCCCTCAAATGAGCCTCTTGGCCCCATTCTTATAGAAAGCTCATACTTAATCCCGCCACCCCCTTAAGTCTCTCCTCCCTTTTTCAAACAAACTCCTAGGAAGCATTGCCTAAATTTCCTGCTTCCCTTTTCTTTCTTCTCATCAATTTCCCTGTCAGTTACAATCTGGCCCCTGACCTTAATCTAAAACTACTCTCTTCTTAGTTAATTAGCAGTCTCTTAACTGCTAAATCCAGTGGCCTTTTCTCAAGACTAATCCTTCAGCTCTGTTTAATACTGTTGACCGCCCTCTCCTCTTGATACTCCCCTACCTTTTTTTTAAGAGACACTTTAATGTTGGTTCTCCTCTTACCTACTCCTTTACAGTTTCATTTGCTGATTTATCATCCATATCATGTCTCCATTTTGGACACACTGAGGGCTCTTAGACTTCTTTTCTCTCTTTATGCTATCTCACGTGGTTACCTCATCAGTTCTCATGGAATTGATTCATCTCTGTGCCAATAACTCTTAGTTCTATATATTCACCTCTACTCTTTCTTCTCAGCTACAATCTGGTATCACTAATTGCCTAGTATACGTTCGTTTTCAAAGGTAGTTCAGTCAAGGATGTTTTGTAGACGTCTTGAACTCAGCATGTCTAAGACAGATTTCATTCTCTTTTGCCCCAAACCAATTCCTCTTCTAAACTTAGCCATTTCTGTCAAGGGTCCTGCCATTCTTCTTATCACCTAGATTTGCAACTGTGGTGTTATCCTTGACTCTTTCCTTGATTCATCCCACAAAGTTATCAGATCTACCTTTGTGACAGTTCTTGTTTAAGTCCCTTCTCTACTCACACAGCCATCACCCTAGTTTAGGCCTCTGTCATATCTCATGTGTACTACTACAAGACCCTTCTAATTGGTTTTCCTATTTCAAGTCTCTCCCTTCTTCAATATATCCTCCACATAGTTGTGGTTATAGTACTAAAGCATATCTCTAATCATGTCACTCCCTTCCTCAGTAAAGTCCAGTGGCTCTCTGTCACTTCTAAGATCAATATAAATTCCTCTTTTTGTCATTTAAAACTCTTACAATCTGGCCTAAGCCTACCTTTCCAGCCTTATTACACATTACTTTCTTTTATATTTTTTTTAGTCCAGCTAAAATGACCTCACTGTTCCCCAAATACAACTCTGCATCTTCCATACCTGCACTTTTGCTCTAGTTGATCCCCATGCCGACAATGTACTACTTCTTCCCCTCTATTTCTTGGAAGTCACCAGTTGCCTTCAAGACGGAGCTCCAGTGATACCTTATATATGAAGCCTTTCTTGATCTTTCTCCCTAAATACTAATGCCTTCTCACCCCGCAAATTATTGTCTGTTTTGTATATACCTACATGTGTATGTGTTGTCTTCCTGAATAGAATGTAAGCTCTTTGAGGTCAGAGACTGTTTCACTTGAGTCTTTCTATCCCCAACATCTAGCCCAGTGACTGGCACATAATGATATTTTATAAATTCTTGTGGATTAATATTTTATGTCTTTTTAAATCATACATATATATACATTTAGTGTTTTGAGGATTGCTTAGGAGACTCCTAATCAAATGAATCTTATTTGCTTATTAAAATCACAGGACATAAGGGGCAGGTAACAAAGACAATGAGATGTAACGGTATGAAATTTTAAGTATTTCATTTGTATGTGAAGGATTAGGAAATGCATTTGAGGATTGGCTGTATGCCTTTTCTATATCCATTCAATGATGTGGGAGAATAGAAGAGGCTAAAAGTTTACAATGGGGAAGCCAGGATATTTAGAAACAATAGGGATAAGAACTAGCTATGGAGGAATAATTTAGCTCTTGAAGACTTGATTGTGCCTCTTGCAAAATATAATAAGGGGAAAGAAGGTATTCTTAGGAATGGTGTCTTACTGTGGAAGCATATAGCTACAGGCAACATGCTTGTACAGAGTCTAGGAGAGGAATTCAAAGATTCTTGAATTCTGATTTCCAACCCTTTTTTCAAGAGGAGAGAACTTTGTGCTTGGGCTAGGGTGTTGCTGTCTGAAAGATGAGCGGCCTTAATGTTAATGTCCCAAACAATTATAAGATTTGCTGCTGGTCCTAGAGCAGCACCTAGCTCTTTCTGAAGGGCCAAAGTCAAGGATTACAGTTGATCCAGAAGCTGGAAGCTGCTGAAACAGCAGTGTACCTTCATTCTACCCCAGCCACCCATAAGGACCAATCACTAACAAACATTTATTTAGTGTCTACCCCGTTCCAGGCACTGTTCTAGATGCCAGAGATACAAGTATAAAGAATGAAACATTCCCTACTTGCAGATTATCATACCCTGATCTTATCAGTCACCAAGAATTTTACCTCCATAATCCATCATTCTGAAGTTCTTATCTATGCCTATAAGCTCTTTCCAGCTCTCTCTCCCGGTGTTTCAGTGCTACCAATTTAGTTTGTTGTTGGCTGCTAGTGTAGACGTTGTTATCTGCCACTACTATTCCTTGACTTATATCTTGCCACTGGACTCTGAAGGAGAGAGTGAGACTGGTGACTTTGCACAACTCCGCCTCCCTTAAATCCAATTCACACGCCATATACCAAGACATTAACTTGCTGCTGATTTTAGTCCTCTGTAAGAATGAAGGATTAACCATAGTTGTTTCCAATAGAATATAAGCACCTTCAAGGCCAGGGAAATTTTACTCTTGTTTTTGAATACCCCATGCCTGATATGTAGTTGTTGAGATGTTTCAGTTGTATCCATCTCTTTGTGACTCCATATGGGGTTTTCTTGGCAAAGATACTAGTTTGCCATTTCCTTCTGCAACTCATTTTACAGATGTGGAACTGAGGCAAACAGGGTGAAGTGACTTGCTCAGCGTCCCACAGCTACTAAGTGTCAGAGGCCAGATTTGAACTCAGGAAGGCGAGTCTTCCTGGTTCCAGGTTCCAAGTCCAATGCTCTATCCATTATGCCACCTAGTTGCCCTTATATAAGTATATGGTAGGTGTTTAATAAATGTTTGTTGATTGAATTATTGAGGTTTTCTTGAGAGGCAGGATGGTATTTTGGAAGAACTAGCACTTACTAGTTGTGTGACCCTGAGTAAGTCATTTTGCCTCTTCAGTTGTCTTACTTGCAAAATGGGGCTGGTTAATAATATTTTCAGTTTTTACTTACAGGGTTGTGAGGAAAACCAAGTTGTAAATGTTAAAACTCTATAGAAAGGTGGACTCTTATTATTACTGCTGTTCGTTGATAGCAGCAGGGTTAGCAGAGTCAAGAATGTCAGTTACTTTATAAATGTTAGCTATCATTATCATGATATTAAGTAATATCATTTGAAAATAAACCTATAGTATTTTTAAGTTTTTAACTTTAACCACCAGGGGGGATTCTTGTTCGTCGTTTTTTACTGGGTGAGGCTAATGACATCTTGATGTTGGGGTCAAGGTACATCTCTTCCCAGTGGTGTTGTTCATCCTTCATTCTAGTTATGGAAGAGGACTGATGACATCATGAGGGTGATATCTTGACTTCCATGTGAATTGGATATAAGCAAGGCAGAGTTGCACAAAGGTGTGTCAACCTTGCTCTGTCTGCCAAAGTGATTGAAATTCAGTTGCGAGACAGAAATCAAGATGACTAAAAATGGCTCAGGATGCAATGGATGACCTTGCTGTCTTTGATGCCTGGCCAAACTCTAAAAACTCCATAGCATGTACTTCTGCCAATTTCATGTCCCACTGGAACAAATTGTTCTCATCTGCCTATTCTGATGGAAGTTTTCACATGCTTGCCGCAGACATCCCCCTCTGTTACCCTTAACTTGGTTTAGCCTATCTGCCAAGATGATTTTGCCAGGGTATGACCACCAAGCATGTTTCTTGCAGCTACAAGTAAGAAGTCGGTAACAGGGGGATACCAAAGGTAGATGAGCAGCCCTGGAAAGGGCTCAGCTAGTCCTCACACCAGAAGTGTTAGCTCTCTCTAAACATCCTACACATGCTTACCATGGGATATTGTGTCCAACTGCCTGACCTTATTTGTTGGTAAGTTAAATGCTAACAGTTCCATGCTCACTTCAACAGTTGAGTACTCCCAGCAATGCCAGAGGGTGGTGTGAGGGTAATGTCAAGTTCTCTGCAGTTCTCAGAGCATTAGTTACTTCTGTATCTTAGCTCAGGAATGTGTTGGAACTAGCTCAAACAGGCTAGGGCAAATTGATGATTAAATTTTCATTGTGGGCATTATGCCTTGGAAATAGGCAAGTGTTACATCTCAGGACTTTAATTATTGTTTTGTTGATTGTCTAGAATCTCTAGACTTTAAGAAAATGATGGAGAAAATGTTAATAATGCAGATTAAACTTTAAAATGCATCACATGTACATTTCCTCCCAGAGATCCAGTTGTTGAACATTTTTGGGCATAATCCTGCCCTATACCTTTTTTTGATTATAGACATGTACAGGTAGTATGGATTTTTTAGATTCATCCATTTAAACTCTTATGACTCATGGTGCTCCTGCCCCTTAGAAAACTCTAGGCTGATCCTTTCAGTGATATTTTTATGGACTTCTAACACACACAGAGCATAATAGAGCCAGTCACATAAGGAAGTATATGTTCTTTTCATATATGGAAAAAAAGAAATACTAAATACATAAAAAACAACCACTGTGAAGGCTGAAAGCCCATAGCTTATCTCAGATCTAGTCAGCCCAAACCAGGTGCTGTCTGTAGGTATGTCCTCAAATTCAGGAATTCAAGGAACACAGTTCAGATCCTTAAATTTAGACTGCACCCAAAGAAAACTCAGGCATTTAAGAGACTTAGTTTAGGGACTTAGATTTAGACCTCCTCAATTCTACTGTAGGAGTATGTGTTGGGGTGTGTGTCATATCTGGAATCATCCACTCAAGAAGTCCCCAAGTACTGAAGGACTCAGCTGAATCCTCCCTTTCTCACTCACTATGATGCTGGCTAGAGCAGAACTCTAAATGGTTTTTGCTGTACTGACACTATCAGGTTCCAGGGAAAGGCTTGGCACAGCAAATGGTTGATCGGCATTACATAGTTTATTTCTAAGCAATCTGGTAAGAAGACAAACAAAATGCCTTTCCCTCACCTCCATCTTCTAAAGTCCCCTCTCTGTTCTAGCTTCTCAAATTTGCACATAGTCCGGTGGTTGTTGTCCTTTGCTCTCAAAGAGGACCAAAATGACATCACCATGATAAAGTGAAGTTTCATTGTGTACAACTGTGGCTGATCAGACCAATTCAAGCTCAGAATGCTGTGCCATAGCTTGGGCACAGATAGTCCATGTGAATATTTGGGGTGGTTATTCCAAATTTGTGCATCCTACATTTCCTTTGTGCTGTTTCAATTCTGCTTTGCTCATAGAACACAGCACCTTTTCTGATATGGGCATGCCATGCTGACTGATCCTGGGCCAGTGTCTCCCATGTTGCACAATCAAATCCAAAGTTCTTGAGACCTTGAGAGTGTCCTTGTATCACTTCTTCTGACCACCGTGTGATCGCCTGCAAGACAATCTATTCCCTTTACCTTTATAGAGATGGACAATGGAGGCATCCTTAAACTCCTGGAGGATAACTTCCTCTTGCCATATAACTTGGAATATTTCAGTCAGCTTTTGTGTGAGCAATGGTCATGTGCTTTGCTACATGAAAGGAGCCTAATGGCCCTCCAGACCTCTTCTTCAGTTGGAAGTATAGCTAAGGAGGGATTGACTTCAACCTGAGGTAAATGGTCAGTGGCCTCAGCATTAATTGATCATTGTCTGGTGAGAACACTACGGAAGTGTTCGTCCATCTGTCTGGGATCATGTCTTGTCACTAATTAATGTGGCTCCATCAGCACTGAGTAGCTGTGATGCACCATAGATTTTTGGTCATATTTTATGCTGATAGTAACAATCCAAAGAGATTTCATGATTCCCTGAAAGCTATTTATGCACAGTCTGTGACCTAGATCACTTCCATCTCACGTCTATTTCTCTATTGTCTTAGAAGCCCAGAGAAAGCTTTGTGGGCATACATACTTTCAACGGGTCAGAGCTCCTCAGTTAAAACACCTAACATAGTTGTGCAGTTGTTTTACAGGAGGTAGAGTATCTTGTTTGAGCAACAGCAAGGGTGCTGGTGTCACTGGATCACAGAATACATGGTGGAGAGTAAGGTGTAAAAAGTCTGGGAAAGTAAAGGCTTTGAATGCCAAAGAAAGGATTTTATATTTGATCCTGGAAGTGATAGGGAGCCATGGGAATTTATTGAATTTTGTTATGTTTCAGTCTTCTTTGGTCATGTCTGACTCTGACCCCATTTGACATTTTCTTGTTAAAGACACTGGATTGCCTTGCCATTTCCTTCTGCAGCTCATTTTACAGAGGAGGAAATGGAGGCAAACAGTGTTAAGTGACTTGCCCAGGGTCACATAGCTAGTCTGAGGCCACATTTGAACTCAAATCTTCTTGACGCCAGGCCGTGTTATGTTCACACACCTAATACAGAGGTGTTAACCAGGAAAGTCCCAATAACAAATGAAAGCACTGAGCAGAGCTATCTCCTTATTTCTAAAACGAAGATGTTAGACTACATACTATGACTTTAAAATTTAGATTCTATGTGCTTCAGAGGTAATTCCTTCCTCACACTTTTAAAAGTCTCTTGGTTTTTTCAGTGTGGAATGGCTATCCCTTCCTTATTTATTTTCATGTGGTCAGTTTCTGCAAAATGTATACGTATATTCTTTTGGTCTGCTGAAAATTAGTTGTTGTTTGCTATCTTCCTAGAGAAAAGTACTATGAAAGGCTTTTAAAATTGTTCACATGATTTCATTTTACCTGGATGTTGGCTTATAGTCTAAACTCTAATCTGAAAAGTGAAAAACAAAAAACTATAATGGCATTTATCCTCTATATTTGATAATAATAAATCTCTTAATTTAATGTGCTTTTGGAGTAGGAACGCTGACCTTCAAGTATTTTCTTCCTGTCCTTTCCTTCACTTTTTCTAGAAGAAAACTAATATTAATAGATTTATAAAACAGCTATAAATGGCACTTTCATATTTCAGGAAAAAACGGAGGCCAAGAAAAACTGACATTTTTTAACAGCTCTAATTAGCATCTGGGTGTTGATATGTAAATAAATATTGAAGGTGACTTGCCTACTCCATATATTCTGAAATTTTCTTCCATTTTCTTTTGGCGCAGATAGAAATAGAGCAGTGTTTTTAGATTGCTCAAATCATTTCTCTTAATGGTGCGTATGTGCCATTTTCTATAAATTATCCACCACTGGGAGATGTACAGTGCTGAATATGTAATTGTTGTGCACTAAGCTGAATGGAAATGTGATGCAATCCTTCAGCGCAAGTTGCCTGATAAAAATGATGTCATTGAATGCAGGTGGAATCACTTTTAAAACACAACTGCGCCCATCCTCCCACCGCCTTCCCTAGACCCTCCCGTCCAGGGCGGCCGGCCTCTTCGGTACCCGCAGGGGCTGCCCAGGGTGGCATGACAAACACCTTTGCCCACTGGCACAGGAGTCAAGGGTCCGGCGCGTACACGCAGAGCGTGGCAGCATCCCACAGAACAAACGCTGGCCAGTTTTAGAGCCATCGTGGAAGCCCTTAAGGACGCTGCCCGGGCCGGGCTCCGCAAGCTCGGAGAGGGGTACCCTTGAGGGGCATCCCGGGGCTCCCCGGGGCTCGGGGCCGGTCGACCTTCTTTATTGGGTGGCGGCCATTCATTTACGACAGGCCCATTTCCCATAAGGGGATAGCAGGCGGGGACTCGATGACGGGATGACAACGTGGGCCGCGCCACCCCGGGCCCTTCCGCTCAAGGTCCGGGCACTCCCGAGCCCGGTCAGGCTCGTGCCTCGGGCCCGCAGGTGGCGGCGGCGGCGGCGGAAGTGACGCACGCGCGGTGCCCGGCGTTCGACAGAAAGATGGCGGCGCTGGCGCTGGACCAGGGGGAAGGTAAACACCGGTCAGGGCTGCTGTTGGTGCTCTGGGCAAACTAGTCTCTCTTCCTTCCGCCCTCTTTCGCAGCCTCGCGGCCTTTCCGGGAACGAAGGAGGGAAGGGGCCGGGGGATGCCTCCCCCTCCCTCTCGCCGCTCCCCACCCCCTTCCCCTCCTCCCTCCACCCGTCGCGGGTTTCTCCCTGGGAGTGTGTGTCTCGGCGGCGGAGCCTGAAAGGCCCGGCTGAGGGGCGGGCGGCCCGGGGAGGCCCCGCGGTCCGGGGGAGGCCCGGGGGAGGCGGCGGCGGTGCGGGGCCGGCCCGCGGAGGAGCGGCCTCGGCCTCCGGCGTGGCCGAGCGCCGGACCCCGAGGGAGGCCGGGCCCGGGGGAGGCCGGAGCCGAGGGAGGCCGGGCCCGGGGGAGGCCGGAGCCGAGGGAGGCCGGGCCCGGGGGAGGCCGGAGCCGAGGGAGGCCGGAGCCGAGGGAGGCCGGGCCCGGGGGAGGCCGGAGCCGAGGGAGGCCGGCCGGGCGCCCCCCCAGCGGAGCCGCTGCTGCAGGTATCGTCGTTACTGTCGTTACTCGGCCCTCGGAGCGACGCTGGGGGCCCCGGGGCGAGGACGGGGTGGGGGACCCTGGGACACTGAGTGGCTCGTTTGTCCCCAGGGCAGGGACGGCGGGGGCCGCAGCCACCCCAGCAGCCGGCGCGCAGGCTCCCCCCACGCTGGCCTCCTCGAGGTGCCCCGGCCCCGGCCTGGAGGGAGGAGCCCCTGTAGAGGTGAGCGGCGGCGGCGGAGGAGGAGGGGGAGGAGGACGACGAGGAGGAGGGCGCAGTCTGCATGGCCTCTTCTGCCGAGTACCAGGACGCCCGCGAATCCCCATGGCCGAGGCGTTTTTCCTGATGCAGACGCCAGTCCACTCGTAACTGGACCGAGCCCCCCGAGGTGCGTATCCTGCCCCCGCCCAGGCTGTGGGAGAGAGTTGATAGAATTGGAAACATTTCGGTAAGAATCCTAATCGAAGTCTTAATTGTATTGAATTCATAGCTTCTCCTGTGTTCGGATCCTGAAAGTGTCATTAGCTTTGTGTTCATTAAAATGGTGCAGGTTTATATTTCCTGTGATGAAAGCACTTTTTTTAAACCCAAGGCCCGTAGCTGTCCATGAGTTGCTTTTCTTAGGAGTCATGCAAAATCGCCACATATATTGAAGTGAGGGTTAGTAGGAGGCTTTTTAAGTGTATCTCAATTCTAAAAGATACATCATTACCCCTCTTTATTTTGACATTTTAATGTCTAAGAGAGCAGTCATGTCGTATAGGTATGTGGTAACTTTTGCCTTCCTTTTTACCCCCTGATCACTGTCTACCCTATTGCCAGACATTTTATATGCCACCTTTCTCTGTTGCAGCCAAACTGACTTTCTGGGTATACTCCAAATTTAACTTTTCATCTCTCACCTTTGTGCCTTTCCACAGGCTGTCTCCAATGACTGAAATTCATTCTTTCCTAACCTTCAGCTTTTTAGAATAAGAGTAAGAAGTCTTCCTTGAAGACTCAGCTCACATGCCTTCTCCGATAAAGATGCCTTTACTGATTTACCCCTTCATCATTCCCATTTGTTAGTGCCCTTGTGCTTTATATGGAGTGATACAAAATGGAGAAGCCACTTGGTTAAGATACTTTTTAAACGTTTAATTAATTTCATTTTTATAGTCAAATTTTCTGATTTCCCATTGGAAATTTTAAAAAAACAGCAAAATAAAATGGAACCTTTGTGACAAATATACATAGTCAAGGAGTCCAAAATTTATGTGACTCATTTGGCATCATGAGAATTGAGGAGGTAAATAGCTTTGGTCCTCTGGAGTTGTGGTTGGTCCCTTCCTAAGTCTTTCCAAGTGATTTGGCTTTATTTGTGGTGTTGTTGTTATTGTATGATTGTTTTCCTGGTTCTGCGCGCTTCACTCCGCATCAGTTCGTACAGGTCTTCTCAAGTTTCTCTGAGACTGTCTTTTTCATCATGTCTTGTGGCACAATAGCATTCCATCATATCCGTATTCCACAGTTATTTCAGCCATTAACCAATTGCCAGGTAGCCCTGGATTTTCACTTCTTTGCCACTACAAAAAGAGCTATTACAAACCATTTTTATCCATTTTTGCCCCCTTCTTTCATTGATCTCTTTGGGGTACAGGTTTAGTAATGATCTTGTTGGGTCAAGGAGAAGGTACCATTTGGTGCATTGTTCCACAGTGCTTTTCTGAATGGCCGGACCATTTCCCAGACCCACCCATTCATGTGTGTCTCTTTTCCCTGCAGCCCCTCCAGTATTTGTTATTTTTCTTTTTTGTCAACTTTGCCAATTTGGCAGGTATAAGATGGAACCTCAGAGTTGCTCTAATTTATGTTTCTCTATTAGCAATATACAGTATTTTTTACATTGCTGTTGATGGCGTGGATTCTTTCTTTGAAGGGCCCATTTGTATGTTTTGACTCTATGTGCTGGGTGGGGAATGGCTATTATATTTATAAATTTGAATCGGTCTTGATAATGACTTTTTTCAGAGAAAGTTGCTGCAAAAAGAATTCTCCTAGTTAACTTTTTCTTCTAATCTTCTCTGCATTGGTCTTGTTCTGCAGAAATTTTTAAGTTTTATGTAATCAAACTTTTCTACATGGCATTTTGTAATATAAACTATTATAATGTTAAGCTGTTTTGATGATGTGAACTTTAATGTTTATAACATCACTTTTACAGTACTTTCACATTTATCAGTAAATTGTAAATTTCAGAAAATAACTTTAAAATAATGTCCACCAAGTGTCTCATTTTATCTGGTTTACTTACATAGTTGTTGAAGTCTTTTTCAATTTTCTCACTCTGTGACCCCATTTGGGGTTTTCTTGGCAGAGATACTGGAATGTTTTGTCCTTTCCTTCTTCAGATCATTTAACAGATGAGGAAAGTCTGATAAGCTGGGTCATGTGACTTGCCCAGGGTCATATAGCCAGTGAGAGTCTGAAGCCAGATTTGAAATCATGTCCTGACTCTAGGCCCAGAATTCTAGTTACAACACCTAACAGAGGCAGCTGCCCTTATGCAGACTAATGATCTGCATAAAGGGCATAATTACACAATTACATATAACATCTTGAGTTATATATTATAGGTAGATTATCTAAATATCCCTAATGTAGAGATACAAATTAATAGTAGCTCACATTGTTTTTTATAGGGCCTTACAATTTACAGCACATGCAGGCAAAATTGATAGTCACATGCCTAATTAGTCTTTTGAACTGAACCTTAACTAGTCCTTCTCTAAGTAAGTACATAAATAAAGTAAAACCCAACTCAAAGAATGTAATGGGTAGTTCTCTGTTGATGGTCAGTATCAATTTGGAAGGCATGTAAAAATTAGTAAGTTTTTGTGGGTCAAGTTTATTGAGCTTAATTACAAGATATTTATTACATATATTTAAATCCCACCAACATAATACTCATTTTATACTTAATCAAAATAGTATGAATAATTTGGAGTGGCCAAAAGACAAATTAATTGATAAATTGTGTTAAAATGATTTGTTGGGTGGGTGCATTGTCGTTTTTTTTTAAGATAAATGACAAATTGTTTTCTTATTATTTAAATCTTTTGTTAAATTCATAACTTTTCTATTGTCTTAATGCCATTCGGCCTAAAAGCATGCTGTGGTGTTTTTAAGAGGCAGTGAAAATATGTTAAAGTCATTATAAGTTTGTAGTCTTAGAATAACAAAACACAGGACCTACTACTTGAACTTAAAAGATATAAGCTGTATTAGTTTAACACCATTGTCTGAATTTAAAATTACCACAGAAGTGTTCAGAGAGAATTTTAGTGTTAGAGACCTTCTCTACCTTTCTTTTTGTTCCCTGAAGCCAAAACCTGAGAATTATTATCAGGACTATAATTAATTACTACAGGATTTCATAACATTGAAAGACAGTGTTCTGTAGTAGAAAGAACATAGTCGTTCAGATGACCTATGTTCATGTGTTAAATAGAAACTTTTAGTATATTACAGCTTTTTTTTGAGCCTCATTTTGCTTTTCTGTAGATAATCAAGTTGGCCACCGTAAATATTTTATGTTCATAAAATGCTATTTAAATATGGGCAATATACTCAGTTAGCAGAAGTGGTCTTTGCCCCTTCTTAAAATTTTTTTTGTTGCAGAATACTTGCTCTTTGTTATTAGTGCTTGAAAATCTTGCATTTCTTAAATGGAGAGGAATGAAAGGCAAAGGTGTTAGGGATTCCAGAATTAAGAATAATTGAGGTCCTGTGACATTTTAGTCTTCAGCCTGTGGGGGAGGAGGGGGGACGGTTATTGCTTGTTGTTGTTTCAAAATCTTAAGAGAATTGTTAATTATGTTTCAATAATGAAATTGTTGACTTGCTTTTTTGGTTTTATTGGGAAATACAGTTATGGTTAAAAGAACAAGAAAAGTTGAAAGCAGTCAAAAGAAAACTTACTTGTTCTTTAATTTCTTGTGGTTTAATGGCTCAGGAATTTGCATTGGAACAAAGAAGTATACACTTTACCTTTAACTTTATCTGATTAGCTCAAGCCAAGGACTTTTAAGTCTGTTTTAAATCTGTTTTAGGTTGGTAATAGATTTTCTTTTAAAAAAATTAATTTTTAACATTCATTTAAAAAGTATTTTTGAGTTCCAAATTCTTTCCCTCCCTCCAGTCCATTCCTTCATTCATTGAGGAGACAAGCAACATGATTCAGTAATAGATTTCCAAAGTAGACCTGTCAAGATCTTTATCTCAGAGCTGATGCATTTTAATTATTATACCTTTTATGAAAAATAAGACCTTAACTATGTAATGTTTTTGTTTTTGTTGATATGTAATCTATAAGATTTTGGTATTTATTTCCTAATAGAAGTTCTTGCTAGTATTCTCACTGGATCTGTCCTCTATAGATTATAAAGTGTTGTTGGCTTTTTTTTTTAATGACATCACTATTGGAGTACTTCTAAATCTAACAATGGGCAATCCTGTGTTAGATAAGAGACTTTGGGTGCAAAACAGCATTCTAAAACATTTACCAAAAAAAAAAAATTTAGTAACCATCAAAAAATACTCAGATATCCAAACAAAAGAATTTTAATAAACATTATTCAGAAAATCATAAACCAACATTATTTATAGTTTTTATTTAGAAAATTTGAAAGTACATATACACACATTTACATATATGCATAGGCAAACATACATATGTATACGTACTTCAAGAAAATCATCCTAATTTTATTTCCATGACTTTGCATTAGTTTTTCTTGGATTTTATGGTTGCTATTATTATTATTTGGGTAGCTTTAATCATTATGTATATTTTAGGAGAAAAATCCTAAAACATTAAATCCTTCTCAACTGCTGTAGTGGTTTTCCATTTTGATTTGGCTTCTAGGTTTGTTTTAATGGAGAAAATTATTTGAATGTTCAAAAGCAAAAAATTAAATTAAACTCTAGATTCTAATATTTGGAAAGAAAATTGGACTTAGAGGTGGAAAACCTGGGTCTGTATCCTGTTTCTGTCCTTTTACCTGTGGTAGGAAACAATTTAAATTTCTCTAGGCTTCAGTTTCCTTCTCTGTACGGTGGGACTAGTAATGCTTGTATTACCTACCTCACAATGTTACTGTGAGAAAAATCCTTTATTAACTCCAATATAAGTAATCTCCACTAGTTTCATAATCTCATCCATGTGGCTATTTTCCCCAACTGTATAAATTCCTACTCGTTTGAACCTGCTTATCCTAGTGGCAGCAGTGTCCTGGAAAGAGTCTAGGCCCTGGAGCCAGAAGAGCTGGGATCAAATGTTGCCTCAGGAGGTGATGACCATAGTCTTAGACCTTAGCCAGGTCACCTCCCTCCTGGGGCCCAGTTTCCTCACTTGTAGAAATGGAGGGGATTGAATGAACTAGGAGACGTCTGAAATTCATTCCCCCTCTAGAGCCTAATGTAGTCATTTTTTCCAGGAAAATGAAAATTTTTGTGCCATTGTCTGGGAAACCAACGGTTACACTTGAACAGTAAAGGGTTTTATATGGATTTACAAGTGATTATAGGAAAAATATATATGCATGCTTCTATAACTGCTGCATGTAGGAGGTTTCTCTAGTTAGTTTTAAAATTTTCTACATGTATAATTGTGGGGTTTGGGGTCTTGGTGTCAGAACATCAGCTTCATAACATACATCATAACATTTGAATTCTGTAATTGTCCTCATCCGTTTTCCCTCATCAGACTTCTTACCTTATTGGTCCCTTGTGAATTCTTGCTGTTAGGAATTTCTAGGATATAAATAGCAATGATACTTTTCAAGG
Source organism: Potorous gilbertii (assembly GCA_028658325.1). Taxonomy (NCBI): domain Eukaryota; kingdom Metazoa; phylum Chordata; class Mammalia; order Diprotodontia; family Potoroidae; genus Potorous; species Potorous gilbertii. The sequence goes on from CM053771.1 coordinate 374,789,190, forward strand.
GTAGGGAAAGAGAATTAGGGTTTATTGTTTTGTCATACATTCCCTAAGAATGTAGTTGTTCCCTTTCCTTTTTATTCGATAATTATTCATGGTTAGTGAAAGTAGGAGACTTCCCCTTAGTCAGTGACATGCTTATTAAAGCAGGAGGTAATAATAGTTTCTTCTCAGCTTAAAGTTAAAGGAATTCACCTTACATTTTGTAGTTTAGCTGCATTTTTTTTTTACTCTTGAGGAACCATACATACAATTGGGAATTCCAAAGACAAAGTGTAGTATTTTTCCACAGAAAATTACATGTGTAGATTATAAATCACATAGTTTCTCCTAACCAGTTAAGTTTTTCAAAACTGAACATTTAAAATACCCATCCAGTTACTAAGGCCAGTTTCTAATTACATTCTTGAGATTCTGTTTTTTTCTTTTCCTTTTTTCCCCACTCCTCTCATTAGCTTTTTCTCAAAGTGACTAAAGTTTATAATTCCCTGACAACTATGTAGAAATTTCATTTGTTAAATTAGAAATTTTAGTAGCAACAATTTGATAAACAATTCTCTCTCCTTTAATATATTTTTTGTTAGGTTATTTTTTCCATCGTTGAGGATTTTATTCATTATTTTTCTCCCTCTCCTTTTGCTGTTTCTTTCTGCTGAGTTTTTGTTTGTTTTTCTAGTTTACAGAATCATAAGATTTCAGAATGGGAATGGCTTGTAGAGTGCCTGGTGTTACATTAGTATGTCATGTTACAGATAAGGAGACTGTGGCCTGCAGTGTTACATGGTTTTCCCAAGGCTGTATGAGCTTTGCTAGTTAATAGCAAAGACAGGACTAGACCTGAGTGTCTTGATTCCCACGTCAGCGTTTTTCCCCACTGTATCATGCTTTTAGTGAGCACAGTCCTTGGCTTAATAACTGTTTTTCATTGATTCATCATTGTTACAACCTGAAATCTTCATTTTTGAAAAATGACATTCAGAGTAACAGCCTCCAATCTAAATCATTTGGTTGATTGTTTCAACACAGTAAACATTTTCTTCTAGAAACAGCGTTATTAGTAGTGGTTAGTGCATCAGGTTAACCCAGTAATACTCATTTAACCCATGATGTAACTGAAATATATTTGCTTGTAAAGTTAACTGCTTCAGTGGTAAACTGGGAAGAAAACTTACTTTGGAGTCAGAGGACCTGTATTTAATTCTGTAATATGACAGTGTGACCTTGGGCAAGGTACTTAAAACTCCCTACACTTCTGTTTCTTAATCTGTAAAATAAAGTAAAAGGACTAGATATCCTCTGAGGTCCCTTTCAACCCTAGATTTACCAATCAGTCAAAAAGCATTTATTGAGTACCTACTATGTTCCAGGCACTATTCTAGGCACTGGGACTACAATTTTTAATAAATAGTAAGCACCCCAACATACACAGGGGCACCTGCTATCACAAGTTCTTTGATCTGCTTTTCTAAAAGAAAAGGCAACTTTTGAGGGGTTAACAATCATTTTAATCAAGCACATATATCATTCACTTAGTTCAGATGAAGAAGTCAGCAACCTGAACTTCAGAGAAAACTTCAGAGAAAATACAGAGAAATCTAAAATCAGCAGACAGCCCTTCCAAACTGGCTACCAGTAAGCAATTCAGATATCACAGTTTAGTAGACAAATACAGCTGCCTGACTGTACAGAAGGTTACCAGAGATGGAAGCACCAACATCTGGGTTTTCAAAGCCAGGGGCTGCTCAGCAGCTTCCCGGAGTCTCATCTGGCACACAAACCTTTCAAAAACAAAAGTAAAACTGCACCTTGGAGTCTTCATACACTTTTTAGAGCCCAAGGGCATCGCAATCCTTGAGAATCAGTGCCTTGTTAACAAAAGGTGTGGGCCTTTCTACAAATCTTCCCAGGTCCAGCAAGGGGTAGGAAAGATCTTCCTCAATCACATTGTTTAATCTGAGGCACTTTTAGTAAAAGAAAAACAGCAAAAGATCCTACTTTGCTTGCCCTTACAGGGTGGAGGTTTCTGTGTCTTACATCACCATAGTCATCCCTCTCCTTCCCCTTCCCTCTCCTAGAGAACCATCTCATATGACAAATAGTATTAGGGGTTTTTTAGAGAGGAAAAAAGGTCAGCACATAAAAAACCCCTATCACAGAAAGTGTTTGCTATAATTATTTTGGAGTATATGGGACATTTTTCTTATCAATGGCTTTCTTGAGGTATAAATCCAGTAATGGTATCTCTGTTTCAAAGAATATAGACATTTTAGTCTCCTTATTTGCACAATTCCAAATTGCTTTCCAAAATGGTTATACCATTTTTGCAGCTCCAGCAACAATGTATCAATGCATCTACCCACAAACGTTCCAGCCTTGAGTGTTGCCATTTTGTTGTCATTTTTTCCAGTTTACAGCGTATGAGGTGGAAACATCAGGGTTGTTTAGATTTACATTTCTCTTGTTACTGGTTATTTGGAGGTGAGGATACAGTTATGAAGAATGAAACAATCCCTTCTGTGTTCAAGGAGCTTTAATTCTGTGAGATTAGATTATAGTTACATTTGTTGATTTATGTAATTATACAGATACAGTTCCTTTGGATTTAGGATCTTTGATAATGGGCTCCCAGCAGTCCCAGACACTTATAAATTCCTTGACAGCAGGAATTGGCCCACGCATCTTGGTATCCTTAGGAATGTGTGGGGATACCTCAGTACAGTTGTTATTTATCTGTCATTCTCAAAGAGGACCATGATGGCATGGCTTGCAAGTGAATTGGATTTGAGTGAGGGAGGGCTGTACAAAGTCACTAGTCTTACCATCTGGGTTCAGAGACAAGATATAGCTAGGTCAACTGGAGCTGGCTGCCACTTTTGTATATTTTTCAGTTGTGATCAACTCTGACTCCATTTGGGGTTTTCTTGGCAAAGATACTAGAGTAGTTTGCCATTTTCTTCTCCAGCATATTTTACAGGTGAGGAAACCTGAGTCAAACTGGGTTAAGTGATTTGCCTAGGGTCACTCAGCTACTAAGTGTCTGAGACCAGATTTGAAGTCAGGAAGATGTCCTCACTCCAGCCTGCACTCTGTCTACTGTGCTTTCTACCTGCCCTCATGTAAGTATTATCAACTTCAAACCAATCTTTGGCGTTACAAAGAACATGAGTGAGATGAGGAAGCAATTTACCAATGTGTTTGTATTGTGACTACCTCTCCCTCCCACCCCAAATAATTTGTTGTTTTTTTTAATGTCATTTGTGTTATTTTAGCAGCTCCCTCATTGCTGGAAGGTAGGGCAGTAGAGCACAATAGGAAGGGAAAAGATCAGGCTTTTCAATATCCAAGGTGGTTGAGATAAATTAAATTTGTCTTCACTGGAATATGATATGGGAATGAGAGCCACACCACAGAGTTTCCTTAGTAATCTAAAATGCTTTCTTCTTTGGGATGAAGAAATAAGGGAATCATAGAGGAGGTAAGGGAACATATAAAGGTCAGGAGTGCCAGTATTTTTGCCAACCCCATAATTTTGTCTAGGGCCAGCCTTGTGTACCAACAACTTCGTGCACCAAAAAACTTTGTCAAGGTGTTTCAGATGCCAAGTCACAAAAGTATTGAGGCTATTGGCAAAATCATCTGACAGTAGGGCTACAAATTGGATTTAAAATTATAATGAAAAACATATAAAAATAAAAAATCTCTATCTTTGAGAATTAATCTTAGGTTCAGTTAATTTCAAATCCACAAAATTTTTAAAATAGGTTTATTTTTAATTGTGGTATAAAACAAGCATTCAATAAAAAAGATGATTGTACATGAAACTGCAAATCTTCTGTGCATAAGTGGCTATTCCTGTCAAATATATAGCAGTTGTCACATATGTTTCTTTTCTTCCTCTCTTCCCTCCGACCCTAGGGATGGCAAGATGGCTAACATTGGACACACACACTCACCTATATTTTATATATCTATGTAAAATTATTATACATTTTTCCATTTATCAGTTCTTTCTCTGGATGCAGATAGCATCTCTCTTCATACATCCATTATGTGGCCTTCACATGGGTATTTATAATAGTGACAATAACTGACTTGCTCAAAGTTGTTCTAAACAGCATTGCTCTTGTTGTGAATGGTGTTCTCTCGGTCCTGCTCATTTTGCTCTTATTTCATGCACGTCTCTCCATGTTTTTCTAAAATCATTGAGCTCATCTTTTCTTATAGCATAATATCATGTATTATGACCATGGTCATGTATCACAGCTTGTTCAGACCTTCCCCAGTGGGTGGGCATCCCTGTAATTTCCAGTTCTTTGCCACCACAAAGAGAACTGCTATAAATATTTTAGAACATACAGGTTCTTTTCCTTTTTCCCTGATCATCTTTGGAAACCGCCCAAGTAGTGGTATTACAGGTATAGGTAATTTAATAACTCTTTGGGCATAATTCCAGACTGCTCTCCAAAATGATTGGATTACTTTACAGTTCTGTCAGCATGGAGTGTCTCAGTTTTTCCACATACTCTCCAACATTGGTCACTTTCCTCTTCTATCATTTTAGCCATTCTGGTAGGTATAAAGTGATATCTCAAGGGTTTTTTTAATCTACATTTTTCTAATCAGTAACAATTTAAAGCATTTTTTAATGTGACTTCAAATGATTTTGATTGGAAAATTGTTCATATCATTTGATCATTTATCAACTGGGGCATGATTTCTTATAGATTTGACAAAGTTCTTTATATATTTTTAATCTGAGACTTTTATCTAGTAAACTGTCTATAAAATTTTCCCCCCAATTTTCTGCTTCCTTTCCACAAACTTTAAAAACGCTTACTCGTTCAAGAAGTACACTGGGGATAGGGTTGCTTTGCAAAGATGAAATAAAGCATAAATCTTATCATCATAGAGATTTTAATCTAATAGTATGATTAAGATTTGTATACAAACAACTAATGCAAAGCAGAGTGTGATAGAGGCAAAGGAGAGAGAAAGTGATTTGTATACAAACAACTGTAATGCAAAGCAGAGTGTGATAGAGGCAAAGGAGAGAGAAAGTGTTGTGAGAAATGTGTGAGGTCTTTCACTTGAGGAGAACAGGGAGAGCTTCATGAAAGAAATGGCACCTGAGTTAGACCTTGAAGGAAGGAATTTAGAGATGGAAAGATAATGCCATTCCAGGTAGAAATCTGGAGCAGGTCCCCTCTAGGCATCAGAATGGAAACAACAAAGATAGAAGAATTTAAGATGAGAATGATGAGAGAGTGAGGACAGTAAGAAACCCAGTATAGGAAAGCAAGTAGTATATTAGAACAGAATATTGGAGAAAAATTACAGAGTGCTTTGGATGGCAGGATAAGGAATTCATATTTTATTTGGTAGACAATGAGAAGGCACTGAACACTTTTTAGTAATAGAATGAGGTGATAGAGTATTACATTGTGAAATTTAAATTGTTAATAATGTGATGGAAGGATTGGATGAAGCAGAGACAGTAAGAAGATCGTTTAGGTGAATACATTATAGTCATGGAGTTTGAGAGTTGGAAGAAACCTCCATCTTGTCCAGTGTACATGTACAGTAGTACATGAAGAAATCCCCACTGTAACAGATATGACGAGTGCTTGTCCAGCTTTTCCTTGAAGTCCCTACAGCACTTTGGGGCACTCCATTCCACTTTGGTACAGCTTTACTTGTCAAGGAGTTTTTGCTGACATGAAACCTAATTTGTCCCCTTGCAACTTTTAAAGTTGATAGGAAAACTATGTTACCAAATCCCTCTGGTAAGAGTCTGCTATCCAAGATATATAGGAATATATGTATGTGTACACACACACACACACGAGATGGCCCCCGCAGGTGCTAGATCATAGGATTTAGACTCAGGAAGACGTAGGTCAGAATCCCACATTACATCTGGGTTCCTCTCTGCCCCTTATTTTCCTCATCTGTAAAATGAAGGCTTTGGACTCAGTGACTGTAAGATCCCTTTTGGCTTCATACCTACAGTTCTGTAATTGGAAAATGGCTAAATTGTGAAATATGAGTCTAATATAATACATATATATTATCTCCATTGTTAGAATTTTAGCTGTTTGAAGGCCAAGACTGCTTCACTTTTCATTTTGTATCCCAGCCACTTAGCACAGTACTTGGCACATAGCAAAAGATTAATAAAGTCTTATAGAATGATATGAAGAATAGTGATTATGAAACATACAGAGAAGAATGAGATTTGCTTACGTGAACTATCACAAAGTGAAGTGAGCAGACTCAGGAAAATTATATATACAATGACTACAATGAAAGTGGAAAGACCAACAACAAAATATTTAAACTGAATGTATTTAAACCGAATACTAAAAATGAAGAGATGAAAAGACATTTATTTACAAGTGCTTAGTGCTAACTGTGGTTGCGTGATCTCCCTTCTCGAATAGGACCATGACGTCAGGGAGATGATGCCATGACATTCAAGTGAGTTGGTTTTAAGCGAGAGAGGGCTGTAAAAAGGTACTAGCCTTACTTTCTCCCCCTGAGTCATCTGGGTCTTGTGGCAAGATAAAGATAAGGATGACTGAAGATGGCCCTGGATGCAGTGGGAGACCTTGCCTTTTTAAGCTAAAGTCTCTAACAAGTCTCAGTGTGACAGAGCAATTCAAATCGGTGATTAAGGTTTGGTGAAAAATGAGTCAGAGAGTAGCCTCTTTACCTGGGAGGAAAAGATCCGGTTGATTTCTGGCCAGAAGAGAAGCCATTTCTATTTACGTTCACTCTGAGCCAATCAGGGCCCAAGCAATGACCAAATGGTGCATGACATTAAACCTATTGTTGGCCAATCAACGAGAGCCAGAGTGATTTGGGTTTAAGACTAGGTCCTTAAAGAAAAAAAAAACGGTTTCAGAAAAAAAGGAGCTAGCCCTTCCTCTCTTCTTGAGGGAGATAGCACATATAAGAACATTCTTATTCATTTGCAGGGTGGAAAGACCTAAAGGTACTGTAGAAGGGCAGATGCAAGACCCAAGAGTCCTAAGGATGCTTTGGGGTGTTACATTATAATTATATTCTGACCCATTCATGTAGTAAGACTTGTTTAACCATTCCCTGGTCAATCTTTGCTACTTGCAAAACTTTAACCTTTGTATTATAAATAAGATTTTTAAGAAAGTTGTAATTGGTATCCTTAGTGAAATGAATCATTGACACTGTGTTCCACAAATAAAATTAATAGTGATAAAAGCTTAATCCCCAAAGAAGATATCTAAGAACGTACCTCTCTTCCTTCTTTGAAGAGCAAAGAAACTATAGTTGTGGAACACTTTAGAGAATTATGGTGTTGCTTGATGGATTAGTTTTGCTCAGACCTTTTTTTCTCTTAATTTTTTGTTATGAGAGGGGGATGGAGTAGAGATATGTTGGGAAATGTAGGTTATACAGAAACAAAAGATCTCAGTAAAAATGTAAGTAGTTCATAAACAGCAGCAGAGGAAATGACCGAAAAAGAGGAAACAGAATCAAGAGATGGTGTAGGTGGAGCATTCATGTGATTTGGCAACTGGATGTGGGAGCTAATAGAGGAATCAGTGGTGACTGGGAAAGTGACAGTTTCATTAACAGAAACATACTGTGATGTTTCAGTAGAGCATAAAAAGTGGAATGTAGGATTGTCTCCAGGTTCTTAGAAGGCCAAAACGTGTGCTCTATCGGAATAGCAAAACCCTATCTATCAGAAACAGCTTCAAAATAAGACCAGCAGTAGATTGTGTGTCTGTATCCCAAGGGCCAGTTTACCTAAATTCTCTAGTCTTATTATTGCAAAAATTAGTTACTAAATGATTTTTTTTTTCTGTTGGCCTCAGTAGTTCAAAGGACCTGAGTCCAAATACTGGCTCTTCTTAATTTTATTTCTCTGAGCTTCAGTTTTCCCATTTGTAATATGAAGAGGATAAACTGGATGAGCTATAAGGTCCTTTCAATCCTAAATCTTTTATCCTCTGATGACCTCTACCAAGGCATGGAGGCCTTATGACCTCTGTCGGTAGAGGGAGAATCCACATTGATCTGTGTTTAGAGTATTAAGATTTGGAAACGCTAAATACAGTTTTGGATATACTAGGTTTGAGGTGCTAGTGGCACACCCTTGTGGAGATATTGGACTAGGGCTCTAAGGAGAAGTTAAATGAATGTAAAGATTTTTGAGTCATCTGCATAGAGATAATTGCTGAGGGAGGAAAAGTGATTGCTAAAAGGGAGAATGTTGAATGGAAAGAGATCAAAGCCTCAGAAAACATTAGTATTTTGTGGAAAGGAGACTAATGAGATAGTAGGAAAAACGAGTAGCATGTAGGAGAGATGAGACTATCTTGTAACACCATTTCTGGAGAGCTAAGGGAGAAAAACTGAAGGAGCATTAGACAGCAGTATCTTACAATGGAGAAATCGAGGGATGATGAATACTTAAAAAGGCAAGTGACAAGTTTGTTATTGGTGGAGAAAGCAGCTTCAGTGGAATGTGAAGGTGGAAGTCACTGATAAGGGAGTAAAGATGAGTGAGTGCAAGCAGCAAGTGTGAATTATTTTTCTAGACATTTATCTGTAGGAAGAACAGTGTCTTGAAGAGAGTAAACAGGGTCAAAGGAAAGTTTTATTTTTAAAATGAGAAGGATCTCAGCTTATATCGATGGGGAAGAGAGCCGAGAGAGAGGTGGAAGACGTAGGAAAGGGAAGAGGAATGATGGATTGAAGATTTCAGAGGAGATGGAAACAGGTGGGATCCAGGTTAGTCTTGGCAGCACGGGTCACGCCATTCTTTAAAAGCGAAGGAAACTGGAGAGAGGCGTGAAAGAGGGTGATGGACGAATGGGGTAAGTTTTTTCTATTCTTATGATGTCCATGGCATGTCCATATTATTGACTAATAAATATTAGTGTATGAGTGTTTAAGAAATCCGTAATTTTGTTGGTATTTTATCAAATGCACATTAGATCACAACTTCTCTACACATTATAGAAGAATTTTTTGAGTTCCTTTGACTAAAAAGGTTCATTAACTAGTAGATAGTCTTCTCTAGGCCCAGACTTGGAAACTTTTCACCTTCAGGCCTGAAAGTAAAACTGTACCATCCTGTTACACCTTTCAGAGCTTATGCTGCACTAGCGTAGCTATATTTTTAAGTAAAATTTTTATTGATAGTTTTTGTTTTCTATCACCAGAATTTCTCCTAATGTCCTTCCTGCTCTGAGGGGGATTTCTAATACAAAATATTTTGGGGGGAAGAGGAAAAAATTAGTAAAACTGATTAATACATGAAAAAAGTCTAAAAATATATGTTTCATATCTGTGGATCTTTCCCCTTAGTAAAGGAGTTAGATGGGGTTGTCTTCTCATGTCTCTTTGAGGCCATGCTTGTTCTTGATAATATTGCTACATTTACTTGGAATTTTGTATGATTATTTCTGTTTATATTGTTGTAGTCATTGTATATATTGTTTTCTTGACTGCTTATTTTACTCTGCGTCAGGTCATGTAAGTCTTTACATACTTCTGTATTTATTGTATTTATCATTTCTTATCCACAGTAAAATATTCCATTCCATTCATCTTCACAATCTTTTTTAGCCATTTTCCAATTAGTGGGCATCTGCTTTATTTCTAGTTCTTGCTAACACAGAAGAAATGTGATAAATATTTTAATGTGTAATGGGACTTTCTTTTGGGCAATGATTTATTTGGGGTATATGTAGTATAGTAGTAGAATCTCTAGGTGAAAGGATATGGACATTTTAGTCACTTTATTTGCATAATTCTAAATTGCTTTCCAAAAGAGTTAAACTGACTCACAGTGAATTCACTAGCAAGCTCTCTTCCCTTAACTCCTCCAACACTATTTCTATGTTTTGTCATTTTTATCCATTTGTGAAGTATGAGGTGAAACCTCAGGATTGTTTTGATTTGTAATATTCTCATTAGTGTGTTGGAGCATTCTTTCATATGGTTGCTAATAGTTTGCAGTTATTTTAAGAAGTTTGTTTATATCTTTTGACCACTTAACCTTGGCATAGCTTTCAAGAACCTAAGACCACCACATCATGATATGCATCAGAATAGGCCTTTAGTGAAGAGGGGTACATCAGTAATCCATAATGAAAACTACTTGGGTCAACAATTCTTTTATCTACCTAACAGTTGTCTTGTCCCAGAGCTGTTGTTTTCAGGAGTTGCTAGCAATTGAAAACAAATAAAATTATTAGTCTGAGAATAGCAGATCTGTAGGTTTATGTCCTGTTAGGTCAACATGTCCAGAATATGATTCAGGTAGAGTTTTGAGCATTTCCCACCCTTCAACAGGGGTAGTGCTAGGCCTGCTAGCATCCTGGTGCAGTCCCATGTGACCAGTGGCACACATTTGCCTGACAATTTACTGAGTTGTGGCTAGGGAAAACAGTCTTTTGAGCCTGTGATCTTCAAAAATAATTTTTCCATTAGCGCTTTGTAATAGTAGCCAGATGATTGCCTTGGGTATGTGGTGTTGTAGTCATTCATCATTGTGTGGATTTGGAAGTCTGTATCGTGAAGCTCCAGGACAGCCAGGTGGCACAGTGGACGTGGTGCCAGACCTGGGTCGAAAAGACTCATCTTCACGAATTTGAATCTGGCTTCAGGCACTTAGTGTCCATGTGACCCTGGGCAAGTAACTTAACCCTGTTTGCCTCAGTTCTTGTAATGGCAAGCAAAGGAGGATCCTTTGCTGTTTTTGTTTTAATATGGTCGAGTGCCTCTGATTAAATCTTGTTTTTGATTCAATTTATCAAGACTCTTTAACTAGAAACCTTATAAAGATCTTTCCCACCCATTAATGAGCCTGCCCATTACGGGGACTTTGATCAGGGAAGATTTTATAGGAAGGCCTGCACATTTTTTATGAGGCTCTGGTCCTCAAGGGTTGTGATGCCCTCTGGCTCTGAAATGTGCATAAAGACTCTGAGGTGAGGTTTTGCTTTGGGGCTTAGTTTTTGGAAGAAGATTTGTGTGTCAAATGAGACTGTGGGGAGACACTCAGCAGTCCCTGGCTTCGAAAATCCAGATGTTGGTGCTGCCCTCTCTGGTAGTTATGGATGTATGGGCAGACTGTTATCTGCCGATTTGTGTTGTATGTATTGCTTACTATCAGAGTGTTGGAAGGCCTGTCTGTTGATTTGGATTTCTCTGTATTTTCTGTGAAGTTCAGGGTGCTGACTTTCCTCCCTGAACTAAGGGAATGATACATGTGCTTGATTAAGGTGATTATTGACCCTTCAAAAGTTGCTTTCCTTTTAGAAAATTAGAATCTGTGATAGCAGGCCCTCCTCTGTATGTTGGGGTCCTTGCTTTTACAGTTCCTCATCAGTGAAATGAGCTGGAGAAGGAAATGGCAAATCACACCACTGTCTTTGCCAAGAGAACCCCAAATGGGGTCACAAAGAGTTGGTAATGATTGAAATGACTGAACAGTCGTGCAGAAATGCTCATGTACATGTATGAGGCTGAATTCGTGTTCTCAGTGTTTTACCGCTGGAAAAAAACTAACTGCAATAAACTCAGATATAGGTCATTGCAGAGAAAATGTACTTGAACCATTTGAGATTATTCACCAAATAATTCAAGCCTACTATGTACATAATACTGTAATACAAATGAAGTATGAGTCCAAAAAGCTCCCTTTTTAAATAAGATCTGATCTTGCTGATTCAACTATTTTGCATTTTCATTTTGAAAGAGTGATTATTGGACACGCTGTCATTTAGGAAATTAAAATTTCACAAATATAGATGTAGATCACGTTCATTAGACATTCCAAAATGATTTAAGAATAAAAATTATTTGAATTTGCAACGATATGAAAAGACTTCTTAATTTATACCATGGATCTCTACGTACATTTTTAGACAGTGCACTGTTTTGCTGCAATGCGTTCCTGGAGCCTGAGTTGCAAAATAGAATGAATAAAAGCTATTCAGCATTTTTCTCTCTTGCTGTTTTGTGAGGAAACCATTCAGGGCTTTTTAACCTCATATGTAGGTAAGGCAGACTTTTGATTAGTATACAATAAGTTGTTTGGAACATGTCCCATGTACGGCAGAAACTGCCAAAGAGGAGAGGAGAGAGGCAGCTCCGTTTTAAGTAGTGGTGAATTAACAATGTAGTGAAAAAGTGGAAGCTGCCTTAAAAGTACATTTATAAACTGTTACTTCTCTTTCTGTTAACTTTTAATTTAAGCTCTTTGTACTTTCACTTACTTATGTTGATATTTCAGTAATCATTCCTATTTGTAATAATTACCCTCCTGCTAAGGGTCAGTTTCAATAGAATTAGAAAGTGCAATTTATTTCTTATGAAAATTCATAAATAATGTGTGGACTGTTTTTATTTCTATATCCATATATGTGTGGTATACCCCTTGTGATGAACTTCCATCATATTCTCTGATAACCTAGTGTATTTGTGCATTTAATCTTTGTATTATTTCTGAAATTCTTATTTCATGCATTTTGTTTTTTAAAGTTTTTCAAGTATCCAGGATCAAGCTGCTAGACTAGTTTAAATTTGATTATGCCATTAAACCTATTTTGACAAATATTGAAATAGACTTCAGATCTATTTTTCTAAAGTACTGGTCAGTCTTATTATTTGATCCTAATGTCTCATGACATTGAAAGTACATTATTTTTGATTGCTAAATAATTAGGAAAGACTTTTTTTTAATTTAATTATTCCATAGCAAAAAAAAAATGCTCTCTTGGACAATGTGAAATTTTAAAATAGTTATTCCATAATAAATTCACAAATTTTGAAGCTATCTCAGAATTAAGATTGTGTGCACAAACATGTTATATATATATGTATATGCATGTGAATATATACATGCATGATGTCTCAAAAGTAAGTATTTTAGGATACCTGCATATGCCTATGTGTGTAAACATCTGTATACTTATACTGCATGTGCAATATTGTACATTTGTAAGCATGTATCTATACACTTACGCATATTTAGATACCTCCCCCCACATTTATGCAGTATAGCAAAATGAAGGGAAAGTGTGAATATACATATATGTTAACAATTTGGATTTCCTTGTTGGGGGGGGTTTCTAATATTTTAGTGTTATATAATTCCTAGCATATGAGAAGATGGCAGTTGTTTTGTTTCCAGTTATAAGAAGAATGAATTATAGAGTCACAGAGCTGGAAGAAACCTCAGAGGCCATCTAGTACAAGCTGTATTTGTCCAAGAATTGCTTCTACAATTTTTCTAACAACTATTGATCCAATATTTACTTAAAGAGCTACGGTGAAGTTGAACCCAGTAAACTCTCTAGGTTACTCAGTGTCATTTTTGGGCAGCTCTAATCGTTAGGAAGATTTTACTTCCATTGAGCATCTCTGCTACTTTGAGATTATAGATTTAGAGTGGTAAAAGACTTTAGAGGCTATCTAGTCCACTAACCTTGTTTTGTAGATGAGGAAACTGACCCAAAGAGGTTAAATGACTTGTCCAAGGAAACTCTGGTAGTGTCAGAAGCTGAACTTGAGCTCAGACCCACGGACTCTAGAGCCAGTATGTTTTATACTCTACTACAGTTTTTTCTTCTTCCCATTACTCCTAACTGGAGCCAAGCAGAGTAAGTCTCAGTCTACTTCCATGTAGTAGGTTCTTGAAGACCATGATCATCCCTCCCACCAAGGGGTTCTCTTCTCTAGGCTCAAAATCTGTCTGGTCTTTTTCACCATTGTTTACCTCTTCTTGCACTCTACTTTGGCTTTGTGGTATCCAGAACTGAATACCCCAGTGGTATTGGACTGATTAGGACTAAATATGGCAGAACTGTGATCACTTTTATTCTGGACCCTTTAAAAAATGTTTTTAAAACTAGACCTGTGATTTCATTAGTTAGGGAGTTTGAAAGAAGAAACTTCCTCTTCTGTTCTCATCAATTTGTGGAATTCTTAGAGGATTACTTTGAGCACTCAAAGGTTAAGTGACTTGCAAAGTGAATGTGGCAGAGGGGAGACTTGAACTTAGGCCTTTCTGAGGCCAACTCTTTACAATGCCATGTTGCCTTTCTTAATGCAGTTAGGATGACGTGAACTTTTTTTGGCTGTCATGTTATACTGTTTACTTCTATTGAGTAGCTTGCAGTCCATTAAATACCTTAACACTTTTTTTTTTACAAGAATTATTGTCTAAACATGAAATTAACATTTTAACCCATGTACAGAACTTAACCTCTGTTGATTACTTGATTTCAGTCCTTCTAGATTTAGTATTAGTTGTCCTTCCCAGAGTTAGCAGTCTGCAGATTTGACAAGAATGCTGTCTGTGGTTTCATCCAAATGCTCATTAAAACTTTTGGACATCAGAGGACCAAGGAGAGGGCAGCAGGCCACGGATACTTCCTTCTAAGATGGTGATTCATCAGTGAACAGGTTTTGAGGCTGGTCACTCTATTGGTTCTCAGTTTATTTAAGTGTACTATCATCTAGTCTGGATCTTTCCAAATTGTCCATCAGGATTTCATTAGTTTTTAATACTTTGTTTTGAAAAATATTCGGAAGTTTTATTTTCTTTTACCTTTTTTAAAAGCTGAGAGCTAGTAGTTTTCTTGTGTTCATTCAGCATATATTTAGCAGGGCATTGAGTAGGGAGCCTGAGAAATGACCAAATATGGGAAGAATATCCTATTCTAATTGGAACTTGCCATCTAGTATTGATTTCAGTTTGACAAACATTTATTTTTTCAAGAATATTCTAGGCATCAGGCAAGACAGAGACAAAAACAAGTTTCTGTCTTTGAGGTCCTTAATATTCTGCTGGATAGGACAAAAATACATAGTGACAGTCATCATAATATTTATTATTATGTGAGAGGGGGCAAAAAATTCTCTGTGAGGTCTTATAAGGGAAAAGTCTTTATTGATATAGAATCATGAAAAACTTCACGGAAAAGGTGGCATCGAATTAGACTTTAAGAGATAAAGTAGCAGTCAAAAATAGGAGTTGCAGAGGGCATTCTGGGCATGTTTTGGGTATAGAGAATCATTCTGTTGGACTGTAACATTGAATAAATGAATAATATGATATGAGGTAGAGTGAGTCTCAGATTTTGGAGGGCCTTAAATGGCAGGTAAAGGAATTTGAGTTTTACTCAGGAAATAGAGAGTAAATGAACTTTTTTGAGCAGAAGGGTGACCTGAGCACGTCTTTGTATGAAGTTTGTTTTGGTAGTGAATATGAAGGACAGATTAGAAAAGTAGAGAAGTTGAGGCAGTATGTGTTAAGAGGGTGTGAGCCACAGTCCAGGAAGAGGATGCCTATAAAGTCTGTATCTCACCCATTTAAAGAATACATTTTTTTAATGCCTGATGTTTGGAAGTCCTTACAAATCATTGACCCTGAATGATGTGAAATCAGTAGACTATATACACCTTAGTACCAGGTAGACTTCCTTTTAACATTACAGTTTTTAAACCTGTTTCCTATTGTTAACAATTTATATATTGTTTGTTGTTGATGTATTATTATTTTTTAATAGGGCTTCAAGGTTGGGAAGACTGAAACAGCATAACTTGTGAGCAGTATTCTATGTTACCTGTAAGACCTTGCATATTGGGAGTAAGATGGAAGAATTCAGATAATTGCTTACGTATGTTTAATCTAGAAGAGTTTAGGTATCTTCAAAATATGAGAATGATTAATATTGTTTGTTTTGATTATTTTTTTTTCAGGTGATTCATGGCAGGGGACGTGGAAGGGTTTAGTTCCTCCATCCATGACACCAGTGTCTCTGCTGGGTTCAGAGCACTGTATGAGGAGGGATTGCTTCTCGATGTCACACTTGTCATTGAAGATCACCAGTTCCAGGCCCATAAAGCACTCCTTGCCACCCAGAGTGACTACTTCAGGATAATGTTCACAGCCGACATGAGGGAGCGAGATCAGGACAAAATTCATTTGAAAGGTCTGACGGCTACAGGCTTCAGCCATGTCCTACAATTCATGTACTATGGAACTATAGAACTGAGTATGAATACTGTTCATGAAATCCTGCAGGCTGCCATGTATGTTCAGCTTATAGAAGTGGTGAAGTTCTGCTGCTCTTTTCTGTTAGCCAAAATCTGCTTAGAAAATTGTGCAGAAATTATGAGACTCTTAGATGATTTTGGTGTAAACATCGAGGGAGTCAGGGAGAAGCTGGACTCCTTTCTGCTAGAGAACTTTGTGCCACTAATGTCAAGACCTGACTTCCTGTCCTATCTGAGCTTTGAAAAGCTTATGTCTTATTTGGATAATGATCGCCTGAGCAGGTTCCCAGAGATAGAACTGTACGAGGCTGTTCAGTCTTGGCTGCGGCATGATAGAAGACGCTGGAGACATACCGATACCATCATTCAGAACATCAGGTTTTGTTTGATGAGCCCATCCAGTGTTTTTGAGAAGGTTGGTGCATTTGAAAGTGATAGACAGGATTCCTCCTTTAGCTAGGGCAGCATGCTTTCCGGAGGTGAGAGAACTTCCTGTCAGAAAGAGGAGAAGCTAGTTTGGCTGATAATGTATGAAGGAGATTAATTTTTGAGGTATCTAGTTTTTTGAAGATTTTTTTTGGTGAAAGATAAGCCAGGTAGGTTTTATAGCATCTTATTAAGATAAGATCTAGGTGTTTTTTTTTTTCAAAACAATTTTAAATAGGCTTAATCTAAGTAAGGTGTAAGGTGTTTTCATATACAATGCTATGTATTTTCTTCAGCTTTTCTTTTCACAAAGTGACTGACTTTGAAGTGAGCAAAAACTATGTAATTTTTTATTGTGACACATGGAAACAGTGAATTTGTTCAGTTATGTAGAAATTAAAAGCAGATAAACATTTTAGAGTTTTATGTCATAAAGCACAATATTCCATTGATTATTAAGGAAAAATGTTAATCATATGCATACATGATTAATTGTAAGATGATTATTGCTATAACTAATAACTAATAAGTATTAGTAGTAATTATTTGTTCGTTTTACTTAGTCATATTGCTTTGTTTGCAGCGTGAACACTGATCAAATTTGACTATTTAATGTTTCCTTGTAAATAGAGTAGAGGTACGTAGTCTCTATTTTGATCAAAATGCCCTTTTGCACTTTCAGTCATTTCTGTTAACTTAAAAAAATAGTCTCTCTTCCTAGATTGTTTTTTTAACTTTTATGTCCTGTGCCTCACCTGTGATTATTTTTTGCCCACAGGATAGAAAGTAATTTTTGAAAGTGCGTAACTTAATTGGCTTCTAGTCACATTGTTATCTCTAGGGCTCAGTTTATCTCATCTGTGCTTTCTTTTCTAGATTTCTACACTCAGTCCCTAAATTAAACCTTTCCCCAACATTTATTCTCAGAAATGAGCTTCTGAAAAGAGATTTCTTTATATTACTTGCAAAATTAGGAAAATCATGACTGTTAAACACATCATGGTATCTAATATTTTTCAGAGAGAGTGAGGTAGTGGGGAGAATGCTGAAGTGTCATTAACTAATACAGTCACTGAAAAGAGTTTCAATTTAAGGGGGTCGAATACTTATTTGAAATTTGTAAATATAAGAAAAGCATCTAAAACTAAAGACTAAACTACAATTCTTAAATATAATAGCTGATAATCTCAAATGGCCAACCCTTTCCAAAGGCATTTGTCCTTTGCTTTGATTTACTTTTGATATCTTTTAATCTGCTTCTGTGTCTTGACCAAAGTTGTGTATGGGTTGGAGATGCTTTTGTTGTCCATATTAAATGCTAATTCTTTGTCCACCACTAAAACGTATAAGAAAATATTGCAGCTTCCTGTGTAATGGAAAACATTAATGGAGCCAGTCTGGTAATTTCTATCACAAAAACAATCTTTGCATTTTGACGTTTTGTTGAAAGTCACTGCCAAAGAAGTATATTGCTAGGCATGGACTTCACCTTAAACAAATTTCTTAAGAGTGGCATTGAGACATATTGAAAAATTTGTTGAGTGAAGTTGTAGGAAAATTTGCTTAGGTGTATTTTTCTGAGACATTACAGTTTTTTTTCCTATAGATCATCTCTAGAAACAAAACTTCTAAATAAAATAAACATTTTCATTGAAAGGTTAAAAGAGTTTTGCCCTTAGGATCTTCTTCAGTAACTGATTTTTTTAGCTTCTTAAAGAGAGGGACCATGTCTTCTTTTAAGCCTAAAGTAATAAACACACCTGAATGCCCCATTGTCTCCAAGGCACTGACTAAAACTGATGCAAACATTCAGGTTCAAATAATGGCTCTCTCATTTGTGTTCTGCATGACCTTGGTCTGTGATTTCACCTCCTGGCCTTCAGTCTCCACATCCTTAAAATGAGGGTATTAGACTAGATGATTTCCAGGGTCCTTTTTTGCTTTGAAATCCTAACCTATGTTCCATTGCTAATAGACCTTTCCTTGTAATTTGCAGACTGTGTTGTACTACAAATGAGAACAAGGATAGTGTTGATTTGTTTGGGGGTTTTGTGTTCTTCCAAGATGTTGAATAATGCAGCAGTGATGTAAATGACTTGTGAGCATTTACTTTTGTTACTGTCATGAGAGGACCAAGGGATTTTACCATGTAGGGTAGATAATGTAAATGTTTAATAATTTCTGCTAGAGACTCTTGTGCCACCTCTTTTAGCGAAAAGAAATTTAGAATCACAGTTTTTCTGTCTCTGGTGAAACTGTTAAACATTTTTGATTCAGTTTATGAATAAGTCCATAACTCATCGGCATTTGTCTGTCATTCAGAATGGTCTCTCCCTTCTGATCTTGAATCCCACCAGTCAGCTCTGAAAGAGAATAAAACTGGAGGAAAGAACCAAAGGGCAAACAAACATGCCCAGGCCAGGATATTGAGCCTCGAGAAACTTAGAACAAAGCTTTTTATTTCCTGGAGACATTCGCACCATGTGCACGTACACAGTCACATTTTTCGCTTACACATTCCTGAGGACTGTGACGGATAAAATGAGAGGAATTATTTGCATAATTACTGCAGAAGTTAGCCGTTTCCAGAGCAACGTCTCTTCTTCAAGATCTTTTTGCTTTTCCAGGAAGATGAAAAAAGATGTGAAATTATTTAACTTAATCTTAAAATTTATGGCAGTGTAGGCCAGTATTAAAGGGACCTGTCTTCAGCCAAGTTGAGTCGTCACTAACACTGGTAAACGGAATCATAGCATTTATGTGTGGATTTAAAAAGAGCCCCTCACTCTGCAGTTTTATTCTCTAGCCATCATCTCTGTGAGTCCTTTATAGTTCAGCTAAAAACAGACATTCCTGTGCCCTGAGGAGCTGAGGAGGTGGTCCTAAGCCAGAAACACTGAAAGTGGTATCAGTGACTTTAGCATAGGGGACTGTGCAAATTAGTAAAAATTTTGCCATTTTTCAGGAACCTAAGAAATTTGATGGGACTGAAGAGAGGTGGAAAATTTTAAATTGTGAAAATGTAACTGAGGTTTCACTGTAAAATAGAAGAAAATTGAAAATAAAGTAAACTTTTAAGTATTCTGGCCCTTTGACATAACTTTTTTTTCAAGTACTCTGATTTGAGTTATCCATAATGCATACCTAATTTGGAAGCATTTAATTATGCAAATGATTTTGGATGTGTTTTGCAAGTGCAAATGAATAACTTCTGTAACTGTCACCACAGATAAGGCCTGACATTTGTCAATTTGAATTTGGTGATGTGATTATTTAAATAGTCTATCCTTTGCTCTCTATTTAATCTTATGGGTTATTTAAACAATTATTTTATTTAAGTTAACAACTTAGGAAGTAAATGTGTGTCCATTATGCTTGTTATTTTTGTATGGAATATATCTTTTTAGTAAAATTGTGAAATCCATTAAAATGACACAGTAGGTCTTCTGTGCAGTGAAATCTTACTAATTTTCACACCTAACATAACTACATCATAAATATAAGTAAGAGTAAGACATACCACCTAACCTCTTAGAAACTATTAGTATCTGCTCAAAATAATAATTTAAAATCTTGTATTTTATAAGATAAAAGGAAATTTCAATTTTAAATTATTTATGAAATTTTTAAAAGATTCTCTTAAGGTAAGAAAAAAGCATACCAAAACAGCTTTTATATTTAAATCTTTTTTTCATTAATTTGCTCAAATTAGATTGTTTAAAAATTGTGAACAACTTTACATTTGAATCAGCATATGTAGTTATGTCCTAGTGTGAGTAAACCTAATGTGTGAAAGTTTGAATTTGCAAAAATTAAATTCAAGAACAGTATTTTACATTAAGTAATAATGTATTACAGGATTCCTTTAAATGTCATGCTCGTGAATTGCATTTAAAATATAATACAATTTGCACGTCTTAAAGGAATATCTTTAATACATACAATACCTGTTTCTCTAAGCTTATAAAATAAAGCAAAGCAGAATTTTAAGTTTATGTACATGGATTTTGTGTGTAACAGTTTTTTTGTAGAATTTTAAATTGTTTTTCAGTTTAGGATTTTTATAGGCATAGTCACGTTGACTACATTTTATAAAATGTTATCGTTTCCTTATTATAATGAAATATTATGTAATTTGAAAATCCTTTCAGTAGCCTTCTAGGAAATTTAACTTCATTAATGCTGAAAATCATCTGAATTAGAGTAAACACAGAGTTACTTTAGCAAAGCTTATGAATTTTTAAAAAGTGACTTAAGCAGAAGTTATGATTTTAAGGGAGAAGCTACTTTTCTAAATATTAGAAAATGTTTGGAAGTCATCTTGAAACTAAGTATTTAAAGATCAGAAAGAGTTCCAGGAATGTAAATCATCAAGATTTACCGACAGAGGAAACAGCAAGAAAGTAAAACAAAATATTCCAAACATTTTCTTCTTTGGAATACTTTACTTTGTAGCATTAATATAAACTGTTTTGATGGTCGAAATTTAAGTTTCTTTAAACTTAATTTTTTTATATAGCAAAAACTTCTGGTTTGGGTGCCTTTGTTAAGTGTGGGATAATCCATTTATCTATTGACTTAAGTAGAAGAAACCTAGAGGGGAAGTAACAATTTTCCCCGATAACAATAGTTCCTGTTGAGTTAGTGCCTTGAATTTTCAAAGTGTTCTTCCTTCGCAGTATATAAGGTAGGTAGTGCAAATACTATTTTCAGATGAGGAAACAAACTCAAAAAGGTTAAATGATTTGCCCGTGTTCACAGCAAACCATACAGATAAAAATCCCTAAGAAATTTCATGTATTGCAAAAAATAAAGCTTGATTTCAATTGTATTAAGCTGGAGATGTTTCTCTAGTACTAAAGTACTTGGAAAATACTTGTTAAAGTAATTAGATTTAAAGAGACTGTGTAAGAAATGCAAGTTTGAAGTTAACCTCTGGTTATTCTAAAACAAACCTAGACTGGAAGCTAAATCAGATTTTTTGCCTTTTATGAAAACTTTACTTCCTGTAGATTCAAAGCACAGAAAATAGAAAGCTTCAGGAGTTCTTAGGAGATGACATTTAATTGGGTTAAGTGTACTCTTAATAACAGTGCACTTCTCATCCCCAGCATAAGAAAGATGGCTCTGTACTTTGTGTAAGACCACCTTTCTTTCCCTCTTCCCGTTCTCTTTTCCCATTCTCTCCCTCCTTTCTCCTTCCCCCCCACCTCTTCCCTACTTGGGCTTATGTACAGTCTTTGATAGTGACATCAAGTATTTTTTCTCTTCTCTGGAGCTTTCAAAGAGTCATTGAACGTACTTCGGTTCTACTAGACTCTGTAGACTTTTCAGACTATGGTGTTAGTTGCTAGTTAACTAGGCTGTTCCTGGTTTAAGGTCTTCTTAGAGGGTTCACTAAGTAGGTGGTATGAACTTGTTCATAAATTCAATCTTACCTGCTCTCTCCACTTGCCTTCCTTCCATTTAGGTCTTCAAAGCAGCTGTGTTCTGAAGAGTTAGGAGAATGAGACACCTGAAAACAAAGGCAGGGGAAAATTGGTAATTAACTGTGAAGCCAGGGGAGAGAAAAAGAATTATCCGATAAAGAGATTGCTACTCTGACCTGTAAAAAGGGAAAGAAAGTTTTTTTTCAGTGAAAGCGGAAAAGAAAGTAAACAGAAAGATAAAGGAAAAGTATCTAAAGGGAAGAGAATGAGACCCAGAAATGGAAAAAAAAAAAGTAAGAAAATACAAAGTTAGGTGATTAAATTATGGATTTCTTTGATATTATAATTTTTTAGTTGTAAAGAAAATTCCATAAATATTGCAGGTAACCATTGCTCAAGAACATCCTGGAGTCATTTTTTAAAGAGATGCACTTTTTTTTTGTTGCTGTTTTGTCTGTGCTCTAACATTTGTGTGTCAATAAAAGTTAATTTGCAGTCAATTCCATTTTTAAAAAGCTTTTCAGAGTCAAGTAATTAATTTTTTTCCACTTGGAATACAGCAGTAGAAACAGGGTTTTAAAAAGTGCTTCTTCAGAACTTCCGTTTCACCTAAGTGGTAAATGACAAAATAACTTGATTTTGGAGTTCCTGTTTTTCAATAACAGTTTTCATGTGTCCCTACTTTTGGTGTACTCTTGTTTCTAGTGGGACTTATCTTTTACCTGTTGGATTAAAATTAGACTTTTTTGCTATTTGTCTTTGCATTGTTTCTCCAATTTCTGTAATAGGCAAATGGAAGAGAAGATTCACAAAGTTTCTGAAGAGTTTATGGGGAGAGGTTGTGCCTTACAAAGATGCAAAGGTGAAACCTACTCACTGGCTAAAGTCAGACCCACCTGGAGTTTGGAAGTATAAATACCATTTACTGTTTGTTATTTCAGTTCAATCAGAATAGCTTATTGATTAATTTTTTGCTTAGCATGAATTTATATTTAGTTTTAAATGATTAAGTTGATCACTTGTCCTTGCAGTACTCTTTTTACTCCTTTTTTCCCTATGAAAATATTTGTGACAGCAAAAATTTTAAAGCCCTGTTTCTACTTTTTATGATTTAATCTAATAATTAAATGTTATAACCTTCACTTTTGTGTTTTTGATATGAGACAAGGTGCTAGGCTTGAAGTAAGAAAGACCTGGATTTAGATCCTGCCTTTGATTTTATCATGTGATCCTGAGCAAGTTATTTAACTTGTATGTCTTTGAAGCAATTCCGTAGGACTCTTCTACCAAGTCATACACCCAGGAATTCCCAGGGATGCAATCACAGCTCTTTTGTGTATTGAATTCTTTTGATAAATGCAAGCATGATTTCCATCTAAGCAGCACTCACTGTGCATGAACTTTACTGTTTTCTCACCTACAAAAGCATTTGGAGGTTTTTTCCTAATTTAGGTTTCATTTAGTTCTAAGTATTTTTATCTGTAAACTCTACTAGTTTTTAAAAAATAATGAGAATTAGCATTATATTCAGGACAGGAAGGAATCCTTTTCTTTGAATTATTCTTTTTAGCCTTGAAAACAGGAAAAACAAAAAATTGATTAATTTTATAAAATTTTAATGTAATTTATAAAAATGAATGAAAAACACCAAACTTCACTGTCATAGAGGAGTATGTTGTGGCCCATGTTTATGCGTGTAGTGGTAGTAATAATACTAATAGAAACTATGAGGCTTTGTGCTAAGCTCTTTACAAATGTTACCTCATCCGATTCTCACGACAGTCTGGGAAGGGAGGTACTGTTATTATGCCATTTAGCAAATGGGGAAGGATCAAGTAACTTGCCCAGGATCAGATAGCTGGTCGTTGTCTGTGGCTGGATTGCATTCAGTTCTTCCTGATTCTAGCCCCATGTTTTGTCTACTGTACCATCTTTGTACATACACACATTTTCTCTGCATGTGTATGTGTATATGTGTATACACATAAACATAAATAAGAAATCATGAACCTGAAAAGCACACTGAAAGTGGTTATCTAAAATGTTTATTGACAGCTTAACTTTGCACACTGTTGTGTATAATATCTCTGTGCCTATTTAAGAGAATCTTATGATAATTTATTACAAAATCGTTGCTATACTTTAGGTAAAGTATAGCACTTCACTGGTAGGTGAAGTTTTGAATACCATTTTGAATACCAATCCAAAATGAATACCCATAAAGAATTTATAATGTAATGAGTGATGAAGTGCACAAAAAAACTATATATATACTACATTGTGATGTGGTTATGTTGGTACTTCAATAGAAGTCTAAAATACAGTGTAGGAGTCAATAAAAGCAAAATAATTACTAGTACCAGGAAGCTTCCAGAAAGTTTTGTAGGAAAAGTAGCATTTGTGCTTGACCTACAAGAGTGAACAAGAGTTCCTCAAGTGTTGATGAATGTTCTGGACAAGAGGAGCAGTGATGCAAAGTCTTTTCAGGGTAGGAAACCTTAAAGCATATTTAGGGACTGGAGTAGTGAGGGAAGGTAGGGGCTAAGGACCAGGAAGTCCAGGGCTTTGAATGTCCTCCGTGCCCAAGAGTCTGGACAGGACTTGGTGATGGCGACTGAAGGTTTTTGGAGAGCAGTGATGTGTTTAGAGTTTTGTTCTAAGATCAAACCCTTAAAAGTTATGGAGTACCTTGTAGAGTTTTTGTTTATGTGGGTCATATGTATTAATATTTACTGTATTACAAGTTAAACCTGCTGAACAAAATTTAAATATATTGACTCATTTTAAAACACAATAAATCCATTACATGGGAACACACATAAGTTTTTTAATGACAAACCTACCAAACAAAAAAAATGGAGTGAAGAGTTGTGTTGTTTTTACAATTCTTGCAAATCTCTTTAATGTCTGGCTTAATAGAGGAGAGCTGCACACTATGATCTGCTGCCTTCTGTTTCTGTATGTTATTCCAGTGTAAATATGTCGTTGTATAGATACGTGATTGGAAAAGGGAGGAATACTTTAGTAGATAGATAATGTCAAGTCGATGAAGGTGGTTTTGACCATGAGGGCTCCCTGACCCCAGGGGGCTAAGGGCCACACTTTGCGGCTGCTCTGCACTGAGCTGTTAACAGTACATAAAAGACATTTAGGAAGAAAGATGGAAATCAGGGAAAAGTAAGAGGTCTTTGTATGGAGGCCAAGACGAGGAGGTGGCAACAGTTTCAACTAGGAGGGATGATGATGAAAAGCAGAAGGAAGGATCAGATCTCACAGATGTTGTGAAGGCACAAGTGATAGGTCCTGGGAATTAATTTAGTTGAGCTTCTTAAGATTGTTGTAGGTTTTGGGAGATATTCTTAGTTTTACCATAAATATTTGCTACAGATTTTCCTTAATCAGTTTTCCTATTAGACAATAGCATTTTCTGTTAAAAATAAAAGCTTATAATTTACAGTGTTTTTATACTTTGAACCCTACAGTAACCTTGTGAACTAGGAAGAGCATGTCTGCCTATTTTCATTTACATAAAGAGGAAACTGAGGCACAGAGCATTTTAGTGGTTAGAGCCAGAATTGTATTACTGTCTTCTGACTTCATTTACATATCTTTAATTTAAAGGAAAATACACTTGCCATTCTTTTGTACAGCTGAGCAGTCAAGCCTTTATTATGTGCTAGGCATGGTGCTGAGCTTTGAGGTTACAAAGAAAGATAAAAAACAATCCCTCAGGAATATTCGTTGGAATGAGGGAGACAACCTGTAAATTATTGTGCATAAAAATACATAGAGTAGAGAGAAGATAATTTAGAGGGGAAGGTATTAGCCATTGGAGTGACCAGGAAAGTTCTCCTACAGAAGGTAGGACATGAGCAGATTCCTGAGGGAAATGTGAGGCAAGAGAGCATTTCAGTCCTGAGATGTAGCAGTAGAAATTCACTATGAGTACATGGAGTGTCTTGTTCAGGGAACATCAGAAAAACTGGTGTCACTGGACTGGAGAGTACATGGAGGCAAAAGAGAGGATAAGTCTGGAGAAGTAGGAAGGAGCCAGATTGTGAAGGAAAGCCAAACAAAAAGTTTCATATTTTATCCTAAAGGAAAAAGAGGCAGCTGGGTGACATATTAGACTTGGAGGTAAGACCTCAGTTTGAATCCTGTTGTCCTGCTGTCAGAGACTTAATCAGCTTTGTAACCCAAGGCAAGTAGCTTGTCTACAAACCTCAGTTTGGATATCTGTAAAATGAGGATCAAACAAGAAAATATGTTTAAAGGGCTTTGTAAACCTTAAAATATTGTATAATTGCCATCATCATCATTGTATGGAATAGCAAAGTTACCGGAGCTTATTGAATAGAGGGAATGACATGGTCAGACTTGTGCTTTAGCATGTGAATGGAGGGTGGCTCAGAGTCAGAAGAAACTTGAGGGAGGGGAAACAAGCAGAAGTTACTGCTATTGCATTTAGGAATGTGATGAGGCCTTGCACCGGAAATGCCCCTCAGCAAGTAGAGAGAAGGGCAAGTATATAGACAGGACTTGGCACCAAATCATGTGTGTCGGATAGGTTTGAGTCAAGTGCCCATTCAGTTCTGATGCTGAGGTTGCAGACCTCCATGACTAGGAGGAGGGGGGTGCCCTGAATTGTACCTGGGAAGGAGGGAAGGTTTTGGGGAAAAATGATGGATTATTTTGGACATGTTATGTTTGAGATGTCTACAGGAAATTTAATATATTTTATACTAATAATACATACTACTTTAGAGTTTGATCCTTAGAACAATAAGTATGTTTCATGAAGTAGATAGGATCAGCATCCTCTTTTTATAGATGTGGAGGCTGAAAACCATTGAAGTTAAGTGACTTACCCACAGTCACATAGTGTATAGCAAAGCACTTTAAAACTTAGTTTTTCTCAGACCTATATTCCTTATATAGCTTTGATTTGAATTTAAGAGAGGTTTTTGGTTTCTGCTTCTAAAGAGAAACTGTAAACTATGGGAACCCAGGTTAGAATTGTTACATTCAATAAAATGGTTAACCAAAATAGCACTGATTGAATATTTAAAATTTAAGATGGTTCTCAAGAGGGTGGAAGAAATTGCTGCGGTCTTCCCTAGGCAGGAAAGTGACAGCACTTGAAAAGCTAATTGTTAGGATGAGGGCTTTATGACTTTTCAGATCATGTCCTGGGCCCTTTTCTACTTCCAAGCTTCTGTTGGCATTTTGAATCTTAAAGAGAAGGGAGAAGGGCAGAGACTAGGCTAATAATGTGATGGGAAGTGAGTCACAGTTACCATTAAGGAAGAAAGGTGAGGGAGGTTGATAACTGGGATCAGCTAGAGCTTGTCCAGTGTGTCAGGAGCCTTGTATTTTCTAGCTTATCTCCTCACCCTCCGTCTCCTACGTGAACCCCCTATTCTAGTCCTATTCCAGTCTCATCACAGTCATCTAACTCTTCGTCGTCGTTGTTGTTTTTAACATTTTTGTCTTTGCTCATGTGCTATGTCATACCTAGGGTTTTTCTATTTCTTAGAATAATCTATTTCTCCTCTTAATCCTCTGCCTCTTGGAAATGCTAGGCCATTTTCTATCTCCTCAATGAAATTTTTCCTAGTGACCCTAAGCTACAATGGTCTCTCACTTCTCTGAACTCCAATAGTATTTCATTTCTGTACCACTCATTTGACAGTTGTCATTCATTTATATTCATTCAGAAATCTTTTGAGCACTAGATTTGAAGTAAATGGACCTGGCAACTCTTGACTTACTTAGCACCAGTTTGACTTGGTGCAAGACAATTAGTTAATTTTTTTGTATCTCAGTTTACTCATTTGCAAAATGAAAGGATTGGACTAGATGGTCTCTAAAATGACTATACACGAAATAGGATTTGACTATTAATTTCTGTAAAGATGAAACTTTATTCAGCAAATGCTTATAGAGCACCTACTAAATAAAAAGTATACACTAAATCTTTTATAAAAGATACAGAAAGGCAGACTTCAGTCGTTAAAGTACTTACAACTTAGTGGGATAAATAAAGCATGTGCACAAATATAACAGCATAAAATGAATAACATTTTGAGTGCCACAGTGTTCTATGTGAGTTCAGAGGAAGTACTAATGTTTCATAGAGAAGACATTTTAGCT
The DNA here is from genome assembly GCA_028658325.1 of Potorous gilbertii. NCBI lineage: Eukaryota > Metazoa > Chordata > Mammalia > Diprotodontia > Potoroidae > Potorous > Potorous gilbertii. The sequence goes on from CM053771.1 coordinate 374,817,254, forward strand.
GGATCTTAAAGGATGGATTGGATTTCAGTAGTTTGGGGATAGGTAACAGAGTAGAAGTATTTTTAAGTACAAAGTATGAAAAAAAGCATCAAGTGAAATAGACTGTCTGGGAGGATTGTGGATTTTCCTTCACTTAGAGGACTTTGAGCAGAAGCTTAGATACTCATTAAGTATATTTTAGTGGTAATATCTTTTGGTTATAGTTTGGACTTGGGTGGCTGTTGAGGGTCCTTCCAATTTTAAAACTTCTCTAATTCTGTGAATAAAAAAAAGAATGTATAGGGCTTAGTAAATGATTGGACATGAATGAAGAAGTCATTCAGAAATGGTTTTTACAAAAGTTTGAACACGATTGACTAGGAGAATGCTAGTTATGTTGTTAGGAAGAAGAGTCCCAAGAAAAGGGGTATTACATTTGTTGATTAAGAAGTTTTTAGTAGGTGACTTTTTTTTTTGAGACAGGGTCACACATGAGACTGGATTTGAACTCAGGTTCTCTTGACTCCAGAGCAGGTTGCTCTCTCTACTGCACCACCTAGCCACCCAATAGCTGATTTTCAAGAAAAGTTGTTTGCCTAATTTGTTTTGTAATTTCTTGCTTTCCCATAAATTCATTAGCTTCCATCTGCTCCATTCTAATTTTTAAAGAACTATTTTCTTCAGTGAGTTTTTGAACCTCCTTTTCCATTTGGCTAATTCTGTTCTTTAAAGCATTCTTCTCCTCATTGGCTTTTTGGGTGTCATCTGCCATTTGAGTTAATCTGTTTTTAAAGGTCTTATTTTCTTCAGCATTTTTTGGATCTCCTTTAACAAGCTGTTGACTCACTTTTCATGATTTTCTTGCATTGCTCTCATTTTTCTTCCCAATTTTTCCTCCATTTCTCTTACTTGACTTTCAAAATTCTTTTTGAGCTCTTCCATGACCTGAGACCACTGCATATTTATTTTGGAGGTTTTGGATAAAGCAGCCTTGATTTTTTTTTTTTTTTTTTTTTTTTTTAGGTCTTCCTCTGATGGTTAGCAGTGTTCTTCCTCATCCAAAAGGATGGAAGATATTTAAATACTTGTTCACCAAGAAAGTAACCTTCTGTTGTCTTATTCTTTTTCCCTTTTTGGGGTATTTTTCCCAGCCAGTTACTTGACTGTGGAGTTCTTTGTCAAGGGAAGGTATACTCTGGCGACCTGTAAGCTCTCAGTTCCTCCAAGGTGGCACAGTCAAGGAAGAGGAGTTCATTCATCTCCTGGCCTGCACTTTGGTCTGTGTGCAGGATTCCCTCTCCAGAGCCTCTGTCAGCTCTACAAGCAGGCAGTTCTCCTCACCCTAGGCTGCTCAATTCCCCCAGGGTCTTTAGGCCACGGGTCCAGGGCTAGACTGTTGTGTTCCTTCTCACCCAAGTGAAAGAGCTTTCTCACTGACTTTTGAAGCTATCTTTGGCATTTGTGAGTTGAGGAATCTGGGACCCACAGCTGCTGTTTCGCACCTTGGAGCCTCCTCCAGTCCTGTCCTTGCCTCAGCGTGGCCCAAACTGTGCTGCGCTGCACTCCACACCTGGTGAAATAGACCTTTCCTGTCGGCCTTCCAGGCTTCCTTGGGCTGGAAATCTCTTTCACTTTGTTGTTTTGTGGCTTCTGCTGCTCTTGAATTTTCTGTTTGACTAGTTTGATGGGCTTAGAAGCCACATTGTGCATGGTTAAAAGAAGAGATGCTAAATGTGGTAAACACTAAATAATATTCCCCAAAATGAAATTTATTATAGTCTATGGGGAAACAACTAGTTACTGGTAGGGGAGTCATTTCTGAATCAACTATCTTTGATTCCAACATCATTGATTTAAGAGAGCAGAGATGAATGTCAAATTAGAAGAAAAATGGGAAGATATAGGGGGTAACTCCAACTTGACTTAAGTAACCCAACTGTTAACACTGAAAAATGGCAGATTGATCAAGAGTATCCACATAGATTATCACTGCTTCCTTTAAAAGTTGAACCACAGTGAAGAGACCATGAGAGCCAGCCTTTAAGTTGTCATTTCTTCTTCTTTGGTCAGTCTGACTCTTCATTGCTTCTATTTGGGATTTTCTTGGTAAAAACACCGGGAGTAGTTTGCCATTTACTTCTAACTAAATTTATGGATGAGGCAAACAGTAAAGTGACTTGCCCAGGACTGCACAGTGTGTGACGCTAGATTTGAACTCAGAAAGATGAACCTTTTGACTCCATACCTGGCACTCTATCCACTGTGCCACCTAGCTTCCTTTAAACCACCTTAACTGACAAAATTTGCCCTCCTTGTGAAGCAGAGAGATATGATAGCCAAGGGCAATACTATATTAGAAAGTCTTGGTAAAATCTCAATGGAGTAGGAGAGTACAAAATTATGAGTCATAGTGCCTCATAAACTAGTCAGAAGTAGCAGAAAAAAACAAACCAAGTTTATAGAAAGTTTAGCCTGAGACTCAATTTGAGCTGTAATATCTTAAAACATAAGGATGAAACAAAGATAACAGAACAAAATTAGGAAATACATGACATTTCTATAAGCTGTTTTCTTCCTCAGTGATGGTGAAGCCGCCACACTTGGATTTTAACCTTGCAGTTTGAAGTAGAAATAAGAAAGCACATGGGCGTAGTAGTCAGATTAGACCAATCATACGTTGGGAGTTGTTCTGGAAATAAAACAGGATGTTGAGGAATCATTTCATAAGCTGTCTGAAAAATAAGAGAATACTGAGGTCTTAGAATAAATCATATACGAGAATAACAATAACTACCGCTCCATGTTCCTGCTTTCCTCATTGTGCAGAACTTTTGAGGATAATCTATGTCCATACGGAGGGTGTCCTTGATGAAAGTTTGAACAGGGAACAGTTGGACTTTTGATAATTATCTTCTTTAGTAGACCACCATTAAAGTGGTGGTCTATTAAGGACAAAAAATGTGGAAAAAAATTACACTGCATTTTCTTTGACTATAAAAATACATTTAATTTAGAAAAGCAAAATGCCTTAAATTCTCTTCCAGCAGCATTTTCCATGCATATGTAAAACTCATAAGATTTCCTTACATGTAATAGAAAAGAGAACTTTGTTCAGCTTTCTGATTATTAATATTAAGGTACCAAATGAGCAGGCTTAGAGGAAACTGTGAAGACCTCAAGCAGAATTAGGTGAACAACTTACACAATGATAACATTACAGAGGAAGATAACTTTTAAAAAACTACAATCATGAATCACAAGTCCAGAGGACTAAAGAGGAATCATTCCACTTAGCTCCTGCCAGACAGATGATGGTCTTATTAAATTCAGAATGAAACATGTATGTTTGTTGTGAAGGTTTTTTTTATTCTAATTGTTTCATGGCAGTGGGAGGCAGAGATAGTAAAAACCTGTAAAAATAAATTCAAGTTTTTAAAATGAAGTACAAACACTTTGCCAAAGGGCTTTGCTACTTTTATAAGAGATGCCTAATGCACAGTGGAAATGGAAGAATGTGATCCCTTGCAGATGGAAGTGCTAAACGTAGGAATGAGATTAAAATGTAATTGGAAAATATTTGGCAAAATAAATAAAAATACAGTGGAACCTAGATAATGTTGATAATGATTTTCTAAGTAATATACAGCCATGAGCATTTTTATGAGCTGTTTAGCTTCTGTTTTCATTTGAGTTTGATGCTCCTGTCTATAGGCAGACATCCTAGGCATGTCTCATTGTGGTATGGTGATAATTTGAGTTCTTGAAGGATTTGCCTACAGGCAAATTCTTGTTTGCTCTGTGCTGGGTTCCACCAGATAGGACATAGGATGATAAACTTTTAGGCCACATCGACTCTTAAAGCCCATCTACTGGGATTATAGAGGGATGGTGATCTCCATTGTTAGAGGAAGTATCTAAACTGGTAAAATGACACTCAAAAGAAAAATGTAAAGAGGAAGTTGGATTATAAAACAAAGGAGAAAGACATGATAATAGCTATAAAGGACAACAGGGTCAAGTGAAAAAAATTTCAGGACAGGAACAATCAGAATGTTGGGCAGTATTTTATATAGATGAAGTTGGAAAGCGTTGATTTCTAATGAGCCAGGTAAACATAGTTATGTGAACTTTCTCCAGCCTTTTAACTTGAAACCAGAAAAAGTGAGGTTGGATGCAAGGATGCGGTTGGAGGGGAAGGCTAACTAGGGCTGAAAATGAATATGGAAAAAGATTAAGGGAACCAAGGAGTCTATGTTGAAAACAGAATGTAAACTTGTTGATAACAGTGTCAGACTTGTGGGAGTTGAGAGACTAGAAGACAACTGAAAGACTAGTGAATCGGGACTCTTTGAGACGCTGATACTGGATAAAGAGAAAAGAAGGGATGCTAAATTGAGATGTGTCCTAAAACGTATCCTGATGATTTTCCTTTTTTGTTTTATGCCTTGTGGGAATATAGTCAGTCATATAATACATTTAGTCCGGGTAGACTTTTTAGACTTTCTCTTTTAGGATCTTCTCTTTCTAAGACCACAAAGGCTTTTTTTGCTAGCCCTTGATTTGACCCCAGCCCATCACACACTGTTCTTTATCCCCTTGCTTATCTCCCCTCTCTTTCATACGTGCTTCCATATTATAATATGGTTGTACAAAAACACATTGATTCCCTTACAGGCAAGGTTTTGCCAGGCTGTACCTGCAATACTCTCTGTCCACCTTTTCACACTTACCTCTACCAGGATTCCCCCTTCACCTCTGTCTCATTTTGTACATTTTTGAAATATAGTGCTCCTCTAGTGCTGTTGCTTTCCCTACCAGCTGCATTTATTCACCTTGGATTGTTCAAGAAACAAATAATCTCTTCAATTTTGGTTCTTTCTAAAAATGTTTCAAACTTGTCTTCATCATTTAATGGCTGTCTTTTTCATGTATGTTTAAGCTCAGATTTGTGGGGTAATTACCTTGGGCTGTCTCCTGTGCTCCATTGCCCTTCAAAACACATGATTCCTTCCCCTCCTATATTTTCTAGTGGGTACAGAACAGTCTTGCATCACTTGAATTTTCTTTTGTATTTGAAAGTATTTCTCCTGAATGCTTACAGAACTTGTTTCTAAATTGAATTGTTAAATTTAACCACTATCTGTCTTGGAGTTTTGCAGCCGTGGGTTCTTGTTTTCTGGAGGTGATCTGTGAATTCTTTCAGCTGGAATTTTACTTTCTATGTGGGGTCCATCTCCAGGCATCCTGATCTTGCCACTGGACCCAGTTGGCTGTAGAGAAGAAAGTTGAGGCTGGTGTCTTTGTGCAGCCCTGCCTCACTTAAGTCCAACTTACCGTTAAATCATCTGATCATCTTGGAGAATGAAGGCCAAACAACAGCAATAAACTATTTTCTTTATACAGAAGTCCTAGTTCCTTTTCTGCTGTTTGCTCCTATGACAGTATTAAGGATTCTGATCCATCACCTTCTTCTGGGAGACCTGGGATTCTTAGGCTGTGTCTGTGCATTCCATCTTCTTGATTAGTATGTCTTGCTTACATAGTAAGTATATTTTCTTTTAAGGTTTTTTCTTTTTGCTTCTTTTCTAGATTGTTCTTCACCTCTGCGGCATTGCATCCCCAGGCTATTTTTCTCTCTTATTTTTTTGGTGAGACTTGTCAGTAGAGATTCCAGTTTTTCTCTTCTGATCGTTATTTTTGCTGGGATTTCTGCTCTCGTAGTTCTCATTTTCCTTTTTGACCATTTAGGAACAATGTGTTGTGGTTCCATATTTTCCTCAAATTGTATGGGGTCTTCTTTCTCATCAAGTATTGAGTCATTTTTTTTATAGTATTTACTAATAGATGCATGAGCTCATTTACTAGATCCGGAGCCTGTATTTCCTTCTATTATTACTCTTTCCTACCTATTTATCTGTTTGTTTCTAGGTTTTTGAGCTTCCTTTCTCTTGAAATCTTTGGTAATTTCAGTATTTTTTTCCTTTTTATTTTCCCCTAGTACTCACTTTCTGACTTGATCCTTTCTGATTGTGGTTTTCCTGAGGATGAATTGCAGAGCAACTCTGCCTACTCCCACTCTGGGCAGTTCATGGTTCGCCAAGTCTTGGTCCCAAGGAACCTTAGGTTATTTAGTACTGGCCTTAGCTAAATGCTGTGCTCTTTTCTGTCAGCCTTATTGTAGTGCTGCAGAGATTCTCACCATCTCCCAACCTCTCCACAGTTTCCTGTCAGTGTTTTACTGCCTCTATTTCTTAGTTCTTTGGTGTGACACCAGCAGTTCAGGACTTCGCAGCACTGGTACTACAGGGCTTTTTGTCTTGGTACTGCCTCTACTGGCACTGAAGCACTAGCAGTTCAGAACTTTGCTACAGGTCCTAGCAGACATTTATACATTAGGGGCTCTAGCTGTCTCACTGTCACATAGCTGGAAAAGATTTCCACAGCTTTCAGCTGCAGTCTCTGGTATTAAAAAGAGGTGGGAGGACTAGGGGGTTGGGTGGGGTAGGGCTGGGTGACTTGAGGGGCTTGTAAGCCTGTGTTGTACCTATTTCAAAGTTAGCCTCATATAAAATAACCAAAAGTCAGTTATAATTAAGTTGGATAGCAATTTTTATTTTGCTTTATTCTTCCTAGGTGAGCTCGTGTGGAAGTCTGACGCAGTGATTTCAAAAGCTTTACGGCCACAGATCAGTAGAAAATAATTTCTTTACCCTGTACAAAGGAAGAGTGTTTCAAACAGCTGAGAATCACGAGAGATGAGAGAGGAAGGCAGTGATTATTAAGCTTCCTTTTATCCGGTTATCCGTGGGTCAAGGGATAACTCCAATAAATGATTGCCTCTGAAAATAATAGTTAATAATGGTAACTCATTTATATAGTGCTTTCAGCATGTGATTCTCACAGTAGCCATCCTATGAGGTAGATTGTATGAGAAACGTTATTTCCTTTTTAGTGAGAAACCTAAGAGTCAGAGATTATGACCTGCAAATGGACCTACACTTAATAAATATTAGAGTCAGGACTTGAACCCAGATCTCCCAACTTCAGATCCAGTGCTCTGCATAGCTACGATATTGACCTCTTCATTCTTTTTTTCACCTATCTGTCTAACTAGACTCACTCTCTGACTCCTGATCCATGACAAGGGTCAGTGGGAGTAAATATATCTCTCCATATTGGATTCCTTTTTAATTATTAATTCACATTTACCTTTTATATTTTTCTTTAACTCCTGTGATCGTCAGAGTTCCACACAACTCTTGTCTTTTCATCAGGAATGCTTGAAAGAGCTGTTTTATTAAAGGTCCTTTTTTCCCCTCTGGAGGATTATACTCAGTTTTGCTGGATAGGTAATTCTTGGTAAACTCGGGCAGCTCGGTGGTGCAGTGGGTAGAGTGCTGGGTCTGTAATCTGGCCTCAAACACTTCCTAGCCATGACCTGGAAAAGTCACTTAGCCTTGCTTGCCTCAGTTCTTTGTCTGTAAAATGAGATAAAGAAGGAAGTGGCAAACCACCCATATCTCTGCCAGGAAAATCCCAGATGGGATCATAAAGAGTTGGATGTGGCCAAAGTGAGTGACCAACAACAGTGGCATAGAGTTGGTGCCTAATAAAAGTGGATTGATTGACTCTTTGACTTGGAAGTTGTGATTTTGGCAATGATTCATTCTATTTCTACTTTGGTTCTTTTCTAGACAGTAAAAAGATTTCTTGAAATATTTCTTGTTTTGGTGATGGCATTCATGTGGTCCAGTGATTCTTAAATTTTCTCTGCTCAGTCTGCTTTTCAGGTCAGTTGTTTTTGCTGTGAGATGACTTTCATATTCTGTTTTTTCATTCTTTTCACTTTGTTTTAGTATTTCTTGTTGTCTCATGAAAACACTGGCATCTCTTCTGTTCATTATACTTTTCAGAAAGCTTATTTATTGCTTTGGCAAGGTTTTATACATCTTGTGTCAAGCTGTTAATTCTCTTTTCGTTTCTTTCTAACCTGGTTTTTATTACTTTGCTAATTTTTTCCTCTAGCCATTTAATTTCATTGACCAAAAAAAAAAAATTAAACTTTTAAAAAAACTCTTGCTTTATCTCTTCCAGGAATTACAGCTGAATTTGTGTTCACAATGTATTTTTTTTTTGAGGCTTTGTATATTAAATGTTTTAGAGTCATTCTCTTCTTCTGGATTTGTTTCTTGAGCTTCCCTTTCACCATTAATAGCTTTTTATGATGTGTTTGCTCATTTTATAATTGTGTTTGCTCATTCTTCCAGCTTGCTTCTTGAAGTGAGCTTTATGTTAGGGCTGTGCTCTCTGCACTTGTGGAAGGAGGATCTGGTGGAACCAGTGCTCAGTAGAGTTTTGTATTCTTCCAGGATCTCATGGACAGTTCAGCCTAGGAGCCTTCAAACTGTCAGTGATCCCAAAGTTGTCTGAACTTAGTTACTATTGGCCTTTTAGGAAGGTGGTTTAGAGTAGCAGAACTGCAGTTCCACTTTGGCTTGAAATTCTTGCCCTGGTTATTCCTCTGTGTACTTCACACTGGGCTAAAAGTTGGAATTGTGTCCCTGCTCTGCTCTTGGGATCTAAGCCATACAGCTACTGCTTGCTTTTGAACCAGCTTCTCTGTTGGTACATAGTTCAAGGGAGGTACTAAGGTGTGGGAAGCAAGTTGGAGGGAAGCAAAGTTTCCCTCCTCAGTCTGACCAGACTCTGTGGCCCTGAACTTGGAGTTGTTTGACAGTGCTCTCTGTGGCCATCTGTTCCTCTTGAGGTGCCCTTCTGTGAGTCTGGGAGTGTGCCTGTAGGAGTCTAGAATCTCCTTTTGCCTTGGTGCCTAGTCTCACCCTGTGCTAGAAGGTTCTTCACAATGGTATTCCTGACGAGACCCCACCCCCAATATCTCCTTATGTCAGCCTGGGCTTGAAAAATGACTTAGTATGATTTTTTTTTCTTGGATTTTTCTGTTGGGATTCAGACTAGCACATTTTTAGTTGTGTTTGGAGGAGTTTTTAGGAGGAGAGCTTGCTGAGTTGCTTTCTGCTACTGTGCCAGCTTTACTTTCCCTTTTTAAAAAAAATTAAAAAGGTTTTTAAAATTCATGTGGAACTTAAATACAAAAAGACTTAAAAAAAGCACATGTCCATGTACACAGCATAGAAAGAGTATTCCAAACAAAGCCATGAGTTTCCTTTTAATTCTGTCTCCTTTCTTTGAAGAACAGTATAGTAAATACTCGTTTTCTTTTGTTCTCTGTTGTGTGCTTTTCTTTTCTCCCTCCTTCCCCACCTAGGCTGCCATTAGACACAAATTTATATATGTGTGTATATATGTATTATGTATGTGTACACATACACATGTAAAACCATACTGTACATATTTCTATTTATCAGTTCTCTTTTTGGACATAGATAACATCTTCCTTTGTAGGTACTTTGTAGTTGCTTTGAACATTCAGTGACTTAGTAATTCAAAGTTGCGCTCTTAGAGCAGTATTGCTGTTACATTGTACAATGTTCTCTTGCTTCTACTTATTTCACTCTTCATTATTTTGTGTTTTTCTAAGATCAACTAGCCCTTCCGTTATTAAAGCATGGTAATATTCTATCATAATCATATGCCACAACTTGTTTAGGCATCCCCTCAATTTCCAGTTCTTTGTCACCACAAAGAGAGCTGCCATAAGTATTTTAGAACATAAGTTCTTTCCCTTTTTCCCTAATCACCGTGGGAAACAGACCCAGTAGTAGTTTGTGGGTTGTTGTCCCTCCTTCCCAGAGGACCACAGTGACATCACGGTGTTGTAGTTGAGGTCCAGTGTCTGATGGTGTCTGAGCTCAGAAGGTTCTACTAGGGGTGAGTCACAAATGGTTCACATAAAACATGGTTTTATGACTGAGCATAATTCCTGAATGGTTGAATCAGGTCCCAGTTCCACCAGGAGTGAATTCACATCCCACTTCTTCCACATCCCCTCCAGCATCTGTCACTTTCCCATTCTATCATTTTAGCCAATGTGATATCTCGAAGTTGTTTCAGAATGCATTTCTCTAATCAATAGTGATTTAGAGCATTTTTTCATGACTATATATAGTTTTGATTTTTTTTCATCAAAAAACTGCCTCTTCATATCCTTTGACTATTTATTGGGGAATAACTCATTCTTATAAATTAGACAAAGTTCTAAATATGAGACCTTTATCTGAGAAACTGTCTATAAAAATTTTCTCCCAATTTTCTTTTTCCCTTCTCATCTTGGCTATATTGATTTTATCTGTTTGTACAAAACCATTTTAATTCAATGTCATTTTACACTTCACAGTATTCTCTGTCTCTTGCTTATTTATTTATAAATTGTTCTCCTCTCCATAAGTCTGATATAGGTAATATGTTCCAGTTTCTGATTTTCTTATGCTATCTCCATTTATATCCAGGTCATGTATTCATATAAACCTTATCTTGATAAATGGCATATTAGTCTATACCCAATTTCTGCCAGACTGCTTTATTCCTTTCCCAGAAATTTTTACCAAATGATGAATTCTTAACTCAAAAGCTTAAATTTTTACATTTGTCAAACACAAGGTTACTATAATCATTTGCTGCTGTGTATTGTATGTCTACTCTGTTCCACTGATCTACTTTTCTATTTCATAGCTAGTAGTACAAGATAGTTTTTATAATTACTGCCTTATAGTTTAAGATCTGGTATTGCTAAACCTCCTTTCTTTACATTTTTTTCTATTAATTCTTTTGATATTCTTGACTTTTTGGTTTTCTGAATGAATTTTATTATTTTTTTCTAGCTCTATAAAGTAATTTTTTGGTAATTTGATTGGGGTGGCATTGGATAAACAGATTAGGCAAAATTATAATTTTATTATGTTGGCTCTGCCTACTTATGAACAGTTGATATTTTGCTAGTTATTTAAACCTGACTTCATATAGAATGTTTTTATAACCTAAGTTAATTATTAATTATATAGCATTTGCTATAAAATTGGGTTTGTTTTGGTAGAGATATTTGTAGGCATTTTGTGCTGTCTGCAGTTGTTTTAAATGAGGTATGTCTTCTTGCAGGGTTTTGGTAGTGACATATAGAAATGTTGATCATTTATATGGGTTTATTTTATGTCCTGCTACTTTGCTAAAATTATTATTTTTTTCCACTAACTTTTTAGTTGATTCTTTAGAATTTCCCACATATATCACCTCATCTGCAAAGAGTTTTATTCCCTCATTCCCCTCTGACTCCTTTGATTCCCTTTTCTTCTCTTGTTGCTGTTGCCAGCATTTTTAATACAACGTAGAGTAATATTGGTGTGTTGGGCCTCCTGGTCTCACTCCTGGCCTTCCTGGGAAGGCTTCAAGCTTAGCCCTGCTGCAGATGATGCTTGCTGATGGCCTTAGGGACCTGCTTCTTATCATTTTAAGGAGAAATTCCTTTATTCTTGTGCTTTCAAGTATTTTTAATAAGAATGAGTGTTGTATTTTATCAAAAGCCTATTCTCCATCTGTTGACATCATCACGTGATTTTTGTTACCTTTGTTATTGATATAGTCAATTGTATTAATAGTTTTCCTTCTGTTAGACTAGAAATCCCTGATGTAAATCCCACTTGGTTTCAGTGTGTTGGGGCTTTTTTCTTAGGAACCCTATTTTTGGCCTATTCAGTTTCTTTTTCTGAAATAAGTTTATTTAGATACTCTATTTCCTCTTCTGGCAGTTTATATTTTTGTGAAATATCCTACCATTTCACTAAAATTGTTAAATTTATTGGCATATAATTGGGTAGATAACTCCTTATAATTGCTTTGATTTCATTTTCATTTGTGGTATGTTCACCCCTTTCATTTTTAATACTAGTGATTAGATTTTCCTCTTTTTAAAAATCATATTAACTAGTGTTTTATCTATTTATTTTTCCTAAAACCCACTCCTAGTTTTATTTATTAATTCGATGGTTTTTTACACTTAATTTTATTAATCTTACCTTTAATTTTAAAGGTTTCTAATTTGGTGTTTAGTTGGGGATTTTTATTTTGTTCTACATTTTTTTTTAATTACATACCTATTTCATTGGTCTGTTCTTTTTTTTTTATTAATTTATTAATTTTTTATTAATATTAGCATTTAGAGATACAGATTTTCCTCTGATTACTGCTTTTGCTGGATCCCATAAGTTTTGGTATTTGTCTTATTACTATCTTTTTTTAAAAATAAAATTGTTTCTATGATTTGTTCTTTAATCCACTCATTTTTTTAAAATTAGGTTCTTTAGTCTCCAGTTAGTGTTTAATCTCTGTTTCCATGGTACCATAATGAAGATAATTTTTATTGCATTGTGATCTGAATATGATGGACTTAATATTTCTACTTTTCTGCATTTCACTATAAGATTTTTATGCCTAACATATGACCAATTATTGTAAAAGTGCCATGTACCACCAAGGTCTATTTCTTTCTATGCCTGTTCATTTCTCTCCAGATAGCTATCATATCTAGCTTATTTCAGATTTGATTTACCTCCTTAATGTCTTATTTATTTTTTGGTTAGAGTTATCTAATTCTGAGAGGAGAAAGTTCAGGTCCCCCACTATTGTAGTATTACTATTGATTTCCATCGGTAATGCATTTAACTTTTCCTTTAAAAATTTAGATGCTAGAACCAGGAGAACATTAGACACAGTAATAGCCGAGGGCTGTTTGTGATAAACTTAGCCTTTCACAGCAATGCAAGGACCTAAGATGTTTCCAAAGGACTCTTGCTGCAAAATGTCATGCACATGCAGAGAAAGACCTATAGAATGCTGGAACGCAGAATGCAGACTATTTTCTCTTTTGTTATGTTTTGTTTTGGTTTTTCTCATGCATTTTTAAAATTCATTTTAATTCTTCTGTGCAACATGCTTAATGTGAAAATGTATTTAATAAGAAGGTATGTATAGAACCCATATAAGATCACATGACATCTTGGAGAGGAAAGAGGAGAAAATTTAAAACATGGAAGTGATTGTTGAAAACTGAAAGTAAACAAATAAAAAAAAATTTAGATGCTGTAGCATTTGGTGTATATGACTTCTGTATTGATATTGCTTCATTTTCTGTGGTACTTTTCATCAGAAAATAGGTAGTTTCCTTGTATGTTTCTCTTAATTAAATCTATTTTAGCTTTAACTTTGTCTGAGATCATGATTGCTACCCTTGCTTTTTTTTTTTTTTACTTCAGCTGAAGCATAATAGATTCTACTCCAGCCTTTTATTTTAACTTTGTATGTATCTCTCATTTTGAATGCATTCTCTGTGAACAACATATTATTGGATTCTGGTTTTTAATTTATTCTGCTGTTTGTTTCCATTTTATGGAGAGTTCCTTCCATTCACATTCAAAATTATGACTAGGTATGTATTTCTCTCCATCCTATTTTTCCTCTCTATTATCCTTCTCACCCTCTTTTTACCCTATCCCTCCTGACAGTCTAATTTGCTTCTAACCACTTACCTCCCTCATCCTCTCCCCTTACCCTCCTGTTCGTTAGTTTACCCACCCCTGTAAGAATCCTTCCCTTATCCTCTCCCTTACCCTCTTATTTATTGATATACATACCTTGTCCTGTCCCTTTGCTATCCTATTTCTTTATAAATTTAAAAGACTTTTTTACCCTTCTGGATGTATTTGTTATTCTCTCTTTGATCCAGTTTCAATGAAAATAAGATTCCAGCACTCCAAGCCCTCCATCCCTACCTGCTTCCATGGTAACAGTTCTTCCATTCACATCTTGTTTGCAAGAGATTATTACTCCATTTTACCTTTCCCAACCTAGTTTTATTTTTCAGAGTCATCCCATCATACTCAGCTCAATCCCAAGCCTTCTAGGTATGCGTTTTCAACAATGAGAACATTCTTAAGAGTACTGATACAAGAAATAAACACTGTGACCTTATTGAATGCCTTATAGTCAGTCTTTAATATTTACCTTATGTTTCTCCTAGATCTTATATGCCATGTTTTCCATTGAGTTCCAGTCTTTTTGTCACAGATACCTAAAAATCTTGAATGAAATGTTTTTTTTCTTTCCCTTTATTCAGTCAGGATTATGCTCTGGCTGCAAATCTAGCTCCTTTACTCCTCAAGACATAATGTTCCAGGCCCTTAGGTCTTTTAATGTAGAAGCTGCTAAATCTTGTGTTGTCTCACTGTAGCTGTTTTGTTTTCCTTTTTAAATTGTTTCTTGTAGTAACCTGTTAGCTTTGACACGGGGTACGATGTTCCTGTGAATTTTCCTCTTGGGATCTCTCCCGGTAGTGATCAGTAGATTCCACACCCCCCCCCCCCCATTTCTGTTTGACCCTCTCATTGTAATAACTTGAGGGTCATTTTTCTTAATGGTTTCTTTTAATATTTTGTCTAGATTTTTTTTTTTGATCATAACTTTCAGGCAGTCCAAGAATTCTCATATTGTCTCCTCTCAATCTGTTTCCAGATCAGTTGTGTCTAATGTCATTTCCCTTTGCCCAGCTCTAGTTTTTAAAGAGTTATTTTCCTCCTTAAGTTTTTGGATTTCTTTACTCAATTGGTTGAGTTTCTTTTAATAATTCTCTTAATTTTATTGAATTGCTCTTTTTTCCCTAATTTTTCTTCAACCTCTCTGATTTTTAGAGTCCTTTTTAAGTTCTTCCAAGGACTCTTTTTGGGCTTGTGACCATCTGACCTTTTTCTTTGAAGTTGGAGTAGCTTTTTAAACTTCACTGTCTTCTTCCGAGCATGAACCCAGGTCTCTCATGTTCCCATAGCAGCTCCTTATGGTGGGTTCTTTCTCTTTGCTCGTCCATCATTATTATTTTTTATGTTTAGCAGGTTATTATTGCAGTTGAGTTGGGGGTGGGTGTGCCTCAGGCTCCAAGTGTTTCTCTAAGGACTGTCTGGAGGCCCCTCCCTGAGCCCTGGCACTGCAGAGGCTCTTACTCCCTGCAGCCCTCCCATGGCTGCAAACTTGAGCTCTCTCCTCCACCCTGGTCTGAAACCAAGTGCTCACAGCACGGTTTCCACCCTTCTGCTGCTGCATTCAGAGTGCACGAGATTGCCCCTTCTCACTCACAGTTGCAGCCCAGGTCAGTGTGGTCGGCACAAGTGGGCCTGGTATCAGAAACAGAAGAGGGCCCATCTTCTTCCTCTGCTCTGTTATCCTGCCACCACACTGTCCTTGAGGTGGAAGCTCCGGATGCTGACTCCTGACCCAGCTGCTCCCAGAGCTCTTTATTTGTGGATTCTGAGGAGTCTCCTGGAGGTGTTAGCACTTCACGTAAGCTGACTTTGCCCCTGGAGATGGGCCTTTCTTTGGTTCCTACCAAGTTGTCTTAGTTTAGCTGCTTTACCTTGACTTTTAATTTTCTCTGCTGCACAAAGTTCACTTTCAGGTGATGCTGTATCTTGTTTGTAGGAGAAGTTTGGAGAGTCCAGTATTTCCTGTCTTATTCTGCCATCTTCTCCCTTTCTTCTTTTAAGATCAAAACTATAAAATTCAGTCCCAGACCTTCCATCTTACTTGATGTCTAAGATTTCTGATGATGTCATGGTTCTTAGGGGAGGCTTGTATCATCCCCTGCACTCTGTTAGCATGCATATACTTCTTCCATAGAAAGTCTTCCTCCAGTTTGTCATTTGCATTACCTTTTTCTCCTTGCTCCCTTTTCTCTTTACCTCCCATGTTTATATTTCAAAATTTCTGTTCATTGCTAGTCTTCTAATCTGGAATGCTTGGAAGTCCTTCATTTCATCATTGTTTGTGTGTGATACTTAGTTTTGTTGGGTAAGTTATTGAAGTGTGTGATACTTAGTTTTGTTGGGTAAGTTATTGTTGAGTGTTGCTCTGTATTTTTGCCTTATAGAATATGATATTTTTTGTTTCCCTATATTATAGGGTTAAATGTTGTGATCCTAGCTGTGATTTCTTGGTGGCTGTTTAGTCTTTTCAGTCATGTCTGGTTCTTTGCTGCTCACATTTGGATTTTCTTGGCAAAGATGCTGGAGTGCTTTTGTTATGTCCTTCTCCAGCTCGTTTTACAGATGAGAAAACTGAAGCAAACAGGGTTAAGTGACTTGCCTAGGGCCACACAGCTGGTCCGAGGCCAGATTTGAACTCCTGTCTTCCTGACTCCAGCCCCAGAGCTCTAATATATAGCTGCCCCCAGATTCCTTGGTTCTTTAACTCTTTCTTTCTGGCTGCTTTCAATATTTCTTCAATCTTTGAATTTTTATTTTGGCATTATTGGGTTTTTTCATTCTGGAGTTTCAAGAGGAGACTGGATTTTTTTTTTCTCTTTTCACTTTGTGCTCTGATTCTAATATGTCTGAGTAGTTTTCTGTCATGATTTCTTGAAATATGACATCCAGGCTCTTTTCGGTAGTGGTTTTTAGGTAGACTCATGCCATTGACCCTGTTTTTGATGTGTATTCTGGGTTATTTGTTTAATAAGGTGTCTTTTTCTCTCAGTTTTTGGTAGTCTTTCCACTTTGTTTTACTATTATTTTTTATCCCATGGAGCTGTCAACTTCTGTTTGGCCTTCTTACATTTTCAGGGTTTTGTTAACTTGGGGAGGGTTTTGTGCTTCTTGTGTCAAGTTATTCATCTTCTTTCAAGTCTTTCTTCTATAGTTGTCATTTCTTTAGCATTGCTTTGCGCTATTCTTTTATTTCATTTCTGATACTATTTAAAACTCATTTTTGTAAACTCGCATCATTTCTTCTCTGAATTCTGATTTGTTGTTGGACAAGCTGGATTTTTCTTTGTGGTTTTAGTTGTTGTAGAAGTGCTGAGTTATTCTCTTCTGCATCCTTGACATTATGTAATGCTTTAACCTTTCTGATATTTATTCATTTTTCCAGCAATCTTCTCTAAGCAGGCCAGTGTTGTTGGCCTCACTTGTCATGAAATTGTTGGGACTTAGTTTCTAATCTTAGTCTGCCTTGGGGGGGTCCCCATGCTACCGCCCTGGGTCGAGAACTGAGTGCAAGAGCTGCTCCAAGGTCTAGGTGCTGAGTCCTGCTCCTTGCCCTCTCAAGAGCCCAAACCATTGGCCTGGGTCCAAAGCTGAATCTGCGGTCACCTCTAGGCACCGTGAACATTTCAGCCAGCCTGGCCTATCCCTAAGTACAACAGAAGCAGCGATGTCAGAATGAATAAAGGGCTAGCTTTAGATTCAGGAAGACTTGGAGTCAGCTCCTGCCTGACATCTACTTAGCTGTACTACCATGGGCAAGTCACTTAACCATTCAGTGCCCCAGGCAACTTGTTAAGTGTTTGAGTTACACATAGGTTACCAATTGCCATCCATGCAAGGAGTTCTACAGTAGGACTTTCTATGTAGATGAAATAGCAGGTCCCCTACCTCATCCCTAAAAAAAATAATAGTGAAACCAGAGAAAAGGTAATTTGAGCCTTGTTTTGTTACCTTGAAGATACTCCCTTGGATCTAATTTAAAATTTTTTAAATTAACATTTTTTACTAAGTTTCTAAGATGTTTATTTACATTGTTAATGAGTCAACTAGGTGAGGTCCTGCAGAGAGTGCTGAACTTCAAGGAAGAAAGATCCAAGTTTAAATCTTGCCCCAGACACTTACTAGCTATGTGACTGGGAAAGTCACTTAACCTCTCCCAGCTTTAGTTTCCTCATTCACAGAATGGGATAATGCCACCTATTTCACAGAGCTACTGCGGAGGCCAAATGAGATAACGTATGCAGATCGCTTTGTGAACCATACGACACAGTGCTGCTGATATTACCGTCATCAGAGCCAGACAGGATGAGATTGTTGTGTCTCATAGCATTCTTGGGAGCTGAAAAGCCAAGCTCTTTTTGCTGTTGTTATGATAACCATGTGTGGCAGCACGGAGTTTGCAGTTATATTTCCCTGAACTATCAGTGCTTATACGTTTTAGAAGCAGTTAAAATACCTCGCCTTAGGTGCTTTTTAAAAATAACATGAAAAATAAACCCAGGGGATCTAGAAATGATTTTAGTGACCTTTGGTCATTTTGATTACCTTCAGTACTTTTTCTTTTGGTTAAAATTGATTTTTAATGTGTCCTTAGGTTAAGACATCAGAGTTTTATAGATACTCTCGGCAACTACGGCACGAAGTTGACCAAGCGTTGAATTACTTTCATAGTGTTCACCAGCAGCCTTTGATGGAAATGAAATCCAGCCGCATCCGTTCTGCCAAACCCCAGACTGCAGTATTCAGAGGAATGATAGGACATAGCATGGTAAACAGCAAGATTCTGCTTTTACACAAACCGCGGGTCTGGTGGGAGCTGGAGGGTCCACAAGTACCTCTGCGACCAGACTGCCTTGCCATCGTGAATAACTTTGTGTTCTTGTTAGGTGGGGAAGAACTGGGTCCAGATGGTGAATTCCATGCTTCCTCTAAAGTGTTCAGGTACGACCCGAGGCAAAATACTTGGTTGAGAATGGCAGATATGTCTGTGCCACGTTCGGAATTTGCAGTTGGTGTCATCGGTAGGTACATCTACGCTGTGGCCGGAAGAACAAGAGATGAGACATTTTATTCAACAGAACGTTATGACATCACTGAAGACAAGTGGGAGTTTGTGGATCCTTATCCAGTCAATAAGTACGGACATGAGGGGACAGTGCTTAGTAACAAGCTGTTCATCACTGGTGGAATTACCTCATCTTCTACATCCAAACAGGTGTGCGTTTTTGACCCTAGTAAAGAAGGGACGGTGGAACACCGAACAAGAAGAACGCAAGTCGTCACTAACTGCTGGGAGAATAAGTGCAAAATGAATTATGCGAGATGCTTTCACAAGATGATTTCTTACAATGGCAAGCTTTATGTGTTCGGTGGTGTCTGTGTGATCTTAAGGGCCTCTTTCGAGTCCCAGGGATGCCCTTCTACGGAGGTTTACGACCCGGACGCTGACCAGTGGACCATCTTGGCGTCCATGCCTATTGGCAGAAGTGGTCACGGCGTGGCCGTGTTGGACGAGCAGATAATGGTTCTTGGAGGCCTTTGCTATAACGGTCACTACAGCGACTCTATTCTGACGTTTGATCCGGAAGAAAATAAATGGAAAGAAGATGAGTACCCCCGGATGCCCTGTAAGCTCGATGGTTTACAAGTGTGCAGCCTGCATTTTCCTGAATATGTTTTAGAGCATGTTAGACGTTGCAGCTAAAAATGTACATCTCCCTTCCAAGACAGAAAGCAAAGCGTAGTATTTAAGGCTCTTAAGTACTTGTTGGTGTTGTAGTCGTTACTCAAAGCATAGACAAACAGGGAATGCACCTCACCAGTTTTACTAGCAGTGCCATTGTTATGGTCCTGGAAAATTTTCTTTTCGCCTTGCATTTTCCCCCTCTTTCCGTGGCCTCATGAGCTCATGCAATGAATTCATTTTAGAGATAGCAGTTAGACTTACAGCCTCTGGAAACAGTTGAACAGAATGATCCCACTTGTCTGCAAAGTTGGTTTTATACCCTAAAAACCATTCTAAAGTAGGATTTGCTGGTCTTAACGGAAGAAGACCTACCTTCAAGTGTCATTTAAAGTGATTTCAGTCCTTTCTTCTATCTAAAGTCTTTTGGATTGCTCATGTCTATGTTTCACTTTTGGTTTTGTCATTACAAACAGCTTAAAACTTAACTTTTTGCATGGCTTTTGTATAGTAGTCTGCTGAAAATGCAAAAATATAAATTTTCTACTAAATTAACAACTTTTTATACTCAAAACACTATTTCTATGCTGCCTTCTATTGTCTGCATTGTGTTTGTAAGTGGAGAAAATATATGCACATGTGAATACATAATAAAATCTATATACAGTGCATCTTTTGTGTGGTTAGGATCTTACATTTTAAATTAGTGCAAATTGTCAGTCATACTTGTTGAGTTTTAGATGTAGTAACATCTTTTCATGTATTAATATTTTTAAAAAATTAAAGTAACTGGAGGCCTCATTTGGTATCAAAGTACCCTATCTTTGATACATACTGATTGATTCAGTAACATTTGAACTCTTTATATTCATGCTACATATATAAACTCATGAAGATTAAGATTTTATATTTATTTAAAAAGTAAATGTTAAGGTAAACCACATCAATGTTTGTCTTTCACTTTTGAATATGTTTCTCTTTTCAGTACATTTGAATGTCATTTTACTTGTAGTGAGAACTGGATATGTGTAAGCCCTAATTCTGCAGTGTGCAAGCACTTTTTACCACTCTAGAGGTGGTCATACTCTACTGTATGTAATTGAGATTCAGTAGTGGTATTACTTAGAGTTTGTATTTGAATCTAATAATAATTTTCAGGTATCATACAAGGGTGTTGGATTATGAAAATGAGAAACATAAATTTTAAAACAGGCCATATTTACCATTTCTTTACTGAAGGAATAAAATGTCAGCAGCTATTATCTTACCCTCATGCCCTTTTCTTCCTTTAGAAGATTTTTGGTGATATCACATACATAATCGAAACACCTTATGAAGTACGTTTAACTTCCATTTCCCCTCCTTTTCTTCCCTCTACCCTCTCCTCCCACTTCTACCAAAGTGGGGCTATATACTTCTGTTATTAAGCATAAACTCATAGCCCTTAAAGATTTAGAACTTAATTCTAATTTCAGATATTATGAACAAACTGTTATCAGATTAGTAATTACTTCCTCAAACTTCTCTTACGAAATTTACCAGCTTATTTTTCTTTCCCAAACTGTCTAGTGGCGTTGGTGAGTTCTGTCTTTTGTACTAAAGTACCATAGATCATGAAGAGTAATAACCCCCAAAGTTAAAAATGATCAAGAACAGTTTTTAAAAATACATTTGTTAAGAAGGGTGCTTTAGGACTAAATGTACCTTTTAATTATTTAAACTCAAATAGAATTGTTTAGTTGAGTGTAACCTGGGAAATGTGTTTCCTGCAGCATGCCATGGCCAAATTGATGTCATTTTCCTTCTCTGATTGGCCTTCAGTAGGCCATGCCTGCACTGGCAAGTGTGAGATGTTAAGACATTTGTGCAATACTACAGTGCTTTCTAGTTTTATACAAGTTTTCATTGCTGCCATCACTGAAAGTAATGTGGCAAGGTGAAAGAACTTCCAAAGAAGAAACTTCGTGCTAACTTCTTCCCCCACCCCCAACCCAATGTAGATTATACTGTGAAGTAAAATCTGGTTTAAAAATACCAAAATGGTTCATTTTTTGTGAGTAACAAGTAGTAAGGTAAATGAATAGGTATATAAAAATCGCAAACTAACCTTTAATTTGAGAAAAGTCATTATCGTTCATCTGTTTAAAAGACAAAACATTTCATTAAAGTAACCTTTTATAATTCAGACAACAAAGTCTGTGATTGAGCAAGAGATTTATCTGCAACTGTTCATCTGAGAGCAAAGCTTGAAAAGAAGTTTTAGTTTTAGGATACGATTGTTTATTTCTTTTCCAGTTTCCAGGAAATGAATTGATCGTTGCTTTTCCAGGGTTAGGTACACAAGAGCCTTCTTCATCTTTTCAAAAAATAGACAACTTCCTGACATCTTAGTATTTACTGAAGCTTTACCTTTCTTTTCTTTTAATAATACTTGGTGAGGAGACTGTTGGTAAGGTGTTGTTCCCCCCACTCCCCAAAACTGCTAAAAGTTTTTCTTCCTGGCTTAATGCAATCTGAGCAAAGTTTCTTCTTTTTGCGCTCTTGATATCTTTTCTTCATCTTTGTCTTCACAGGCGCTCCATCTTATTATAGATGAACAAACATCTTTTATTCTGGTTCCTTCATCCTGGGCTTTTCTGTGTCTTTTTGTTTTGATTTTGCTGTTTTCCTGCTTGGCTGTGACTTGATAGCCATTGTGAGGGAGAGATCTGAGACAAGAGTCAAGTTCGTATGCTTGATATTCTATGTGAAAGGTAATAAGGCCAAGATTAAAGTGTATATAACAAACACCTGTGAAATCCTAACTTGAGCAATCGAGTTCAGTCTCATAAAAGAAAGTCCTTTCTAAACTGATGTTACTGGTAATCAGTTTTGAGCATTAAGAATAATTGATGTTTGCTTGAGTTCTGAATGTATATGTCCAAGAGAGAACTTTAGCTATGTATATTTATATTTCTAATGGAGATTATTTGAAATCCATAACTAATTTACATTCCCTTGTAAAATTGTGATTTAACTGTAGAGATTTATTTTTGTTAAACTATAGGAATGGTTTTCGTAAGGATTTTTTTTCAAGTTTATTTTACTCTATGTTTTTCCCCCCAGAACCATTAGTGCATTTTTATCAATATATGTTATGCCTATCCTCAAAACAGTGTTTTTTAAAACTTCAGATAAGAGATTGGAAACTATACAGTGTCACTGTTGTGACCTTTCCACATACTTAATGTAAGTAAACTTTTAAAAATTTGATAAATATATCATTTTTATTTGCCCTTCTTTATCAACTTTTTTTCCTTGCACTTCTTTAGTCTTCCTTTTCATGGTAATACAAGTTTTGATGTTAATTTGCTTTAAAAAAAAACTTGTAGTACTACCTTTCCATAAAATACAAGGTTTTCCCACTGAAGCTTTTGTTTTTAAAGATGTGAGTTGGAGAAATACTGCCAGTTTTTAAAAACAGTTTAATGAATAGAATATTTTTTCCTGAAGCAATTTACTATTCCTTTGTCTTGCCCTGCACTTTGCTAGAGTTAATGTAATAAATTGTGAAATATTGACTGAGGCCTTCTCTAATCCTCTTTAAACTCATATCGTCTGAATCAGCCTCATTCTAGAAAGCATGCTGTCCTGATGTTAATAGACACACTTATCTAGTGTGTGAAGTCATAAAGTAAGAAACAGATGGAAAGGTTTGTCTTAAGTGAAATTAAATTTCAAAATGTTTTGTGATGAATTATTTGAGATAAGTACTCACCTAGAAATGTTAAATATTCAGTGGGCTCTACATTTTTATATATATACGTAGTTTTAGGTCATAACATTTCAGTTTGATAAGCTATCAGAAATTTTTGGAGAATCTATAATTTGAAAGTCTCAACTAAAAATAGGCCAAAATGTAAATTAGACATCATTGAGAAATATTTGGCAGTCAGCAATGAAAATGTATTGTTAATGGCAGCTTTCTTAGGTCACTTAGCCTAACCATACATTTTAAATCTTGTTTGCACATATAATCATTTTTAGGGATCATGAGCTTGATTGTATCCTTAGATTTAACTTGGTTTGAAGGAGGGGACCCCCAAAATGAAAGAACTTCCCCTTAAAGAAGAAAGTACTGAAATTTAGTCAACAACCAATAGAATTAAATGTTAAGAGTAGAGTGAAGTAATAGATAAACTCATGGAAGTCCATTATCCTAACAGTACTTTAATATAACTTAAATACTAATAATATAAGCTATAATAATATTGAGAAAATTCCATTTTTTACTTTTTAGTTTTGTTTCCTATTGATACTCCTGACTTATTTTATATATCTTTGGAAATAATTACCATAGGTTGAAGAATTCTGTTAATCTCATGTTACCAGTACGCCAGTAAGGGACGGGTATTTGCTTTCTAAAAGAATGTTTCCAATAAGGTATTTGGAGAAGTTATTTTCTACCTAGCCTGTATGCACCATGGCTCTTGGGCATACATCGTCTATAGAAATATTTTGAGCTTTTATGTACGTTTTGGGCTAGTAGTCTTAACAGCAACCCCAGGGTTGTTATAAAATTCTTAGAGTAATTTAAGGTTTGCCTTTTATAACTGTTTTGAAAAGCCTTTACATTTTTGTCAGGTAATTTTCCCAAACTGTGGATACAATCTGTTCAGACATAATGTATATGTTATCCATTCTGTTTTTAAATTGAAAAAAAAATGTAAAAAGTGTGTATAAAGAAATTGTAAATAAAATATTTTTAATCTTTAAAATTTATTCTTTGTCCCTTTTATTTACTATACTTATATGTATATATATTCTTGCTTTCCAATTCCCCATGTGAAATCACTAATTTCTTAATATCACAAACTGGTTTTTCTTCAGCACAGTGGAAAATAAGATTTCTGAATATGTCTTCAATCTTAGAGTGTGGAAAATTATTTAACATGATTTTCAATAATTACAATCAAGAAGTTTCATCAAACAGCATTTGAAGGTTTGAAATATCAGCTGTCATTTTTTATGGACCTTCATTTTGTTGATGAATTTTCATTTGTGGTAACTAAAAATCTGTACCCAAATTGGATTAACTTTTTTGACACATAATTCTTAAAGGCATTCCTGGAATTTTGGGTGTAGGCAGAAACAGATCTGCTTCCACATGAGTGCCTATGGCACCTTTCCCTTGAAACTGCATCTTGAAACTGATTAATTAATCTACCATCTATTAGTTTCACTTAATTACCAATATAGCAAAATATTACCTTGCTTTGAGATTATCACTCCAGTAGGTAAATTTTTTTGTTTTGTTTTTAAATTACCCATATAATTGTGTATATTTTTAGTGACTTATCAAGTAACTTTTATCTTTCTAAGCCTCGTTTTCTTAGTAAAATGTGAGTTTTTATAAGATGGCTTACAACTCAACATTCCGTGGCACTTCCAATTTAGCTGAGGAGACAGGAAAAATTTCCTTAGCTGAATGTGACTGCTGTCTTTTTTTGGAAGTGCCTGTTTTCAAGATAAAAAATTGTAACCATAACAGTAGTTGACATTTAAAAAATAATCTCACTTGATCCTCCTACAACCCTGTGAGAGAAGGAGAACAAGTGCTGTTATCCCCATTTTGCACTGAGGATACTGAAGCTCAAGCAGGTTGTGACTTGCCCAAAGTCACAGCAGTAGTGTCAGATTCAAGGTTTGATCCCAGGTCTCTCCTAACTGCTAACATTCATTCCCCTATACCAAACTGGATTTTTATACCCATGTAATTTATAATATAAATACCCTTCTCTGAATTTGAATCAGGCACTCTATGACTAAAGTACCAAAGATTATTGAGTACTATTCAAATAAGTAGTTGCATTGGTACTTCGGAGGTAATTTTTTTCTTCAAAATACTGTGTGCAATAAATTATGAAATGTAATAGGAAATAGAGTAATCACATAGCCGTCTAGAGAGAAAAAGGACTCTTGCCCAAGAAAACACCTGAGAAAGGTACTAATTTATAGGCTATTATTAACGTCTTCCCTGAAGCCTGCCACACCACTCCTAAACGTATATATCCAGCCCAGCCTCTCTCTTGCCTTGTAGGCATTTAAAACTCAACATGCCACCAATTCATTATTGCTGCGCCCCAAAATCTTACCAAATTTTCCTGTTCCTGTCAAGGGCATCATCAGTCACCCAGGCTTTAACTTCGGTTTCATCTGTGACTTTCCCATTCTCCCTTACCATATTTAGGAGCAGCAAGGTGGCAGTGCGGAGAGTGCTGAGCCTAGAGTCTCGAGTTCAAATGTGGCTTCAGACCCTTACTAGCTGTGTGACCCTGTTTTCCTCATGTTTTCCTCATGTATAAAATAAGCTGGAGAAGAAAATGGCAAACCACAGCAGTATCTTTGCCAAGAAAAGTCCAAATGGGATTATGAAGAATTGGATGTGACCTGAAAAGAGCATCCCACTTATCCAATCAGTTTTTCAAATGTTTCTGCCTCCACATCAGCAATTATTTCTGTCCTTTTCCTCTAGTTCAGGTACTTGTTGATTCTCCTGTGGATTTTCACATGTCTAGAATGCATTCGCTCCCTTCCTATGCCTCTTAGAATTCTTATATGGATTCAATATTTAGTTCATCTGCCACCTTCTACATGAAGCCTTCCCTGATTTTTTCTCACCAATTCCAGCTGTTAATATATTCCTCAACAAAATTAGCTTGTATGAAATAAGATATTTGTAAAGTACTGTGCCTGACACTTAGTAGATGCTATATGAAAATGTTTATTTCTTTTCCCTCCTCCCCGTGTCTTTTTTGTATGTGTCTATATATGTATGTATTATCTCCTTTGACAGAATGTAAGCTCCTTGAGGGAAGGAGCTTTCACTTTGGTCTTTGTATCCCTACCAGCAAACATAATTCCTGGCACTTAATAAATGTGTGTTGACTTGAATAAGGCACATTCTACTTAGAATTTTTTATTTTTATCTTACATGGCTCAGGAGCATGCTGTCATAGAATTTAAAGCTGGAAGGGACTTTTGAAATCATCCAATTTGGCTTCCTCATTTCATAACTCAGACAGGTGGCTAAACAGACTTGGGATTTAAACCTAGGAACTCTGACTCCATATCTCACTCCACAGTTATAGAAAGTTAAATTATTCTAAAAACAATTATTAGAATCATTGAATTTGAGAATTAGAAAGGATGTCAGAAGTTAATTCAACACATATATGAAAGGAATGACTGTCATAATAAACCTGACAAGCAGCCATCTCTTTTTATCAAAGCTAAGTGGTATAGTGCGTAGATCAGAACCTGGAGACAGGAAGACCTGAGGTCAAATCCTTCCTTAGTTACTAGCCTTCTGATTTGGGCAAGTCACTGAACTCTATCTCAATTTTCCCGTCTGTAAAATGAGGGGATTGGATTCAGTTACCTCTTAAGAGCCCCTTCAAATTTAAATCTTATCGTATAAAAATTTCCATTGAAGTCTCTAGAGCTCATCACTTCTCAAAACAATTCATTCTACTTCTGAGCAGTTCTCATTGTTAGGAAGTTTTTCCTGACATGAATCCTTACTTTGCCTCTGCACTGAGATGTTCAAATTTAGAGACATCTTCACTCCACATGTTTGTGTGGTCTACTTATGCCTGCCCTATCTCATATTGGCCTGATCAGTCAGATGAACACACTGTACCTTGATCCTGATATAGTCATGTCATTTTGGTCCTCTTTGAGAATGAATGACAACGAACCAATTGCCCCCTGGTGTGCCTTCTGAGGCCAAAGAGATCAAGTCTTAATTCCTCCTCCATGTGACAACCCTTCAAATATGTTCCATCTGTCTTCTCTTCTGGTTTATCATTCCCTAGTTCCACCAAAACTCCATGACTCATATGTCATGGAGTGGAGGTCTTTTACCATCCTGGTTGCCTTTTGAACCTTCTCCAATTCGTCAGTGTACTTAAACTGTGGTACCAGAATTGAACACAATAAACCAGCTATGGTTTGACTAGTAGGAGGGACTGTCACCTCATTCCTAGAAGCTATGCCTCTCAATGCAGCTCAAAGTGATTCTGCTGACTCACGTTGACCTTACAGTCTACTGAACTTCTTTCTAACCACTGTGCCTCTGCATTTGTCAAACTGATCTTTTGAGCCCAAATGTAAGATTTTACTTTTATTGAATACAATGTTAGTAAATTCATCTCTGTTTTAGCTTGTTAAAATGTGTTTTTTTTTAAATCCCTGTCTATCTCATCAAGTGTGTTGGCTGTCTTTTACAGCTTATTGTCATTTGCAAATTTTATGAGTATATATATCTTTGTCTTTCTCCAAATCTTTTCATAAAAATGTTAGCACAGGGTTAATTACTGATTCCTGGGTTATTCCACTAGAGACCTCCTTCACATTTATGCTGAATTATTTTTAAATTAAGTTTTTTAAAAAATGAACAAAATTGATGTTCTTTTTAAATCTCTACTCCACTCCCGCCCTCACCGAAAAAGAAAAGAGTTATTGAAACAAATATACATAGTCAATAGTTGGTCATGTCCAAACTATGTAGCTTACTCCACACCTTGAGCCTATCGCCCCTCTGTCATGAGTCCTCTGGAATCCTGCTTATCAGTGTTTAACCAGAGTTGTTTGTTTTTAGAGTGCTGGCAAAGGAAAATGAATGATTGTCTGATGAGGCAGAGGACTGTTGATTTCCAGTAGAGCATGGAACCACAGCAACATGTTCCTGAACGGTTTAAAAGAGTTGTGAAAACAGAATTTATAACCTGCATGGCAGAAATAATTGGTAGAATAGAAAAACTTGAGTCCATAGTGGCAAGTCTCACCAAAGAAATGAGTTGAACTGATTGGTTAATATTAAAGACACAGAAGAGTGAAGGACACTGGAAAAAGAGAAACTAAAAGCACTAACATTAAAAGAAGGCATGGTCTCCACACAAACAAAACATATTGATCTTAAAGACAATCTTAAAAGTGGAGACAGCAAAAGGATTATAGGTATCTTAGGCTGATACCTTTATCAAGAACATGACAAGTCAAAAAACCTGAACACCGTAATGCAAGAAATAAGAAAATGTAACACAAAAGATGAAGTGTTAATCAGAAGTGCCTCCATAATAATAATAGTTGTTAAAATACTAACATAAACTTCAAGACACAGTGATGAATAGTTCTGCTGACAGACAACAAATTCTGCAAGCAACTGAGAGAATGACCTTCAAATATAAAGGAAAGGAAATTTGAATTACACAAGACTACTCTGTACTTACCAAAATTATAGGAGGAAATGGAATAAAATGTTCTGAATAGCAAAGGATGCCTAAGATGTGCAGCCCATAGTGACCTACCCTGCAAATCTGAGCCTAACTATAAATGAAAAGATATGACTGCACAGTAAAGAAGAGGCATTTGAAACATTCATTGAATTCTTCCTACAGTCACCTCATTGGCAGCTTCCTCAAGTAAGAGGAGGAGTTCTCTAACCATGTACTTTGTACTTTACATCTCCTGTTGGGTGCAGTGTGTCCCTTGAGAGAAGGTGGCAAGTGGTTGGACTGGGTATCTTCCATCTATCCCAAATTAATGACTTCCATCTCAGCAGAAGGCAACTTCCCTCTTCTGCTACTAGTCCAATCTCCC
Source organism: Potorous gilbertii (assembly GCA_028658325.1). NCBI lineage: Eukaryota > Metazoa > Chordata > Mammalia > Diprotodontia > Potoroidae > Potorous > Potorous gilbertii. The sequence continues at coordinate 374,846,054 of CM053771.1, forward strand.
AGCTTCAATGTGGAGAACTTCTGTTGCAAAGAGAAACAACTCCTTTTGACTTCAGACTTTTCATTTCCTGCTGCCTCTCTGTTCCTTAAGGGAAAAGGAAGAGGAAAATTGATTGAAAATGAAACTTCTTTCTACTGCTGTTCAAATTCCATCATCTGTGGTACCCTTTTCCTGCCTCATCTTTAGCCTTTAGAGAGAAGAGTAGTGAAGCAGGGTCTCCCATCTGGTCATCTCACCATATACTTTCCATCTCAGATTGCATTTGCCTCCACTGTAATCTGCAGCTTCTTTTGGGAAAAGGAGTGGTATCTTCCACTCAATGCTGAAAATTCTCATGGCCTTCATATGCCAGTCATTCTTAACCCCTGTATGTCATTGTCCAAACCCCATTTCTCACCCCTACCCCACCACCTGATTCCTTATTACCTAGCCCACTCAACCCTCCCACCCCAAAGTTTCAACCAAATACCACCCCTTCCTTCCTCTCCCCTTTGGAATGCCTGTTCCATAGGCAACCAACTTCCTTTCATCCTACATCTTTTCCTCACTCCTTCCACGCACTAGTTGTTACTGATACCTGGCTTCCTTGATGAATTTCATACATGGCTCACAATTTTTCTTTTCTAACACTTGCTAGGGGATTTCAACTCTTCCTCAAATTAACTCAATATTAACTCTCTTACCTTTCCTATTACTTTAGAAGGCCACACCATCCTCCCAGTCCCTCAGGCTTAAAACCTGGGACTTATACTGAATTTTCCATTTTTTTCACCTCCCTTATCCAATCTGATGCCAAGGAATGTCATTTTCACCTTTGCAACAACTCTCACATATGCCACCTTCTCCCATTGGACCCTACCACCACTCTATAGAGCGCCAGTGCAGGAGCCAGGAGGATCTGAGTTCAAATCTCACCTCAGACACTTGACACTCACTAGCTGTCTGACCTTGGGCAAGTCACTTAACCCCAATTACCTCCTCCTGGGTCATCTCCAGTCATCCTGATGAATATCTGGTCACTGGATTCAGATGACTGTGGAGGAGACGTGAGGCTAGTGACCTGCACAGCCCTCTCTCACTCAAAACAAAGTCAAGTACAAGTCATGTCATCATTTCTCTGATGACATGGTTTTCTTCGGCAATGAAGGACGAACACACACACCACCACTCCCTATCACTTCATGCCCAGACTGTTCCAATAGCCAGCTGGTGAGTCTCCCTGCTTCAAGCCTCTCCCATTCAATCCATTTCATCCTCTATTCAGCTATCAAAGTGATTTTCCTTGAAGTGGAGGTCTGATCATGTCACCTCCCTACTCGGTAAACTACACTGACTCCTTATTACCCTCAGGATCAAATAAAAATTCTCTGGTATACTAAGCCCTTCATAACGTAGCCTTCCTTCATAATATAGCCTTCAATCACCTTACACTTTACTTCCTGCCACTTACTCTTCCAACCAATGACATTGGCCTCCTTACCATTCCACAAACTCCATCTCTATACTCTGGTTATTTTCTCTGGCTGTCACTAAGCCCTGGAATGTTCTCCCTTCTCATCTCCAACTACTGGACTTCTCTGGTTTCCTTTTAAGTCCCAACTAATATCTCATGTTCTATAAGAAGCTTTTCCTAACCCTTCTTCCTTCACTTACTTATTTTTCTTTTTTCCTGTATGTAGCTTGTTTGTACATATTTATTTGCTTGTTGTCACCTCATTAGATTTTGAATTCTTTGAGGTCAGGGATTGTCTTTTCCTTCTTTTCGTATTCACAGCACTTAGCACAGTGCCTGGCACATAGTAGTGAACTTTATAAATATTCACTGACTGACCAACTAACCAAATTCAATCTCTGGCCACATTTTTTCTCTTTTTAGCTTATGATTTTTATTTTTGCAGTAAACAAGCATTTTGAAAAATTTATCTGTCCCCCACACTAGATCCTTCATCCCCACTGAACAAATATTTTTGTGCATTTAACTTTCATCACCTCTCTGTTAGGAAGTAAGTGGCATATTTCATCTGTCCCTGACACTAGATCCTCCATCCCCACTGAACAAATAAAAAAAATTAAAGCCCTCAATATGTAGCTGCATAGATGAGTTAGATGAGCAAAAAAAAAAAGTTCACATTAACCTTGTCTCAAAATGTAAATATTTTTGTGCATTTAACTTTCATCACCTCTGTTAGGAAGTAGCATGTTTCATCTTCATTCTTTTGGGTTAGTGGTTTATAATTGTGTTGGTCAGAGTTCTAAGGTTTTTTAAAGTTGTTTTTCTCTATATTGTTATCATTGTATAACTTTTAATATTTCTGCTAATTTTACTCTACATAACTTGATAGAGGTCTTCTGAGTTTCCTCTGGCATCAGCAATTTTACTATTTTTTATGGCACAATAATATTTCTTTATAGTCATACAGCATAATTTGTTTAGCCATTCCCCAGCAGGAGGATACCCCCTTAGTTTCCACTTGACTACCAAGAAAAGAGCTGATATAAATATTTTTTCACAATTTCTTTTTCACTTTCTTTGATTTCTTTGGATTACTGACCTAGTAATAATATCAGTGCATCAAAGTTAGGCAGAATCTGGTAACCTTGTGGGCCTAGTTCAAATTACTTTCCAGAATTATTGAACTAATTGACTGCTTTACTAATCTCTAGCATGCCTATCACCACAGTTCCTCCAATCTTTTGTTTTCCTTTTTTGTCATCTTTGCTAGTGTGATAGGTGTAGATAGAACTTCAGATATACTTTAATTCCCATTTCTTGATGAGTGTTTGAGAGCATTTTTTCCTATGGTTATTGATAGCTTGGCTTTTGAAAATTTCCCTGTTCTTTGACCATTTATTTGTTGGAAAACAGTTCTTAGTCTGATACATTTATCTATCTTGGATTTGAAACAATTATAATAAAAATTTATTGCAAAAATTTTTCTCATTACCTGTTTTCCTTCTGATTTCTGCCACATTAGAGCAAAAACTTCAAAACTGATCATAATCAGAATTGTCTGTTTGATCTCATGTGATCCTCTTTATTGCTTGTTTAGTCATAAACTCTCCTTCCTCTGTTCACAGGTACAAAAGATAATCTTGCTCCTTTCATTGGTTGACATTTGCTGTGTTTCTAAATTCTATCACATCATGAAGTCTAATCAGTTCATCACTGTAAAGCCAGCTGCTTGAGAAAAACTCTTTGCTTTAATTGATGTGACTTTTTATAACTCAGGTCACATATCCATTTGGAATATCTTTGTGAATGGTGTGAGCTGTTGGGTTAAACCCTAATTTCTACTAAACTACTGTCCAGATTTCCCAGTAATTTTTCTGTAACTGGGGTCTTTAGGTTTATCAGACACATCCTACTGTTTGCACTGATTTCTGTATGTTTTCCCCTAATCTGTCCCACTCACTATGACTCTCTTTTATTTTTTTAACCAATACTGAATAACTGTAATAAGTCTGGTAATGATGTACTACTCCTTTTCTTGCCACTTTTTTCCTTATTACCCTACTATTCCTGACCTTTTGTTCCTCAGTATCTATTTTGTTATTTTTTCTAGGTTTGAAAATATTTTTGAGAATTTGATTCGTATACTGCCAACTAAAAAAATTAATTTAGGTATTGATTTTTTTAAATACATATTTTTTCAACCTACCCATGAGCAATTAGTATTTCTTCAATTATGTAGATCTGGCTTTATTTCTACAGAGTTTGGGTGGATCTTGCTAAGTAAAATACCAAATATTACTTTTGTAGTTACTTAGAATAAAATTTCATAACCATTCTTTGTGAGTTTTGTTGGTGATATAAAGGAATGCTGATGATTTCTATGGATTCTTGGTAAAGTTATTATTTCAATTTATTTGTAGTTGCTCTAGGGTTTTCTAAGTGCATCACCATATCATCTGCAACAAGCAATATATTTGTTTCCTTTTTGCCTCTATTTATTCCCTCAATTTCTTTGTCTTGTTTCATTTCTATAAGTAACATTTCTAGCAACATGTTACCTAGTAGTAGTGATCATGTGCTTCTTTGCTTGGGATAGCCCTGATCTCTTTTCCATTACTTATCATGTTTTCATGCATTTAGATAAATACTGCTTACTAAATTTAGGAAACATTCATTTATTCTATAGAAACTATAGGAATAAATGAATACTTCCTAAATTAGTTTCTATAGTTTTTAATAGAAACTAGTTTCAGATGTTGTCAGTTCTTATTATCTAATCATATGGTTTCTTATGTTATTAACATGGTTATTATGTTAATAGCCTTCATTTCACTGAACCAACCTTAAATTCCAAGTGTAAGCCCAAATTCATCATAATGTATAATCTTTCTAATATATTGTGGCCTGCTTGCTAATATCTAAATTAATTTTTTTTTGCATCAGTGTGCTTAGGGACATTGTTCTTTATCTCTTTTGTCTCTCCTTTAGGAATTAAGATCATAATAGTGTCACAAAAAGGGAGTGAAATTGTGCCTTCTTCCTATTGTAAACAGTTTATGTGGTTTTATATAATAATTCACTTGTGAATCAGTTTGGTTCTGGAGTTTTTTTCCTTTGGGAATTAATTTATGGCTTGTTTAATTTCTTAATTGATCTGAAAATGCATAAAGAGTCACACATTTTCAGTCATGGCTAATGTGGTGAACTATGGAGCCATGCATTGAGGGCTTTAATTTTCAGGTGTTTAAAAAATTACTCAAGGTGAGTACAGGGAGGGATGGAATTATAAAAATTCTACTAAAATAAACTATTAAAAACAAAAATAAACAAAAGAGATAAGCAGAGAAACTGTATTATGCCTAAAGGCACCATAGATAATGAATAAATATCAATACTTCACATGTAACATAGATATACACATATAGACTGTATGTATAGCATGTAAATACTTAAAGGAAAAATCTACCAAGTTATAAATAGAACTGAGAAGTGAAACTATAACAGTAAGGGCGCTCAATATAGCTTTCTCAAAGACAGACAAATATAGCAAAAAGATAAACAGGAAAGAAGGATCTGAAAATAATTTTAGGAAAGTTATATATGATACATCTTTGGCAATTACTGAATTGGAATAGAAAGCAACTTATATATTTCTCAGGAGTACACAGAGCCTTTACAAAAACTGATCATCTACTGGAGCATTAAAAACCACATAAATAAAACTTTAAAAACAGAAAGATTAAACTTAATATTTCTAAAAATAGAAATATTAGATATTAAATTTTTAAAAAATCCTTTATCAACCAAACCACTTTCTTTGTCAATTACAGCACAATAAAAATCATTTGAGGAAAGGAACAAAAAAAATTTTTTTAAATGACAAAATCCTAAATAATTAGTGGGTTAAAAAACAAATTATGGAAATAATTGAAAATGTTATCCCCAAAATGACAACAGTGACATAACATACCCAAATTTTTAGGATGTAGCCAAAGCACTTCTGAGAGGAAATTTTCTACGTCTAAATGCTTTTATCTACAAAAGAAACAACGGATCATTGAATTGGCCAGAAAAGTTTTTTAAAAAACAGAAAAGCAACAAATAAAAAAATTCTAAAGAAAACAAAAATTCTGAGAATTGAAAAAGAGATTAATGAAGTCAGAAGCAAAAAAAAAACCTAATGAATTGATGACATCAGTTTGCCTAATTATATTCCAATAAACTGACAAATATTTACAAGTATTTACCAAAACACAACAAATTAATGGCAGAAGAAATAGAGCACTATAAAAATCCAGTGTCACAAAAAAGTTAAACAGATCATAAATGAACTCCCAAAGGAAAGAATGCAAGGTTGATTTAATATTAGGAAACCAATGAGCATAATAGACCACATTACAGCAGAACAATAAAAGTTACCTATCAGTAGACAGAGTAAAAAAGCATTTGGAGTACAGAACATTCATTTTAGCTAACATGTTAAAAAGCATAGGAATAAATCAACTTTTCCTTAATGTGGTAACTATATCTATCTACTACTAAGAGCCAATCTTATATGCAGGAGGGATAAACTAAGGGTCTTTCCAGTGATATCAAGGGTAAATTAAGATCATCCATTATCAATCATTATCTGACATGGTTCTAGAAAAGTAGTGGAAGAGGAAACTTAACTAGTTTATCTAGAGAGACAAAAAAGTCAACTAAAATTAATTGAAACGTAACAGTAACTTCTGCAAAGTAAATGAATAGAAAATAAAGTCACAAAATCCCAAAAGAAATTCCATTTAAAATGCTATTCTCTGAACAAAACACACCATCTCTTGGCTCTGGGCATTTTCTCTGGATATCTCTCATGCCTGGAATGTTTTCCCTCTTTGTCTCTGTCTCCTGGCTTTCATTGCTTCCTCCAAGTTCCAGCTAAAACTCCTCCTTTTACAAGAACCTTTAATTAAGAGGAGCCCTTCTTAGCTCTAGTGCATGTCCTCTGCTGATGATTTCCTATTTGTCCTGTTTTTAATGTTGCCTTTCTCTTCACTCTCATTAAGGACAGGAACTCTCTTTTACCTTACTTTGTACTCTGACAATTAGTACTATGTGTGCCTGGCTCATAGTCAAGCTTATTCATTGACTGATTGTAGAATGGATAAAATATTTGGGAATTCACTTATTAAAAAAACATGAATTATGTGAATAAAAATCTCTTTACATAAATAAAGACAAACCCAAATAATGAGAGAACTTTTAACTGCTCATGGTTAGCCCATGCCATTATGATAAAAATGACAATATTATCTAAATTAATTTACTCATTAAGCACCATACCAATCAATTTATTAAAGGATTAGTTACAGGATGAGAAAAAATAACAAAATTCATCTGGAGGAAGAAAAGATAAAAACTCCTAATGGAAATAATGAAAAAGAAAGAAAAAAAGGTTTAGTATTGTGAGAACTCAAGCTGTACTACAAAGCTGTAATCATAAAAACTATTTGATAATAGTTTCAAAAATGGAAGAGTTGATTAGTGGGACAGAAACAAAAGATCCAGGAGCAAACAAATGTAATAATACAGCATTTGACAAACACAAAGTCCCCAATTACTACAGCATGGATGCATTATTTAACAAAAACTTCTGGCAAAACTGGAAAACAATCTGACAGAAATTTGGTTTTACTAATATTTCATACCACATACCCATAATAAGCTTCAAATGGACATGGGACCTAGATATGAAAGGTCACACTATAAAAAAAAAATTAAAGGATTAATGGACATACCTTTCACACTATTGATAAATGGAGGAGAGGAAGTTGGAAAGGAGAAAGGTAGTGATAACAATGCAGAAAGGAAGGAAGGCAAGGAAGGAAAGGGAGAGAAGGGAAAAGAATAACTTTAATTTATTATGGAAATTAAATGCATTGTGTTTTAAAAGACAATAAAAATGATAATATGTGGGGGAAAAAACAAAAGGGAAGGAAAGAAAGAAGGAAAGGAAGAAATTACAATAACTTTTTCCATTCCACAACTGCATAAAAAGTCAGCATACTCTCTACCCTTCCCCCCAAAAAACTCCCAACTCTGCAAAGACAATGCCAGTGCTTCCATTGGGAGCTCAATTGAGACAAATTTTCCAGTTTCTTACCCATGTAGAAATTCCCTAAAGTCTGGGAAGATCAGCTGGAAATCAAGAACATGTGGAGGTGCTGGCTTCTCTATTTTGTGTTCTGCTTCTCAAAGTTTTTTTTCCTCTTTCTCTCCAGATTTATTCTTAATAAGGGTATGGAACCACAAGAGTCTTCACTCAAAGCACAAAGAAAGAAAAATGTCTCTTTTCCCAGGTCTCATGCCGACTCGGCTCCTAATCTAGGTCTGTATCAAGTCATCATCCACTCCACTAATAGAGTCTCATGTGAATGTGTCAAGTTTGAACCCTAAGTTATAAGTGAAATAAAACTGGAAAGGTAAAAAGGGCCATTTTCTGAAAGACAGAAGGTAATAGGGAATCACTGGAATTTGTTGAATAGGAGAGTGATATGGTTATACCTGTGCTTTCAGATTACTTTGGCATCTGAGAGAAGGATAGAATTGAGTAAAGAAAAACTTGAGGTAGGGATACTAACTAGAAGGCTATCACCATAGTCTAGCCTTGAGGTTATGAGTTCCTGTACCAGAGTGATGGTTATGTGAGTGGAGGCAAAGAACACAAAAGATGTAAGATCTCGCAATGGATTGGACATGTGGAGTGAGTATGAATGAGGAGTCAAGGTTGTAAAGTAGGGAAGTTCAGAAAAAGGGAAGATTCTGTAACAGAAACAGATTGAGATTTTTGATGAGATCTCAGTGGTTATCTAGTCTAGTGGTATCAACCTTAAATAGAAATAGGAGTCAGTGAAACTATACATGAAGATCCTTGCAGGCCACAAATTGACTTAGAAAAAGACATGTGAACATTGTCTATATTGATTTTTTTTAAATACATTTTCTTAAATATTTCTGAATTACTTCTTAATCTTATTTGGGCAGCACTTGGGAATATTGTGAGTAATGTGTTTGACATTTTTGATCTAGTCCACCCTATAAATGAAAAAAATCTCAACTATAACATATTTGAAAAATGCTTATCTAGCCTATGCTTAGAGACCTCCAAGTAGGGGTAACCTACCACTTCTTAATGCAGCCCAGTCAAATTTTGGACAGCCCTAATTGTTAGCGTGATCTTCCTAACATCAAATCTAAATTTGTCTCTATGATTTCCATCTATTACTTCTGTTCTGTAGTATAGAACAAGAATAACACATTCTCCACATAATAGCCTTTCCAAAACTTGAATTCTTCCCCTTAGTTTTCTCTTTTCCAAGTTAATTTTAAATGCCCAGTTCCTTTAATTGATTCTCATATGACATGCACTCAAATCCCTTCATCTTCTAGGCTGTCCTCTTCTGGATAATCTTCAGCTTAGCAGTGTACTTTTTAAATACTATGGCATCATGAGATGAAGGCACACATATGTATATGTTATCCAGTTCTTAGAGAAAACCATCTAATCTCATTGCTCATTGATATTTGAATTGTTTCTTTCTAGCCATTTGGCAATATTTTCCCCTTGATCTGGGAGCTTTGAATTTGACTATAATATTCCTGGCAGTATTATTTATTTTTGGATTTCTTTCAGGAGGTCAGTGGATTCTTTAAATTTCTATTTTACCCCCTGGTTCTAGAATCTCAGGGCAGTTTTCCTTGATTATTGTTTGAAAGATGATGTCTAGGCTCTTTTTTTTATCATGGATTTTAGGTAGTCCAGTAATTTTTTTGGACTCTAGTTTCCAGGCCACTTGTTTTTCCAGTGAGAGATTTCACAGTCTTCTATTTTTTCATTCTTTTTGTTTTGTTTTATTGTTTCTTGATGTCTCATGGAGTCATTGGCTTCCACTTTCCCAGTTCCATTTTTTAAGGAATTATTTTCTTCAGTGAGCTTTTGTACCTCCCTTTTCATTTGACCAACTCTACTTTTTAAGGAGTTCTATTCAGTGCCTTGTTTTGCGCCTCTTTTCCATTTGGCCAATTCTGCTTTTCAAGACATTCTGTTCCTCATTGAATTTTTGACCTATTTCATTTTTTAAGGTATTTTTTCTTCAGTATTTTTGTGTGTTTCTTCTACCTAACTGTTCACTCCTTTTTCATGATTTTCCCCCACCTCTCTCACTTGATTTTTAAAATCTTTTTTTGAGTTCTTCCATGGCCTGAGGACAATATTTTTCTTTGAGCTTTGGATATAGGAATTTTGACTTTATTACCTTTTTTTGAATGTGTGCTTTGATCTTCCTTCTCATCATAATAACTTTCTATAGTCAAAATTTTTTTCTATCATTTGCTCATTTTTTCCAGCCCATTTCTTGACTTTTAACTCTTTGCTAAAGCATGGCTCTGCTTCCAGAGTGGAGGGGGCACTGTCCCAAGTTTTAGGTATTTTGTTCAGCTGTTTTCAGAGATACTACTAGGGACCTATAAGTTTTCAGTTCTTCCAAGAGTGTATGATCTAAGGAGAGGTGTATTTATTACTTCTCTGGGCTGTGCTCTGGTCTATGAGTGACCATAATCATCATGTTCTACTCTAGAATTATGAGAACAGTCCCAGCTCCACTGTGGCCACAAGGTCTGGTGTGCAATTATTGCTCCTTGTCACATGGGGACTGCCAGCTAGGACTGCAACCCAGATGGGCAAAGCAACAAAGTCCTGCCCCAGTACCAGCACAGAGACCCTGGTAATCTCCTTCTGACCAGTTGTTAAAGCCCTTTACTGTCTGTGGGATGAGAGCTCTTGAAACAGTGCTGCTGATTCAGTCACTTCCAAGACTCGCTGCTAGTTTGCTGGGGCCTCATCTGCACTGGACCTTTCCTGCTGACCTTCTAAGTTGTTGATTGTTTAACCCTCTTCTTTTATGGGTTCTGCACTTCAGAAATTGTTTTGAGGTATTATTTAATTTGGAGGGACTTGGGGGAGTGGTTAGGTAAAATGGCTAAATATTGTTGGAAAAAAATGTCCAATTAAGGGAACAAGAAATTAAAAAATTTGACTCAACATCAAAGAAAAAAATTTTATGCCTGGAATGTTCTCCCTCTTCATATCTACTTCCTGGTTTCCCTGGCTTCCTTCAATTCCCAGCTAAAATCCCAGCTTTTGCAAGAAGCTTTTCTAGATCTTAAGATTTGTGATTTTCTTCTGAGACTAACCAATTTATCTTGTATGTTATTTGTACACATTTGATTGCATGTCAACTCGTGCTTTAGACTGTTAAGACTTATTTTGACTTGACAGCAAAGACTTTTTTGAGGGATGGGGATTGTCTTTCTTTGTATCCTCAGGACTTAACACAGTGCCTGCTACAGAGTAGTCTCTTAAATGGAAAACTATTTGGTATTATGTCCCCCAAGTCACTTAACTGCAAATCCTTTGATAGCACTAATAGGGTTATACACTGAAAAGGTTGAAAAAAAGAAAAGGATATATATATATATACATATATATATATTGAGCTCTTCTTTGAAAGGTCAAAAAGTTGGAAATGGAGTCCATCAAATGGGAATAGCTCAGCCAATTATGGCATATAAAGGTGATGCAATATTATTGTACCATAAAATGATAAAAGTGTTAATTTCAGAGAAACTTGAGACCTATATGAGCTGATGTAGAGTGAAGTGAGCAGAACCAGGAAGAAAACCTATATAAATAACAGCATTGTAAAGGAAGCAACTTTATAGATGACATATAATTGGGTAAAATTAGTTCTAAGAAGTCTGTTTCTTTTTTATCTGTTGCTAATTCATTATTTTTTAATTTTTTTGAAATGTGGTTTTTCTCTTTTAAAAAATAAAATTAACTAGCACTATTTTTTAAAAAATAACTTTTATTCAATTTTTGTTTTTAATTTTCTTTGGTCTCATTTTTTTATTTTAATAATTTATATTTTGTGTTTGGTTAACATTTTTGTTTGTCTTTTAGATTCATGCCCAATTCATTGATTTTTTGCTTTTCTCGGTTATTTAGAAATACATTTTCCCTAAGAACTACTCTGATTATGTCCCTAAAGTTTGGGTAGATTGTCTTAATATTTTCTCTGATGAAATCACACATTATTTCTATGATTTTTTTTGTCCCAAATATTTTGTGATTAAATTAGTCTTCATAACATTTGAATCCTTTCTTCAAATCTCATAGAGATCAGAGAATTGGAGAATTGGAAGAGACCTCAGAAACCAGTGTATCTAGCCTGTCCACAAAAAGAAATCGATACCAAATGAAACATAACAACTGGTCACTTAACTTTGTTTGGCAACTTCCAAGGAACAGGAACTCATCACCTCTTAAAGTGGGTGATTCCACTTTTGGACAGTTCTGATTCTTAGGAGGCTTTTTTTGACATCTAATCTAAATTTGTCTCACTGCATCTTCTACCCATTGTACCTAGTTTTGTCCCCTGGAGCCAAAAAGAACAGGTCTAATCCCTCCTCTATATGATAGACCTTCAAATACCCGGACAGTTTTATGTTCTTTCTGCCCCCATGAGACTTTTCTTCTCTAGGATAAACATGCCCATTTTCCTCAACTGATTTTTTATATGTCATGGATTCAAGGCCTTTCATCATACTGACTGTCCTCCACTACATATTCTTTAGCTAGCTTAAACCATTTGCCAAAACTGAACATAATACTCTAGGTGAGTTCTGATGAGGATAGAGGAAAATAGATTATCTTCCTATTCCCTGACTTTTATTGATTATATTTGTGTGTGTGTGTGTGTGTGTGTGTGTGTGTGTGTGGTGGCCAGATTTTTGTTCTGCATTTTTGAAATTCCAATGTCTTAGTTCATAGTTTTTAATAAAGGTGCTATATATAGCTAAGAAACATGTATATTCCTTTTTATTTACGTTCATTAATTACTAGAAAGGTATCATATAAAAACATCTCTAAAAGTTTATTTAGGACTTATTATTTATCTTTGGCTAGACTTGAAAAGGGGATATGTTGAAGTCCCCCCAAACATTTTAAGTTCAGCATCTATTTTCCCTATTATTTTGTTAATTTTTCTTTATATATTTATTTGCTAAGTCATTTGGTGTGTATACACACATAAAGTTGATATCACTAATATTGATATTATTTCCTCATTGATGGTGTCTTTAAACATGATATCCTTCTTTATTCCTTTTAACCACATCTATTTTTGCTGTTGCCTTTTCTGAGATGATTGCTATCTCTGCTTTCTGTAATTCACCCAAGTCATAATAAATTCTCTCCCAATCCCTTATTTTAACAGTGTATTTTGTTTTGTGTGTGTTTCTCATAAGCAATATATTGTTAGTTCCTCCTTTCTGATATATTTTCCTATCCTCTTTCATGGATGAGTTTGTATCATTAATATTCCTATTTATAAAAAGAGTATTTCTTTTCCTTGCTCATGTTCACTTGGTCCTTCTTCACTCTACTTTTTCACCTAGCCCACACCACTGATCACTGGTTCTTACTTTCGCTTTCTTTTTAATCTAGTCTTTATTTTCTCTCACTTTGAAGTTTATTTTCCTGTTAATTCTTTGCCAACTCAGTCCTTGTCATGTGGCAGGTCTGGATTTGGTTCCAAGTGCATGCATTTGTATCAGTATTGGGAAGCTGTAGTGTATGGGGAAAAGAGTCCTGGCTTGGGAGTCAGAGACCCTGGGTTTCAATGTCCTTAGACAAAATCACTTAACCTTTTTGGGTCTCAGTTTCCTGTTCTGCAAAATGGCAGGATTTGAAGTATATCTAAATCTATAACCTAAATATGACAAGAGCAGTGGATTTAGAGCCTAAGAACCTAGTACAAACCCTGACATACCCATTACTACCTGTGTGACTTGGGCACTTACTTGAACTCTCGACTAAATTTAGTTACTTTTCTATAAAATGAGGGAGTTAAGCTAGATAATCTCTAAGGAGTCTTCCAGCTGTAATCTATGACTTTATGCACTTCTTTTGATGTGAAGTTCATGAGATGCTGGCTCCCCTCAGTCCATTCTTCCCTGATCCCTTTTTCTCCCACACTCCAATCAGGAAAAATGTTTTTGATAAGAACTGCTTTGACTGCATTCCCAAAATTTTGATGTAGTCTTTCTGTTATTATCTTAATGAAATTATTTATTTCTGTGATTTTTTTCTTTGACCCATCAATTCTTTAAGATTAATCTCCAATCATTTTTTAAATCCTTTCTTCAATATCCTTTATTCAATATAATTTTTATTGCATTTTTTGCAGTGACCAGTAAAAGATGTATTTAAAATTTCTGTTCTGTGATTTTTTTTCTAGGCTGAATACATTACACCATCTTTGGTACAAGTGCCATACATAACTGGGAATATACATATTTTTTAATTTCCATTTAATAATCACTAGAGATGTGCGCTATCTTTTTCTTCTTGTTAATTCAGTCATTTCTGACCCTGTGACCCTGATTGGGGTTTCCTTGTCAAAGAATGATTTGCCATTTCTTTCACTAACTCATTTTACAGGTGAAGAAATTGAGGCAAATAGGGTTGAATGAATTGCCTGGCATGACACAGCTCATAATAGTGTCTGAGATCAGATTTGAAGGCAGGTCTTCCTGACCTTCCTAGGTTCAGTGCTCATCAAGTCCCCTGGCTGTTCCTATCTGACTCATCTAAAACTCTAATCACAATCTTATTATTTTGGTTATTTCTGTATTTCTAATGTTGATGAAGCCCTCTACTATTACTAGTTTTATCATTTCTCCCTGTAAACTCATTTAGTTTTTCCTTTGTGTTTAAATGCTATGGCATTTAGTGTATGTATGCTGTGTTGATATTGTCTGTTCTTTCAGAATAATGTAATTTCCATTTATCTCATATAATGAAATCTATTTTTACTATTATTTTGCCTGAGATCATGATTGCTTCTCTTTGAGTTCAGCTGAAGCATAATACATTTTGCTAGCCCCTTATTTTAACTGTCTTTAAATTTCAGTAATGTTTTATTATTAGTATTTTCTAATCCATTCTCCTGTCTCTTACATCTTACAGCTGAGTTCATCGCACTCGCAGTTATAATCATTTATTGCATAAGTGTCTCTCCTGTTCTTTTATACTTTTCCCTCTTTGCTCCTTGCTCTGAGGTTCTTTATAAAGAGATGAGCAGTATGCTCAGAATCAGATTTTTATGCTTTACTGAACCAGCTTCTACTCCTCCATCTGCGTTCTCTTCTTCTCTTTCAGATCTAAACAAAGGTTCTACCCTCTTTCCTTTAAACCTCTCCATTTTCTTCCCTCCAAGCATGGGTAGTGTTTGTTTTGCTTATGACTATCATCTCCCCAAATATTCTTTTCTTTTATTACCTGTTCCCTTCTCTATATGTACTTTGATACCAATTATATGTGAGAGGGGAAGAGAAGGTATTTTACTCTTCTGACCTCAGATGAAAGGGAGGTTCAAATGACACCCACACTTCCCTACCTCTTCCTCATTTGTATAAACTTCTAATTGTGCAGCCCTATGTTCCCCATATCCTCCCCTTTTCATCCCTATTGCTTTTCCTCTTCCCTTTTCATTAAAATTCTAAGATTATCAAAACAAAACCCAACCCAGGCCCTCTATTTCTTCTATGACTCTTGATGACAATCAGCTTTATATCACAACAAATATCTCCTATTAGAAACTAAACACTTCATCCTTGATAGTATCTTACAATTGCTCCCTTGTATTTATATTTTTTTATGTTTCTCTTGATTTCTGTGTTTGTATTTCAAAGTTTCTACTTAGCTCTGGTCTTTTCATCAGAGATTCTTGAAAAATTATCTCTTTCATTAAGACCCGTTTTCCCCCTGTAGGATTATATTGTTTTGCTATGTAAATTATACTTGGTTGTAAGCTCAATATTTTTTGGCTTTTGAAACATATTTCAAGTTCTCTGCTCTCTTATAGGTTAGCTATTAAATTCTTGTGTCATCCTGACTGTGGCTCTTTGGGAGTTGAACTTCTTCATTCTTTCTACTTGCAATAATATTTTTTTTCTCTTTGATTTAGAGCCCTTGCATTTTATATTCCTGGGAGTTTTCATTTTGGAAATTCTTTCAGAAGGTGACAGGTAGATTTGATTTTTGCTTTGCCATTTGTTTTTAATAGATCTGGGGAGTTTTCTTTCATGATCTCTTGAAATATATTCAAGCTTTATTTTCCTTCCAGTCTTCAAGAGGCCCAATGATTCTCAAGTCCTTGGTTTTCCAAGTCAGTTGTTTTGGACATGGGATACCTTATTTCTTCTAACTTTTTTTCAATCTTTTGACTTGGATATTTACCTTTTTCTCATAGTGTTATTAACTTCCATTTCATCCACTCTAATTTTTCAGGGAGTATGTTAATTGCAAAAGTTTTTGTACCTCATGTACCACGTACTATGCTGTTAATTCTCCTTCCAAGTATTTCCTGCCAGACTTTTACGTCTTTCCCAACTCTTCGTGCTAGTGTTTTTTATTTCATAAGCACACTAACAGCTAGCAATTATCTAGCACTTTAAGTTTCCCATCCATATTATGTCACTTGATCCTCACAACCACTCTAAGAGTCAGCAGGGAAATGCTGGTAAAATGTTGTAACACTTGTCTCTCCAGAATATGGACAACACATTTTTAAGCTTAATTTGCATTAATATTTTATCCATTACTTTCTTGAATCTAGAAAATTAACAAAATAACAAGGCCTTATTCATAGTGGTTGCCAATACACCAATACTTTAACAGCTGGCTCCCTTGAGCTGGTACAAGCTGACCCCACCACACCCCTACATATTATTACCCCCATTTTACAGATGAGGAAATTGCAGCAAGGGGAGATTCAGTAACTTGCCCATGTATATCATCCTAAATGGCTTTAAAATTTGTTTCATTCCTACCAGGAATTCTAGTTGATCTTCAAGGAAAGCTATGTTATTCTTTAGACACTTTGCTTATGTTTTGGAATAATTCCCTTCTGGTTTTGGGTCCTGGTATAATTACTACCCTTCATCATGGGAATCTTTACTTTCTCAATCTTCTAGCCTTAAAATAAGTTAAGATGTTATATTAGGGTCATATTTCTGGAGGGAACATCTGATTCTTATTTGTCTAAGGTCCTGCCACGACTTTCTCTGGGTCTCCCAGGAGTAGCTCAAGCTAGGGACCTGTCATCTTTCAGTGTGCACTATAATGGTCTGATCTAAGACTAAATCTGATTGACCTCTTCATCTGAGCCTTGCAAGCTGCTGATCCTGATTTGGGACTGGGTGGCATAGCTGCAAGTTTCCCTACCACTGGTGGGAGCTCTGCTGCTGGTCCCACCCAGGCTCTGTCACTCAACTTCAAAGTCCTGTGGGTTTAGAGCTACCAAACACTCCCTTGGTCTGAGCTCCTGACCCTGGGCATTCATTCTTCATCTCTCATCCAGCTGTAGAAGTCCTCTGAGAGACTTCTCTATCAAGCCCCAGGAACCTCTTCATCCTGCAAACTCACATCAGTTCTGAAACTCACATCTCATCGAATACTCTTTTCCCTGAGTTCCTCTTATTAAAGGACAAAGAGCTCATCCTAGAACCTTTATAGAAGGTGACACCAAGCCAGCCATCTTATTATTCAGGAGGATGCACTCCTTTCACTTCATCATGCCCCTGCACCAGGTACCATCCCTCCCCTGTCCTCTCAGCTTCTTTTTGTGTATCGTTTCCCTGCCCTGCCCCCCATTAGACTACAAGGTCCTTGAGGGGACTTTTCTCCCTATGTAGATTTGTACTGCTCAGCACAGTACGTGGCACACAGTAGGTACTTAATGTTTATTGACACCCCAGCGTGTGAGCCATCTGCAATGCCATTCTGACCTCAGTGCCATATAGCCACTAGCCTTTCTGTTACTACTCCTGGTGTATATGCCAGTATACACTTCAGACCAGGTCTGAGCTGCCCCTTCAACCGCTTACTGCCCAGGCACACGGCTGTAGGTCAGCACTCCTGCTAGGTACAGGTCTTTGCCTTAGTTCATACTGGATCTGCAGCCCAGTATTGGGATCACAGTGACAGGTGAAAGCTTTCTTTCTGCTACCCTCCCAAGGGACAGGGTCAGGGCCTATCCTTACTGAATGCACAACCACTCCTTGCCTTGGAGGACAGCTGCTCACTGCCAGAGGTCTGCTCCTAATTCTACATTGAATTTGCAGCCCAGCTCTGGGTGACGCAGTAGCTGGTTGGCTTCTGATCCTAATCCAACCCAAGCTGGAGAAGGGACTTCACTGTTCTCTTTGGATCTTTCCACTTCGTGATCTCATATCTGTAATGGAGTACTTGTAGGGAGAGCTGGCCTACATACCACTCACTTATTCTGCCATCTTGACAGGTTCATCTGTACTTTTCCTTTAAAAATATGAATTCCTTTTGCACTCCAGGCTCCTTAGAGGTGAAAGTTTTCTTTATCTAGCTCAGTCTCCAGTTTAGCCATCTTAATGCCAAGTCATGGCTCTGGCTTCTGAACCAATGCACCAACCTCTGTCCTTGGGCCTTGGCCTGCTGATCGCTAAGAATTCTCTGTATATCTAGAACCAGAACTCACTCTGCTGCTTTCCAGCCATCTCCATGCTATACTACCATACATGTCCTCCTTCTGTCCCCATACCCACTCCCCCCCAGCTCTGGGAATGATAAGAAATGTGACATGTGCTATCTTCCCTGATTAGAATGAAAGCTCCTTGATGGCATTTTTGTATTTGTGATTCCAGTGCCTAGTACAGGGCCTGGAACATAACAAATACCTTTTCATTTCTTCATTCACTCATACATTCATTCACATCACTCCCTTCACACAACTCACCTTTTTTCCTCAATGGAATTTTCTGTCTCTTCAGAATTTAATTCTTGAGAGCTTCCTAGCCTTCTGGACCAACTTCTGTAGGATTTTAGTTTATAGGAACCTCTCTACCCTTCTTATGAACCCTCTGAAATCTGTTCTTCCTAACTCTAGGGAAAATGTCTGTTTCTAATTTATTCTTTGAGATGGGGTGGTCACTTCCCTGCAACATTCCAGTCATTCTGACCCTAGCAAAGAATTCCTCTCTGCTAATGTGCAAATGTCCCTTTGTTGATTCTCCTAAAAGAAATCCTGGTTTGGGCTTTTGCCTTCATCAAACAGGCAAACTCTGCAACTTAAAAAAGGTTTATTCAACATCAAGGCAAAAAATCTGGGGAGGGCCAGTGCCCATCAGAGCTGGGGTCTGGCTTTTTATAGACAGGAATGTCTTCCATATAAGGGCAAAGGTATTTTGACTGGCCCAGGTTTCAGATGAGGAGATGGGGGTTGGTGAGCAAGCACTACTGCCATGCAGGCTATGGGGCCATATATTCTGATATCAGTGAGCATGCCCACCTCCATCTGAAGTGACTGCCAAGTACTCAGGATTTTAAACAAGGTTTTAAAATTGGAGTCTTCCAGACTCACTCCACACAATAACTGACTGCCCACAATTCTTTTTTTACCTTTTAAATGAGTAAACCATCATCAAGACAAGTTAATCAATCATTAACTGCTCTTCATTTTGAGGAAAGCTCCAGCACATGTTGGAATAAATAAAAGTTTCCCATGGCTACTGTAACAAGACCTCTGTGTCAGCTGAAGATTTTTATAAAATGCATTTTATAGAAGTTTGATTTTTATATATAGCAAATATATAAGACTTGTGCTTACAAAGATTATTTTAGCAGCTGAGAAGGAGAAGGAGAAGAAAAGGGAAGCCAGAAGACTGACTATAAGGTGTTTATAACATTCTGGTAAAAAGGCCTAAGCTAGGGCAGCAGCTGCGTGAGTAAGGCGAAAGGGAGGAGATGTTTTGATAAAAACACTGAGAGATGTTATGATAAAACCAATAATATTTTGCACTTAATAGCTGAGATTTAATTAATTAGTAATTACTTTATTTAATTATTGCAGTTTAACAATCATGTTTCTGGGCTTTATTACTACACCTGAATATTGATTACTATTTGCAATTGGCTTGGAAGATGGGGATAGTCTCAGTTTAGTGAAGTAATATGATAAGGACATAAAGATAGATCAGAAAAAGCTCACATTTTTCAAGTTCAACTTTTATCTAATACAGTTCTAGAATCTGCTGGATAGTAAGTATGTCACTTTGTGGATATGAAATGAATGTGAATGCCTGTGCTAAATTTCCATTGTGTAGCCCCATGGAAAGAATATCAATTGACAGCAGTATTATTATTAGAATATTTTTAGTAGCAGTGAAACTCTTTTATGTGGCTATGCAACTAGCTTCTTTGGACCAAAATGTCTAATCAAATTCATACATCTTAAATGTTCATCAAAATGGAAATGAAGCCTGTTGTTTCAGGAATGATGATCATTTTTGGCTCATTTAATGCCAGCCATTGGGAAAAGCAGACATTTTACACCAGATTAGAATCACAGAAAAGCTTCTGTCACTGTCAACAGTAACAGTCCTAAACACTCTCAGTAATGATCTCATAGGTCATATCATTCCTATGGTTGCAATCTTTGGCAAAACATGAAATAGAAAATATTGTGGAGGCTAACTGGGGTACAAGCAAACCGATGAATGCTTAGGTATGTAGAGAAAATGATAGAACAGCAAAACTGATTAATATTCCAAGCATTGAGTCACTCAGCATTAAGCATATAAAACCATGCAGAATTTTACCACATCCATTAAAGTATTTATTTTTATTCAAATTCTGATGGACAGGAACATTTCTGTTTATAGCACATCAAAGTACTGCTTAGAAAACTTACCACTTATATTGGGTTAGGAGCAAAATCTACATACCTGTATTTGTTAATACTTCTATTAATCATTTATACACTTAAGGGTATGGATTATTTTGTTAATCAACTATGAGTTATCAAGACATAGCTCTTTGGTCCAAGTAAACAATTCCTTTGCTTCTTGTTCCAACTCATCATCTGAAGGAGGCGAGTTAACTCCCCAAATCTCATAAGATGGAGTGATAATAACAATGCGATGCTGACTGTTTTCATTTGTTTTTTGTGTATTTGGTTCCTGGTTGAGATCAGAGATAAAAGTGAGAAATTGTTCTTATTGTTACCGTGGCATTTACTGTAGTCCTGAAACAAATTCAAAGGGAAGTTACTTGCATCTTGGGAAGTGTATAAACAGAGATATGCTGAATCATAAATGTCAATATATAGAACAGTTTTCGGCTACATGTGATGAGGTAGAGCCAGGTCACTGCTTTTCAGTTCAAAAAATATTCTTTTCCTGCTAATACTAGATGGACTGTAATAAACGGACTTCCTAAGTAGCAGCGTATTGGAATAGGGTATGTTCTCAATGAAGGCATTTATATTGCAGAGTTAAAGTAACTGATGTTTTTTAGAATAGCAAACAGCATTTTAACAGTTTTAAAAATTATTATCAAGATGAAACTGTCAAAGATACTCACCATATAAATGCTTCTGAATAAACCTAAAGGTTAAGAAAATGAGTAGAATTTCCTGGGCAGATTAAGCATTTTCTAATCCATTCTGCACTTTGGACTTACTTCCATATTTTTCTCCTGTTCCTTCTTATAAACTCGTCTCATCTTTGCTATCTTCATCCGTGCTTGTTTTGAGCGACGGCCTGAATGCTTGGGTTTTGCTAGTTGTTGATAATATTGTTGTAAAGAAGAGATACTTAAAGAAGAGGGTGAAGGAGAAGTCCTGTAAAAATTATGTGTCATTATTTCAATGAATGGCCAATCATAAAATTAATTAGAGACCTGAATGGCAAGCCTAGGATCATCCACTGACTTCTATGGAGAACTCTGATACATACGTGCATGTATGTGCATGTGCACATGTATACACACTCACATAAACACGAGGGAACTGAGGGCATTAGGAAAGCAAATGTTAATTATGGGTCTAGTACAAATTTTGTCTCGTGAGAAAAGTTTATTCAATTGTGGGAATTGGGAGAAAACCTTATTGCATTTTTTTAAACTAACCCTGTGTGGCTAGGAAGCTGGACCATCTCTCCCTGCTGCTGAGAGACCCTTAACTAAGAACCTAGGTTATACTGAGAAGGAAGGACTGATGCATGGAGGTTTTCTTAATTTTCTTTTTTTGTTACAACTGTACATCTCTAGAAACCCATAAGTCTTATTTGAAAAGTGGCCATGTAGTGATGAATGACTATTTCCATGTTCCCTTGATTGTTTAAAGCCTCAAAGAAAAATGCTAGTTGAATTCAGTTCCAACAAGAATTCCTAGAAAAGTTAAAGGAAGTGATAAGAATGGAAAAGGAAAAATTGGGGTTAAAAATGAAAGCGATGCAAGAAAATTATGTAAAAAAGACTAACCAACTTAGTAAGAGTCACAAAAAATACTGAAGAAAACAACACCTTATGCCCATCAAGTAGGGAATGGCTGAACAAATTGTGTTAAAAGACTGTGATGGAATACCATTTGTGCTGTAAGAAATGATGAACAGGATGCTCTCAGAAAAACCTGGAAAGACTTACACGAGCGGACAGAAACTGAAAATGTATTATGTACAAAGTAACAGCAATATTGGAAGATGATTAGCTGTGAATGACTTAGCTATTCTCAGCAATACAGCAATCCACAACTCTGAAGGACTTATGATGAAAACTGTTATCCATCCCCAGAGAAGGTATTAATGATATCTGAATACAGGCTGAAGCGTGCTTTTTTGCTTTATTTTTCTTGAGGCTGTTCTGTCTGTGTTTTCTTTCACAAGATGACTAATATGGAAATATGCGTTGGATGACTACATATGCATAACCTATATCAAACAGCCTGCTTTCTCAACAAGAGGAGTGGGGGGGAGGGGAAGGAAGGGAAAAAATTTGGAACTCAGAGTTTTAAAAATGAATGTTAAAAATTTTGTTTTCACATGTAATTGAGGAAAAATAAAATACTAAATAATTTTTAAAAAAAATAAAAAGCACTGGACTACCCAAAAACCATGGTCAAAGAAAAAGCCTAAAATCACATTCAAGAAATTATAAAGGAGGGAAGGCAGGGGTGGAGAAAATTGAAAACTGGTGGAAGTAAATGTTGAAAACTAAATAAATAAATTGAAAACTGTAAAAAGAAAAATAGAAATTATCAGGGAAAACTGTCTTGATATCTTAGATCCAGGGAGTAAAAAAGAAATAGAAAGAATCCACTAATCACCTCAGGAAAGAGATCCCAAAATGAAAATTCACAGGAATGTTATAGTCAAATTCTAGAGTCGCCAGAACAAAGAGAAAATATTTCATGCAACAAGAAAGAAACAATTCAAATACTGTGGAGTCAACAATCAGAATCACATAAGATTTAGTGGCTTTCACATTAAAGGAGCAGAGGGTTTGATATTCTAGAAGGCAAAGGAGTTAGATTTACAACCAACAATCACCTACCCGTAGGTGGGAAAATGGATATTTAAAGAAATAGAGGATTTTCAAGCATTTCTGATGGAAAGACCAGAGCTGAATAGAAAATCTGATATTCAAACATAAGTCTTAAGAGAGGAAACAGCAAAAAATGTAAACATGAAAGAGTAATCACAAGGGACTCAAAGTTCAACGGTTTACATTCCTATGTAGAAGATGGTACATACCAACAACCAAGGAATATATCATTATTAGGGAAGTTAAAAGGAATATACCTAGAGAGTGGTCATGGATATTGGAATGATCTGTGTGTGTGTTCATCCTTCATTGCCAAAGAAGACCATGCCATCAGAGAAATGATGACATGATTTGCACTTGACTTTGTTTGGAGTGAGGGAGGGCTGTGCAAGGTCACCAGCCTCACTTCTCCTCCAGAGCCATCTGAATCCAGTGACCAGATATTCATCAGGATGACAGGAGATGACCCAGGATGAGGCAATTGAGGTTAAGTGACTTTCCTAAGGTCACACAGCTAGTGAATGTCAAGTGTCTAAGGTGAAATTTGAACTCAGGTCCTCCTGACTCCTGCACTGGTGCTCTATCCACTGCACCACCTAGCTGCCCACATTGGAATGATCTAAAAATAACAAATACACACACACAAAATGAAAGGAGTGAGAAAAAAGGATGCCCTGGGACAAGGGGGAAGGGAGAGGTAGAATGGGGAAATTTTTCTCACATAAATGACGCATACAAGGAAGAGCTGTTACAATGGAGGGGAAAAGGAAGGGGGTGATGTCAATTCTTGAACTTCTCTCTTATTGAAATTGGTTCAAAGAGTGAAGAATATAGATAAACACTCAACTGTGTATAGAAATGTAACTTACCCAACAGGAAAATAGGAGGGAAAGGGGATAAAGAGGGGAGAGGGAATGATAAAAGGGAAGACAAATTAAGGGAGGTGGTGGTGAGAAGCAAAATAGATTTTTAAGGAGGGACAGGATAGAGGGAAATACACAGTAATTTTAACTGTGAATGTGAATGAGATGAGCTCACCCATAAAATGGAAGCAGATAATAAAATGAAACAGAAATGAGAATCCAGCAATATGTTCTTTACAAGAGAAGCAGTTGAAAAAGACAGATACAGAGTTCAAATAAAGGGCTGGAGCAGAATCTAATATACTTTAGCTGAAGTAAAAAAACAGGGGTAGCAATTACGATACTAGACAACAAAGCAAAAGTAAAAACTGACCTAATTAAAAGAGATAATCAGGGAAACTACATTATGGTAAAAGACACCATAGACAGTGAATATCAAAATTTTTTATAGCAAATTTGTCTGGTTAAAGCTTTACTTCTCAAATATATACTGAATATGAAACTGAGTCAAACTTCTAAAAATAAGAGCCATTCCCTAATTGAAAAATGGTCAAAGGATAAAAAAGGCAGTTTTCAGAAGAAAACAAAGTTATCTACAGTCACATAAAATGCTCTGTTATTATTTAAAAAACATTTATATACTATTGTATTCCCCCCAATTATACTGTAAAAATGATTTTAACATTGTTTTTAAAATTGTGAGTTCCACATTCTCTTCTTCTCCCTGTCCTCTCCCTCCTTCGTAGAGAAGGGAAGCAATTTGATATAGGTTATACATGTGCATTAGTAATGTTGTGAAAGAAAATACAGACCAAAAAAAAACCCAAATAAAGTTCAAAAAATTATACTTCTATCTGCATTCGGTCTCCACTAAGTTCTTTCTCTGGGGATAGCGTTTTTCATCCTAAGTCCTTCGGAACTGTCTTGGATCACTGTAATGCTGAGAATGGCTAAATCATTCAGTTGACCACCTTAAAATATTTCTGTCATTGTGCACAATGTTCACCTGGTTCTACTCATTTCACTTTGCATCTGTTTATGTAAATCTTTCTAGGTTTTCCTGACAGCGTCCTGCTCATAATTTCTTACAGTACAATAGTATGCAGGCATCACAATCATACACCACAACTTGTTCAGCCACCTTCCCTAACTGATGGACATCTCCTCAATTTACAATTTTTTCTAAAAGAGCTGCTATAAATATTTGTGTATACATAGGTCTTATCCCATTTTTAAAAGATCTCTTTAGGATACAAGAGTTTTATATCCTTTTGGGCAGAGCTTTGAATTGCTCTCCAGAATGGTTCAATCAGTTCACAATTCCACTGACAGTGAAAGTGTTTCAATCTTCCCACATCCCTTCCAACACTTGTCATTCTCCTTTTCTGTCTTATTAGCCAATTTGACAGATATAGCATGGTACCTGAAAGTCGCTTTCATTTGCATTTCTCTAATTACTAGTAATTTAGAGGATTTTAAAATATGACTGCAGATAGTTTTGATTACTTCATCTGAAAATTGCCTGTTCATGTCTTTTAATCATTTATCAAATGAGGAATGCCTCTTATTTTTATATTTTTATATATTTTATTTATATTTATATATTTTATATATAAATATATATTTTATATTTATAATTATATATTTTTATAATTATATATATTTATAATTATATATATAATTATAATTATAATATAATATTAAATAAATATATAAATATATTATAAAATATTTATATATTTTATATATATATTTATATATTTTATATATATAAATATTTATATATTTTTATAAATTTGACCCAGTTCTCTAGATATCTGAGATGAGGCCTTTATCAAAGAAACTTGTTATAGAAGTTTTTTCATAGTTATGATTATTGTGTATTTCTTTCTATCCTATTCCCTACCTGTTAGCCCTGTTCTCTTTTGACCCTGTCCCATACTCAAAAATGTTTTCCTTCTACCACCTCCTCAAATCTGCCCTCTTTTCTATCACTGCAGCACCTATTTTCTTATCCCCTTCCCCTCCTGCTTTCCTGTTGTTGATAGATTTCCCATTGAGTGTTTATGTTATTCCCTCTTTGAGTCAATTCCAAAGAAAGTAAGGTTCAAGCACTGCCCACCACCATTCCCTTCCTCATTTTCCCCTCCACTGTAAAAGTTCTTTTGTGCCACTTTTAGGTGAGATAACTTATCTCACTCTATTTCTCCCTTTCCCCTTCTCACGGTGCATTCTTCTTTCTCATCCCTTAATTTTATTTTTTTAGAAATAATCCCATGATATTCAACTTACACCCATACCTTTTTTTATGTATACTTCTTCTAATTGCTCTGATAATGATAAGGTTCTTCAGGGTTACATGTATCCTCTCTGCATGAAGGAATATAAACATTTTAACGTAATTGAATCACTTATCATTCCTCTTTCCTATTGACCTTTTTATGCTTCTCTTAAAAGTCTTGTATTTGAAAGTTAAATTTTCTGTTAAGCTCTGGTTTTTCTTCAGAAATGCTTGAAAGAGTCCTCTGTTTCACTGAATATCCATTTTTTTCTCCTGCAGGATTGTAATCAGTTGTACTGGCAAGTGATTTTTGTTTGCCCTCTAGAATATCATATTCCGATCCTTTAATATGGAAGCTGCTAAATTTTGAGTCCTGACTGTGGCTCTATGATATCTGAATTGTTTCTGGCTGCTTACTTGGGAGCTCTGAAATTTGACTATTTCTGGAAGTTTCCTTTCTCTGTCAATTGATCCTTTCAATTTCTATTTTACCCTCTGGTTCTAGAATATCAAGGCAGTATTCCTTGATAATTTCTTAAAAGATGGTGTCTATGCTCTTTTTTAAAAAATCATGGATAGTCCAATAATTTAAAAATTATCTCTCCTGGACCTATTTTCCAGGCCAGTCTTTTTTTCCAATGAGATAGTTCATATTCTCTTCTAATTTTTCATTGTCATGATTTTATTTCATTGTTTCTTGCTATCTCATGGAGTCATTAGCTTCCACTTGCCCAATTTTAAGTTTTAAGGAATTATTTTCTTCAGTGAACTTCGGTGCCTCCATTTGGTCAAATTTTGCTTTTTAAAAAGTATTTTTTTCAGTGAATTTTTTAACGTCTTTTCTCTTTTGGCTGATTCTGCTTTTTAAGAAGTTCTTCTCTTCAATGGATTTTTATGCCCCTTTCACCATTTGATCTATTTTGTTTTTTTTAAAGGTGTTACTTCCTTTAGTGTTTTGTGTCCCAGGTTGTTCCCTCTTTTTTTCATTATTTTTTTTGCACCATTCGCATTTCTTTCCCTTCTTTTTCCTTTACCTTTTTTAATTTGATTTTTAAAATCCTTTTTGAGTATTTCCAGGAATTCTTTCTTGGGTCTAAGACCAATTCACATTTTCCTTTGAGTCTTTGGATGTAGCAGTTTTGACTTTACATGTTTTTTCTGAGTCTGTATTTTGATCTTCCCTGTCACCACAGTAACTTTCTATGGTTGTTATTTTTGTTATTGTTGTTTGCTCATTTTTCGACTTTTAATTTTATGTTAAAGTTAGGCTCTGCTTCCAGGGTAGAGGGGGAACTGTCCCGCTCAGGTTTTGGGATTGTTTTTGTGTGTGTTTGTGTGTGTGTATGTGTGTGTGTGTGCAGTTGTTTTTAGAGATAGTTCTGTAGGTCTGTAAGTTTTTAGTTCTTCTAGGGTAATACACTCTAAGGAGAAGTGTGTTTACTACTCCCTTTGCCTGTGCTCTGGTCTGTGAACAACCATAAACACTTTTCTCTTCTGAAAATGGGACCAGGGTCCCTTTTGCCCTGCGGCCACAAGCTCTAATATGCTAGTGCTCCTCCTTGCTCTACAATTGCAATACAGGACAGCGATTCAGATCTGCATATGGGCAATGCAACAAAGTCCTGCACCTAGTACCAGCAAAGGGACCCCTGTAATTTCTTCTGACCAGTTGGTTGAGAGCTCTGGAAGCCACTGTTGCTGCTGATAAACTTGCCCCCAAGGTCTGATACTGTTTTGCTGGGGCATGACCAACACTGGATTGTGTTCCATTCTCACCCTGGTGTGATAACCTCACCTTCTGATCTAAATTGTCTTGGGCTGGAAAATGGTTTCAGTCCATTCTTTTGTGGGTTCTGCTGCTCCGGAATTCATTTGTGGCATTATTTAAAATTGTTTGGAGGGGAATTTGAAAGAGCTCAGGTGGGTCCCTGCCTCTTCTCTGCACTCCCCCCCTTTAAATCACTACTGTTTAGAGAAATGCAAATTAAACCAGCTCTAAAGTATCACCTCTCATCTACTAGAAATAACAATAGACACACTAATAAACTGCTGGTGGAGTACAGTACTGGTCCAACCATTCTGGAAAACAATTTGGAACTAGACCCAAAGGGCTCTAAAACTCTGGATCCTGGCAGGGGAAGGTGGAGCCAAGATGGCAGAATAAAAGCAGGAACTTGCTTGAATTCTATCCTAAACCCCTCTAAATATCTGTAAAAAATGACTCTAAACAAATTCCAAAGCAGCAGAACCCTCTAAATGACAGAGTGAAACAAATTTCCAGCCCAAGACAGCCTGGAAGGTCAATAGGAAAAGTTTGGTGCACGAGACCAGGAGAGGAGCAGAGACCAGTGCAAAATATGCCATCACAGACTGGTCCTGGCAAATCCAGAGCAGGCCTCAGGGGGCTGAATCACTGACAGCTGTGGTGGTTTCCATACTTCTCAACTCACAAATGCCAAAGACAACTTAGAAGGTCAGTAGGAAAGGTCTATTGGATGCGGGTAAGAGAGAAGTGCAGTCTGGTTCCAGCCCTGAGGTGGTGGTGGTGACGGTGGCAGCGGCTGCTTCTGGAGCTCTCAGCCCACAGACAGTGAGAAGACTAAGTGGCTGATCATAGGGGGATTTCAGAGATTTCTTTTCTAGCACTGAGGCAGCATTTTCTAGCTTTACCCATGCCTGGATCAGGGTCACAGGCCTCAGTGGTGGCCCTAAGGAGAGGAGGAACACTGGCATGGTACAGCTTGTGAA
Organism: Potorous gilbertii; assembly: GCA_028658325.1. Classification (NCBI taxonomy): domain Eukaryota; kingdom Metazoa; phylum Chordata; class Mammalia; order Diprotodontia; family Potoroidae; genus Potorous; species Potorous gilbertii. The sequence goes on from CM053771.1 coordinate 374,874,856, forward strand.
AGCAGTGGAGAGGGAATCCTTCTCATATTTCCAAGGCAGAAAAGAATGCATGCAGTCACTCACAGACCTGAGCACAGGCCAGAAGGGGAGTAAGCACTTCTTTGATCATACCACCTTGGAAAAGCTGAAAATTTACAGGTCCCTAGAAATATCTCTGAAAACAGCTGTACAAAACCCCTGAAGCTTGGGACAAGTACACTTTCCACACTGGAAGCAGAGTCCTATCTTCACAGAGTTAAAAAGTCAAGTAATTGGCTGAAAATGAACTAACAGTGGAAAAAATCCTATACGATTCTATATGAGACCAAGACAGATCAAAACATAGATAAAGAAGATCAAAACATATAACCAGAAGACAACAAAGTCAAAACTCCTACATCCAAAGCCCCCAATAAAAATATTAACTTGAAAATCAAGAAAAGTAGAGGAAAAATTGGGAAGAGAAATGAGAGCAATGCAAGAAATTCATGAAAAATGAGTCAACAGCTTGCTAAAGGAGAACCAAAAAAATACTGAAGAAAATAACACCTTAAAAAATAGACCAATCCAAATGGTAAAAGAGGTCCAAAAAGCAAATGCAAAGAATGCCTTAAAAAGCAGAATGGACCAAATAGAAAGGGAGATCCAAAAAGCTCACTGAAGGAAATAATTCTTTAAAAATTAGAATGGAGCAAATGGAAGTTAATGACTTTATGAGAAATCAAGAAATTATAAAACAAAACCAAAAGAATGAAAAAAATAGAAGACAATGTGAAATATCTCAATGGAAAAGCAACTAACCTGGAAAATAGTCAGGAGAGATAATTTTAAAATTATTGGACTACCTGAAAGCCATGATAAAAAAAAAAAGAGCCTAAACATCATCTTCCAAGAAATTACCAAGGAAAACGGCTCTGATATTCTAGAATCAGAGGGTAAAACAGAAATGGAAAGAATCCACCAATCACCTCCTGAAAGAGATCCCAAAAGGAAAACTCTCAGGAATACTGTAGCCAAATTCCAGAGTTCCCAGATCAAGGAGAAAATATTGCAAGCAGCCAGAAAGAAACAATTCAAGTGAAAACACAATCAGGATAACACAAGATTTAGCAGTTTCTATATTAACGGATTTGAAGCCTGGGAAGATGATATTCTGGAGGTGAAAGGAGCTAGGATTAAAACCAGGAATCACTTACCCAGCAAAACTGAGTATAATTTTTCAGGGGAACTAATGGATATTCAACGACATAGAAGACTTTCAAATACAAGAATCAAGAGAAGCATAGAAAAGTAAACAGGAAAGAGTAATCATAAGGGACTTGTCGAACAATGTAAAGATAATATTCATAACTTACAAGACCTTTCTCAGTATTTAGGGTAGTTGGAGGTAATATATATAGAAAGAGGGCACATAGGATGAGTTGAATATGAAAGGATGATATCTAAAAAATAAAATTTAAGTGTAAGAAAGAGGAATGTACTGGAAGAAGGAGAAAGGGGGAGGTAGGATGGGATAAATTATCTCACACAAAAGAAGCAAGAAAGAGCTTTTATAATGGAGGGGAAGAAGGGGGAGATGAGAGAGAATGAATGAACCTTACTCTTATTGGATGAAGGAGGGGATAACACACTCAATTGGGTATGGAAATCTATCTTACCTTACAGCAAAGTAGGGAGGAAGGGGATAAGAGAGGGGGAATGATAGAAGGGAGGGCAGATGAGGGGAAAGGGTATTAAGAAGCAAAACCTTTTGAGAAGGGAAAGTGTCAAAGGAGAGAATAGAATAAGTGGGGATGTGATAGGATGGAGGGAGATAGAGCTAGTCTTTTACAACATGATTTCTATGCAAGTGTTTTGCATGACTGCACATGTATAACCTATATTGAATTAGTTGCCTTCTCAATGAGGTTGGGTGGGAAGGAGGAAAAAAGAGAATTCGGAACTCAAAGTTATAAAAACAAATGTTAAAAATTGTTTTTACATGCAACTGGGAAATAAGATATACAGGCAATGGGGTACAGAAATCTATCTTGCCCTACAGGAAAATAGAAGGAAAGGGGATAAGAAAAAGGGGAGGTGTGATAGAAGCAAAGGGGTAATCAGAATGCTTGTCATTTTGGGGGGTGAGGGGAGGGATGGGAAGAAAATTTGAACCTCAAAAATCTTGTGGAAACAAATGTTGAAAACTAAAAATAAATTAATAAATGAAAAAAACCCAACAAAACCCTCTGCATCCCCTTTGGCCCAGCAATGCCACTACTAGCTTTGTATCCCAATGCAATCAAAGAAAAAAAGGAAAAGACCTATATGTACAGAGTAGAAGCAGAGACCTGCAACAGCTGTCCCCCCCAAACCACTCAATAAACCTGTAAAAAAATAACTAAAAAAATTCTAGAGCAGCAGAAGCCACAAAATGACAGACTGAAGCAAATTTCTAGGTCAATTCCAGACAATCCAGAAGGTTGACAGAAAGGGTCTATCATACGAGGTTGGGAATGGAGCACAGTTGGGCCATGCCAGTGTGGACTGAGTGGGAGAGGTCCTAGGGGACTGAATTGCTGGTTGCTATTATGGATTCCTGACTTCTCAACCCACAAACGCAAAAGACAAACGTAAGTCAGTGGGAAGACTTTCTCACCTGGCTGAGAGGGGAGCATGGTTCAGTCCCAGCTCCAGCCCCAGGGTGGTTGCAGCCATTGCTGAAGCAGAAGCTGCTTCTGGAACCCTCCACTTAACAAAGCTCAAAAGTCAAGTAAGTAATTGACTGGGAAAATGAGCAAATGGGGGGAAAAAGAAACAGACTATGGATTCTTAATTTCTCAGTGAAGAACTATTTTCTTCCATCACTGGTGATAAAGAAAATCAAAACATACCACCAAAATTAGACAACAAAGTCAAAGATCCTGCATCCAAAGCCTCTGAGAAAAAGATGAACTAGTCTCATGCTATGGAAGCGCTCAAAAAGACTTTCTGAAAATCAAATTTAAAAAGTAGATGAAAAATTGAGAAGAAAAATGAGAATGATGCAAAAAAATCATGAAAAACTAGTCAATAGCTTTCTACAGGAAACCCCAAAAAGTGCTTAAGAAAATAAGACCTTTAAAATTAGACTAGCCTAAGTGGCAAAAGAGGTCTTCTTAGAAGATATTGTCCAGGCTCTTTTTTTCATCATGGCTTTCTGGTAGGCCAATAATTCTTAGGTTTTTTTCTCTCCTAGATCTGTTTTCCAGGTCAGTTGTTTTTCCAATTAGATATTTTACATTTTCTTCTATCTTTTCATTCTTTAGGTCTTGTTTGACTGATTTTTGATGTCTCAGACAGTCATTAGCTTCTACTTAACCAATTCTAATTTTTATCAAATTGTTTTCTTCAGTTAACTTGTGCATTTCCTTTTCCATTTGTCCAATTATTCCTTTTAAGGAGTTGTTTTCTTCAGTTAGTTTTTGTAGTTCTTTTTCCATTTGTCTAATTTTCCCAGTTAGGTTTTGTACTTCCTTTTCCATTTGTCCAATTTTCCTTTTTAAGGAGCTGTTCTCTTTAGTGAATTTTTTTTTCATACTTTTAACATCATTGGTCAGTTTTTCTTCTATTTCTCTAATTTGGCTTTTAAAAATCCTTCTTCAACTCCTCCAAGAGGGCTCTTTGTGCTTGTGACCAGTTCATAGTCCCTTCTGAAGTTTCAGATGGGAGTACACTCTCAATGCTGACCTCTTTGGTATTTGTGGTTTGGTTCTTGTCCCCACAGAAAGATTCTATGGTCTTTTCTTTTCTGCTTTGCTTCTTATTTATGATGATGATGATACTCACCCCTTTCCTGGCTTTTACTGCTTCGAGGGCACAAGGGGCTCTGTCCCACAGTTCTTATGCCTTGAACTTGAGGCTTTGGGTGTTGTAGCTTCTGGTTCTTTCAGCTAGAAGCTAAAGTGCTGCAGCTTAGTTGGTGCTGAGCTGGCTGGTGTGAAAAAGCAGAGGCCAGGTGAAGTCAACCCTAACCCTAACCCTAACACTGGAGCTAGCTTGTTAAGTGTAGGGGAAGGGTGGTCTAGCCACAGGAGGGCTCCTCTGCTGAGCTACAGCATAGGCAAGCTCAGCAGTTGGTGATCCCAGCTTCCCCAGTGTCTTCCCAATTTCCCTGGGGTGCTGAGGCACACCTGGGGTCCTGGTGTTGGTGGTTGTGGGGCTGTGGATCTCCTCCCTGTTTGCTGAGGTGGGGCTGTCTGGGACAGCTCTGATCCTGCACTGGTCACTTCAGCTACAGCAAGAAGAACCCTCCTTAGTGATTTACCTAGCCTCACTTGCTATGAGACTGCCCCTTCTGCTGATCCGACTGTTCTAGGGTTTTTCTAAGGAAATATTTTATGGTTATTTCAAGGTCAACAAGGGGAGGGAGACAGCATTAACTGATCACTCCCTCATTTTGTTCCTGCAAGTTCAAGTAGGTGACCTATAGACATTTAATCTGTGAGTTGATAAGTCTCAGGAGCAGCTGCTCAGATACCTGGAGGTGGCTCCCACTCATTTGGTTCCACTGGCCTCCTGTCCTGGGCTGATATGCCCAAGATTCTGCAGTGCAGCCGCTGCCTCAGACCATTCAGGGATTCCTGCTTGGCCCTGCCGCAGTGGGGATGGGCTGGTGCAGCCTGTGCGCTGTGCCTCATCCAACCATTCTGGAGAGCAATTTGAACTATGCTCAAAGGGCTACAAAAATGTGCCATACCCTTTGACCCAACAATATCACTTCCAGGCCTGGAATGACTTACATGAACTGATGCTGAGTGAAATGAGCAGAACCAGAACACTGTACACAGCAATAACCACAGTGTGCAAGGAATTTTTCTGGTAGACTTAGCCCTTCACAGCCATGCAAAGACCTGGAACATTCCCATAGAATTCTTGAGGCAAAATGCCATTCAAATCCAGACAAAGACCTATGGAAGTGGATCATGGAATGAAGCAGAATATCTTCTCTTGTGTTATGTTTTGGTTTGTTTTTTTTCTCAAGGCTTCCCCCATTCATTTTAATTCCTTTATGCAACATGACTAAGGGGAAAATGTGCTTAATAAGAATATATGTATAGAAACCATATAACATTGCATGCTGTGTTGGGGAGCAGAGTGAAAGGAGGGGGAGAAAATCTAAGACATATGGAAATGACTGTAGAAAACTGAAAACAAATAATTAAAAAAAAGAAAAATGAGCCAAATGGAAAAAGAGGTCCAAAAGCTGACTGAAGAAAATACTTCTTTAAAAATTAGAATGGAGCAAATAGAAGGAATAGGTTAAAGGGAGATATAGAAAGGTGTTTAGATTTATGGGAATGAAAGGATAGGGGAGGGAGCCTTGGAAGGGGTGTAGGCAAAGTAATAAGAGGACAAGGTAGCAAGCAGACAGAAGTAAACTAGAGTTAGGAGGGATAGGAAATAAGAGATACACAACAACATAAAAACAAAGAGCAGATACAGAATGTTAGGGAAAGTATATGTCTATATATATATATGTGTGTGCATGTATAAATATATGTATGTGTGTACTCATACATACATATATACATACACACATCTCTCCATATCTGTGTGTATAAATATATCCATACCTATATCTATATAAATATATCCACACTTAATTGTAGCCTTCTAGCAAGGGGGTATGAAGGGGGAAAAGAACAAAGTAAAAAGTGCACAGCAAAGAACCAAAGAAAACTTACAAGGAAGCAAAGAAAGATGGACAGCCCTCAACAAAACATGTAGTGCTTATCATACAGGCTTTCTTGAAATGAAAACTTACTGCTATATATTTTGAATCCTCCCATCCTCCTATGCACATGACATGTTTTTTTCTTACTTTGTATTGAAGTTTTAATATTTAAGTTTATGATATGTTTCTTTTTCTTTTCTCTATTCCATATTTGAGTTCTGGTGTTTGAGTCTAAATTAAAAAAAAATTTGACCAATATGGAAATAAGTCTTGCATGATTTCACATGTGTAATTGATATCACATTGTTTGCCTTCTGAATATGAAAAGCAGAGGAAGAGAGGGAGAGATTTTAGAACTCAAACTTTAAAAAGAAAAGAATGTTTAAAATAAATCAATAATAAATCAAAATGTTTAAAGAAAAAAAAGCACTTGAGTTCCTGGACAGAGCTAGAACTTGTTATAATTAAATAAATTTTACAACAATGCTTATTCAAGAAAATATATAGTGAATATGATTCAAATATTTGAATGTGATCTTCATATACTATGTCAAAAATAATAGAAAATTATTTTATGCCTAATCAAGATCTGAGTTCAAAGAATATGCATGCTCACTTGGTCTTTACTTTCCAGGAATTAAAAGCAAGAATCTTCATAAGGGAATCTAATTGTATGTATGGGGCTTGAGTCTCTTATAGAAGTTAGAATTATATTTTAAAGCAGGAAGTCTAAACTTCATTAAAACTACAGGTATATTAAGAAATGCAGGTGATGATGGGCAGATCACTCATAACAATCCGTCAATGGGAAGCAGAAAGTTGAGGAAACAATGTTATGATCTAGTAAACTCTGTACTAAGAATTTGTTTCAGTACCTATGACCCCCCTATTTGGAGGCCCTCTTTAATATTCAATTCATTATCCCAGAATAACCCATCAATAATGTTATGATCTAGTAAACTCTATACTAAGAATTTGTTTCAGTACCTATAACCCCCTATTTGGATGCCCTCTTTAATATTCAATTCAGTATCCCAGAATAACCCATCAATAATGTTATGATCTAGTAAACTCTATACTAAGAATTTGTTTCAGTACTTATGACCCCCTATTTGGAGGCCCTCTTTAATATTCAATTCAGTATCCCAGAATAACCCATCAATAATCTTGCCTCATACCGCTTCTAGGATGGTATCCCCAAGAGATCATAAAAATGGGAAAGGGTCCCATACGTACAAAAATATTTATAGCAGAACTCTTTGTGGTGGCCAAAAACTGGAAATCAAGGGGATGTCCATCAACTGGGGAAAGGCTGAATAAATTGTGGTATATGAATGTAATGGAATACTATTGTGCTATAAGAAATGATGAACAGGAAGACTTCAGAGAGACCTGAAAAGACTTATATGAAGTGATGCTGAGTGAAAGGAGCAGAACCAGAACTTTATACACAGCAACAACCACAGTGTGAGAGAAATTTTTCTGGTAGACTTAGTACTTCATTTCAATGCAAGGAATTAAATAATTCCCAATGGTCTCTTAAGGCAAAATGCCTTCCACATCAGGGAAAGAACTATGGAATTCGATTGCAGAATGTAGCAGATCCTTTTCTTTTGTATTATGTTTTGGTTTCTTTTATGATTTCTCCCATTCATTTTAATTCTTCTATGCAACATGACGAAGGTAAAAATGTATTTAGTAGGAATGTATGTGTAGAACCTATATAAAAACTGTATGCTATATCAGAGAGGGAGTGGGGAGATAAAGGGGAGGGAGGGGAAAAAATCTAAGATATATGGAAGTGATTGTAGAACACTTAAAGCAAAGAATAAGAATAAAAATGATCTTGCCTCAACTTCTTGTGTTTACTTGCCCTGGTTGTCCCATGATAACCTCTGATAACGTGACTCTGGCACATACTTAGATCCCAACCTCAGGCACTCATTGTAATGTCCTCCCATAAATGGTCCTGCAAGTTCCTTAACTGCAACCGTGGTTGGTTGGTGATATTAGAAATCATATTGTCTAATCCCTTCATTATAGTAAGGAAGTTGAACCCCAAAGTGTTAGGAACACACAACCTCCAATACAGGAACATTGGAGAAGATAGGGAAGAGTTCAGAAGTTATTGGCAATGATACAGCCATAGCTTCTCCAGTGTTCTTTCTTCCCAAGCTCTGAGACAGTTCACAGCATGTCATAAACCACAAGAGTTCTCAGAGATACAAAGAAACACAATCAGACAATGCTACCAAGGAAAACTAGAACTGTGAGGTTGCCTTGCTCTACCATGAACATCTTTTAGCTATCCATTTCTCCACAGACAACAAGCTCTGGAAGCTGCAGTATGTCAGTTCAGAAAACTACTAAGGAAGGCTTATTTCCAAATTTTATGAGCTGTTGATAAGCAACTATAGAACAGAGGAGAGGATGGTTAAAACCTTAATCAGATTTATTGGCAATAGCTGCTGTCTTGACATCCCTATGGCTGAGATGTCCTGCCTTTTTACTAAGGTAACATAAAAGACCAAGTGACCTATGCAAAATTAAATAGTGACAATGACTGGGGCCAAAAGTCACACCTAGGTCTTGAGGATTTCTCAGTCTCTTCAATATATCATGCTGCCTTAGACCACAGTGCTATGTGGCCAGTTTGTTTTGTGCAGTGAAAAGCTCTTGTTTGCTATAATTCTAACTCAGATCACTGTTTTGAAAATTCACACCCTTGGTCATTCAGTAAATGGATTAGAGAATGTGGATGGCTCAGTGAAACCCATCACAACTGCTGTGAAAAAAAGTTTATGATACACTGACAATGTGTATTGGTGATAGAATCACCATATAGACAAATGAACAAACATCTTTCCACAACATCACAGAATAGCTGTCCTAACCACCAACAGTTCCTCTTTAGTCTTCTTGTCCCATCCCCATCTACATATACTTACAAAATATAATTATATTTTGGGAGAATGGGTGAACAGATCTGTGATTTCAATGGTATAGATAATTTCTGGTGTGAAAATTCCCTCCAGAGGATTGTGGGAAGACAGCAGAATTAAGGCAGGAAATTACCTGACTCTCCCAAATTCCCTTGCAAATTTAATTTAAGATAGAAATAACAAAAAGTAAAGCACTCATCTAGCCCAAGACAACTTGGGAGGATATTAGGAAAGACCTGACCTACTGGGATGGTGGTCTGTTTGGAAGCAAAATGGAGATGCCAACTGTGTTGGTGTGATGGCTTTGGGAAATTTCACCCCACAGACAATGGTGGGGCAGATCAATGATCAGAAGAAGATTGTGGGGATCCTCCGCTGGCAGTAGACCTGGGGCGCAGGGTTGGCACTGACCAGAGGCAGTCTCAGGCTGTGGCTATGGGCAAGGAGAAACAACTCAGCAGAGTTCCATGAGAGAAAGGACTGGTTGTGGTTGAGCAGGGTGGAATCCCTGGTCTCAGTTCTAGGTCAGGGGGTGAACTCATGCTCTGTGGCACAGAGGCTGGTGGAACATTTCCAGGACCAGCAGGGAGTGAGATCATTTGTGGTGGCATCAGTGTGGAGTCCTAGTCGTGGGTGATGGGTGGAAAGGAGTATTGAAGTCACTTATTAATTAAGACCTAAGGTCAAAGAGCAGTGAACACACCAGGCCTTGGATCACAGGACACCGGAAAAATTAAAAAAAATCAATGATCACCAACAATATGAAAAGTTTGAAACCTGAAACATCCCTCACACCCTGGGAGCAGAGCCTGACCCTAACTAAAGTTAACAGACAAGAAATAGGTTTTTAAAAGTGAGTAAACAAAAGGAAAACAACCTGATCACTACGGTGATAGAAAAGATCAGGATTCAAACTCAGAAGAAGACAATGAAGTCAAAACAACTACTTGGGAAAGCTTCAAAGAAGAAATGTAAAACAGACACAAGCCCAAAAAGATTTCTTGAAAAAGCTTTAAAAGACTTAAAAATCAAAAAGGAGAGGTAAAGGAAAAACTAGAGGGAAATGAGTAACGCAGGAAAATCAAGAAAATTATGAAAAGAAAGTCAACCAAGTGGAAAAAGAGAGCCAAAAACCTATTAAAGAATATAATTCCTTAAAAATTAGATCTGAGAAAGGGGAAACTAATGACTTCATAAGACATCAAGAAATAATAAAGCCAAAAGAATAGATGAGAAAATATCTCACTGGAAAAATAACTGACCTAGAAAATAGATTGGGAGAGATAATATAAGAACTGTTGAAATACTTAAAAGTCATAACCAAAAAAAGGCTCTAGATATTATACTTTTAAGATATTACTAAGGAAAATTTCCCTGAAATTTTAGAACTAGAAGATAAAATAGAAATAGAAAAAGCTCCACAGATCACCTCTCCAAAGAGATCCCAAAATGAAAACTCACAGGAACATTATATCTAAGTTTCAAAGCTCCTAGGGTCAAGAAGAGAATATTACAACTATCTAGAAAAAAACAATCCAAATATTATCAGGCTATGGTCAGGGTAACAAAATATTTAGCAGCTTCTACATTAAAAAATCAAAGGGTATGGAATATGATATTCCAAAGAGCAAAGGAGTGGGGTTTGCAACTAAGAATAATCTACTCAGCAAAGCTGAGTGTAATCCTGCAAGGGGGAAAATATATTTAATGAATTAAAGAACTTTCAGACATTCCTGATGAAAAGGCCAGAACTAACTAGAAAATCTGACTTTTAAATACAATCAGGAGAAACATAAGGTAAATCTGAAAAGACAAATCATAAGGGATTTAATAAAGTTCAACTGTTTATTGTGTTATGTGAGAAAATTGTATTTGTACCTTTAAGAATGTTAAGAGTATACATACATAGATAAAGGGCTTGGATTTGAGTAGCATACAATGGCATAATCCTAAAAAATAAAATTGGGTAGGGAGAAGTAAAATGGAGTGAACTATCTCATAGAAAAGAGGGGTGAATGGAAGACGGTGTAGGAACCTTATTCTTATCGGAACTAAGTGAAAGAAGAAATAACATATACATCTTTTTGTTACATAGTCATTTCAGTCATGTCTGACTCTTTGTGACCCCATTTTGGGTTTTCTTGGCAGACAGTAGAGAGGTTTGCCATTTCCTTCTCCATTTTACAGATTAGGAACTAAGGCAAAGAGGATTAAGTGATTTTCCCAGGGTGACACAGCTAGTAAATATCAGGGGCCAGATTTGAACTCAAGAAGATAAGTTAAGGCCTGTTATTCTATCCATTGCACCAACTATCTGCCCTTACATATACATCCAGTAGGGTATAAAAGATAAAAGTCTCTTAGCTTGTAGAGAAATAGGAGGGCAAGGGGACAGAAAAAGGGAGGGACTCCTAGAAGGGTGTGAAGATTAGGGAAGCAGTAGTCAGAAACAAATTAATATATTCCTGAGGAGGGAGAAGGGAGGGAGAAAGAGAGAGAAAAAGAGATAGAGATAGAGAGACAGAGAAGGATAAACAGCAAGGGAAAACAGGATGAAGGGAAATATTACAACTATTACTTATAACTTTGAATGTCAATGGGATGAACTCACCTATAAAATGGAGCTGGACAGCAGAAGGAATCAAAAACCAGAATCTGGCAATATGTTGTTTTTTTTACAATAACACATTTAAAAATGAGAGATACACATTGAGAAAAAATAAATAGCTGGAGTAAAATTTATTATGATCCAGCTGATGTGAAAAAAAAAATCAGGGGCAGCAATCATGATCTCAAAGTCAAAGCTAAAATAGATTTAGTTAAAAAAGATAAGGGAAACTATATTATGTTAAAAGGTACCATAAATAATGAAGTAATTAATACCAATACTAAGCTTATATGTACCAAATACTATAGCATCCAAAAGAAAAGGTAAATGAATTATAGGTGAAAATAGATAGCAAAATTGTAATAGTGGGGGACTTCTAATTTTCCCCTCTCAGAACTAGATAAATCTAACCAAAAAATAAATAAGAAGTAAAGAAGAGGAACAGAATCTTGGATAAGCTAGATATGATAGATATCTGGAAAGAACTGAATGGGAATAGAAAGGAATATACCTTTTTCTCAGTGGTACATGGCACTTCTACAAAAATTAATCATATATTGGCAGTATAAAAAATTTTGTAATCAAATACAGGAAAGCAGAAATATTAAGTCCATCATTATCAAATCATAATGCAATAAAAATTAAATTTAATAAAGTACCATGGAAACAGATTAAAAATTAATTGAAGTCTAAATAACTTAAAAGAATGAGTGGACCAAAAAACAAACCATAGAAACAATAAATAACTTTATTAAAGAAAATGATAATGAGACATTATTTGAAAATTTATGAGATGCAGCAAAAACAATAATCAGAGAGAATTTTTTATCTTTAAATGTTTACATCAATAAAAATAGAGAATTGGTTATACAATTTAAAAAACTAGAAAAAAAGAACACATTAAAAATTCCCAACTAAACACCAAATTGGAAATCCATAAAATTAAGGAAGAGATTAAAAAATTGAATGTAAGAAAACCACTGAATAAAAAATAAAAGCTTGTTTCATGAAAAAAAAACCAACAAAATAGACAAACCATTGGTTAATATGATTTTTTTAAAAGAAAGAAGAAAACCAAATCACTAGTATCAAAAATAAAAAAGGTGAACTTACAACTAATAAAGATGAAATTAAAACATTTAGTAGGAGTTATTTTGCCCAATTATATGCAAATAAATTTAACACATTAAATGAAATGGTAGAATATTTACAAAAATATAAACTGCCCAGATTAACAGAAGAGTAAACAGAATATCTAAATAAATGTATTTTTAAAAAAGAAATTGAACAGGCCAAAAATGAGCTTTCTAAAAAAAAAAAGCATCAGAACCAGATGGATTTACATGTGAATATAAAGATCAACTAATTCCACTATTAAATAAATTATCTGGAATGAAAGGCAAAGGAGGAGTCCTATCACACTTCTTTTATGACATAAATATGGTGAGAGTGGAGCCAAGATGGTAGAATAGAAGCTGGGACCTGCTGAGGGGACAAACCCCTCAGAAAATCTGTAAAAAATTACTCTAAACAAATTTTAGAGCAGCAAAAGCCACAAAATGACAGACTGAAGCATATTTCTAGCCCAAGAAAATTTGGAAAGTAGATAGAGTCTATCACACTGGGCTGGGAGTGGAGCGCAGTTTAGCATGGGCTGTGACAGTGTGTACAGAGTTGGAGCAGGCTTTAGGGGACTGAATCACTGGTGGCAGCTGCAGTTTCTCAACTCACAAACACCAGACAGCTTCAAAGGTCAGTGGAAAGGGTCTCTCACCCAGCTGAGAACGGAACATGGCCCAGCCTGGCCTGGCCCCAGCCTCAAGCTTGGTCCTAGCCCCAGGGCAGTGGCAAGCACAACAGAGGCTGTTTCTGGAGTTCTTGACTTAACAAAGAGCTAAAAAGTCAAGTAAATGACTAGGAAAATGAGCAAATAGGGGAAAAAGAAGCAGACTATAGAATTTTACTTTTTGGTGAAGGAGTATTTTCTTACTTCCTTGGTGATGAGAAAGAACAAAACATACAACCAGAAGAAAATAACAAAGTCAAAGCTCCTGCATCCAAAGGCTCCAAGAAAAATATGAATTGGTCTCAGGCCATGGAAAAGCTCAAAAAAAAGATTTTGAAAATCAAGAGAAGTAGAAGAAAAATTGAGGAGAGAAATGAGAGTGATGCAAAAAAAAAAATCATGGGCTTGCTAAAGGAGATCCCCAAAAACACTGAAGAAAATAACACCTTTAAAATTAGACTAACTCAAATGACAAAAGAGGTCCACAAAGCCAATAAGGAGAAGAATGTCTTAAAAAGCAGAATGGGCCAAATGGAAAAAGAGGTCCAAAAACTCATTGGAGAAAATAATTCCTTAAAAATTAGAATGGAGCAAATGGAAGCTAATGACTTTGTGAGAAATCAAGAAATTATTAAACAGAAACAAAAGAATAAAAAAAGAGAAGAAAATGTGAAGTGTTTAATTGGAAAAACTGACCTGGAAAATGGATCCAAGAAAGATAATTTAAAAATTACTGGACTACCTGAAAGCTGTGATCAAAAAAAGAGCCTCACCATCATCTTTCAATAAATTATCAAGGAAAACTGCCTTGATATTCTAGGAACAGAGGGAAAAATAGAAATGGAAAGAATCCACCACTCACCTCCTTAAAGAGATCCCAAAAGTAAAACTCCTAGGAATATTGTAGCCAAATTCCAGAGTTCTTAGGTCAAGAGAAAATATTACAAACAGCCAAAAACAAACAATTCAGGTATTTTGGAAACATAATCAGGATAACAGAAGATCTTGCAGCTTCTACATTAAGGGATCAAAAGACTTGGAATATGATATTCCAGAGGTCAAAGGAGCTACGTTTAAAACCAAGAATCACCTACCCAGAAAAACTAAGTATAATAGTTCAGAGGAAAATATGGACATTCAATGAAACAGAGGATTTTCAAGCATTCTGGCTGAAAGGACCAGAGCTGAATAGGAAATCTGACTTTCAAATATAAGAATCAAGAGAAGTATGAAAAGGTAAACAGGAAAGAGAAATCATAAGGGATTTATTAAAGTTGAACTGTTTACATTCCTACATGGAAAAATGGTATTTGTAACTCATGAGAGTATTTCTTAGTGTTAGGATGGGGTGGGGGGGGAAATATATATTAGGATAGAGGAAACATATCTATCTATCTATACATATCTATATATAAATACATACACATATGATATGAGAGTGTGCCAGAGCACACAGGGTGAGCTGAATATGAAGGGGTGATATCTAAAAAGTAAAATTAAGTGTTGAGAGGAATGGACTAGGAAAAAGAGAAAGAGAGAGGCAGAATGTTTTAAATCATAATCATTCCACAGAGAAGAGGCAAGAAAGAGATTTTACAATGGAGGGGAAGAAGAGGGAATACGTGAGCCTTCCTTTCATTGGATTCGGCTTCAGGAGGGCATAACAGACACACTTAATTGGATACGGAAGTTCATCTTACCCTACAGGAAAGCAGAGGGGAAGGGGATAAGAGAGGGAGGATAATAAAAGGGAGGGAGATTGGGAGAAGGGGTCATCAGAAGCAAGTACTTTGGTAGAGGGGCAGGTCAAAAGAGGGAACAAAATAAATAGAGACAGGACAGGATAGAAGGAAATATAGTTAGTCTTTCACAACGTGACTGTTATGGAAGTGTTTTGCATGACCACACATGTCTAACCTACATCGAATTGCTTGCCTTCTCTACGAGGGTGTTTGGGAGGAGGAAAGGAAGAGAATGTGGAATTCAAAGCTTTAAAAATGAATGTTAAAATTGTTTTTACATGCAACTAGGAAATAAGATATATAGGCAATGGGATATAGAATCTATCTTGTCCTACAGAAAAATTGAAGGAAAGGGGATAAGAGAGGGCAGCGGGTGTGAGAGAACAAAGGGCAGACTAGATGGAAAAGGTAATCAAAATACAAGCTGTCCTGAAGTGGAGTGAGGGAGGAGATGGGGAGAAAATTTGAAATTCAAATTTATGTGGAAGTAAATGTTGAAAACTGAAAATAAGTAATTTCTTTTTTTAAAAAAAAAGAAAAACAAATATGGTGCTAATACCTAAACCAGAAAGAGTAAAATTAGAGAAAGAAAATTATAAACCAATTTCACCAATGACTGTTGATGCAAATAGCCTAAATAAAACATTAGCTGGGAGACTACAACAATATATCACAAGAATTATATACTGTGACCAAGTGGGATTTATACCAAGAATGCAGGGATGGGTCCAACATAAAGAAAACTATAAACATAACTCATTCTATCAATAGCAAAATTAACAAAAATCATGACTATATCAATAGATGCAGAAAATACAACACTCATTCCTATTATAAATACTTGAAAGCATAGATATAAATGGATTTTTTCTTAAAATGATAAGAAGCAACTACCTAACAGCATCAGCAAACATTATTTGTAATGGGAATAAGCTAGAATTGCCTTCCCAGTAAGATCAGGAGTGAAACAAGGATGCCCAATATCACCAGTATTATTCAATACTGTATTAGAAATTCTAGCTATAGCAACAGGAGAAGAAAAAGAAATTGAAGGAATGAGCTCAGGCAATGTGGTAATAAGACTATGTCTTTTTGCACACAATATGATGATATACTTGGAAAATCCTAGAGATTCGACCAAAAACACAATAATTTTAATAAAGTAGGATATAAAAAATAAACCTACATAAATCATCAGCATTCTATATATCACCAACAAAGCCCTGCAAGAAGAGATAGTAAGAGATACTTCATTTAAAGTAACCACAGACAATATACAATGCCTGGGAATATACCTGCCTTGCAAGACAAACCCAGAAATTATATGAACATAATTATAAAATATTTTTATACAAATAAAGTCAGATTTTTAAAACTGGAAAGATAATGATTAGCCCAGTCCATATAACAGAGAGGCCAATTCTACCTAAACTTAGGTACTTATTCAGTGTCATCCCAATTAAACTACCAAAAATTATTTTACTGAACTAGAAAAAAAATAAGAACAAATGCATTTGGAAGAACAAAAGGTTAAAAATATCAAAGGGATGACTTTTTTAAAATGTAAAGGAAAAGGAAGTGAGCAGGACCACCTCTTAAATTGTAGTAGGAGGCAATAATTATCAAAACTATGTGATACTGGATAAGAAAGCATGGGGCTTAGTGAAATAGAGTAGGTCTACAATTCACAGTAGTAAATGACTATAGTAACAGTATTAAACACAAGGATCTAAACTTTGAGGATAAGAATTCACTATTTGGTAAAAATTGCTGGGAAAACTGGAAAGCAGTGTGGCAGAAAACTAAAAGGAAATACAAATTATCTTACACTGTTTACCAAGACAAGGTCAAAGTGGCTATGTGTCCTAGCCATAAAGGGGGATATAACCAAGTTAGAATATATTATCTATCATTTATAGGTAAGAGAAGAATTCAGGAATAAACAAGACAGCAAGCATTGTGGGATATAAAATGGCTGCTTCTGATTATCTTAAATTGAAAAAGGTTTTGTATAAATAAAACCAACGCAGCCAAGACTGGAAGGAAAGCAGAAAATTGGGAGGGGGGGTATTTTATAGCCAGTTTCTCAGACAAAAGATTCATATTTCAAGTATGTAGAGAACCAAACCAATTTTATAAGACTATGAGTCATTCCCCAATTGATAAATGATCAAAGGATATGAAGAGAGAGTTTGGGGATGAAACAATCAAAGAAAAAGGTAATCATAAGAAAAAATGCCCTAAGTCACTACTGATTACAGAAATGCAAATTAAAACAATTCTGAGGTACCATCTCAGATTGGCTAAAATGAGAGAAGGGGAAAATGACAAATGCTGGAAGAAATGTGGAAAAATTGGGACCCTAATATACTATTAATGCAATTGTGAACTGATCCAACCATTTTGGAGAGCCATTTGAAATTATGTCTAAAGATCTGTAAAACTGTACATACTCTTTGACCCAACAATATCATTATTAGATCTGTTTCTCAAAGTGATCAGTAAAAAGGGAAAAGAACACATACGTTCTAAAATATTTATAGCAGCTCTCTTTGTGGTGGCAAAGAAGTGGAAAGTGAGGGGATGCCCGTCAATTGGGGAAAGGCTGAGCAGGTTGTGGTATATGTGGTATTTGATTGTGATGGAATGCTATTGTGCTGTAAGAAATGATAAGTAGGTTGATTTTAGTAAAACATGGAAAGACTTGCCTTAAAATAATGCAGTCAAACAAGCAGAACCAGAAGAACATTGTACACAATAACAGCAATACTGTTCTAAGAGTAACTGTGAATGTCTAAGCTATTCTGAGTAATATGATCATTCATATCAAAACTGTGAAAGACTTATGAAAGAACTGATCTATGGCAGTATGTATTGATTGGTTCCACTTTTATACTGATGTCAAATGTTGGCCTTCTCTAATGTGGAATTGGGAGGGATGGAGAGAGAAAACTTGGAACTCAAAATGTAACAAAAAAGAGATAAAATTAATTTTAAAAATTCCAGCTAAAGATGGACAATTTGTAGACTTTAACAGCTGCCTCGGAGCACTTGAAAGTTAGGTAACTTGCCCACAGGATTTAAAACAAGGTCTTCCGGAATCCAAGGTTGGCCCGTTTTCCACTATACCCCTCATCTGTGACTATTGGTAAATTAGATGGGCTTAAACACTCATGGGAGAAAAAAAAGGTAAAATTGGAGCTGCCATATTTTGTTCTTATTGCCTCAGAGGGCAAAACAAAGAGAGGTTTTAAATGGGGCTCTGGTAATACTCTTTCAGCAACAACTGAGAGATACTGGTGATGCAAGGCAGTACTTTAAGAGCATAGTTTTTTGAGGCATAGGAAACCTTTTAATTTTCTATTGGTCCAACCAAAAAACCATGTGGCAGCTTTTTATAATCTCTAAGAGAATAAGAGAAAATTTATAGTAGAACTTTATACAGTTACGGAAGAGAGCACAAAAAATATATTGTTTATTCATTCATTTCATCATACCTTGTCAAACACTAAGTATTTTAAGCATTATTACCGCTGTATTTCACATATTTATCAGTCAACAAGTATTTATTAAGCACCTACTAATGCCAGGCACTATGCTAAGTACTAGAGATACAAAGAAAGGCACAGTCTTTGTCCTCAACGAGTTCAAATTGTAAGGGATGAGATGACATTGCTGTGTGCATACAAGATATCCATGTTTACACAGATTGACAGACATATCTACATGTCTGCTTGTCTGTCTATCTATCTATCATGGATTGAAGGTAACCTCAGAAGGAAGCCCTGGGGAGTGGGAGTGGGAAAGGCCTCCTGCAGAAGGTGAGATTTGAGCTAAGTCTTAAAGGAAGCCAATGAAGCTAAGAAGTGGAAGTGAGGGGATTATTTATGTTGATGGTTAACAAGTTTATAATAAAAACATTTTTTAAAAAAGAAAACATTGGTGTAATGTAAAAAAAAGATTGCTTGTAATAGAAAGTAAATGAAGAGTGAGTGTCAGCTGACCTTGTAAAGACTTGGCTACTTCTAAAAGTCATCAATATTCTTGTGCTGAGAAGCCATAAGACCTTCTAGACTTGGTAGAAAAAACTCCTAAATGAAAACCTATAGGAGATTCATATTAAGAGAACTATTCTTCTTTTAAATATAGTGTTAGAGTAACTAAACATTTACTTCACTTACAGTTAAGATAAATAATTTTTACCTAATTTGAGAAACAACTCGGAGCTGGTCACGTTGCATCGCTTCAGATTTTGGTTTTTGCAATAGATACTTCAATTCTTTTTGCAGACGATCTGAGAGTGTTCCAGATGTTGCATAATCCATTATGTCATACATTATCATTGTCTTTGGAAAGTTTTCCAGGCTCAGCCTTCTCCAGCGGTTACTTTTGCCACCAAGATATGCTGGGGTTTCATCCAGAAAACTGGTAAACTATAAAACAAAAAAACCCAAGACTAATTATCTGATGGAGTTACTCTAAAATTTCTGTGGAAGTTTCTTTTTAAAAAAATTTTTTTTAAATTTATTTTTAGTTTTCAACATTCATTTCCACAAAATATTGAGTTCCAAATTTTCTCCCTATCTCTTCCCTCCCCCTTCTCCAAGATGGCCTGCATTACCCCTTCCCCTAGTCTGCCCTCTGCTCTATCACCACCCACCCCCACCATCCCCCTTCCCCCTCACTTTCTTGTAGGGCAAGATAGATTTTTATACCTCATTGCCTGTGCATCTTATTTCCCAGTTGCATGTAAAAACAATTTTTAACATTTGTTTTTAAAACCTTGAATTCCAAACTCTCTCCCTTTTTCCCTCCCCACCGATCCTCATTGAGAAAGCAAACAATTCAATACAGATTATATATGTGTACTCATGCAAAACACTTCCATAACAGTCATGTTGTGAAAGAATAACTATATTTCCCTCCAACCTATCCCATCTCTATTTATTTTATTCTCTTTGATCCTGTCCCTTTTCGAAAGTGTTTGCTTCTGACTACCCCCTCCCCAAATCTGCCCTACCTTCTATCATCCCCCCTTTATCCCTTTTCCCTCTACTTTCCTGTAGGGTAAGATACCCAGCTGAGTATGTACGTGATTCCCTCCTTAAGCCAAATTCAATGATAGTAAGGTTCTCAGGGGAAGTGTCTTAACAATTTCTGCTCTGTATACAACAGATACACCAAGATCAGCAAGCTTCTTGTGCAGAAATCCTGTTTTCTTTTAAATTTTCCTAAGCACCAACATAATGGCTTATACATATTTGGTGTTCAAGACATGCTGATTAATTCATAAATGAACTGACCATTGTGTTCAAGGTAACTCCAGTGCTATTTCTTGACATACTGAAGTCTAGATGATATCTGAATAAGTCATTTGGAAAACGGGGCCTTCTTACAGGATGAGTACCCAGTTCCTTATTTTCATTTGAAATATTTTAGTTACTCAAATTTTAATTTTGTTTCTAAATTAAATGAAACAAAATGTAAAGTTTGTTTTAGAAAAATTAATCTAATTGGCTAACATGAGAAAACAGGAAAATGACAAATGTTGTAGAAGATGTGGGAGAGCTGGAACACTAATTCATTGTTGGTGGAGCTGTGAGCTGATCCAACCATTCTGGAGAGTAATTTGGAACTATGCCCAAAGGGCTACAAAAATGTGCATGCCTTTTGACCCAGCAATATCACTTCAAGGGCTATATCCCAAAAGGACCATAAAAAATGGGAAAAGGACCCAAATGTACAACAATACTTTTAACAGCTCTTTTTGTGGTGGCCAAGAACTGGAAATTAAGGGACTGCCCATCGACTGGGGAGTTGTTGAACAAGTTGTGGTATTTGAATGTAATGGAATACTATTGTGGAACACATACACTTCATGAAAACTTGGAAAGACTTATATGGACTGATGCTGCGTGAAGTGAGCACAGTCAGGAGCCACAGTGTGCAAGGGCTGTTTCTGATAGACTTAGCCCTTCACAGCAATGCAAGTACTTAAAACATTTCCAAAGGAATCATGATGCAAAAATGCCATCCACAACCAGAGAAAGAACTATGGAGTCAGAATGCAGAATGAAGCATTATTTTCTCCTTTGTTATGTTTTGTTTTTCTTGTGGTTATTCCTATTCATTTTAATTCTTCTATGCAACATGACAAATGTGAAAATGTGTTTAATAGGAATGTATGTATAGAACCCAAACAAGACTGCATGCCTTCTTGGGGAGGGGAGGGGAAGGAAGGAGGAAAAAAATTTGGAACTTATGGAAGTGATTGCTGAAAACTGAAAACTGAAAACAAATAAATTAATAAATTTAGGGAAAAAAAGAATCTGAGAGCATCTCATGTTCTATGGTTGGTTTACAAAGCACCTCTTCACAACAGTAAGTTGGGCAGTGTGTTATCATCCCCATTTTGCCAATGCAGTAACTGAGGCTCAAAAAAAGCAACTTGCTTATAGTCATAGAGCTAGTAAGTGTTAGAAACATAATTTCAACCTATGCCCCAACTCCAAGTCTTGGAACTCTTTCCATTATACCCCTACTTGAGAGGAAAGGACAGGAACCAGGCAGTGGAATGCATAGGGAGGGCATATTCTACAGAGCAATTTGGAACTATCCCCAAAAGGCAATAAAACCATGCATACCCTTTGATATAGCAATACCACTACCAGGTCTGTATCCCAAAAGATTAAAAAAAAAAACAAAAAAGAAAAGGACCTATGTATACAAAAAGATTTACAGTAACTTTCCTGGGAGTAAAGGATTAGAAGTTGAAAGGATGCCCATCAATTGGGGAATGGCTGAACAAGTTCTTTCAGAAAAACATGGAAAGACTTGCATGGGGTGATGCAAAATGAAATGTACTGTATAGAAAGTAACAGCAATATTGTCAGATGATCAGCCATGAAGGACTTAGCTATTCTCAGCAATACAACAATCTAAAACAACTCTGAAGGACTTATGATGAAAAATGCTATCCAAATGTAATGAAATACTATTGTGCTATAAGAAATGATGGAAAGGAAGACTTCAGAGAGGCTTGGAAAGACTTATATAAACTGTTGTTGAGTGAAAGGAGCAGAACCAGGAGAACTTTGTACATAGCAACAACCACAGTATGCAAGGAATTTTTCTGGTAGACTTAGTACTTCATGGGCAATGCAAGGACTTATTTCCAATGGACTCTTGAAGCAAAATGCCCTCCACATCCAGAGAAAGAACTATGCAATTGGATTGCAGATAGAAGCAGATCAATTTCTTTTGTATTATGTTTTGTTTTGTTTTATGGTTGCTCCCATTCGTTTTATTTCTTCTGTGCAACATGAATTTGATAGGAATGTATGTGTAGAACCTATACTGTCTCAGGGGAGTGAATGGGGAGGGAGAGGGGAATGAGGAACAGGGGGAGGGAAAAAAAATCTAAGATATATGGAAGTGATTGTAGAACATTGAAAACAAATAAAATAATTTAATTGAAAAAATGCTATCCATCCCCAGGGAAAGAAATGATAGTATCTGAATATATATTTAAGCATAATTTTTAACTTTATTTTTCTTGAGGTTTTTTTTTCTTGTCTGTCTTTTCTTTCACAACATGACTATTATGAATGTTTTGCATGACTACACATATATAACCTATATCAAATTGCTTGCCTTCTCAAGAAAGGGGGGAGGGAGAGAATGTGCAACTCAAAGTTTTAAAAATGAATGTTAAAAATTGTACATGTAACTGGAGAAAAATAAAATACTAAATAAAAGCTTATAAAAAGAGGTAGGGCATGTGACTTGCTTGGGCTCCATGTATCTCTTCAAGTCTATCATCTTTGTGTTTTTCTCCCTATTTTCCTTGTGCTAATCCCTCACATGCACATTCTCAACAATGACGTAACACAGAACCAGAGATTCTCAGAAATGAAAAAAAAATCCAATGGCCAAATAGTGGAGCTCTTATCTGAACAGAAATTCTCTTTACACCAAAAAGAAGGGGTTATGATCATACAACCTCTGAAGTTCACTAGGTAGGGCAGACACCCCATCTTAAGAGACAAGTCATTCTTTGAGCTGGATAACTCTAATTATTATAAAGTTCTTCTTTACATTAATCCTAGATTTGATTATCTGCCACTTCTATCTAGGCTACTAATCCTACCCTCTAGGGCCAAGCAGATTATCTTATTTGCCTTATTGTATATTAAATTCCTCCAAATTCTTTGAGATAATTACCCAGATTCCTTCTCAGGACCACTAAGCTTCTTTTCTCTCGGCTAAACAATGTCTAGTTTCTTTAGCTGATCCTCATGTGATGTGACTGTGAGAGCCTTTCATCATACTGGTCACACTTCTCTGGACATTGAGGAGTTTATCAATGTATGTATTAAATGTGATGCCCCAAACTAAGCACAATATTACAGATGTAACCTAGCTAGGGAAAAGTATAGTGGAACAATTGCTGCTCTAGTCCTGGGTGTCATATCCACTTTAATTCAGTCTAAGGTCGTGTTCACTATTCTGGATGTCATAAAACACTGCTGTCTCATATTGAGTTTTTAACCCACTAAAATTCCCATATATCACTTTCTGATCATTTACTTCTATCTATTCATGCCTTCCCCTACCTTCTTTACTTTTACTCTAGGATACAAATTTACATTTATGCTAATTATACTTTATTACATGTGGCCCAAAATTTTAGTCTGAGATCTTTTTAGATTCTGAATGTCACTCAGTCTGTTAGCTGTTCTACCCAGCTTTGTGTCACCTTTAAAACTGTCAAGTGTTTCATTTATATCTTTATCTAAGTCAATGATAAAAATATTATATAGCACAGGTCCTAGGACAGATCCCTAGGACACTATCAGAGACTTCTTTTCAAGTTGGTGGAGAATGATTAGTAATTGCTTTTTGGGTCTCACTTTTCAAACAATTCCAAAGCCACCTCCTTATGCTACTGTCCCACAAGAACAACCTGACAAAATTGGACAATTTTATCAAATGCTTTGTTAAAACTTAGTAAACTATCATCAACAGCAATATACTGAATTATAAGTCTAATAATATTCCTTTATTATTATTAGACTGAAACTATCAGCAGTATATTTTCCTAGGAATCATTTATTATTAACTCCCCCCTGGTGATACAAATATAAGAGCTGAAAAAGTTCCTTCATTTAAAAAACTTATGCTCTATTAGAGGACAACAACATGTAAACAGATAAGTAAATTAAAGAAAATTTCAGAAAGAGAAAAAGGTACTAAGAATTAGGTATTCAGGGAGGTGGTGGTGAGGGTGGGGTGCGTTCCAGGACCAGAGGACAGCCTGTACAAAGGAACAACAATGAGAAATGAGAGGTCAGGATGGGGAAACAAAGTAATTTACCCACCTGGCTGAAACAAAGGGAATCATGAGCAATAAATCTACAGAGGTAAACTAGAGTCAGATTACAAAGTCCTTAACTGTGAATGTGTGGAGTCAGTCTTTTATTCTTGAGGTAATAGGGGTTCTCTAAAGTTTACTGCGTGAGGGAGTGATGCTGCCAGACCTGTTTTTCAGGAATGCTCATTTGGCAGTTATATGGAGGCAGCAAGGCCTGAAACTGGAACTGCAGAGTCTACAGTCATGATATTACTATAGTAGTCTAGGTGATGGATGATGACAATGCGAAGTAGGAAGGTGGACGTGTGAATGTACAGAATGGGATGTTTACTAGAAATACTGTGGTAGGAGAATCAACAGGACGTGGAAACTCGGTGGGCTGAAAGAGGATGACTCTTAGACTGATAACCCCAATGACTAGGATGGTGAGAGTTGTTTGGTAAGGGTGAGAAGATTTAGGGAGGAAGATAATGAACCACGTTTTGGGAGTTGAATCTGAGATGCCCATGGCACATCTTACTGGAAATGTCTAATGCACAGCTCGAAATGTAAACCTAAGAGACACTTTAGGGTTAGGACTTCATAGAGAGTTCTGAGAGTCACCTGCATAGAGATGATAACTGAACTCATGAGAGATGATGAGATCACCAAGAGAAAAGACGGCCCAGGCTAAAACTTGGAAAGACAGTTCAATGATTCTTTAGTACATAAAACTAATCATGGCAAATACTGGTCTTTTATCAGTAATATAAATTATACACAACTCCTAACCCTCGGTAAGGTTTGGATAATGATACATTCATGGCATCGTGTTTGAAATGAATGTGAAGAAATTACATATAGTACATAAATTCTCTGGTTCTCCATTTACTCCTCTAAAGGAGCAAACAAACTGAGGGGTCTGACTAGGAGATCTCTAAGGTACATTCTAGCTAAATTTTTTCATGACTCTTTAAGTTACAAAAAAGTTAAGTTATGACTCTTCATGTACTTTCATGTTTATTCTGATTTACTTTTCACATTAATGATAAAAGGAATTTGAAATTTTGTCTCCTGTTTCTTCAGTTCTGAAATCAAGGTTCAGTATGTAATTCTGTATCTCATATCCTATATTCATATATTCATGTATATGCATGAGATAGAAGACAAGATTTCAAACTCCTTTTATCAGTAATGTGAAAACTTAATCAGACTAAACAAAAAAAGAGTTATGTTTCTTTCTTTTAAAGTCTTATTGCTTCCCACAGAATTAGTATGAATTATTCCAATAATGTTTTTTTTTTCTCTTAGAGAGAGGATGAAGGGAAGCCTTTCTCATTAACATTTAAAATACTGAAAATAGCCCTTACGTGCATGTAATCCTTCATGGTAACAACATCAACTTCATCAGCAACTTTGTACTTTTGGAATTGAAGTTGGTCTTGTATTATTTGGTCATAATATTTCCGATTTCCCATTAGTTTGCAAGCATCAACCACTGCCTGTGCAAGGGAACAGTGAATAAAAAATTCACAGGTAATAGCAACAATTTTTGTTATTACGATGTGTCCACAATCCTTCGGGAGTTCATGTCACAATACAATCCATTCTTTTCTTCCAGAAGCTAGTTATTCAAAAGGAAAACATTTTGCAGTATTGACACAGAAAAGTAACATCTTTGAAATGGTTTATAAAAGCATGTTTCGACTGCCACTCAGACACAGAATTGAGCTAGGACAACTTAAAATTTCTAGAGTTCTTAGAGAACTGCTGGATAGAAGACATCTGCTCGGAGGTGTCACATTTAAAAATCAAACTCAAGGTGGATTCAGCTATCATCCGATATGCTCTTTGTTTTACAATAAGGAAATTGAGGCCTAGAGAGAAGCGATTTGCTTAAGGTCACCCAGCAGAGCAGTTAACAGAGATGAGGTCAAGGTCTCTGGTCTCCCAGTATGATGTTCTTTTTACTACCACACAAGACAGAAGCTAGAATCAGAGTTTATATATGAGTGTGTATCTATGTATCTGTGTACATGTATATATAAATATGTATATATACGTATATACTGTTTCCATAAAGATATTCCAATATCCTTTTAGACATCTTTGATTAGACAAGTAATTTCAATTACATGAAACTAGTCTACATAGGAAATGTTTTCTCAATTATTTACCAAATGAATTAAGACTCTTTTACCTAATAAGCATGATTTCAAGTGCAATCATTAATTGTGAAGAAACTTAGACATTCATAATTTATTAAATGAACCCTGAAACTCAGTGTGGTAGGAACAATATCTGCCATCTAGACTCCTCTGGGGCAGCTAGGTGGTAGAAAGGATAGAGTGTCAGATATGGAATCAGAAGATTCATCTTCTTGGGTTCAAATCTGGCCTCAGATACCTAGTAGCTATGTGACCCTGAATAAGTCACTTAACCCTGATTTGCTTCAGTTTCCTCATCTGTAAAATAAGCTGGAAAAGGAAATGGCAAACCACAATCCCAAAAGGGGTCATGAAAAGTTGAACATGATTGAACAAGATGACTAGTGTTGGTTTTTTCCTCTTAAAACACAGAGAAGCCGTCCTGAGATTTGATTGGTTAAGGCAACTAAGACTTGAGCAACATATGTTGAATGTCTTCCTGGCTGCCTAGGACACAGAAGGTCAGCCCAGAAAGAGCTGTTCAGACTCTGTGGGCAGCCCAAATTCATGTGAGACATTACAGCTAACACTCTACACCAAGGCATGTTTATGTAAGGAAGTAAGGGAGAATACATCTACATAAAACTGCTCTATCCTGCTGAGTATCCTTGTAATGTTATCATAAATTATCTTCTTATTAACTGTTAGATGGTCTATATCTAACAATTTCATTTTGTGTTTCATTTTGTTTCAATTCTACCAACTATAATCAAATTTTATAGGCTGGGCTTGATTCTTCAGATTCGGGCCTGGAACAAAACAGGCTATTAATCAGCCATCTAAAATGCCACAAAGGGAGTTTTTACTTAGCCAGAGTTATGAGGGGTTGGGAAAGTCTTCTTCTAGAAGCTGGGATTTAAACTGGGACTTGAAGGAATCCTGGGAGGCCAGGGGATGGAAATGAGGAGGGAAAGCATTTCAGGCATGAGAGAGCCTGTAAAAATACCCAGGGTGGATAGATGGAGAGTATTATTCAAGGAACTGTAAGGATACCAGTGTTACTGGAGGGTATATAAAGTGGAAAAAGTGGAGAGGTACGGAGTAGGTTATGAAAGGCATGCAATGCCACCAAACAAAGGCTGTTGTATTCGATCCCAGAGGTGGTGATTAGGGAAGGGGGGAAATGAGGAGAGAGTATAAAATGTAAAAAGAATAGAAAAGTAGGAGAAAGTGGCCAGGTTATGAAGGGCTCTGTGGAATCCTAATCAAGCTGCCCTTAGCCCCAGTGTTCTAACTTCCTTATAGGCTGCACTGAAAAGCAGGCCCACAGCCCCTCACTAGCCACTCACACCACTCCTCCCTACCCCCCCCCCAACACACAGCCTCAATATTCTAACTTCTTCAAATAGGCCCCACTGCTCACTGGAATACCAGGTGTGTCCATAAACTCATTTTTCTCACACAACAGCTGGTATGTCCACATGATAGGACCGCAGCCACAACCTCCAGACCCATTCCTTGTATTCCCCGCAGAAACAGCAGGCGTGTCCATGTACTCAACCACAGCCACATCTATTTAGTCCTAGACAGGACCACAATATTCAGCCAATCAGAAAGCAGCACCATCAGGATGCCCAAGCAGGATGTAGACTCCAAAACAATAGAAGGGACTTTCCCTAAGTAGGTACCTGCACAGTAATAGTAAAGAACTGGCCTAGAGTGAACTTATAATATAGAGGCTTATTATAGTATCATTATCATACATACATACTCCCCCCAAATGGGTTTTTCTGTATGCACTGTGGGTAACTGCCTTCCCAGTTACACTGTGGGTGGGACCCCTCCTTTATTACCTAATCCCTTAACAAACACCTCTGCCTTTTTAATATTCATAACTTCTTCTTTGTAATTACATCTTTAGACTATAAAAATCTATCTTCCTTTCTCTGAAGTTGCTGGTTTCTTTTGGAACTTAGCCTGCTTCTGGAGAAATGTCAATCTCAATAAATGCCTTTACTTGGATTACAGGTGGTCTAACTCTGAATTCTTTAAGACAGTTCCACCACAATGCATCATGAAACCTCAACAGTTTTTGGCATCTCTGATTGGGCAGAGCCTAAACCGCAACATCTGAATATTAAAAAATTTAGGGGGAAGTTCTGGTCCTCAGGTTATGTTGGCGGTGGCGACTCAGGCAACAGCCAGACATCCACTAGGGCCTTCTGTACAAAACAGGAAGGTTCTTCAACAGCTTGATCTGTATGTGCCTAATTCTTAAGATAATTTTCCTTCCTTGCAGGGAAAAAGTCTGCCTCGCCTACAGAAGATGTTGTTCCTACCACACTGAAGATGTGACCATGGTTAGTTAAGTTAACCACTCTGCTCTTCAGTTTCCTTACAGGCAACATGAGGGACCTTGATGACCATTAAAATGCTTCCAACGCTAACGACCTACCAATTTATGATTCTAGCTATGGTGGATTAACAAAAAAGGATATCTTAGTAAGTCACCTCACTTGATGGCCTCAATGTATTTTTTCCACTGAAATACTTGTTCCCATGGCCTCCAGTGTGAAGAAAAATTTTAAACACAATAAAGGGCGGAAAGGTCTTACCACCAAATCTGAAAAAAGACTGTAAGTTAGTCGTTGGCATCAGATTAGTGGCTCTGTTATTTTACTCAGTCTTGAAGTAATGAATACATGAACATTACCTGAATCTAACTTTACATTGCACACTAGGATCTCTTACAAGAGCAGCCTCTAAGGGACACACTTTCTTCAGTATTTCATGTGTTACACAATTTTCCTGAAACAGATACTTGTGTGATTAATAATATCCGTACATCCTAAATGTAATTTATTAAATCACTCTGATTGGCTCGGAGTGAACGTAAATAGCAATTGTTTCTAAAACCCAGAGGACCTTCCCCTCCCCACTAATTTTTTTTTTTTTTGACTAGGTGAAAGAGGATGTTCTCTGCCTCATTTCTTACCTACCCTTAATCACTGAATGGGCATTGCCCCAGTCAAACTAAGACCTGGGAAAGAGCTTAAAATAGCCAAGGTCTCCCACTGCATCCAGGGCCATCTTCAGTCATCCTGATCTGTATCTTACCAGGCACCCAGATGGCTCCAGAAGAGAAAGTGAGGCTTGTGACTTTGCCCAGCCTCCCTCACTTAAATCCAATTCACTTGCATGTCATGGCATCCCCTCCCTGAGGTCATGGTCCTCTTCAAGAACAAAGGACAAACAACAAGGACTATTTATACTGGTTAGATTAAGTACTGGTTATTAAATGATTAAGTTATTAAGGACTATTAAGTACTGGTACTTAAAATGTTCTTGATTTCATTGGGGTGGGTACTCTCCACTGACATACACTGCAACTCATCTAAAAGCTTGTCTTCAGGACTTACTGGAAGAAAAAAGCCATCTCTATGAGGCCTTCTGAAGATGAGCCTTTCGATAAAGGTTAAGTATGTATTCATGTATGTAGGTACATATATATGTATAACTTTTGGTCTTTATTTCAGATTTCAGACATAGAGTATTAAAGTATTGAAATACCTTATGTGCTGATATTCTAACTCAGATATAGGTATACCTTTATCTAAGTATATCTAGATCTATATAAAAATCCAAAATAAAATTTAAAAAATTCAGTCTAGGACCATATCATATTCTACCCCAATTGCAACCTATTACCCCTTTCCTATTCTATGTGATTCTTCTCCATTTTTCTCCCACAGATCTTTCACTGAGGATCTACCTAGGAGCTATATCATGGACGCCACTGCAACATTCAAACTGTCTACCTGTTATCTTTTCCTCTGACCACATGATTGGCCACATCTTTTTACAATCATATATTTCCTCATGATATCATTTATGTCACTTCTTGTGTTCTGGTTAAGTAGGTTGCAACTTACTCATAACCACCATGTATCTGTATCTCCACTTTTGGGTTACCCATAATATCTTTTTTTTTTAGAGATCATGGTGTTTTAAGACCTGCAATTCTCATAACATCATTGGGAGAAAACTGGTGTTAAAGAGACAAGTTTTGGAGGCAGGGTGCTGCTTTGTCCTGCTGGACTGACTCTTGTGGGTTACCTGCTAGATAAGTGATGTACATAAATGCTAGATACACTGATAACCCAACTATATAGCACAATCTAAACAAAACTGGCAATTATCATCTATTTTGTATTTCCTTTATGGGCTGTTAGGCTAATTGTTATCATTAATCTTTAAGTAATTCTATCTCTCTTTGGACAGTGGGAAGTCACTGTGAAAATCTTGGGGAGGCATATATGTTTCTCTACTTTATGCTTTATGTAAGTTTAAGTTTTGTCTAGCACATCAGACAAGGAACAAATTTACACTAATCAATGCCAAGTCTTTAGTATTTCCTGGACCTGCTTCTTCTGATGTAATATTAATAACAAATTTCTGGATCCACACAGCATGTATTTCAGACTTTAACACCATCTTCTGAAGCTATCAGCATTTTCTATTGGTTATGTTGTAGATGTCTCACATTTCCTTTGGAACAAGGTTTAAAAATAAATATGGTTTCCATTTATTAAAAATTCAGTATTATTTTAGGAACAAATAGAAACTATCAGTGTTAAGCAATCATATACAATATACATATATATTCATTTCAGAAATCTCTAAGGAGAAAAACTCACAATTCTATGCTTTTATGATCCTAGATCATATTAGTGGAAAGTAGGAGACAGTGAATATTCTCAAAAAATGCATCTTTGAGGTGCAATCATTAGCAAATCTAACAGTGAGGGGGAGGAAGGGGTACATACCGCTGCACAAATTGTGTGTTTTAAGAGCTGAAACATCATTTTATCCATGTGAGAAAACCAAGCTCTCTGAATCACTTGAGCAGCCTGGGTTTTTTCAATTCTAAAGGAAAAAAATAAATGAACAAGTTTAAATCAGACATTATTCTTTCCTAAATACTCAGGAAACTTGGAATTTGAATTCCTACTAATTTTCCTCTCAGAATACAGTGTTGTGGAGTAGCTTCTGGTGCTCTGACATTTGCAGAACCAAAGAGGGAAAGCAGAATACTGGAGACTTCCACTAACATTTCCTTTATCATCCTTCCTAAGTCCCCAAAACGCACTGTTCAGAACTATTAAAAAAATACATTATCAACAAATCAGAGTAACTAGATGGCCTTTATATAAAATGTTTTCTAAAACTTTTTTTCCCTAAATCTCCAAAGATTCCTAAAATGATGGTTATTAATGATTAAGCCAACAGTATTGTTCAATTAGTGCAAGTGCTTTGAAGATTAAAAAGTACAGTAATTCTAAATTTTCTCTGTTTTTGGCTAGACCTGTGATTTTATTGGTCTATAAGAACTTCAGTGTGGAACATCTACCAGTACAGATCAGAACCTTCTCTGAAATTGGACAGTCCTAGGGAGCTCCCTGGGTCAGAGAGGTTAAGTGACTTGACTAGGGTCCTACAACAGCCAATGTATGTCAGCAGCAGGACTTAAAGCAGACATTCTTGACATCAAAGCCAGCTTTCTATCCAGGTGCCAGGCTATATAAAAGGTGTCAAACACACAGTACTCCTTTGGAAGGCACTCAAACCAGATGAAAGTGTTATTGAGAAATGTTTAACATAATACATTAAAAAATGCAATACAATAGCAATAATATTAATCTGTGGCTTTCCGAGCTAACGTATCACCAACAGGGGTCCTTCCATATGGTTCAATGGCCTCATTTCTATTTGGGTTTACTCCACTGCCATATGACACAATTCCAAGCTGCAGATGTCAAACTCTCCTCTTAAAAGCTTTACAAAGAATTACAACACATACTGGGGAAAGAAGAATCTAGCCCCCCACTTCATCCCCAATTCCCAGATTTTCCCTCCTGAACTCTGCTGAGGCCCGATCAAAGCAAAAATCTGAACTTGAGCGCTAGTCACTGGTCTCTAAAGTAGCTGATGCTGTTACTAGACAGGGAAGCACGAACAACAGCCAACCCGCTCCCTCCTTTGGTCCTTTACCCAGCCATGATTCCAAATTGGGGGACGTGTTAAAGGCTGCATTCTATACCCTTCCTTCCACCCAGAGGCCCCACTGCAACCCTCGCTGAAGCCAAAGAGCCCCTAAATGAGAGTACCCTTCAGAGAGCTCTACAGGCTCGTGTTGTCCACCCCGAAGCTCAACAGATGCCATCAGCCAAATCCAAAGAATGCTCTAAGGGGTTTGTGAGGTCACACCCTCAAACACCAGTGTTCCATGTTATGATTGGAACTTGGGGGGCCCATTAGTTCTTAAAGCTTCTCTATTCTCTAATGTCTACCTAGTGAGGGAAGCCTCACTCTCCTACTAACCACCTTTTTTTAATAACCTCTTTCTGGCATCACTCTTCAGCTCAATCTTATTTTTCCCTTGGGCTCATTCTACTGTACTTTTTTTTTAAAGCAAGGCAACTGGGGTTAAGTGACTTGCTCAGGGTCACACAGCTAGTAAGCATCAAGTGTCTGACACTGACTTTGAACTCAGGTCCTCCTGACTTTAGGGCAGGTGCTCTAACCACTATGTCACCCAGCTGCTCCTCTTACTGTATTCTTAAGGAACCTCTGCTCTTTTCTAGAAAAATTATTCCATATCCTTGGATTTTTCACTGAGCATTTCTCTTCACTTCTAGATTTAACTAAAACTTGGCATTTCTTCTGGTTCTGCCATAGCCCCTTTAACCTCCTGTAATCAAAGTCATTCTTTTCCATAACTTGCAGGGCAAGCTGAAATCCTGGAAAAAGCTGCTAGCACCCTCCCACACACACATACAGGAATGGTCAGAAAAGACGGCAGACAAGGGGAGACAGTGACATCAACTCCGAGGATGAGTTTTGCTCCTATGCCTTATCCCACCACTTCCAGTTGTGCGTAGGAGAACCAAGGCATCTTAGTCAAGAAACTATGGAGCTTCAAACCCTGAGAAACCTTGCAAGCTTATGGAAGAGGAGACTCTAAATGGATGCTGATTAGGTAACAATGTAGCTACAAGAAATTAAATGGGAAGCCACAAGAAATTTCTAAGTCTAAGTCAAAGTCAAGCCTCTGAGGGAAATCTTATCTTTGGAGACTAGGAAATACAGGTGAAAGGATGGATGTAAGCTGGCTGGCTCTCATTAAATGGCTTTCATTCTATAGCTGTGTGTTCCAAAGAGCTTGGTCTCTGATACCGAGGGGCTTCCTTATGTAAGAAAAGCTGAAAAGGTTCTCCCTTAGTCTGATAACTGGGTGGGTTAGGGCTTATGGCCCTTTTTTATCGAAGTGATTTGCAGAAAAGTCTCTGGGATGGAGCAAAGCTAAATGAACAACTGTAGAGCCTACTTCCTCCTACTGCTGATAAGTTTAACTTTGGCCAGACTGAAGCAGAAATTAGCTTCCCAGACTCAGGCCCTGGGGAGTCATGCTTGACAGTGACTGCCAGTGGCCAGGGACTTCATGGAGCAGTGTGAAGAAGCAGCCACATGAGAGCAGCAGAGACCGCATGCCACATAAGCCCAGTGAGAAGCATCAGAAGACATGTCAGATCTGCAGCTGGAGCAGTAAGGAATTCATCCAGGTATGTGCCTTGGCCACTAACGTTCCCTGCTTGTATGCTGTGCCCTTCCATGCACGTGTTCCCTACATATACACACATGTGCCTATTATACATTCCTTCCACCCATGGTGTGAAAAGTTGTTTCAGGTTGTGGGGAAACTCTTTATTGCTACTATTCCTATGATGTCATTCTGTTAAATTTCTTTGTGTTGAATTGTGAGTCACAGCTCACTCAGCTGCCAAAGTGATTTTCTAAAGCATAGTTTTAAGGATGTCACTGCGTGCCCCCCTCCCCACCCCCACCCCAACACACACACACACACACACACACACACACACACACACACACACACACATACACACACACACATACTTTCAGTGAATTCCAGAAGCTTCCTATTTCCTCCAAGATCAAACATAAAGTACTCTGTCATTTAAAGCTTTAAATAAAAGCTCTTTACAACCTGACCCTTTCCTACCTTTCTATTCTTATACCTTACTCCCTTCCACACAACCCTGTTTACCACTCCACACATGATAATCCAGCTTTCTCCTCCCCACTGTCTGGAAGGCTCTGCCTCTTTACCTCTGCCTTAGTTTCCCAGGTTTCCTTCAGATAGTTCAAAACCTACTTTCTTCAGGTCTCTCCTAGCTGCTAGTGCTTTCCCCTCTAGAGATTATCTTTCATCTATCCAGTATATACCTTTCATGTCTCCTCTATTAGAATGTAAACTCCTTGAGGTCAGGGGCTGGTTTTGTTTTCTTTGTATCTCTAGCACTTAGCACAGGGATTGAATCATAGTAAATACTAAATAAATACTGAGTGACAGACTGATTAGCATTTAAGGACTCACCGAATTGTGGTTTTAAATGGAGGCAGACTCGGGAAATAACTGGAAAAAGAATAATCCTCTCTGGAATGCTCATTATGCTAAAGCTGGGGGGGGCTACTTACCCCCCAAGCCATGGGGCTGGTGGAGGAGTTTTCTGATGGCCTCTACAAGTCCTCTTCTTGCCCATCTTCCACTCTCGACCATCTTTCCTCCTTCCAAGTTCATGGAATCCAAACACACAGCCCTCTCCACCTGGGTTTTCCTTCTGGTCTTCTGAACTCAGGTCACTCTCTGCCTTGCTCAATTACTCCAACATCTGGCTCACGGTTTTCTTCTCTATCTCATCTACCTGTCATGATGTCATGGACTTCAATAGCCACAAGTTCTACCTACGGATATTCTCTTCAGCTTTAACAATCATAGACTTTCACACTCCTAGGAAGTGTATTACCCCTAAAAGTTCTTCCCACTGACTAACTAAAAGGGCCAGGGTCTCCCACTGCATCCAGAAGAATATCTGGCCACTGGACCCAGCTGGCTCAGAAGAAGAAAGCGAGGCTGGTGACCTGCACAGCCCTCCCTCCCTCAAATCAAAGTCAGCTGCAAGTCATGTCATCATCTAGATGTCACGTTCTCCTTCGAGAATGAAGGACAAACACAACCACCACTCTCCTTGTTCTTGTTAGGGCCTGGCAGGCCATAAATGCCTCTCGCTCCCTGCTCCCACATGGCCCCCTTTGCCCTATGCCGTCCAGACTCAGTTCATTCAAGTGCACAGAATTTCCACTGTGCTAATCTGACATTTCAGCTAGTCCTCATCTGGTTCCTTCTTTTTATCCTTGCTGGCTGTGTATTCCTGGAGAAAGTAAAGAAATTATGCTTCAAAATCATCTGCCAAAATATCTACTCTATGACAGTAGTTCTCCAAGTGTGGTCCCGAGGACCCTGTAGGAGGCCCACAGTGTCTATGACAGTAGTTCTCCAAGTATGGTCCCGAAGACCCTGTAGGAGGCCCATGGTGTCTATGACAGTAGTTCTCCAAGTGTGGTCCCAAGGACCCTGTAGGAGGCCCACAGTGTCTAGTTATTGTCATGTTGATATTAAGACGAAATTTGTTCATTAAAATGCTCTTCCTCTTTCCATCTACCTAACTGGGGTTTCAACCAAAATAACATATAGCAGCAGACTGAATGCAAAAGCAGATCCTGCTGTCTTCTATTAATGCAGACATTAAAGAGACTTGCAAAAATATGAAAACAATGCCACTCTTCTTGCTAAATAGTTTTGGTTTTGAAAATTTTGTAAAAATTGCTATTTGTGCTAATACGTAACGGGATTATTACTATTTTAAATGAATTAATATTTAAAAAGTTTCTTGATCTGAATGTCTAATATAGCAAATATTGATAGATAAAACTAATCCAAATAAAAGTTCTTTGGGGTACTCAATAATTTTTAAAAATGTAAAGATCCTGAGACCAGAAAGTTTGGGAGCTGCTGCTATATAAAGTGGGCCCTTACTATGCTCAGAAATCTTTTAATTAAACATTGATCCCTATTCTTCACCACACCAACTATACAAATCTTTTCTCACTCAAGTCTCCAACCTGCCCTGTACCCCAAACTCACAGCAGATGAGTATTCTTCCTACTTACCATGGAACTCAAGTTGAAACAGACCACAGACTTGGGTAGAGTCATCACATAGTATGCTAGTAAAGTATCAAAGTGGGCTTCAAATTCAGGTCTTCCAAACTCCAAGTCTAGTGTTCTGTCCACTACGATATCTCACTGTCTTCTACTTTTTAAGATTATCCTACATGAGTTCCCTCAATTTCCCTTTCAAAAGTTTTTGTCTATTTTTCTTCACTTTCATTCACTCACTCATTCTTTCTTTTTATCTCAGAAGAAGAGGTGTTCGCAATCCTAGCCAAGACTAATTTACCTGCTTTTGTCTTTAATCCCATTTACTGTTATTTCCTCCAGGATTTCGTTCCTTTAATCATTCCCTCATTTTCATGTCTTCAATCTCTCTCCCCCAATGCCTCTTTCCTATCTATGTATAAATACATGCTCAAGTAGAATGAATTCCTCCTCTCATTCTTCCCTTTACCTTCCTTTATGCTCCCAAGAGCTTCTAGCCAACCTTTCTCCTTCCATTCTCTGCCAAACTTAAGGAAAAGGTAGTTTATACCTGAAAACTCAGCATCCTTACTGCTCTTCACACTTATCAACCCCACAATCTAGCCTTTACTGGAACTGTTCTAAGATCCCCAAAGACCAAATCTATTTACCTTGGTCTATTTACCAAATCTAATGTTCTTTTCAAAAGTCAGTAGTCATAGATCTAGAGCTGGATATTCAAGTTCATCTAGTTCAAGTTCCTCATTTTACAAGTTGAGTACAGAGATGTTGTGATGTGCCCCAAATCACATACAGGTAGCTAACAAGTCATCAGCTTTGAAGGCTGGTCCTCTGGCTCCAAGTCCCACAATTTCCACAGTATCTTTTTCAGTATTCACCCTTTCTGACTTTCATGTAGCATTTAACGATGCTGATTACCCCCTTCCTTCTGGGTACTCTGCCCTAATTCTTAGGAAACGCTTTGAGTAAGTTGAGGCTCATAAGGAATGCTAAGGAAAACAGTGCGGACACTCTTAAGTAGCAGTTTAACTGCACGCTCACCTCCATCCTTGAGCCTTTTCCTGCCCTGTCCTACTGATAACATTCCTCCTATCCCAACCATTGACCTTAGCTCACTCTATATCACTCTTACTTCCTCTCTCTCAGCAAATTACCTCATTTACTTGACTGAGAAAACTGAAGTTGTCTGTTGAGAAACCCCCCCCAACTCCCCAGGAGCGCTTTGAAACTACAACTACATCTTCAACAGTCTCTGCCTTTGGTACAGTCTCCAAGGAGGGACGACTCCACGGCTTCAAAGCCAATTCCCCACCAGTGCCCTTGATTTCATCCCCATTTCTTCTTGGGAATGCATCCCTCTTTCTTATGTTTAATCACTTTCTATTCCACTGTTTCCTTCCTTTCTTACTGCCTACAAGGTCGCAAAAATGAAATGAATGAACAAGTGTCACTAAGCACTGTATTAAGTGATGCAGATACAAATACAAGAGTGTAAGGGAGTTCTTGCCCTCAAGGAGCTTATATTTAATAGGAGAAATCAAGTACAGAAGAAAGTAATGAGAGAAGAGAGTTTTGAAGAAGGAAGTCAGAGTGAAATGTAACTATGGATTGAGATTGTCTTTGCCAGGAATGGTAACATTTCTTTGATTACAATTCCCAGAGCCAAAGGTGGAAAAGGGGAGGAAAGATGTGATGCTCAGCAGCACGGCAGGGAGGGAGAAGGCATGGTGGGACCCTTGGTCTTGGATGAGGTAGATTGGGGCTGTGGGTGGCATAGCCTACTGAGTGCCAGGAAAAAATGCCCAGGTCTCCCCCATCCCTGGAAATCTTTGCTTGACTCTACCATGCCCTAAAGTTATCCTCTTCAACCTCTTCTCTGTTTTATTGTGAGCTGCCATATCTTCACAACTTACCTAACTTCACAACTTCTTACAAATAGGCTAAACTGACTGCAGCTGCTCCCTCCAGTTACAGAGGGCCATGAGATAATGAACTGGACCTCAGAGGCCATCTAGTCCCATGCTCTCCTTTTAAGGCTCCAAGAAGTTACATGACTAGCTCAAGATCATCCAGGTTGTCAATGAAAAGAATCTGAATTGGAACCCAGACCCTCAGGTTTACAAATTCAGTACACTTTCTACAACACTGTTGTAGACAAAGTGTTGTAAATAACACTGTTTCCCGTTTGTTTTTGTCAAAATGTTCTTTAATCACATCACCGTCACTCTCCACCCCCAGCCCACATAGTAAAGTGAAACAAAACAAATTAATACATTAGCCATGTCTGAAAACGTATGGCTCATGATGCTTGCTAAGACAACCTAAGGAAGGCCCTGAGCCCCAAAGTGCTGGAAATACAAGCCCTGCAACTCCCAACCCCAACCACGGCCCTCCTTCCAGTCCAATTCCTATACCACTGACATCAGCAATCCTTGCAGAGAGATGCCCAGAAACTGCCTCTGCAGGGGCTACACTTGCATTTGAAACCTGTACTTATTGTCTTTTCCTATTAAAATGTGAGCAAAGATTATTTTTCATTTCCATCCCCCATCCTTAGCACAGCATTTTGCACAAAGTATTTAATAATAAATACTTTATCATTCATTCCATCCCTACAGCCCTCTAGCTCTCAATTGAGAGATAAGAAGTGTACTTTATTTCTCATCAGTCTTCTGAACTGTAATGGAATAAGAAAGGACATGTATGTGTACATGGATGTGTATGTGTCTGCCATGTACCACGTATGGAATGAGCTCAGTCATCATTTCTGTTACTCAGATCATTACATTCACTGAATGTTCACCTCTAAGCATATCAAAGCTTTCTCTTACTTCAGATTCTTACTGATTCTCCACTTAATGCTCTCTCATTCCTCAGATCACCCCTGAATTTCTTTCTGTGTGAACATGTTGTATTCCTCCCCCCCACCCCCTCCACTCCCAAATTCAAACACACACAGTGAAATGAATGGTGGAATGGAAATTCCTGACAGGCAGTAACAGTTACATTTCTATTTGTAGGGGGCATGAGCATAGCCAGATATCTGGGGCATCTAGCATAGTACCTTAGACATAGTAAAGACTTGTAAAATTCTGAACTAAATTTAAATGAAAAGATTTTCATGGAGAAGGTAGAATTTGATTTGGATCTTTTGAAGGATGGGTATGATTTCATTAGGTGAGATGATGAGGAAGGACATTCCAGTTACAGGTGTGGGAAAAGCACACAAAAAATGCTGTGGGAAGGAATTTAATGGTATTTTCTTCTCTATCTTTAATTCTTTTAAAATTATAAATTTAGTAGTAATAGAAATAAACACACAGGCAAAAACTAATTTCCCACAAAGCCATAAAGTTCTATGACGTATGTTTTTTTAATGTCTTTAAGGATTTTAACAATATATAAATTTTAACAAATTCGTATTTGCCCTGTTTGTCCATGCTTCCTTTAGAATTCTTTTCCTTCCATATATT
This sequence comes from Potorous gilbertii, assembly GCA_028658325.1. NCBI lineage: Eukaryota > Metazoa > Chordata > Mammalia > Diprotodontia > Potoroidae > Potorous > Potorous gilbertii. The sequence goes on from CM053771.1 coordinate 374,914,657, forward strand.
TTTTGTATATTGTCGCTAATATAATAGCAACAATGTGAGGGCAATGAGATAGATATATTGAAAGAAGAATCACTAAGGCTAGAACTGATTAGATGTGGTCTGTAAGAATATGAAAGATCAAAAATTACACAGTGACTTTATACATGGGAAAATGGATGAAGAGGCACACCACTGAGAGAAACAGGGAAAATTCAGAGGGGGCTTGACAGGGACCCTGATTTATATTTTGGACACATTGAATTTGTGGTACTGGCAGCACACTCAGATATAGATATCTTATAGACAATTAGAGAGACTGTTCTGAACTTAAGGAGAGGCAGAAGCTAAAACTATAGACTGGGTGTCAGCAAAGAAATGATAATTGAAGCTACATGTGAATGAAATAGCTAAGGAACATAAAGAGAAAACAAAGGAAGTTGTCAAGGACAGAATTCTTGGAAGTAACATGACAAAGGATTGGGAAGGAGGAAGGAGGGCCCAGTCGTAAACATCCCTGGCTAGTTAAGTTTGGCTGTATTTCTTATTCTATCATCGGGAGTGCGTGGGGGGTTCAAGGAGGGCTAGCACCTCTGGTGGGAGGGCTGCTGAGCCCACCTCTCATGTCCACTTTTCACCCAACTCTCTCCAACGACTCCAAGAAGTTCCATCATGCAGCGGCCACACTCCATTAAAACCATTGTGACAGAAGGGCTAAATAAACCATCTTGAGGCTAATTAACAGGCCTCCAACCTGTCAGTTAAGTTAGGGAGATGTCTACCCCAATCCTGTAAAGACTTCCCCTGGTAGAATGGGTGAATGAAAACAGTCTGTTCCAATGGCTATGAAGGTGACTGACGCAGGCACCGTGGAGTGCTTAAAGTTTAGTCAGACATCCACGGGCATCCGCTGCATCTGGGCCAGCGCCAGCTGTCCTGACTTTTGTCTTCCCGCTAGCCTTCAATAACTCTGGAAGAGACTGACAATTGGCACAACTCTCCCTCCAACTCAATTCATGTGCAAGTCACAAATCACCCTATTATGTCATTCATCCTCTTTGAAAAATGATTTGTATTACTGAATTTTTGAGTTCCATATTGTCTAGTGTTCATTTTGGGGTATGCACTATTGCTTTGCTAAGATTAAGGTTAAACCTGTTTTTTTTTTAAATTTTTCACTTGGAATTTTAATTTTCCTTCTTTTTAATAATAAAAATTCTTTTTTAATAATTCCTTCTTTTTTCAGGTCTTTCCACCATTTAAGAGGTTCTTGTGGTTAGTCCAGTCTCTTCGAGGTGTCTAACTGCAGCTTTTGCAAACTTATGCTCTGCTTTGGGAGTTTCCTACTAATATTTTTATTTCATAGTATTGTTGACCGTATTAACAGATTTTCTGTGGGGATTATTTTTTTCCTTCTCTCTCTTCAAGCTCTTGTTGATTTTGATTTTAATTTATTTGGAATGTTCTAACATGACTGGCCACTCGCTGAGAGGCTGGCTCTTATGAATATATGCTTGGCCTGATGCAATTCCGACATGCACGTCTGAGGTTGCATAGGCATTCCATGACTATTTTCCTGTTCTCTTACTGTGCAGTAAGGAAAGGCTTTCTGACTGGCTTCTGATGCAGAATTAAGAATGCTTAGAAAAGATCCCAATGACTCAACCTTGTTTTCCTTCAAGCTTAGCTGCGCTGGAAGGAAGATGGCCAGCCTGCACATGCTCACAAGCTCTCTGTGCCCTGTTCCCCAATTTCTAACTGTTCTGAAGGTTCTAAGGGAAAGATGGCCCCATACATGACTTCCCACCCAGACATCTTGTTAAAAGTCCCCCATAAGACACTGACACCAAAAAAAGGTTAGAAAGACAGGATAAGAACCAGAAAAATGTGGCGTCCTACAGAACGAGCACAGAAGACCAGAGGTCACATTGCAGGCCTCATCTCCCTGGTGCCTCTGAATACCGTCTAAGATCAGGGGAGCTTTGCTTGTCTACCAGATCATACTTTATGGAATACTTGGTTAGCGGCATTTTCAGTTTGTGGTTGTTTTTCCCAGGTAAATTGCTACTCAGCTTTTATTTGTAAAGATGATTTGGGAACTCAAATGTCAAACTTTAATATAATGAAATGTAACAGAAGTATTAACTTCTTGAGTCTGTTTTATTATCTGTAAAATCAGGTGGCTGTCATATTCACAGCTGCCAAGGTCTCCTCCAGCTGTAAATCTGTGATCCTTGTTTGATCCCTCCTCACTATCACCCCCAGAAGAGGCCGACATTCCAGTCAGGGAGATCTTCTCAGACCCTGAGGCAGTCATTCAACTTGTCACTTAATCCTCCCAGATTTGCGTCACTCAACTCAACTCAATTTAATAACTATTTATTAAGTGACTCAAACATTACCACCTTGAAAAGCACTGCGACAACGTAGGACCCTGAGTCCAAGGCATTATTCTAGTAAGTAATGAAGCAAGAAGCAAACCTCAGGTTTTTATGACTCCAAATCCAATGTTCTCTCTCTACACCAGGCAGCCCATAACACAACACAACATAACATAACACAACATAACATGAACAAAAATAAATAAATACAAATTAATTTGAAGAGGGAGTGAGCAATGATAACTTGTAAGGGGTGGGTATCAGTGAAGGTATCTAAAGTGAATTTTGAGGACTCATAAGTGGTCTGAGCTCAAGAGGGGAGGAGGTGGTACCTCCTGGGCATGGGGAACACCATGTGTGATGACTGAAGACAGCATTTAGAATGCTAAATTTTGGGAACAACTAACAGTCCAAGTTAATTAGAAGAGTAATATGAAAAGGTAGGGTTTTTTGTTTTTGTTTTTTAATAGAGAGACTTAAATGCCAGGCTGAGAGTCTACACTGCATTCTAAGGCAACAGTGAACCACTGGAGATCTTTGAGTATGACATAGCCTTCTTTCTTATTACTTTGGAATCTGGGAAACTTATTTGGAGAAATTAGTTTGGAAGTTCCGTAGAGGATGAATGAGGGAGGAAAGTCTGTCTGGAAGCAGAGATCAGTTAGAAAGTTACTATAAAAGTCCAAGTGAGAGGTGATGAAGGTCTGAAGTAGTCATGTGAGTGGCTAAAATGGGAATCCATTCAAGAAATTTTGTAGAGGTAGAGTCAACAAGAACTGATAACTGATTGAAAATGGAGAGTGGGGTGGGGGAGAAAGAAGAGTCAAGGATGTGTTAGAACCTGTTCTAGCTCTAGACAATTCACTGCTTAATTTTCTTATAAACGCAACATCCAGATAAAAGTACTGAACAGAGGCCCTAAATAATTACTAACATGTTTACCATACTTGTAGCATGCTTTAGAGTATTAAATCAACATTTCACAGCATGAACAAACTTTTGTTTTCTGCACAAGTCGATGACCACCTGACCTCTGCAGGGTTGGGTCAAGGCCATGAAGAGCAGGATCCCATCCATGCAACCAAGTCCCAAATCAGCTAAGAGACGAATCTCATTCTCTCCTCACTTCTTCTTCTTTTGCTCAATTAATCAATTACAATGCACAAAAAAAAATCCCAAAGTGCAGACTTAGGAGGGGAAATAATAGAGAAGAAAACATCCCTAACATAGCATAAGTTTTTACTTACACAAAAGGGAAAAAGCTGGGGAATCAACTTTGGAGCTGCTGTTAGTATCATAATATTTTTTTTTAATTTAATTTTTATCTTCAGTTTCAAGTTCTTTCCTTCCCTACACTCTGTCCCCCACTCATTGACAAAGCAAGAAATATGCTACCCATTATGCATATGAAATCATGAAAAACATATTTCCATATCAGCCACATTTCAGAAAGAAAAAAAAGAAAAGAAAGAACAAAAAAATGCTTCAATCTACACTCTGAGACTATCAGTGTGGAGGACTGGAGATGGAGAGCAGTTCATAATCATGAATCTTTTGGCGTTGTGATGGATCACTGTATTGACTGGGGAAGCTAGGTGACCAAGTGGATAGTGTGTAGACTATTAGGCTTGGAGTGAGGAAGACCTGAGTTCAAATTTGACCTGAAACATTTTAACTACCCTACGTAACCCTGGGCAAATCACTTAACCTTATTTGCCTCAATATCTTTACCTATAATATGAGCTGAAGTAGAAAATGGCAAACCACTACAGGGTCTTTGCCAAGAAAACCCCAAATGGGATCATGAAAAACTGGACATAACTGAGTTACTGAGTCTTTCGGAGTTGATGATCTTCCCAATGCTGCTGTTGCTATGTAGGTTGTTTGCCTGGTTCTGTTCAACTTGCTTTTCACCCAACTCTCATCCCAGGTCTTCCCCGATTTTTCTGAAACCATCCCCACTTCATCTTTTCTTAAGCACAATAGTAATCTGTCACATTCATATACTGTTCAGCCATTACACAGTGGATGGGCATCTCGTAAGTTTCCAAGTCTTTGCCAGCATAAAATGAGCTGCTATAAATATTTTTCTACATACAGGTCCTTTTCCTTTCTTTGTTGTCCTTGGGGTATGGACCTAGTAAAGGGATTGCTGGGTCAAAGGTATGCACAATTTTATAGCCTTTTGGGCACAGTTCCCAATTGTTCTCCAGAATGATTGCATTAGTTCATAGTTTCACCAACAACACATTAGTGTACCTCTTTTCTCAAATTCCCTCCAATATTTGTCATTTTCTTTTCCTGCCATCTTAGCCAATCTGGCAGGTACGAGGTGGTCTCCCAGAATTGTTTTAAATTATGTTTTTCTAATTATTAATGATTTAGAACATTTTTCATATGACTATCTATAGCTTTGATTTTTTTCCTCTGAAAACTTTCTGTTCACATCCTTTGACCATTTATCAACTGAGGAATAGCTTCCTATTTTATAAATCCGGCTTAGTTGTCTATATATTTGAGAAATGAGACCTTTATCAGAGAAAATTGCTGCAATTTTTTCTAGTTTCTTGCTTTTCTTCTAATTTTAGCTGCATTGTTTTGTTTGTGCAAAACCAGTTTAATTTTGTAAAATCAAAACTATCCACTTTACTTCCCACAAATCTATCATTTGTTTGGTAATGAGCTTTTTCCTGATCCATAGATCTGAAAGGTAATTCCTTCCATATCACTCTTTATGTCTAAATCATATACCCATTTTGACTTTACCTTGGTATATGGTGTGAGATGCTGATCTGCTGGGTCTAGTTTCTGCTAGGCTACTTTCTAGTTTTCCCAGTGGTTTTTGTAAAATAGCAAATTCTTGCCCCAAAAGTTGGTATATTTAGGTTTACTAGGCTATTGTAGTTATTTGCTTCTTTAGATTATATGTCCTTAATCTAGTCCACTGGTCAACCATCCTAATTCTTATCCACTACCATACTGTTTTGTGATTACCACTTGTTAACATAGTTTCAAATTTAGTAGTGCCAGCCCTTCTTCCTTTTCCCCACCACTGACTTCTTTTGATATTCCTGAACTTTCATTCCTCCAGATGAATTGTTAATGTTTTTTTCTAGCTCTACAAAGTAATTCTTTGGCAAACTGATATGGAACTAAATAAGTAGATTTTTATTATGTTGGCTCTGCCTATCCATGTAGCAATTCATATTTCTCTAGTTATTTAGATCTGTCTTTGTGTGAAAAGTGCTTTGTGTTTAATATATAGTTCCTGTTTATGTTTTGAAAAATAGATTCACAAGTATTTTATGCTGTCTGCAGTTATTTTAAATGGAATTCCTCTTCCTATCTCTTTCTGCTGGGGAGTTTTTCCTGAGGGGGATGGGAGTAATACATAGACATGTTGATGACTTGCGTGGATTTATTTTGCATCCTGCAACTTCAATAAAGTTGTTGTTTCAACTAGTTTTATGGCTGGCTCTCCAGGGTTCTTTAAGTATACCATTATATATCTGCAAAAAATGATAGCTCTTTCTTTGTGGCTTATGTTTATTCCTTCCTTTTCTTTTTCTTTTTCTTTTTTTTGTCTTACTGCTATAGGTAGCATTTCTAGTATAGTTCTGAATAGTAATGGTGTTAATGGACATTCTCGCTTCACTCCAGATCTTCTGGGAATATTTCTAGTTTATCCCAATTACAGATAACGCTGGCTCTTGGTTTATAATAGATATTACTTATTATTTTAATAAAAGCTCCACTAACTCCCATACTTTATAGCATTTTTTAAAAACAGGAATGGGTGTTATATTTTGTCAAAAGTTTTTTCTGTATATTGAAATGATCAAGGGAATATTTTCTTTTGCTAATATGGTCAATTATGCTTATAGTTTTCCTAATAGTGAACCAGCCCTGAATTCCTGCTATGAATCCAGCCTGATTACAGTGTACAATCTTTGTGATATATTGCTGTAATTTCCTTTCCTAGTATCTTACTTAAAATTTTTGCATCAATATTCACTGGGGAAATTGATCTATAGTTTTCTTTTTCTGTTTTGACTCTCCCTGGCTTAGGTATCAAAATCATATTTCTGTCACAGGAGTAGTGATTCTTTAAATATTTGGTAGAATTCACTTGTAAATCCATCTAAGTCTGTTATTTTCTTTTCTTAAGGAGTTCATTTTATTTAATTTCTTTTTCTAAAATGGGGCTATTTAAATACTCTATTTTCTGTTCTGTTAATCTGGACAATTTATATTTTTATACAGTCATCCATTTAGTTAAAATTTGTCAGTTTTATTGGTATAGAGATGGACAAAAGAGCTCCAAATAATTCCTTTTATTCCATTTTCATTGGTGATGAATTCACCTTTTTCATTTTTAATGCTGGTAATTTGGTATTTTTTAAAAAAATCAAATTAGCCAATGATTTTTCTGTTATTAGGTTTTTCATATAACCAACTCCTAGTTGTTAGTGGCTGTGAAATTTTAAATTTATTTAATCTCTCTGTTGATTTTTCAGGATTTCTGTTTTCAGAGGCTTGTTTAATTTGTTGGATTTTTAGATTTTTTAGTTGCATGACCAATTCCTCTCTTTTATTGATAAAAGAGTTTACAGATCTAAAATTTCCCTCAGTACTGTCTCGGCTACATTCCATAAAGTTTGTTACATTATCTCACTGCTGTCTTTATCTTTAATGAAATTATTGTTTCTATGATTTGTTTTTTTGCTCTACCTGTTCTTTTGGATGGGGTTATTTAGTTTGCAACTGATTTTTAATCTGTGCTTCAAAGGACACTAAAAGAATACAATTTTTATTGCATTCTGGTCAGAAAATGGTATATGGAATATTTCTGCTTTTCTGCTTTTGTTTGTTTCCAATTTTCCTCCTTGAATTTCATTTAAAAAAATTTTAAACTCTTGCATCACATCTTTCAAGAATTCTAGCTGAATTTGTGCCCAAGCTGTTATTTTTGTTGGAGGCTTTGCTTGTAGAAGTTTTGGAGACATTTTCTTCTTTTGGGTTTGGGTCTTGAGCATCCCTGCTGCCGTAAGTTTTTTGGTGAGATTCTTTTTTTGATTTTTTGCTTGTTTACTTGTTTAGTCTCATTTCTGACTCCAGACTTGGTTGGTTTTAGGCGCTATATATTTCTGGATAGGAAGGAAAGTTTGCTTTGGTATTGCTGCTATTTTTTGGGGGGAGGGACTGACTGTCATGTTATTCCAGACTCTCAGGGAGAGATTAGCCTGGAAAGCTCAAGATTTCAGTTTTCTTTTTTCTTTCAGTGCTCTCAGTGTCTGACCATTGGTCCCTTGGTCTAAGCTCTGCAAGTTCTTACACTGGAGCTGTAACATTAAACTGCTGTTAAGACTCAGCCCTTATCAGCCAACTGGAAAGCTCCTATGGTTCAGAGAGACAACTGGTTTGGTATTCCTGTCAGGGTTATTAAGGAATAATACCAAGCTTCTGATTGGGCTAAAAGCTGGAATTGAGACCCCACTCTGCTTGTGGGATCTAAACCACACTGCTGCTGCTTGCTTCTGCACTTCCTCTTTGCTTAGGATGCCACAGAGGCTCTGAAACTGTTCTTCACCCTTGGGCCCAGGGCCTTTCCTCAGTCTGCCCTGGATCTGTGACCCAGGATGACCCAGTAGTAGGTGACAAAAACTGTCAAATGGCTTCCATGGTGCCACCTCTATGACTTGAGACCTTCTTTCACATAGGACATAGCTCCTCCTTGTGTTGGAGTACTCTGTCAAGCGCTCTCCTGATCATAAACCACATTCAATGTTCACAAATCTCTCAGTCTATCTCCTTATGCCAAGCTGGAATGGAGAAAATGACTCACTGTGCTGTTTTCTTGAATTTCCCCATCAAGACTTGGTCTAGATCTGTCTGGAGGATTTGTAAGTTGGGGAAAGGATTTGTACTTCTTCCTGCTAATCTGCTATCTTGGCTCCACCTCTCAACCTTGGTTACTATTGAGGGCATTACTATCTTCAAATCACCCAGGACTACATTTTTGGGGTCACCTGTGACACCAAAGTGTCAAAGGAATGGCTCTTATCTCTCACCCCCAATAAACAATTCATTGCCCTATCTTATCATTTCTGCCATCATAATGCTTCTTTTACATATCATATCCCATTCTTTCTTTTCATCTCCCTAGCTCAGGCTCTCATTACCTCTTGCCCAGTCTATTGCAAAAGCCATCTAACTGATCTCCCCACCTAAAGTCTTCTCCCACTCCAATTCATCCTCTCCTCAGCTGCCAAAGCAGTTCCTCTCAAAGCAGTTTTGACCATGTCCCTCCACTACTGTGTAGGCTCTAGCTACTCTCTGGTATCTCCAGGATCAAACATAAAGGCCTCTGTTATCATTTAGCATCTCTTTACACTCTTCCTCCCCAAGATCCAGACTTTGTGGTCCATCTACCCTCCATCACCATCTCAGTGCCTTTGCCCTGGTGGTCTCCACACGTGCTGGGCACTTTCCCCCTCGTCCCTGCCTCTTATTTCCCTGGCTTCCTTCAAGACTCAGTTTGAATCTCACCTCTGGCAAGAGGCCTTCACTGATTCCATCCCTCCACTTAACTCACTCCAGTTACTGCCCCCCCTCTGAAATTACCTTTCATCTACCCCATATAAATCTGTATATTCCCATTGTAAGCTATCTCCTCCATTACAACGTGAGCTTCTTGAGGGGAAGGACTAACACGGAAGCCCTTGTGTCCTGGTTCTTGCCTCAATCGTAATAAACGTGACTGACAGACTTTGTTATTTGGGCATGTCCCGATGTCATGAGTCATGTTCCCAGTATGTGATCAGGAGGTTTACAATTTATTTTTTTAATCTCCCTTAGCACAGTGTCCTGTATAGAGAAAGTACCTGGTAAAAATGTGAATCAAGCTGCATAATCTTACTGTGTATGAGAAAAATGCAAGGTATTATTTTAAGCCTCATGGATATGGACACAACAGCTGGAGTTCAAATTAGTTCAAAATTAATTAAAAAACAAATGTATAAACAAGAGATCTTAAAACATCTTGGATAATGACACAAAGAAACTGATACAAATGCCAAAATTTATACATATTCAACAATTGAGTACTTACGCTTTAAGGTCATCTAGCGGCAAAGCATCTGACAATTTTACTTCCTGAAATTCAGTTCTCAATTCTGCATCCTCTAAGTCTTCATCCAGCTCTGATGAACTTAAAGACATTTTTCACAATGAAGAAATCTGAAAGCAAAGAAAATTAACATAATTTCCATAATATTACATTGTTTGAAACCTAGTGAAGATAGCCTGTTGATTATACTGATTATAATGCTCATTTCAAAACCTTTAAAAAGTAAAGCAAAGATTTTTTTAGGATGCTATTAAGTTTATAGAATTTCATATAATAGCAAACTGTATAGAGGAACCAGATTCTATAATCCCAGCTTAATTTTTAAGTAGCTGTGTGACCTTGGACAAGTCATTTATCCTCTCTGTTCTTTATTGGTAAAATGAAGGGCTTAGATTAATGAGCTTTAAGAGCCTTTCCAGCCCTGATATTCTATGACTGAGACATGGCATGATGGAAAAAGCCTCGTATTTAAGAGTCAAAAAATCTAGGTCTGTATTCCAGGAGGAGGCACTTCTAGTGGCATGATCAAGTTTGACCATATTTAATAGCTGTATGACTATGGAAAAGTCATTTAACTTCTTGGAGTCTCCTCTTACTTATCTGTCAAGAAAAGAAATACTTGAAGAGCTGAGATTAAAATGCAAAGAGGTGATAACAGAAACCATGAGAGCTGAGGAGACCACCAGGTGAAGTAACAGGAGAAGAGACCTAGAACCAGAGGTAACAGGTACAATCCAGCAAACTCTGAAAAACTTGCACCCTAACCATTAACGGATTAATATGAACTTACATTTCTAGTTTTCACAGAATCATGGAACTTCAGCATCTGCACTTCAGAGGTTATACAAACCTATACCTTCACAAAAATTCCAACAACATATCTGAAAATGCCCATCCTCCTGCTTTAGTCAGCTCCCGAAACAACTCATTGTACTTTAGGACACTTCTAAACACGGAGGTCTAGGAACTTATTTTTTTTTTTTTTAAATATTTCTATGGCAAGATGACTGGTTTCTTTGGTTATCCTATGTATTTAAAAACATTCTGAGAAGGGTCCACAAGCTTGGCCAGACCGCCAAGACGGCGTCCAGGACAACAGGAAATGTTACAAAGGCCTGCTTGGAGTGGTTAATAGGTTTTTGTTACATTGTTATTACTCAGAAGAAGAAGAACTAGTATTTATAGAGAGCTTGAAGTTGGAGAAGCTTTTCACAAATACCTGGATTCCCACAACAACCCCGAAGGCAAGTGCTATTACAATCCCCAACTTAAGGTGAACGAACTCAAGCCGGGAGAGGCTGAGACTTGGCCGTGGTGACACAATTATTACGTGTTTGAGGCAGGATTTAAATTCAGATATTCCTGGCTCCAAACCCAGCCCTCCCATCCATGGCACCACCTATATTATTATTTCCTTATATCTATAACCCAGCTCTGCCACTTTATTCCATGGGACTTTGGCCAAGCCAGTCCACTTAAGTGGGCCCTGGTTAGCTCACCTGTAACCCAAAGAGGCTGGCCCGGAGGCCCTCCCAGATCCCTGCTAGCTAACTCGGACTTCTCTGGACCTTCTCTCCCTAGGGCAGCTTCCAGTTCTCCTCGGGGGAGTAAAGTAAAAGCCACCTCCCTCCTTCCCACTGGACACCCCTAAGTCACCTGACTTCTCCCAGCCTCAGTTTCCTCGTTTGTAAAGCAGGGAAACAGAAGCACCGAGCTCCGAGCCTTGCAGGACCAGCTGAGCCCGTGTCTGAACGGCCACGACATACGTAGTGTTTGCTACAATGTGTCTGACAATTGTCATTTATTATCCAGATGAGCAAACCTGGACAAACTGCGACTGCTCAGTCACACGCAGCCTGGGGTCTGAGGCTGGATTCGAACCCGGCTCTTCCTTCCTTCTCCCACTGGGCAGCTCCCCGATCGGGGGGGCATTTCCGGACCCCCCCAGGCTTTACCTCTCCCTGGCCGCACTCCGAAGGGCCTCCCACGGGCCCCTCTGCCTCGGTCCTTACGGCCAGTCGCGACCGTCACCGCAGGGATCTCGCCTTGGCCGGATTGGGGGATTTTTTTCTTTTTCTCTTTTTTTCTTTCCTTTTTTCCAAAGTCCGGTCCTCGGATCTGGAGACTCATGGGCAGCGCGGGGATGGATGAAGGCACACTCGAGGTTGAGCTTCGGGGAGGGGGGAAGCAAGGGCTCGGAGGTGGGAGATGACGGGCGGCAAGCTTTTATTTCATAATGAAAAGAGGCCCAGGGGCATCAACAAAAAAAAAAAAGGCTCGGTGGTGGTAACTGACGACGGTGGCGGGGGACAGAAGCGGCGGCGTTCGCGGCGTCAGCCCGAGGGGCAGCTTCCTCCACGTCTGTCCGTCAGCCTCCGCATCTGCCCCTCGCGCAGGGGCTGAGAGGGGACCAACGTTGACGGCAGGTGCCCCGGCCCGCCCGCTGCCCCCTCAAGCCCCTGCGGCCGGACCGCCTGCAGCCTCGGCTATCGCGCGTGCGCGCGTTGTCCCCGCTGCCTAGCAATCCCCGGAGGCTCCGCCCCCTCGGTGGCTCTCGGCCACTGAGCGTCCGAAGGTGTCAATAAAGTTTGCACTACGGGTCTCCGGAGGCGTTCCGCGCATGCGTCGCCCTTCGGATAAGGCTGTCCTGACCGGGCCGCCGTAGAAGGCCTTTCCGCGGTGGGCGGGGCTAAACCGAGGTGACCCCAAGCCGGATCCGCCGCCGCGGCCAGCAACATGTTCAAGGTGAGCAGCTGCCGCTCCCTGCGCCCCCGCTCCGGGCTGCCGGGGCACAGCGCCGGGTGCTGCCAGGGCCCGCGGACGGCGCTCCAAGCGCCTAAGTCCCCTCCCCCACGTGCGCACGCGTGACCCGTGGAGCGTCGAGACCCGGGCGCGGCGCCTGGAGGAGGGTCGAGCGCTTTGCCCCTACTACTTCTTTTGGGCCTCGAAACAGTCCTTCGAGGGAGGGGGCTGTGGTTCGGCTCCTGATAACCAGCCCCCGACCTGCCTTTGCAGTCATCCCTCACCCATCTCCAGGTTCCTCCTGCTTCTCCGCCTGTGCCCTGGCCGTGCCCCCTGCCTGTCATGCCCTCCCTGCTCTCCGAGACCCCTCTTTGGATTTCAAGTGTCCTCTTTCCCAGACCCCGCCTCCCACCCTCCCTCTTCCCCCACCCCCACCCTGGGTATTTACTCTGGCTGGCTTGGTGCTGGCAGCCAGCCTCCTGCCTGGAGCTCACAGCCAGCCGCCCATGCTTAATGGTTTGTTGACCCTGATCAATTGAATTTTACGTGTGGTGATAATAGCACCCATCCCTCAGGTGATCATACATGTGTGAACACTGCAGGTCTTAAAAGTGCTAGAGAGTGCAAGCTGTTTCGGTTGCATCAGTGCCTGGCAGTTACGGCTACTTTGTATACACCTTGATATTTACAAACTTTCCCTTCTTTGCAATTGTAAGCTCCTGAAGGCTGTGTTATCTCCAGTGCTGGAACCAATGAGGCGTTCAGCAAAGGCTGATTTGATTTTTAAAGTGAACAAACTGAAACTGGGGTTGGAAAAGCTGGTCATTGAGATTGGAATCCAAATCAGGTCCTACTGACTGCAAGTGTAGCACTTGGTTCTCTGGTCTGAGCAGGGGAGACACTGAGAAATGTGCGTGTGTGTACACGTGTTTGTATATGACTGCATATTTATTTATACGTGTATACACGTGTATACGCATAGTGTGTGTTTATATAAAACTATGTATACGTATGTAAAATATACGTGAGATTCACGTCTCCCTGAAGTGCCGTCATTGTGCCACAACTCTGAGTCACTGTCTGGAGTAAAAGCTTCTGAAATTGAAACATTCATGGCTAATCCAAGGTCACAAACGTTAATTAAGCACTAACCCTGAGTTATTTGTATGTACCTGTGCTAGGGAGACAAAGACTACAGGAAAAACCCGCCCTTCCTTAAAGGACTCTTAATTCTTCTATGCTAAGGTATTATATACTAAGTACATATACCCTAGAGGTATTTCACCCCTTTGTGGGATCAATTAAGCACTTATTTAATTTAGGTTCCCAAAGTGGGCAGTACTGCCCCTTGGGGGTCGCCGGACCAATGGGGGAGAGGGATTGAATAAAAATAAGGAAGCCAGAGAAGTGGAAGGAAAGAAGAGAAGAAAAATTTGAAAATCCTTTCATACATCTTTCATCTCTTGTGTAATATAGTTAAAGTCGTAGTAATTACGTCGTGTTCCAAGTAAACACATAAAATGCAAATTATAACCAGTCAGTGGTCAAGTCTTCAGACAGGTCTTAACAAGCAAGTGTTGGCAGTGAGGGAAGCCTGGCTTGCATTGGCAGGAATATGTGCATGGAGTGATTTGTTTTCAGTATGATACTATACAGTTACATAATGCAATATTGTGTTATCAGAATTTCAATGCAGGAAGAAACCATAAATTTACAATAAATTATTAAATTTATGATGCTTCTTTTTAAAAGAATTCATAGTTTTTCAAAATGATGCGAGTTTTTTTTTTTTAAAGAAAACCATTAAAGGGTTAAAGAAAGTAGATTTCCACGGGGGTGCTAAGTAATTTTTTTTACAGGGAACAGTAAGCCAGATAAAGTTTGGGAACCTTTGGAATCTCGACACATCTCTCCAATAAAGGATCCAGAGAAGTCAAACAGCCCCTCTGAAGACGGTTACATTTTACCTGGCAGAACATACCTAAATAGGTATACATAAAGCAAAGCAAAATTGGGGAGAGGGAGGAGCCGAGTAGTAGAAGGTGAGGAGATTAGGAAAGACTTTGTGTAATAGGTATAGCTCAAGTTGGAAATAAGGGATCCTCAGAGGTGAGGTAGGAGTGTATTGGAGGTATGGTGGTAAAGCCAGCATGGAGATGGGAGAGTTTGGAAAATGGAATAATGTATGATATGGTTAGAAAGATAGGTTGAGCCCAGGTTGTAAAGGTATTTAAAAGCTAAACGTTAAATTATGTTTATCAGGGAGCCATTGAAGTTTTGGGTAGTGACATGGTCAGGCTGGTACTTGAGGAAAATTACACTGGCAACTCTGCATGGAGAATGGATTGGAAAATAGGAGAACCGAGACAGGGAAACAGATTGGGACTCTTCAGTATTCCAGGAGAGAAGCCATATGAGTGAACTAGTGTGAAGTGTGAGCTGTGTGAAGAGAGAGGATGATAGAGTTGTGAGATGTGGAGGAGAAGGGGAAGACTTAACCCTTCTGAGTCAAGGAGAAGGCCTAGGTTGGGAACCTAAATGACTGGAAGAATAGTGCTCTAGAAAAAACAGGAAGTTGGGGAGGGCGGTGCTTTCAGGGAAAGACTTCAAGTCCAATTTGGGGCATGCTGAGTGTGAAACGTACAAAGATATTTGAGTTAAAAATCTGCTTCTCTTTATTGGCTCCGTGAACTGAGCTAGTCACTTTTAACCTCCCTGAGCCTATGGACAATGGATTCTGACTACCTACCTCATGAAAGTTGTTGTGAAAAGAATGGGGCATAAATTTATAGTTCCATATAAATTTGAATTGTAGTTCACATTGATAAAAACACTCAAAGGAGCCATAATATCATTGGGTGAACCCAGGTCACAGTGTAACTTTGGGAATCACTTAAAGGAAAAGAATCATGAGTCTAGTTCTGGAGCCTCTTAGCTACTTAATCTACTTATGAAAGATGAACCTCTGGGCCCATTACTGAGACCAAACGTGAAGACTTGCCAGCATGGTAGGACCGCAGTCTTTGACAACTTACAGAACTTGAAAGTACAACATCAGTGGAGAAATCAGGCAGTCCACAAACATTGTTTCTGCTGAGCCTAAGCAGTGGGATTCCAAAAAACAGAAATGAATTAGTCGTTGCCTACAAAGAGATAATATTCTATCAGGGACAACAAGGTGTTCCCACATAAGTAAATACAAAATATATGTAAAGTAATGGCATGTGAGGAAAGAAAGGAGCTAGAGATTTTTAGATGAGAAAGGACTGCATCCCAGGAATGGAATAACAGCCTGAGCAAAGGTGTGGAAGCAGGAGATGGAGTGGCCTGCACATGGGAAAAGCCGTAGGCCCCTTGGACTAGACTGTGCATGAAAAGAAGTCACATGTAACACAGCTGGACAAGCAGGCTACAGTCACATTGGGAAGAGCTCTGAATTCCAAACAGGAATTTGACATTTATATCTTCTTGGCAGTAAGGAGGTACTGTTTTGAGCAGGAAAGTGGGATTATCATCAGACCTGTGCTTTAGGAAAATTTTTTTGATAGCTGCATGCAGGATAGATTGAGAATGGAGAACTTCATGGCAGGGGCCCCAAGCCTGGTGATGAAAGAAAAGAGGTCCAGTGACAACTGTGGAGTTGGAAAGAATAACAGAACACGCCAAATTGAATGCTGTAAAAACCATGATTTCCTGATTCAGTTGACCCCAAACAACAGACGAGAAGGGAACCTTTGTCTTCTCTTTCTTTTGCAGATATGCAGGACCATGTGTTTGGAACATTGCGTAGGTTAGCCTCCCTCATAGTGTTTAGTTTCTGAACTCTTTTTTTCTCCTATTCGTTATGAGGAGCACCCCTATTGAAAAATGTAGGTGATGTAAAAAACAAAAGATACCAATTTTTAAAAAATGTAAAGACCAGTTACTCCAGTTTTCTGTTTGTCAGCTGTTGTATTTGGAGGAAATAGCAATTTTAAGATTCTGTCAGATTGCTTCTTTTGGAGAGCTTCTGTTATCCCTTAAAGTTGCTAATTTATTCCTTTGAATACTTAGTGCATCACATCTCTGTATTCTCCTTCCAGCCAAACAGATTTTGGAATCCATCCTTGCCTTCTCACGTGCAATTTTTATTTTTGTCTTTCTCTAACTTTTCTATGGAGGGTGAAAAACTATGGAAGTGAATCTGCCATTGTTATATTTCTTTTGCTACATGATTGACCCACCTCCTTTTCATGTCATTTATTTTCTCCTAGTTAAAAAAGAAACAACTCCTAAGTTTCCAGAAGTTATTATATAAAACAGAATAATGAAATTAATCACTTGATTAACTCCGGTGTGCTGTTAGGTACTAAGTATGCAAAAATAAAGCAGGCCTTGTTTTCAGTTACCTTACATCTGGGGGTTAGTTATGAGAGAAAGGTATACAAAATGGGAATACAAGTAAGGAAATACAGAGCAGTTGCAAGAGGCAGAGATTGTGAGGTGGTCACTGAGCTGTGCTTTGAAAGAAAATAGTGTTTTCAAGGTGGAAGGACTTATTCCAGACATAGGGACCTGTTCGTGCGAAGTTATGTATGAGAAATAGCAGCCTGGTTTTACTGAAATGTAGAGTAGGTGAAGGGGAGTTTAGAAGGGTAGGTGGGAAGCAGGTTGTGAAAGACCTTAAGTGCTAATCCTTATTGCAAGAGAGAATTGAGGAAGAAGGGATAAGTTTTTGGAAAATAATAGGGATGGAAGAAAAAGGAGCATCTATAACCAAAAAATAAAATTCAGAATGGAACACAGAAATAAACTGAACAATTTTGTTGCTAATATTTTAAATTGAACATGCTCTTTAAAACAAACTACATCACTAGTTCACCATTTCATGGGAGTTCCATTTTTTGTTTTTTGTATATTTGAATGTTGGTTTTTAAATTCATGATCCAGTGCCAGGTTGAGAATTTTGCATTTCATTCAGAGGTAAAAGGAAGCCATTGAAGTTTTTAAGTGGTAAATGGGGTGGTAAAATCTGTGTTTGTGGAGTCCTGATTTGGCAGCTGTGTGGCAGATGGGTTGGAAGAGGAGAGAAAATGAAAGCAGGGAGGTGGAGAAGCTATTGCAGTAGTGTAGGTGAGAAATAAGGAGACTCAGGGCTAAAGTAGAGGTAGAGGCCGAACTGATAGAGCTTGGCAGTAAAACTGGAAATAGGGATTGGGGAGAGAGGGAAGAGTGAATGAGGCTTAAGAAGGCTGGATCTTGCTGCCATTAACAGAAATAGAGAAGTTTGAAGGAGGGGCAGATTTAGAGAGAAGTACAAGGAGTATTTTGGATTTTGTATGTCCTCAGGGAGGTCAGATAGAGGTATCCAGCAGATAATATTGGACTAGTGTGCAGGAGAGAGATTAGGGCATAGATGGAACTCATGCAAGAGCAGAGAGAGAGAGAGAAGATAGTATCCTTAACACATGCCGTGAAGGGAAGAACTCCATGTTCAAGTCATGAAGGTTCCGGAAGGCACCCTCTGTACTTAGTCTCGAATCCAGATTCTTATCTTCTGACCTTGTAGCCAGAGAAGGGAGCCTTTCCTTAACAACTTTCTTCTTTTTTTTATGAAAGTAGATCAAAACATAGGACTCCCAGGGCTGGAATGGAAGATGGTTGTGTTGTTTATATATTTTCTGCATTGTTTATGAGACTGTGAGTCCTTTGAATTTTCTGCATATTTTATGGTGTAGAATAAAGGCTTATTATCTGTGCAAGGCACATGCATTGTTACCTTGAGCACTTGTATAGGAGCTGAGGACCCTTTTACCCATATCTGTGAAAACCTACACTCAAGTTGGTGAGAGTGTAATAGCTAAAGAGAGTAGTTTTGGGGAGTGTCCCCGTCCACAAACCCAGAGTTTGGGGTGTTAGGCTGCTTGGTTATACATATATTTTGTATTTACTTATCCATGAATATGCTGTGCCCCGCAGCCCACCCCTCCAGCAAAATGTAAGCTCTTTGGAACAAATGACAGAGTGTTTTATAATTTGTCTTTGTATCTTCTAGTGTCTGTGGAAGTCAGATCATAGGAGAAATGAGATGTCAGTAGAATGTAAGGAAATAGAGGCAGTAAGCATGCAGACAAGTGTAGGAGTTTAGCAAGGAAAGAAAAAAAGCTGTAGGATGATCCCTTTGAGACCTACTGGATCAAGCCAATGAGATCATTTGACGAATGGGCATTGTGGATAAGTGGGACAGATTGAGAGGAAAGGGCTGGGGGAGGATACCGATGGATAAGGAAAGGTAAAAGATGAACGAGGGGGAATAGGATTAAGGGGTCAAATTGCCTTTAGGAGACAGAGGGTCATAGGAGGCAAGAATAAGGCCTCTTCCTCAGAGACTGGAGCCAAGGAGATTAATGGGGATTGTGAACTGGGGTTATGAGGGGCTGGAGCTGGGGGAAAGGAGTCTGTCACAGACATTCTCTGTTTTCTCAGTCCTCCATCAAGGAGAAGGGTTAGAGTGTGGAGTGAGTTATGAGAAGAGAGAAGGTTTGGACTGGCCACATGTGGCGACTTTTGAGAGACTTCTTAGAGTCAGGTAAAATGAAAGCATTCCTGAGCAACAGTGAGGCCCCAATTGACTAGAAATTCGTGAATTCGAAGCTAGTGAACTCATCGTGATTGCTCTTGTATTTCTCCCTACATGACCTTCACAAAGATCCCTAGAGTACAGATATTTTCTCAGTTTACAGATGCATTAATGGAAGCATAGGTTAACTGCTTTGCTCAGGGTTACAGAGCTAGGAAATGTGTGAGAAGGATTTGTTTCTAGGCATTCCTCGCTGCAAGGGCAGTGGCCTATTGTCAGCAACACTCCAGAGTGATGAAGGCAAAGGGGGACAGGCTAGAAGTAGCACGGAAGCTTATCCCCTTTCCTTTACCTGGTCCCTTGTGTTAGAGATATGAGAGATGGTGCTGGAGAAAGTGGTCAGAGATGCAGCCTTTTCTGGAGAAGCCAAGATTTTCAATAGCCAGTGCAGATGGAAAGAGTGTGAATTTAGGTTTCAGAGAAGTTTAGCAATTGAATGGAGATTCTAGAAGGTTCATTGGAGATAGGGATAAGCTGTTAGAACTTTTTGACCTCAACAAATATTGGTTCTGAAACATGGAGAAGCCGTAAATTTATCTTACTTAGAATGGGGAATGATCAGTTGATAGCAGTTGCCCACCTTGTAGGGCTCTGAATTGACTTAGCATAGAAATGACTGAGTGTGGTTTCTTACTGTCTCTGATTTCCAGAGGACTAAGATTTCTTAGATTTTTGGGACCCTGATGACTAAGGTTCCTTCTCTTGTGGCTGAGCAGCACACTTGGCATAGTCATTCTACTAAATTCTCAGTGCATTAAAAACAAAGGCTGTCATAAAACTCTGGGTTACTGAAGCTTGGGATCTGACATGACTTAGAATCCCCTTCAGACTGAGCTGTTTACTCTCCCCAGCTCCAAGAAACTCAGACCTGAGATGTCATCAAGGTCTCTTCACATCTGAATTTGAAGAAACACTTTCCATAAAATAAGGCTAGCTTGATTCTGCTTCTTGAAATGACTCAGAACTGTAATTTCATTGTTATTTTAAAGTTTATATGTACATAGCCACCTAGTTACTTCTTTGACTTCTATGCCTTGGCAAAGACTGACATACCTAGAATGTTCCCTTGTTCCTCTAGAAATCCTTGTTTTCTTAAAAGCTCAATTCAAGTCCCACCTCCTTCACTTCTACATGTTCTTTTCATCTAGTAATCTCCCTGAGGACAGAAATTTGGAGTCAGGATCTGGGCTTGGCTCCTGCACTAGTACTTAGGAGCTGTGAGAACTTAAGTTCATTCCCCTTGTGTCACATGGTGCCTTGCACTTAGTAGGTACTTAATAAGTGCTTGAATTGAATTCCATAGATCTGTGATCTCCTGTGTAATTATTGCTTCCTTCAGTGCAGTTTATAGCCCCTCTCTCTCACCCCATGCTTTTCCATACCCTTCATAGAATTATTTATGATGATATACCAACTTACCCCTTGCTCTGTCTTTTTTGGGGGTGGCATACATTTGGCTTATCTGTTGTTTCCCATGCTTACTACGTGACCATTCCAGCTCCTTTTCTAGTTATATATGACAATAATATCTTTTATGTCTTCTCACATGTAATCATGGTTGGTCATACACCACTGTCTGCTTACACTTGGCATGTATCTTTACTGCTCCTTGATCAGTAGAAAACCAGAAGTTTTGATTATTTGGAAATTGTAGTGTTCCATGATTTGCCGTCATCGAACATCCTCCAGCATTTTTTTATCCATTTAATTTAGACCAATCTCTTTTGAGTAATCAAGGATTTCATTGAGGAGGCTCTGTAATGGTGCCAAACTTGATGTAGGCAGCACAGTGTCATCCACTAACAGGAACCTGTAGGACCTTCTCACCCTTAGTGAATCTCACTGGAGCTGTTTACAATTGTTAGAACACCAGAGCTTTCAAAGAACCATGTTAGAACAGTTAGAATTGTGAGCCTTGCCCACGTTAGAATATGAGACTTTCAGCATGCCTGAATGAGGATGTTTTGGTTTTTGCACAAGAGTAGTTTAACAAGACTATCAACTAAGGAACTGTAGTTTGTAGAAGTTGATTTATATTGACAAAATCTTTATATACTGAACACAGAAATAGTTTAGGTCAGGACTTGTTAGGTATAATGTATAGACAGATGTATCTATGTAAATGTGTTTGTACATACATCTATAGGCCAATAGAGGGCACTGGTGCATTTTTAAAAGTTGCTATGTTGAAAAGGAAAGTGATTCTGTTTTCAAATCGGGTTTCCCAATAACTTTAAAATAAGTTGGAGCATATATTTACCTTTTCTCTAGGTTGCGGTAGTTCTAAATTTCACCCAATGGACACCAGAGAAACCAGTTTTTTGAGATGGCAGTATAACATATAGTAAGACAAACTCAGGATTTGGAGTCAGGACCTGGGCTTGACTCCTGCTCTTTGGTACTTAGGACTCACTTTCCTCCACTACAAATCGTTGAGTTTGTAGTGGACACTAAGACCATTTCGAACTGTGAGATTTTTTTGTTGTGTGGTTGGAAGAATTGACCATAAGTCTAGCCAAGCTCCAAAGAAATCCATTTGAAATTTGATTGAAAAAGTCAAGGAACATTTTAGGCACTTGTTGCTCCAGATTTTATCCCTTTTTGTTTTTTTTTCCTTTTTATTTCAAGTGGGAATATGAAATTCAGTACTTATTAAACACTTTCTATGTATAAGGGCTAGGTTTTAACTACTTGAAGAAAAAAAAGGGACACTGCCTGAGTCAACAAACATTTATTAAGCATCTTCTGTGTGCCAAGCATTGTGCTAAGAACTTGGAACAGAGACAAAGAGGGTCCTGGCTTCCTAGAAGCCCAGTCTAATGGGGGACACAATATGTAAACAACAAAGGATAAAGTGGAGACTGTCTTGTAAGGAGGAGTTGGAGAAGCTTTTTGTAGAAGGTGGCATTTCAGCTGTGACTTGAAGAAAGCCAGGAGGCAAAGAGAAGGAGAGACAGCCAGTGGAAATGCCTAGAATCAGGCAGTGGAGGGTCCTGTTTTTGTGGCTTAATAATATTCCATTGCACTCATTTACTATTGTCTGTACAGCTATTCTTCTGTTGATGGCATTATTGAATATACTGCACCATTTTGCAAATGCAACACAGCCTGCCTGAGGTCCAGCTGATTGTGCATCTGCTTTATCTCAAATGTATGTACTAGTGGATGATTTTAAATTTAATAAATTAGTCTTCTAGTTGCATGGCAGCATCTTAACAATAGCCATTTTTATCATTTTAGTTATTTCTTGAGTAATCATGGATCTTGTTGAGAAGTGCTTTAGGGTTTGATGCCACAGTTAGAATATCATTTGCAGTTGGAAGAATTTCCTGTGTATGAGGTTTTCCGTTGCTATTTGGGTCCTTTGTGTGCCTTTCTCTACATTAGTATTAAACATCTTTTCAAGGATATGTCTACCTGTTTTATGTCTCACTTGACATCAGGCTTTGAGTGTTGTTGTCTAGTTAGGTTTTTCAAGGAATCTTGTGTGATCTCAACACGTCCATGGAAAGCTCCCTGTTGGATGAGAGTCTTCACACCTGCATTTTTCTCTACTTAAATGCTTTTTTGTCATCAAAAACAATAAATAGTGTTGTTTTTATTGTAAAAATGTGTGATTCAGAAAATTTTCAAAAGCATTCTTTCCTTATATTTTCATCAATGCTAACCTTGATATGGCTATGGAAGGGATTCTTAACCTAGTATTCATGGAGAAGCATTTCTGTATCAAATATTTTGATAAGGATTCCTTAGTCCATTACCAAACTACCAAAAAGATTCAGATGTAAATAAGAAAACCTTGGTACATGAGTCAGATACTGATAGCCTCTAAATCACTTTTTTTTTTTTTAAGTATCAGCATTTTCAAGGTTGGTTTGTTTGTTTTCCTTTCCTTTTGGTATTTTTCTGGGTCTGAGAAAGTTTGTAAAATGATCCCTCAAATGTTTGAAAGTGTTATCTCCACTGTGTCTTTCTTCAGTCACTCTTGCCAACATTGTTTTTGGCTTAATAACTGAAACATCTTTGAGAAAATCAAGGGTATTCCAAAAAGGTCTAAAAAGACAAGAATTCCTAGCTTTCTTCAGAGGGAGCAAATAATAGAAATAGAAATAGAAAGCAAATAGCTTTCTGAGGTACAGTGGGAGAGAATCAATTTCCTTCCCCGTACTTTGGTGAGTCATGTATTTTTCCTTTATATTTCTGTGCTAATAAAATTTTTCCCCTTGATTCTTGATGGAAACAGCCAACAACCATGAAGGCAAGAATTTTTCCAGTGGTAGTGCCCCAGAGGCTACCACACCTGCTTCTAGCCCAGCTCCTGCAAGCCATCATTGAGAGGAGAAATCGTTGCCAAGAAGGGGCCTACCTTCCTTCTCATCTCCAGAAACAGCTGCAGCCCCAAGCAATGGACAAGTACAAGATCCCTGTGGGTGACAGTCCTAAACCAGAAGTGTGCACACACACGCACACATGCACACACGTATATGCATTCAAAAGCACTTGCCCACATGTACATCTTGTTTCTGGCCCAGTCATTGTTAAGAGTGCAGAGGACAGGCAACCTAGCCTAGCCGAATCAGCAGGGCACCCTGAAAGGCAGACAGGTGGAGCATGTGCCCAGCAATTTGAGCCTTCACTGCTACCACCTTGATGACATCAGAAGCCATCTCAGACTTTGATGGAGACCCAGGGAGCCTAAGAGCACTGGGAGTAGCAATCTTCTACCCCAGGACCAGCCGTCATCTAGGAAGCAGCCCCTGTGGTGGTGTCTTTGGGTGCTACAACCATGTATCTATTGAAGGTTCTGAAAGGAAAGTTTTTGTCACTGAAGTCCTTGACACTGTCAAATGGTACAACATCAGAAAGAAGAGACATTACCACCTTGTTAAGAAGGGGAAGTCCTAGAGAATAGAACTGCCTTTTTTATTTGTATTCTCAGAGCTTACACTTAGGAAGCCTTTAACAAATGTTTCATTCATTCCTTTTAATTGGTGAATCTTGCCCTTAAATTGTGTCTTTCTCATGAATACTGTCTATGAATCTTCATCTAGCTAGCTATATGTGGTTTTCACCATCTAGAACCCTGAAGCTTACTTGTGTGTTTGTCACATTATTTTAAACCGATTTGAAGAGGATGATCTCAAACTTTCTTATAGCTTAATGTTTTTATGTCAAACCAGATAAAATTCAGTAGCTACAAGTGTAAGGTCTTATATATACATACATATATATATATATGCCATGATAAAATTCAGTAGCTACAAGTGTAGCTACAAGTGTAGCATATATATATATGCCATGAATGGTTAGATGGCAGTTCATAAGAGAGACTGAATGGATTTCAGTGGTCAGTTCAGCATGTTCCGTTGTGTGATCTGGGAGTTAGAATGACAGTCATCAGAATGCTAATGCAGGCTTAGATATCATGGAAAGAGAGGAGCATTTGGAGTCTCAGGGATGTCAGGTCAAAGATTGAGCCCTGAAGGGGACCTTGGATGTCATCCAGTACAAACCCATCATTTACAGTTGGACAAACAGGCCTGGAGACATGGAGCTGCCACAGCTTTGTTTTTCTGTCAGTTATTTCTGAAGAGATCCCTTTTCTCCCTTCTCCCATTGATCCTGCCCTTGTAACAAGGAAGTAAAAGAAGTTTCAGGAAAACCTGTCAGCCACCTTTACAGTAAAAGGAGGATAAGGTGCATTTCTTGTCTTTTCTCTGGGCCCAGTATTGGTCATTACAATGATCAATTTAGGTTTTTGTTAAGAGTGTTGTGCTTATTGTGTATATTGTTTTTCTACCTCTGCTTACTTTACTCTGATTCTGGTTCATACACTTCTTCCCTAGTTCTCTAAATTTCTCGAAAGTTCATATTTTTATAGTACAGTAATATTCCATTACATTCATGTGCCATGATTTGTTTAGATTTCTCCGTTTGATGCAAACCTGCTTTGTTTTCAGTTTTACAGCACTATCAAAAATGCTGCTCGGAATATTTAGTAAAGTACATATTTTTTTTTACATTGACCTCTAGGATATGTACCTTAAGTGGGATATGTAATCACTTGGAGGGCAAGGGCTCTTAACTTTGTCTTTGTATGCCTAGACAGCCCAGTGTCTTAAATGCATCCTGATGGACTAACTTTTTAAGATTCCATGAGATTTTTCTGGAATGCCAGGTTTTATGTGTGTCTTTTCATTTTTCTACTGTGTCTGAAGTTACTCATGAAATACTCAGAAAATATCAGCAGGGCTTTTTCACACAACAGGCGTAGATTTATTTCAGTGGAATTCGTGTCGTATTAAACCAGCCTTAGAGTAATTTAATAGTTCATTGAATTTGGGTAGTGACAAGAAAGACATCTGTGAAATATTAGTATTCACTTGGCAAAATTCCAGAACGTTATTATGTATAGTATGCATTCTGTGCTTGGTTTTCCAAGTATGAAAAACGTGTTGCTGGTTTAAAGGAGTACAGAGCTACAGTGTCAAAGAGTAATCAGAAATCACCAGTAAATAAGAAAAAGTTAGTTTTTAAATTTTTAATGTACTGCAGTGTCTTATGGTATAACAAAGGAAAAACTCTCTTCTCTTTATCCCTACTGTAAGTTAAATAAATGTAGGGATTAAAAGGCAGGGGAGCAAACATCCTTAGGGAAAGAAAGAAGCCACATTAGTCAGTAAGCATTTATTGATCACCTACTCTATGCCAACCACTTTGCAAAATTCTGGTGATACACAAGAGGCAAAAGTCCCTACTCCTAAGGAGCTCACAATCTTATGGGAAAAACCACAAGCAAACAAATAAGTATATGCAAGTTATTCACAGGATAATTAGGAATTAATTAAAAGAAGGAAGGCTCCAGAATTAAGAGAGATTGGTAAGGTTTTCTGTAGAAAATGGCATTTTAGTTGAAACATGAAGAAAGCCAGTAGGTGGAAATGATGAAGAAGAGTCTTTCAAGTGTGGTAGATACCCAGAGAAACGTCCCAGACCTGAGAGATGGGACAGCAGGGAGGCCAGTGTCCTTGGATTAAAGAGTATGGGGGATGAGTGGGGGGCATGTAAGTTATTACAACTAAAATAGATACCTTTACATGCATATAAAACATTTTTCTGGTCCAACTTGGATTAATTGTGGCAGCTTTCCCATTTGGAATCAAAGACCATCTGAACTTCTTAACACCCTCAGTACTCTGCAGTTAGAAAGATAGCATATGAAGGTTTTATTAAAAACCTCATTGAAGGATATGGGGGTGATAGGTGGATTATGTATATTGAATGGGATGATGTAGTACAAGGTAAAAGAAATAGGGCAGAGCTTTAAGAAGATTGACTAGATCATGAATTTCCTGCTACATCATAAAAATGGGGATTTTAGGTTGACATGCTGGAGTAAGTTGTAAATATGGAGAGAAAAGTGGTCATTTTGTGAGATCAGTTTATAAAAATATAGGATGATTTGCATAGTTATCTAGAGGCAGGTAGCACAGGGCATTGCCAACACAAAGAATGTGACACAGCTTCTGATATCAATTTCTAAACAATTCCCAAAATGTTTTGAATGGGAAACCACTAGAATAAATATATACTTTATAGGGTCATTACTTTCAAGGGAATGGCATACATAGGGAAGTTGGAAGTTCTGATATATTTACTCATAAAAATAATGTGTCATAGTCATTGCTCACGTAGTGATACGTAAAGCCAAGGCCATCAGATGATATATTTGAGGCATGTAAAAAGAAAAGACAAGTGACAAACAAGTATGGCTATTACAAACTTTTTTGTATGAGAAACTTCCAGTTTTTTAGTGCTACTATGTCAGTAGTACATATTTACTAGTTATTCCATTTCATGTAAGTAAACTGTGATCTTTTTTCATAGAACTTCCAAAAAACATTCTTCAACAAATGAGGCAGTGTTCAAATAAAACTATCTTTCTCACAGAATATCAGGTTCTTGACATATAAGTGTCAGAATATGCCAAATTAGACTGTCAAAGAAGTAGACACTTGCGCCACCAATGTCTTGATTCCTCCCCCTTCAAATGTACTCATCAGAACTTCGGATTTTTAAAATTTCACACAAAGAAATCTTTTAAATTTTCTGTTAAATAGAAAGGAAAGCTCTCTACCAAATCCAGGGGGAACTTAAGGCACTCACTACCCAATTCAGGGAACAAGTTGGAGATTAGGAATGTAATAACTCTTTTTTTCTGAAACATCATAAATCCAGTCAAATCTTTTTCAGTTCTGTCAGTACAAATGGGGAAGGATTGTCTTATGAAAGAAACCAATAGAGAATTCTTTCTTCCTAAGGCCTTCTGCAAACAATTCAAACGGTCCAAAACTGAAACATCTACATTCTCCCGAGGAGGAGCTGCCTTCTAAATAAGATGTACTGACTTAGGCTTACGATTCAGTCTGGGGCATGTGCACAGCTATGCACATGGCAGTTATTTGCTGCTGATGGCAGATCCTCTCCTACCTCAGTAACACTTGTTTCCAGAGGAAAAAAACCCCAGTTAAATTCTTTTAAAATAAAATACAGAAGGATCAATTCATCACTAAACCTTAATTGAAAATTTTTCTTTAAGCGTAACAGTGCACTCAGAATCAAATCTCAACAAAAACAAGGGAAGAGGAGGACGAGGTAGATAAATATTTGTACTGTAAAGAATACTTTGCTTTCATAATAATCTCAGAATTGTTAACCCAACAAAATAAGTTCAAAAACGATATTTAAGAATTAAGGTAAGTAATAAACATGTTGGAACTAGTTTTACTTTTTGGTTGTTTACTAATTATTTCAGACTTTGTCATAGTACTAATGCACGAAATCAGCATGTCACATCAGTCTGTCCTAGAGAGATGAAATTTATTTCAGCAAAAATAGGAAGGGGGAAATATACACACACACACGCACACCTTCGTACATATTTGTGTATTTCTATATAAAATTTCATAAGAACCTATGCTTGTGAGATGGGAGAAAAAGTAAAAAACAACTTTGTATTCTCTTCACTTATACTTAAGATAGTTTTACAGAAGACTGAATAAGGAAAACATTCCAGCTTTAAAATGAAAAACACTGGGTGTCCCTCCTCCGTACAGGAAAATGAACATGTTTCTGTCCGTCCTCCTCTACACCTCCCTTTCCAATCTCCCTCTTACAAAACAAAACAAACAAACCTTGCTTCAAAGATGGCGCAGTATAGTTTTGAATCCCACACTGTACTCTTGGAGAGTAGTGGAAGTAGAAAGACAACAGATTGATTTTCATTAAAAAATAACCTGAAAGAACCATTCATTCCAGCTATTATTGCTGGCATTTCTTTCTCATCTCAAGTAAATTTATCATTTATGCAGGTTATTGGTGTTGAAATTTATAGACTCTTAGACATGAAAATTTGAATTTTAAATGCCACCATTAAAACTGTAATAAGCCCTTAATATAAAATTTTATTTTTCTAATGGCTCATGTACAAGGAGCTCAAGCTAAAAAAAACTCTTAAAGTAACCAACCAACGCTGTTAGAGTTTTGGGTTTTGTTTTTATTTTTAAACAAAAGACTGAAAAAATTAGGAAAATCCCAATAATTAATCATATGATGTGACTTCTGACTGAAGATAAGAAACTTCCAAATTCCACAAAACTGCTTTGGATAAAGGGGCTTTTTTCTTAAAAATGTCTGGCTAATTTTTTTTTTATTCACAAATTCAAAAACTCCAGGTAAATCTTAGACAAACTATTTAATTTCCTTCACTTTCTTATGAAGACACTTTGATCAACTTACTACCGGATTCCTCTAGATGTAGTTATTCTGTGCTGACCTGGCACATAGTAAGCATTTTAAATGCTTATTGATTGACTGATTAGTTCTTGATGGAGAGAAGATTTTTCAGTTCAAAAGCATTGGTTCAGCTCTTAATTGCATGTAAAGTAAGGAATGTTTTTTTTTTCTGGAAAAGTGGGTCATCCTATACTCTAATGCAGAGGCTCCCAAAGTGGAGCTCCCTGGGGCACTGGAATGATTGGGGTGGGGGTAAGGGGGTGTACTAGCCTCCCGTGTCATTAGGGGGATGTTGAATAAAATTGAAGATCCATTCACACACCTTTCATCTGTTGTGTAACAGAGTTAAAGTCATCATAATTACCTTGTTTTCTAAATAAACACACAAAATGCAAGTTATATGTGTGTGTCATATGTGTGTGTAATGATTTGCTTACATTATGATACTCTGGTTACATGATGCAATATTCATCATAAAAACTTAAATTAGGGAAAACTCACAAATTTATAATAAATTATTAAATTTAAGATGTGTCATTTTTAAATTTTTTGTATTTTTTGAAACTGTGAAAGGGTTAAAGAAAGTAACCAGAGGGGCTCTGAGTAATTTTTTTTTTGAAAAGTGGGCGGTAGGCCAAGTAAGTTTGGGAACTTTACCTCAGGGTAAGAGTGTTTGCCCAGATGGATTTTGTTTTTATAGAAATTAAATTGGGTGGGTGGGGTCCCACCCAAGATTGACCCTCAGATGATCTCAGAAACCAGCCACAGGCTTCAGAAACGGACTGACTTTAACAGTAGCTGAGATTCTAAGAAAATTGGAAGAAAATCCCAAAACACAAATTAATAATTAGTTATTAATATAATAGCATAATAGTCATTTCTCCTAATAGACTGTACCATATTACCAACAATTTACAAGTGACAGGTAGTATGAAGTGAATAAGTATTTGGCAAATGCTTTTGATGTTTCAGATACCATGTTAGGTACCAGGGATGTAGTTACAATAAGTGAAAGGATCCCTACTTGAAAGTAGCTTAAAATTCAAATGAGCTACATAAGTCATATGTGACTGAAAATGGAGCTGGAGAACAACCTTCATCATGCTGGGGAAGTCCTTTATCGAAAACTTAGAAAAAAATGTAGAGAAAAATTATACAGGTTAAGAAGGTATGCGAGGTTGAAACCTGTGCTGATGAGGACAGTACTCGCATATGTAAAGTCACAGTGACCTGTTTTGGGGCTCTAGGAACACCAGAATGTCAGGGCACTAGGCAGAATTGCCTGGAATGGATCCACGCGCTCAAGTCATCTTAGTCAAGTGGCAAAATTTATTGTAACTGTTTAGCAAACTGGGCAAAGTTGCAAGGAAGCCTGCAACCTAACAGGATTGATGCTAAAACTTGTATGGAAAAGGGACCAGGAAATGATTGTCTGGTAATGGGGGTGAGATTAGGGAGTGGTCGGTGCATACTAGTATTTTGGGTGCTGGGCTGCTGGAATGGATGGGAAAACTCTGGGAATCAATAGAGACAGCTTTGTTGAGGGGACAAGATAGAAGGGTTGCCAGAGCATGGGCCTTGGGCAGGCATCCCCTATGCCTGAGCTGATAACTTTATCTGAGAAATTACAGGGTCAAGTCTGTATGTGCTTGTTACAAGGAGAGGGGCCTTGCTGGGATTAGAGGTGCTGCCAGAGACGGGCTTTGCCTTTTGAAGTTCAGGTCCCAGCACCCTATCAGTACAGTCTTATTAGGGACAAAAAAATAGTGCACATAAAAGAAAGAATTATACAAAGCAATACAGTAAGAAGTTGTGTGATATAGCTCCTAAGTGTTCAAGAAAGGGAAACATTAAGTATGCCATGTAAAAAGGGTAAAGTATGACAGCTGTCAGTTTAGGGACCACTACAATTATATCTGCGGTTCTGCTAATAGTAAAGTTGCTTAAAATTATCTTTCATTATTAATTGCATGTGTTATAATGGGAAATAGCCTGGATTTGAGTTATATATGGATTCAAGTCTCAGCTTTCCTATTTACTAGTTTATACAGCTTTGAGCAAGACACTTTACTCTCTGGGGACAATGCATACTCCAATCTCTTCTCAGTAGTTCTTCTTTCCTTCTAGTTCTGGAAGAAGATCAGTGACTTGAGGATGGAGATGTATTGATTTGTAAGTGAATTGGATTTAAGTGAGGCGGGCTGTGCAAAGTCTTCAGCCTCAGTCCTTCAGAGTCTTGGGAGTCCAGTGGCCCAGGGTGCAGTAGGAGACCTTGGCATTTTTAAGCTAAGGTCTAATGGGGTAGTCAGCTTCCAGACCACTTGGTACAAGCCATTACATATGGTCACTTATGTTATAACAAATATTTTGAAACACAACTTAATATCACTCAAATTTCATGTTTGCATATTCATGATTTCTTCCACAAGAAATACTGAGAATGCATGAGTTACTTCACAGTAACTCATAAACTGCAGCCATTCTGGTGCTCACACAAGCAAATTTCAGGTCTTTGTCAAGGTAAAAAAGCCATATATTGTATATCTCCTGGTATAGAAGGGGCTGTGGGCAGAGGAGGACTTCAGGCCCCTTTTCTGACCAACATGGTTTCCCTGGTTTAAGTGCAGCCTGCCCAGCATATTCAAAACTTGCCAACCCAGGCCATGGGGAAATGGGATGCAGGCCAAGCCTTAGCCCTGCTTGTGAACAGCCTGAAGCTGTGGACACTGCCACTATTTATTGTAGCATTTACGTACTTTTAAACCATTTGATGTTTATGCAACGTCTACTGTTTATGATGTTCCTGGTTTTTTTAATGTTACTGACAAGATTTTTGAGCTCTGTGACCCTAACTCTTGTTCCCCATAAGTCAGTGGTTTTTAATTGCACAGTTTTGCATACTGCAGTGCTTTTTGAGAATGCATCGTTGTTATACAGTTATTTCAGTCGTGGCCAACGCTCTGTGACCCCATTTGGGAAAGACGCTGGAGTGGTTTGCCATTTCTTTCTCCAGCTCATTTTACAGATGAGGAAACTGAGGCAAACAGGGTTCAGTCATTTGGCTGGGGTTGCACAACTAGTCAGTATCTGTCCCCATGTGAACTCGGGTCTTGTGGATTCCAGCCCCAATACTCTATCCACTGCACCATCTAGCTGCCCCTTCTGAGAATGCATGCCAAGGTATAGAGGATGGATTGGAGACGACCTAAAGCTAAAAGGCACTAAGGTGAAGGAAGCGAGGGAAAGGCTTTTGTCAGGAGATGGGCACAAAATAATGGATAGGAAGAATCCAATTCTGAATTCCACACTGCTGATGTGTGCATTTCGACAAGGAGTTTTACACATTAACCTGAATCAGGAACACCAAAACTTGGCTTTCTGATCTGGCTGTCTCTCTGGATGAACCAAAAAGCAAAAGCAAAAATTTTGAGTGTTATGGGGATCGGTCTGTAGCAGGAAGAGAAAAAAAAATGCTTCATGAATAACTAGAATTAATAATCTGGTACTCCACCTTCCAAGACACATGAAATAAATGAATACAACTATAGAACACTCCTTACAGAAATAAAGACAGACTTCAATAGTATAGATATTGCTTGTTCATGTTTCGTTCATTCTCAGTCATGGGCAACTCTATAAGGAACAGAGGCAAACAGAGTCAACTGACTTGCCTAGGGTCACACAGGACTAAGAGGATAATTTATGCAGTGACTAGGACACTGTAAAAGAAATATGTCAGCTGGCAATAATTTACTGTGTGGAAAGGTGACTTGGTCTGACTTGTGCTTTAGCAAAATCACTGTCAGATGAGAGGAGGATAGATCTGAATGGAGTCAGACTTGAGGTAGAGAAAAGGTTGTTACAGTAGCCCAGACCTGAAGTGACAAGGCCTGCACTTGGGTACTGACTGTGTGAGGGAAAGTAGAGGTTGCATACAAAAGATAGGAAGGCAGAAATGACAAGATTCGGCAACCAGTAGATTTGTGGGGTGAATGAGAGTGAGGCCTGAGATTTACAGAGGTTGAGTGGGAAGTTGGTGCTTCTCGTGACCGCAGTAGAAAAGTTTGGAAGTAAAGGTGAGGTGAGGTGATACGTTCCGTTTTGGACATGTTGAGTTTAAGATGTCTACGAGATACGCAGTTCAAGAAGTCCAGAAGATGAGACTGGAGTTTAGGATAGGTTAGGTCTACATATATGAATCTGGGAATCATCTACATGGAAAGGATAATTGAACCCATGGGAACATCAGCGGAGGTAGGATAGAGGGAGAATAGTGTTGGAGGGATACCCACAGTTAGTGGGAGTGACCTGGAATCAGACAGAAGAACAGGTAGGAGAGAACTTTGTCATGAGAACTAAAGAGGAGAAGGAGCTGTGATGTCAAAGAAACGTAAGGAAAGGTTCAGTAAAATGAGATCGAGAGCACAGTTATGAAATAGCTCCACAAGGCTGACGGTGTTACTCTGCCTACTTCTTGGCAGAGGAAGGATAGCTAGAGGTGTAGGATGGGGCGTGTGTTCTCAGACCTGGCTGATGCATTGCTTTGTGTGGCTCACCTGCCATTATTTTATACAACTGAAGATTTTTATGTGATGAGGGGGTAGGGGCAAGTTATTGAGCAGATTGAAAGGGTGGTGATGTCATAGTGGAAGAAATTTTGAATAGAAGGTTGTTGGTGAAACAGTTTAAAAATACACAGAATAGCAGAATCATGTTCAGATGGGGAGACCAACAAGCAGGATAAAGTTGAAACTTCTATGTTAAATTTAATATATACCTCAAAGGAAAAAAGCCTATAGATTTGTGCTACATGCAGTTATCCTTTTCGATTTTATAAGGAAATTTTATGTATTGAAGTTTCTCAAGTTTATAATCATAAGAAAAAAAGTTTTAAACTACAAAATCAGGCCTGTAAAATAAAATCCTGTTGACTGAATCCCACAGCATTTTTCATTCATTCTTAGTTTTCCTAAATTGTGTTTACAGTTTTATCTTAGTTAAGCCTAGTTTGTTATCCTTTATTACATAATACTCATGTTATTAAAAAAAAACAATATGAACAATTTTATAAAGGAAATGTTCCTTATTAACATCTCTTCCTTTTTTATAATGAAGTATGCTTTTAAATAAGATGTCTAGCTGACCACCACCCACTTTACCCTAGGGAAAAAGCTGAACCAACTTTTGCAGTTCAGCTGATCTGAGAGGCACAAGACCTGAAAAAAGGAATCGTAGTATTGTTTTTATTCAGTATGTTGTGGGACAGAAATATAGGAAATAAGACCCAATCTACCTTCTTTATCTGAGGTGTTCAGATGTCTGAACCATAAATCCTAAATATTTTCTAGATTGGAATTTCTTTTTCCTAAGTTGTGGTAGCATACAGATAACTTCACTTAATAATTGTTACTGTAAAAGAATAGCTCTGTCTTTATCATTTTAAAATAGGAAGCCATATCTTTGCACAGATATTCAGAAAACGTTGAACAGATTAAGAGGCAACATTTTTTTTCCTCCTTCCTACCTTTCTGTCCCGTAGCATAGTAGCTGATAACAGAAACTGGGGCACCAAGCTTGTTCCATTGTCTCACCATTTCCTTTCAAGTGAACTGTGGAAGTTATAAAAGCATACCAGGCTATAAACTCTGTCAGAGTTGGCTGAGTGAAAATTATCCACTCTGGTGATACCTTTACCTGACTCCTCTCAGTATCATGGAACAGTTTTGAGTTTATTTTTAATTTTTTTGCACATTCCCTCCAAGTTAGAGATGCTCACTGAATGCATGGGAGCACCAAGCATGGTAACGTGGAGGGAGAACACACAAGTTGTTTTAGCATTTCTGGTCCTGTCATGTCTTTTCCAACTAGGTAATATGCACATGTTCTCTTCTTGACAAAATTAGATCTTTCAGTCTAATATGAAGATTGAATAAGTTATTGGCAATGACATTGGTAGTAGCCAGAACTTAGGTTGTCTACTGGATGGTTTATTTTCATTTAAAAACATTTTCTATGTATTTGTGTTAACATAAACTATATACCTTTTTAAAAGTTATGCCTGATATTCTGAAACAATGAAACAGCTTTTACTCCATTCTTTATGTGTGTTGGGTTAGGTAGGAATTCATCTTTTAGTTCTTTTATATGCTCAGTCCGTAGAGTTAGTTAAAATTAGGGAATTAAACAGGTAGCTGACAGTTCATTATTCAGTCGTTTTGTTCAGTCATGTCCGACTCTTCATGGCCCCATAGGGGATTTTCTTGGCAAAGATACTGGAGTATTTGTCTTTTTTTTCTCCAGCTCATTTTATAGATGAGAAAACTGAGACAAGCAAAGTTAAGTGACTTGTCCAAGATCACACTAGTAAGTCTCTGAGGCCAGATTTCAGCTCAGCTATGTGAGTCTTCCAGACTCTGGGTCCAGCACTCTGTAACTGTCCTCAGTTAACAATATTGCATGTTATAAATTCTGATTTTTGAGGGGAGTATACTTTATCAAATATATGTTCAGACTTTTTTAAAGACTACCACTAATGTATTCTTGAACCATAAATATTGAATGTGATGGTATACCACCCTACAAAAGTATACCATCCTACAGGGTCTACTTCATAGATTATTATATTTGCAACCCTTTATGACCTTTGACATGACTTTAAAGGCAGTAATTTATAAACTATAATTCATACACCCATGATCACATTTTTACTATTTTTGGAAGTACTCCAAGTAAAAATGCTTCAGGTATTGTCAGGTATGTCTCATAAAAATAACACAGTATGTAGCAATAATTTGAGTTACTCATTTGTATGAATGTTGGTTTAAAATGAATAGCTAGCAAGAAGTTTTTACTGAATTTCAAAAGAAAATTAAGTTCATGTTCACATATTTCACAGGTGAGTTTTACAACCATAATCTTTAATCTTTTGATTGTACTACATCCATTTTCCCCAATATGTAACCCCAACACACACACATACACACACACCCCAAAAAAATGCAACAAAGAAAAACATTTCAGAAAAGCCTCGGATTTCCCAGAGCCTCTTTTGGTTTATTGCTTTGTTTTTTTAGAATAAGAAAGTTGAAGGGATAATAGCGTTCTTGGCAAAATTGTGGAGAAAGTCTCTTAGTCTTCTGAGCCCATTGTCTCATTTGTAAAACGAGAGACCTGACCTCTTGGGAAGTCCGTTCCAGAAAAGAAAATGAGCTGGTGATGTAGCAAACATCAGGGATCACCCCTGGACCAAACATCAGGGATCACCCCTGGACCGTCCATGTGCTCCTTCGCTGTCTATGTAAAGAGGAAGTCAGCAAGGCAACAAAACGATGGGTTTGCTGGCCTCTTAACGGCCGACTCAGGAACACATAGGCAGGAGTCAGGCAGGGTGGGTAGGCATGGAGGAGTTGCTATTTGCTTCACTGAAGCCCTTACCTGTATAGTGTATTTGAGTATCATGTAATTTAAAAAAACTCAAGCTATTTTCAAGTTGCATTACAGAAAAATACCATTTCAAAATGAAAGCTTTGATCGTGAGACTACATGGTCCAATGGAAAGTGTTCCAGGTGGAGTAACTAGAGTTTTCTGTGTGTCTTTGGGAAAACAATTTATCTTATTTACTTTCTCCAAAATCTACATAATATATTAGAGTGTATATATTACATATGCATACATATATAGATGCATTCATATCTACGTCCTGTAAGTGTCTTGAGGGAATTAAGAGCTTTTTTTAAGATATAAAAGTGAAATACAACATTTATTCTGCCTGTAGTTCATCAGCCCTGTAAAATACTATCCTATTGACTGAATGAATTCCTCAACACTTCATTTATTGTTACTTTTCTTAAATTTTTTTTTACAGTTTTACCTTGGTTAAGTCTAGTTTGTTACCTTATATTACATAATTAATACTCATGTTGTAAAAAACAATACGAACAATTCTATAAAGGAAATGTCATTACTAACACCTCTTTCAAATATCATGATGATTTAATGGTATTACTGTTGTGAGGGCAACAGTTTCATATGGGTCAATCACTTATTCCTGACATAACTTTTAGGAGCTAAATACTATATACTTCCCCCACACACACTTAATAGTATTTTTTTTTTAATTACATATAAAGATAGTTTCCAGCATTCATTTTTATAAGATTTTGAGTTCCAGAGTTTTTTCTCACGCGTGCAATCTGATGTAGGCTGTGTATTAATACACATATTGGACATTTCCACGTTAGACATGCTGCAAAAGAAGAAGAGAAAATGCTTTGATCTGCATTCAGAGATTCCATAGTTCTTTCTCTGAATGTGGATAGCATTTTCCATTCTGAGTCTTTTGGAGTTGTCTTAGGTCATTGTACTGCTGAAAAGAAAAGTCTGTCAAAGTTGGTCATCTCACAGTATTGCTGTTACTGTGTACAAGGTTCTCCTACTTCTGTTCCTTCCACTTAGCATCTGTTCATAGAAGTCTTTCTGCATTTTTCTGAAATCTGCCTGCTCATCATTTCTTATGGCAAAATTGTATTCTACATTCATTCATGTACCACAACTTGTTCAGTCATTTCCCAACTGATGGGCATTCCCTCAATTTCTAATTCTTTGCCACCACAAAAAGAGCTGCTTGAAATATTTTTGCACATGTAGGTCCTTTTTCCTTTTTTATAATCTCTTTGAGACATAGACCTAGTAGTGGTATTGCTGCATCAAAGGATATGCACATTAGTATAGCCCGTTAGCCATAAGTGACGGACTTATATTCTTACTGTAATCATTTATTTAGAGGTCCCCCAAAGCAGTCAAAAGGAAAGAAGAAGGTAACGAGATTTAGGATAGACATTGTGGTGTAGAGTTCAGGAGGTGGAGGCAGGAAACATGAGTTCTAGTGTTAGTGCTAGTTTAGGGCACTTTAGTGAGGGAGTCATTTAATTTCTGAGTCTCTAACCCCATTTGGAAAATGGACTGCCGTTATCCCCATTTTACAAGTAAGGAAATTGAGAAACAACTATCCTTCTACTTAATCCTGTATCACTCACAAACACAGCTTTAAAAGCTCCCATAGTGAAGCCATATTAAATGGTGCTTTAAGTTACTGCCTATGTAGGTTAGTTTTGTTGAAAGTTTTTTCTCTTTATTCCTTTTTATGGCAAACTGGGAGGAAAAAGGGTGAGAGTTTATTAGGAAATATAAAAAAGGTAAGTTTTAAATTTTAAAATCGGTTATTATTTATTAGGCTGGTTAGATAAAGTAAAGTTTAGGATTGAGTGTCCATTGAAAATTAATCAGAAATGAAATTTAAAGCATCTCTGAAATATAAAGTTGTAATTATATTTACTTAATGATTTTAGGAACATAACTGTTGCTTAAAGCTTACTTACTAATGAATGAGGTTACTGATGAGTTTACCTGTGAATCATAAAATTAATCATAAAAATTAAAGTGTCTGCGAGAGTTTTTTCTGGTAGACTTGGAACTTTGTAATAACACAAGAACTTACTGAAAAAAAAAATCCCAATGTCGATTTTCTAAGGCAAAATGCCTTCCACACTCAGAGAAAGAAATATGGAAGTCATTCGCAGAATG
>CM053771.1:374953381-374980707 GCA_028658325.1 Potorous gilbertii
GAAGTCAGTCGCAGAATTTAGCAAATCATGTTTGTGTGTGTGTGGGTTTTAGTGTATTATGTTTTGATTTGTTATATGATTTCTTCCACTTATGTCAGTGAGACTACATAACATCACTATAGTGAAAATATGCTCAATAGGAAAGTATATGTTGAACCTATACAGAATTGTATGCTGTCATGGGGAGGGAGGGGGGTAGGGGGGGAAGGTGTGGGGGGATAAAATCTTAATTTTAAGGAAGTGATTGTAGAACATTTATAAATAAATAAAATAAAAATTTAAAAAAAAATTAAAGTGTCCAAACTCTTTCTATTTTTCAGGTAATTCAGTGGTCAGCAGGTTCTGCCAGCCTGAGTCTTCTCTCCTTCAAAGTTTATGCATCTCATAAAAAGGAGAAAAGGGAAAAATGTTCAGTCACAGTTGATGAGGTAATGCACAACTTCCTTATTGAATTTATTTTCAGTTTTAGTAATGTAGGGTATTTATAAAACAAGTACCAGAAGGCATGGGCATCTAGGTGGTGCAGTGGATAGAGCACCAGTGCAGCAGTCAGAAGTTCAAATCTCATTTCAGACACTTGGCACTCACCAGCTGTGTGACTTTGGGAAGTCACTTCACCCCAATTGCCTCATTCTGGGTCATCTCCAGTCATCCTGATGAATATCTAGTCACTGGATTCAGATGGCTGTGGAGGAGAAATGAGGCTGGTGACCTGCGCAGCCCTTCCTCACTCAAAACAAAGTCAAGTGCAAGTCATGTCATCATTTCTCTGACAGCATAGTCTTCTTCGATAATGATGGAGGCACACACATGCTAGAAGGCATAGGAAATAGGTATTCTTGCCTTGCTCTCCTAGTAACTGCTCAACCTGCTCAACTCGTTTGTGGTTTTGGGATTTCACGTCTTTTGCTTTTACTGTCTTTATGAAAACCAAGGTGATTTGTTTCCTTTAGAAACTGTAGGAAAATCCCCTCACTAGAGTAGATTGTTGGAGAGCTCACACACTTCAGATTGATTTGTAGTGATGCTACAAGGGGTATGATAGGGAGTCAGTGAAAAAGAAGTAAAGTTACAGATGAGCAGCACAAAGTTGCGTGGATCCAATTGTAAACAAGGAGGGATTAATGTTAAATTAAGACAAACTTGAAATATTTTTAACTGCCACTGCTGACGTCTCTATTTTAAGTTTGCATTTATTAAGTGCATGCTCTGTGTGTGTGTGGTAGTAACTGGATATGCAAAGATCTTGCCGTCAATGAATTCTTAAATTCTTCTTGTCAATACAATGTATAAACAGATAACGCATGAGAAAGCTTCATTCTTTGTTGTGTGCTCATTAAAGCTGATATAAACTTGACTGTTTAACGTGAACTTCAGTGCTGTGAGGGCTGGAAAATGTTTGACCAAAAATTTTAAAAGCATTAAATAAATGCCTGCTTTTTAAAATTTTGAACTTTTACAGGGAGATCTTTTTTTTTAAGTTCTAACCTAAGATCTCCATGTAAATCTCTATCTGCTTGCTGTGCATATTTTATGAATTTAGCTTTGAACCTTTTAAATTCAATTGTTTCCAACACTTTGGCCTTTGAATAACCTTCTCTCAGAAATATCTCAACTTCTGTCATCTTAATACATCTTAACTTGCAACATCAAACTTAGCTCACAATCCAAGAAAAGAGTCCCAGACGTACACTTTAGTATATAATGAGCAACTATATAAACATTAGTTCCATTTTATAAAAAGAATTCTAATAGGAGGCATTCTGGCTTGCTTTTTCCATCATTTAAAATTGCAATTTGTATAATTTTGAGGCTGAGCCTCTCATTGGTATTGAGGCAGTGTGGGACAATGGAAATCAGAAGTCCTGGGTTCAAATCTTGTCTCTAAGGCATATTACCTTTGGCAATTCATTCAGTCCTGCTGGACCTTATTTTCATTCTCTGTGTAACCTATCCTTATTCATATAAATAATTCTTAATTTGTGATCCTCCTAATACATATATAAAAATACATGAGAATCAGCTTTACCCACTTTGTGCATAGTGTAAATTATACAGAATAGACAGATGTTTTGGAGGAAGCAGAGAGAGAACTTCTTTTAATTTTACAAAGTTAGCTACTTTATGTTGTACACATAAGTATAACGTGAATAAAATAAATTTTTCTAACAGTTTGTCAAGAATGCTAATTGAACATGTAGCTAAAATGTAGTAAAAAAAGATAGTGAGAAAATTATGTTTTAATTTGGAATCTGACTATACCTAAATTATATGTATTTTTGATTGCCAACCCATTTATTTAAATCTAATATGGTTGCTATATAAGCATGCAGCAGCTATTGTGTGCATAATGCTGTTCTGAATGGGGTGGGGGGAGATGTACTGAGTTTAAATAAGACACAGTTCCTGCCCCTCATGTAGCTTGCCACCCAGGAGGGAGATAAGATATAATATAAGATAAATATAATATTCAGTTATATATTGTAACTACATTAAACAAACAAAGTCTCAAGTAAACCTGAAGGGGATTGTATGAGAGTAATGTTCACAGAGGAGGTGGTATTTAAGTTGCACCTTAAAGCGTTTCTAAGTATGTTTTAACAGCCAAAATGAGGGGGAAGATATTCTTGTCACAGAGTACGTTTCTCCTCAGAAACAGTTTTATAATTCCATTTCATGGATACAGTTGGCTTCAAAATTGTACACATTCGAAAAATCGGTCATTCAGTTATCACGATTTATCCCATTATGCTAAATGAAGCATTTGGTTCTCCTAAATATTTTTTAACTCTATTTAATCATTATGTGAGTTAGCAGACCATCATTTTATTGAATTAAGTAACTTAAAAGTTGAAAAAATAAAACAACTGAAACTTCCCTATGATTCAGCCAACATGGAACATTCTTTATAAGTTATCCAGATAATTTTGACACTTTAAAGGTTCTCGATAGTGTTTAAATTTTCTAACCTATGCCCTCTCTTGGAAGGATAAAAAGAAAGCATAGGAAACCCATAAGAAGTTGCTTAAAGGCATAAAATAGTTTTTCAAATACATGATCTTATGTCTTTTGTTTAGCTTTCGTGGTATTTTTTCTAAAGAATGAAATTTAACCCTCATTCACTTAAATTTTGGAATGTATTATATAATTTCATACAGTCTCCTTTCTCTGTATTTAACTCTTCTTTTCCATATACAGCCCTTGAGTTTCCTTATCTAGCATGAGGTGGGCTGGACAA
Source organism: Potorous gilbertii (assembly GCA_028658325.1). Lineage (NCBI taxonomy): Eukaryota > Metazoa > Chordata > Mammalia > Diprotodontia > Potoroidae > Potorous > Potorous gilbertii. The sequence continues at coordinate 374,956,620 of CM053771.1, forward strand.
AAATGTTCTCTTAAGATTTCTTCCTTCTCATGATCTGTGACACCATAATGCTGTAGTTGATCCATTGAGGTGTGAAAAATTTTCATTTTTCACAAATATTCTTTGTCTTTAATTTTTACACTACTCCATTTTTCTTTTCCTGCCTATTTCCCTCATCCACTGTTCTTTAGCTTGTAGTAATGAGCCTTCCTTAGGGTAACAAGAGGGTTCAGTGATCTGTCCGGTATTACCTAGCTAGTATGTAGCCTAGTCAGGACTTGAACCTAGAGCTTCCTGACATGAGAGCTGCTGGCCCTCTGCTTCTATGTTGTCTGCTTCTTAGTGATGTGTCTAAATACTTAAAGTTTGTGCAATAAAAAGTTACCAGCATTTTGTTCACTTCTAAAATAAGATCTTTTTGAAGATAATGACTCAAGAATGAGGAAAAGAATAAAATAACACTTGTCACTGTAAACCTTTATTGTGCAGTTATTTGTTGACATTATCATCTCCCTTTGGAGGATTTTAACCCCTTGAGCTGCCTGCAGAAATAAATGGACCCTGTTACATCTATCTGGGAACTTGGTAATTCTACAGTTGGCTACAGAAAAGAAGTTGATGTGTGTGTTTCTGCAAGAGTCTAAAATTAGTCAATGACGCACACTGAATGCGTCTTATGTTTGGAGAGTTATGTTAAGCAGTCTGTGCTGCTGAGTGAGGTAGTGCGTTTTTGTGTGCAGTTCTGCAGTTAGCCTGCCTTAATATGTGAGGTAAACTTGCCCACCTGAAAATCATCCCTTAGTTCTGTATCCTGTTTCTTCTAAATTCAGATATTGGTCAGCACGAAATTATTTAAGTCCTTCTTGCTTCCTTTTTTAAAAAATCTCATTTTTTAAAGAACATAGGTAAAAGCTAACTTGGAAGTAGCAAAACAAGCTTTCTCAAAGTTTTCACAAGAACTGATACCTGAAGGGTTGAGCAAAACTCAAGATGGAGAGAACCATCTGGAGTTGATGACCAGTGGGCTAGATGATAGCTTTGCTCTGAAATTTTAGAAGTTCTGTTTTCAAAATAGGCTTTACAATAAAATATTGATCATCTTTATCAAGCAGCGGCTGCTCAATCTAAAAAAATTTCTTTTGAAAGTTTACAGCACTGTACTTTAATATTGAAGAAAAAAAGATGATTACTATCTTCATAGAGCTTACTATCAAGGGGACTGTACTGTTAACACAAATATGTAAACACATATGACAAAATAGACACGTATTGTAGATAAGTAGTAATAGCTGTAATATGGAAAGCCTTTCTTACTCCCAGTGAAAAATTGAAGTTTTTCTGTTAAGACCATAGTCTTTAAAAAAAAAAAAAAAGAACCAAAAAGGCCTCCTCAAAATAGTATTAAAGATTATCAATTTAAATGTAAGAATTTTTTAGGAAAGATTGGAGTTTTTAAAAATCCTTCATTTTAAACTTGAAATCTAGCCCCAGGAAGGTAGTTTATGCTCTAGTTTATCACTGTCACTTAATCCTCAACAGTGTGAGTGAAGATTCTGGGAAGATGGCAGAATAAGGCAGGAAATTACCTGGCTTTTCCAAATCCCCACAAAGAATTTAAAGTAATGCCTTAAAGTGAACTTAAGAGGGGCAAACATAATTAAAAGTCAGGTTGAAGTGGTTGTCCACCTAAGGCAATTTGGAAAGACATTAGGAAAGACCTGACCTCCTGCAGTGGTGGTCTGGCCTGATTGAGGGGCACATACCTGTGACAGATACCACAGAGTCAACAAACCACAAGCTGTGGGGGCAGCTGTGGGCAGCAGTCTCAGCTTCAGAAACTTTCACCCAATTGACAATATAGGGGGTCTTTCAGCTGATGTGGGAAGAAGACTGAAGAACCCTCTACTGCCTGGTGCTGGACACAGGACACAGGTTTGCTGACTAGATATGGTTCTAGGCTGTGCCTGTGGGTGAGGAGAGCAAGTACATGCCGATGAATACAGTTGCACTGGGGCTGGGACCCTGCTGGCTGTGGTCACTCACAGGAGAGTGGAGTCCCTGGTTTTGGTTCCCAGGGAAGAGGGGTGAGGTGATGCTTGCAGCCCTATCAGGGAGTTAAGAATGTTGGAATTGACAGCTGTTGCTAGGGGGCTTGGTCAAGGCTTAGGGGTAGAGAGGAGAAAGGTCAGGCCCTCAAAGAGAGCTCAGAAAACAGCACCCCCCAAAAAATGTGAGACTTGAGGTCTGTAATTCCCCACACCTGGGAACTAGAGCCTGATTAAAGGCCTTTTAAAAAATGAGTAAATGAAAGAGTAAGAACCCAACCTTAGAGAGCTGCTATGGTGACAGAATAGATCTGGGTTCAAACTCAGAAGATAGTGAAATCAAAACAGATATTTATAAAAGCTTCAGAGAAAAGTGTAAAACGGCCACAAACCCAAAAAGTTCTTAGAAGAACTTAAGAAGGACTTTAAAAACCAAGTAATAGAGGTTGAAGAAGAATAAGGGAAAAAAATAAGAGTAATGGAAGAAAATTTTGAAAAGGAAGTCAACCAGTTAGAAAAAAAGATCTGAAAACCTACTGAAGAAAATAACTCCTTAAAAATTAAAATTGGGCACGTGGAAGCTAATGCCTTCATAAGACACCAAAAAATAATAAAACTAAATCAGAAGAATGAAAAAATAAAAGAGAATGTGAAACATCTCATTAGAAAAACAACTGACCTGAAAATGAGATAGGGGAAAGGCAATATAAAAGTGATTGGACTGCCTCAAAGGTCGTGATTGAAAAAAGAGTCTAGACACCGTCATTCAAGACATTATTAAAGAAAACTCTCCTGGAGGGTGAAATAGAAATTTTAGTCCTCTGATAATCACCTGAAAGAGATGCCAAGATGAAAACTTACAGGAACATTATAGCTGAACAACTCAAAACAGTTTAAATACTGTGGAGCTGCGCAGTCAGGATAAGACAAGATTTAGCAGCTTCTGCATTAAAAGACCAAAGGGTATGAAATATAATATTCCAAAGAGCAAAGGAGCTGAGTTTACAACCAAGAATAACAGCTATGGCAAAAAAAAAACTGGAAATTGAAGGGATATCTCTCAATTAGGGAATAACTAAACAAGTTCTGGCACTGATTATGATGGAATACTAATGTACTGTAAGAAGTTATGAGCAGGATCATTTCAGAGAAATCTGGGAAGATGTATGTGAACTGTTGCAAATTCTCTTGGTTCTGCACTTTTCAGTCTTCGTTGTTTCACGGAGGTCTTTCCACATTTTTCTACAATCGACCAGCTCGTGATTTCTCACAGCATTTCTTCTATAGTATTCCATCACACTGATGTACCAAAGAGTGTTGTACCTAGTAACAGCAATATTCTTCTAAGAGCAACTTTGAATGACTAAGTCATTTTCAGTATTATAAATACTTAAATCGACTACAAAGAAACTGTGAAAGAAGATGCTATCCACATCCAGAGAAAGAACTGATAAATAAAAATATATATAGTATGTTTTTACATATATGTATATACTCATATTTTTTTTAATGGTAGCCTTCTCTAGGGCAAGGTGGGGAGGGAAGGAGGAAAAGAATAGAAAGTGCATAGCAGAGAACAAAAAAAAACTTGGAAGCACAGAAAAGTGAGGTAGCTTTGAATATGATGTGTAGTACTTATTACATAGTTTAAAAAAAAATAAACAGTGTGAAATGGAGATTCATGGTTTCATATTGAGTTTTTTTATGTTGTACCCTGTTGTGTTCTTTTGTTCCTTTGTGAATTTAATTTCAGAATGAATAAAACATTTTTAAAAATTTAAATAAAAAAGTATAACTTACCCCAGCAAAACTGAGTGTAATTCTGCATGGGGAAAAATGGATATTTAATGAATTAAAGAACTTTCAGGGATTTATGAGGAAAAGCCCAAAACTAAATGGAAAATTTGACCTATAAGAATCAGGAAAAACCTAAGAAGGTAAATGTGAAGGACCAATTATAAGGGATTTGATAAGGTCAGACTGTTGACTTCTTATATGGGACAACATCTGCTATTTTTTTAATTTTATTTTTAATTTATGGAATGAAACAATTCCATAACACAGTACAATAAAAAAGAGGTTTACATGAAACTACAATCTGCTGTGCACAACTCGCTCTTCCTTTCAAACATGCAACAAAATTATCATTTTCTTTTTTTTCTTCCCTCACTCCTCTGCCCTAGAGATGGCCACCATCAGACATAAATAGGTGTGTGTGTGTGTATAAATTACTTTATACATACTCTTAGTTATCAGTTCTTTCTCTGGATGCAGATGGCATCTTCATGTATCCTTTATAGTTAATTTGAGTATCTGTAATAGACATTCTTAAAACAGTATTTTGCTGTTGCTGTATACAGTGTTCCCTTGGTTCTGCCCATTTCACTCTTCCTTATTTCATACAAGTTGTCCCATGTTTTTCTAAAATCCATCAGCTCATCACTTCTTATATCTCAGTAGTATTCCAGCACAACCATATATCACAGTTGGTTCAGTCCTTCCCCAATGGCCGGGCATCCCTGCAGTTTCCAGTTCTTTGCCACCACAAAGAGAGCTGCTGTAAACATTCTAAAACATATAGGTTCTTTTCTTTTTTTCCCTGATCATCTTTGGAAATAGACCTAGTAGTTTGAAAGAGCATAGATAGCTAGAAGGCTTGAAGTGAGTATGATAGGGTAATCCTGAAGAAGAAAATTGGGTAGGGAGAGTAAAATGGAGCAATTATCTCATACTGACAAGGCATGAATGGAAGAACAGTTACAGTGGAGAGCTAGTGGTGCTAGAACCCTCTTCTAATCAGAGCTGGGTTAAAGACAGAATAACATACATCTAGGGGGGTGTAAAAGTCTTCTAAGGGAGGGTCTTATAGAATGGGGTGCAGATCAAGAAGACGGAGGGTAAGGGGAGAAGCTTGACAAGGTCTTCTATAAGAAGTTGTCACATATTTAAATACTCTGGATATCAACATGAAGGTGAGTAGCAGTGATTTAGGTTTAAAAAAGGCCAGAAGCTTGAGGAACACTTAGAAATCTCTTTGTTCTGTATGTCAAACATTTTCTTCCAGAAGAGAAAGGATAGTGGGCATGTCAAGCGCTGTTGGTTATTCAAGTAAAATTAATTTTAAAATCTACTTTCTGTGTACAGTCAGATCTTAAACTTGTTATAGCAAAGGCCAAAAATCAAAAACAAATAAGAAGAAAGAAAAGAGATGAAAAAACTAATTCATAGAGTTGAAACAGCTTTAAGCCAAAGTAGTCAGGCAAGTCATTGATTTTTTTTTTTTAATGGGAACTGGAAAAAAGCAAAAAAAGTGACTTAAATTATCATTCTTTCCTGCAAAAGTTTAGAGTAAAGCAACGACTGCAGCAAAAAGGCCAAATGAGTCCAGAAATCACCTTGGCCAGCACGTACTTGATCTTTTTGCGAAGCAGAAAGGCATGGCAGTGAAAAGCAACTCCAATATAGAACACAAACTTATTTTGTGAAACAGTACAGAGAAGAAATGGAATGTAGAAAGCACTGTAAGAAACCAAAAAACTATGGAGACAAAAATAAACCTGCAGAAACTTGGTAGAAGACTAAACTGTTATTGTCCCAAGACAATTTGTTAGAGATAAAGTTGGCAAGACAGATAGACGTAAAATAGAACAAATTGATGAATATTTCTGTAATCCATATTCATCATCAGTGACTTTTGAAACTACCACATTTGTAGGGAACTTCTGGAGAAGAAACTACTTCTATCCATGCAGATTAGCACCTGCTCTGCAGTTTATAGTTTTGGACAATTGCCTAGAAAGTGAGAGGTTAAATGACTTACTTGTCCAATGTCATAAAACCAAAGGCAGAACTCAAATCTGGCTTCCAGATCAGCCAGCTCTCTGTCCACTATGCCGAGTGCCAGACTACCTCTCATTACTTCGTTTATTCCATCTCCCAAACTTGGTTTTCTTTGTTTTGAAGCAAAGAAATTTTGCTTCTTTGTTTAGCACAGACTGAGGAAACCTAGGCTGGAGTTGGCCGTCCTGCAAGGGATCTTGAGGGATAAATTTACAATATATCTTGGAAAAGAAGAAATCAGAAGAACTGGAGAAATCACATATTCTATTATTACACTAAAAAAAGGTAGTTGAAAGGACATCAACATCGATTATCTTTAAGAGAGGAGTCTCTATTATAAGGAGGTATCTTAGATGAAAATATGATAAATGATTTTCCATTGCTGACCACAACTTTGTAGTCACACAGTTGATTGAAAGATGTAGTGAATACAAGATATAAATGTCTTTCTTATCTGTTGATACAAAGATACATTTGACTAAATAGAACAGGGTGTAGCCTTAAATTCTTTCCCCCAACTGTGAGTTTTTCATGTTTATGCCTAGACCATATCAAGATTCCTTGATACTTGCAAAGAGATAACTCTTAGATGATTATTAATAATAAACTATGGATTAAACAGTGATGCCTAAGGTTCACCACCATTGAGAAGGATGTCCTACGTGGGGTCCAAATGGAAGGAAGTTTTCCACCTCTTCATGATTGCAACTGATATTGTGCTGATTACATTAAGCCTTTAAATATTATAGAGCCTCTTCAGTGAAATCCATTGTTACTGAAAAGCAAGGAGCCTATTTATTGATTCATACACTGAATGAAAATGAATGGAATGTCTAGATTGTGGTGGTTGGATGTCAAGTGCACTGAAGTAATACATCAATTCATATGTCAAAGACAGTCACTTCAGATGGACCATAAATTTGGCCCAGAACTGAGCAGGAAGAGAGCAGTTTTCACCTCCAGCCATCCAAACCTATTTCCTCAATACACAAGTCAGCTTTTTAAAAAAAAATTACAAAAACAACTCCCTCCAGTGTGGTTCATTTCGCTCTTCCTGTAGTGTTTGGTTAAAGATCTTGTGAATATCACATCTCTAAGGGACCACAGTGGTGGGTGACACAGAGGTCACGAGAGAGATCTAATAAAAAGGCAGAAGCAGGCTATAACGTTCCCAACAAAGGCCTACATTCAAGAAGCAGGGTGAAGAATTATCCTAAAGGAAATGTGTGCCTGGGAAAGGAGGTGAGCCAGTCAAAGGCACCCACAAAATACAAACGGACCTAGCACTTATGGTGGATCCTTCATAATTGCACAGTTTGAAAAGGTTACAATTGATTGAATAGATAATTGATTAGATAAGAAATCTACATTGATTTACTTAGTCCTGGCACATTGCAGGGACTTGATATGTTTACTTGAATTTTTAACAGATTAACACTCCTGTTGTTGTAAAAGATTTTTAATTTAAAAAAAAACAAATAAAAATATAATTTTTCCTCTTTTTGGAAACCCTAAGAGGAGTTTTTCCAGTTTTGTTTAACCAGGTTTCTCTGGGATCCTTCCTGTGATTCAGATTTCTGCTGAAGTACTTTCTGTGTGAAGGATATGTTTTTAATGATTTGTGAAATGGGAACCTAGTGTGGAATGTCTCTTTCAATAGGTTCAACCACTAGTTTACTTTGGCAGAAGAAATAAGAGGTCTGTAAGTTACATTCCTCAGTGTCTGAAGGAGCTAATGAGCGTGTCTTTTTAAACAAGCATATGCTAAAATGGAAGTAGAGAGCTGATCTTCTGCCAAAGCCCTCACTCCAGATCTTCTGTTGGGTGTCAGACCCCTTCCTAGCTACTGCTGTTTTTATTACTCTTCCCCCAAATCCGATGTATCCAGATAAGGTGTAGGGGGAATGAAATCCCAAATAATGAAATATTATACTTGGCCTCCAAAGAGTCTTAGAAACTTCCAGAAAATACGCTCTAATTTGTTTTAAGGGTTAGTGTCCCCTTTCTAAGGAAGATATTTGATTGAGATTTTCATGAATAATCTCATTTTTCATAATGAAAATTAATGTGTATGCTTAGCATAGTAGTTATTTTAAATATTTCCACTTACTGTTAATTATTGCAGAGTGCTACCAAGGTGTAGTTATTTTACATGTTAATTTATTTTAAAAAGCAGATTTGTTTCAGCTAAAAATTAACATTAACTTATTAACATAGCTTTTTTAAGATTTACAAAAGCACTTGACTGTAATCCTAAGAGATAGAAATAGTGCAAGTGTTATAATTCCCAATTTACAGATGTAGAAATTAAGGCCCAGAGAGATTATGACAGGGCAAGTGGCCGTGTTTGGATTTGAAATGAAGTCCTATGACTACAGATCCAGTGCTCTTTTCACTATTGAATTAAGTGGCTCAGACAATGAATGCTCTGTAGAAAGGAAGAGGTCTGCAAAGAAAAACAATGATATGGTAATTTTTTGCTGTATTTTTAACTGAAAGTTTATATGCTTTATGAATAGAGATAAATCTGTAACTTTGGTAGAGAATTTATGATGTAATTTTAGAAATTTTTAATAAAGAGTTGTCTCTTAACTTTATCTAATTTTCTTTTATACTTACAGCTTTCACTCTACTCAATTCCAAACTTTGAGTCCAAATATGTGGAGGAGCCGAGAAGCCCCGTGGAGGAAGGCATCTCACAACTTAGAAAGTATGCTGAGCCGTATACACATTGGCTTCAGGTATAGCACTTTTCTAAATTAGTTGAAGTAGATAATGGTTCAGATACATTTTTAAAATTCCTTTTTATTTTCAGCTCTGAATTCTCTCTCTCTCACTTCTACTTCCACATTGAGAAAGGCAGAATAACAAAACCTATTGCAAATGTTTATAGTCAAGCAAAATCAGTTTCTGGATTAGCCATTTCCAGATCTCCACCGGGCGTCTGTCACTTATGTGCTGGAGGTGTACGCCATCCATCTTTCTCATCACGAGTCCTTTGTAAATGTAGTTAGTTACCGAGTTGTCGAGTCAGAGTTGTTTGTCTTTGCAGTATTGTCGTTACCATATACATTGTTGCCCTGCTTCTGCTCATTTTACCTCATTTCTTCCAGTTCTTTCCGGGCTCTTCTGAAGCCACCCCTATTAATTCTTCCATCACATCCACACACTGCAGCTGTTCAGTCATTCCCCAGTAGTTGGTCTGCTCCCTCAGTTTCCGGTTCTTTGCCACCATGAAAAGAGCTACTATAGATATTTTTGTACATATAGATCCTTTTCTCTTCTTTCTTTAATTTCTTTGGGGTATAGGCCTAGAGGGTACGACAGTTTAATAGATTTGAGAGCATAGTTCCAAATTACTTTCCAGAGTGGTTTGATTTATTCACGGAGCTTACTTTCCCACAACCTCTCCAACCTCTGTCATTTTCCTTTTCTCTTTTTTTTTTGTCAACTTAATCCATCTGATGGGTGTGAAGTGATACCTTGGGGCTGTTTTAACTTGTATATCTTTACTTAGTAGTGATTCAGAAATATTTTTATATGCCTATTAATAGCTTTGACATCTTGAGCATTTATCAGCTAGAAAATGGCTCTTATTCTCATAAATGTCTTCATATGTACATCTACACACACGAAGGTGTACATATTAGAAATCAGATCTTTCTCAGAGAAAATGGCTCCAGAGAGATTTGTTCTCAGTTTCCTGCTTCTCTTCTGAATCTGGATACATTAGTTTTGCTTTTGCAAAAAAAAAAAAAAAATTAATTTTGTATAATCTGAATTGTTTTTTTTTTGTCTCTATATCTTGTTTGGTCCTGAATTCTTCCTCTACCCGTCTGACAAGTAATTTCTTTCATCATCTTCTAATTTGTTTATGCCACTCTTTATAATTAAATCAGGTACCCATTTGGAACTTGTTCATATAGATTGTTAATACTACAAGTGCTTTCTACTTAGTATTTTTGGAAAAGACACTCCAAGTTATGAGAACCCAAATGCTGTATCCATATGAGTGGTCGTTAGACAATGTCATCTAGTCATTGAATAGATTTCTTCTTGCTGGTAGGACGGAATCACTTTGACTAGTTTGGTAGATTCATTTTTGTCTTCTGGAAGTGGGCCGCTACCACGATTTGGGGAGGTAATTCTCTTTTCATGAAGAAGCCTGTTGCTCGGGTTAGGAAACTATGTCTCTCACTATTGAGGCATGCAGGTTATTTCTGTACAGGAAGCAACCACAACAGGTGGGCAGTGGGTGTACCCTTCCCTCTAAGCCAACTCTTTATCACCTGGGTAGAAGGAAACCTGCTATGAGTTTTATCTCTATTTTTTCAATTTTGTAATCAGTGCTTTCTGTTGTGTTTTATTACAAATGTGCAATGTGATTTGCTTTTATTTTTGGCTAAATAGACTTTTGTGAGCTAGCCCAATTATTTAATCCTCATTTGTACGTTATATTTGTGGCATGATGTGTTCCAACTTCCAAACAACTAACTTAAAAATGAGTTTTTGAAACACAGCCTGTCTGTAAGTTAGGGACTACCTGAATTTTAATTTCTAAATTTGCTTCTAGTGTTAGTCTTGAGAGTACACTAGAAAAAACCAAAGCTTAATTAATGTTCATTGGTCTTGGTCATTAGGGAGAGAAAAAAATGTTAAGTGCTCTCTGCTGTCTACTTTCACTGGTTTTTCAAGGGTTATTTTGGCTTAGAAAACATTCATATTTTTAAGGGGGGGAGGCACATACATATTTTAAAATTTGCATTTAACAGATTGTTAAACTTTTTGTGTTTGAGAGGAAAGTCTTTCACTTGGTAGGGAAAGCACCATATTGCATTGTTGGAGTTCATCTGGTACTGAGATCATTCTGAGGGTTGTTTTGTTTTGAAAGTTCAAAGCATGACTAATTGTCTAAGCTTTCGCTTAAGTAGCTACCACCAGAAATGTGAGGCCTACAGTGTGTGTTATGGGAAAGCCAAGTCCAATTTGAGGGATACTTCATAAGCTTAAATGTCCCCTAATATGCTGGGATATATATGACTCAGAAAGTGCAAGGTTTAGCAACATCCGAGTCAGAGGAGGAAAGACCATGTTCCTCAACATTGCTTAGGAAATTGGTCCTTAAGGACCTGTTATTATACTTTAGTATATACACTTATCCATATGTATGTTTATACACACATATACGCATACACATACATATAGAAACATATATATATATGTATACACATACTTACATACATATGTTGCTCCAGCCTTTCCTTCCAAATATGTGAAAAGCAAATGTCAACTCATTCTTTTGCCTTCTGTATGCCTTTTAAATTTTACTTTAGGACAAAGATGGTAGAAGGTAAAAACAATAAACATTTGGACATTGTGGGAAGACAGGTATACATTTTGATGGAACTGTGAATTGATCCAACTAGAATTGAACTATGATCTGGTCCAATTGTTCTGGAAAACAATTTGGAATGATGTAAAACAAAAGTCAATTTACCTACCAAATTTGATACTGTTACATACCTCAGGGAGATTAGTGACAGAAACAAAGGTTCAATAATAAATAAAATTTAATAGAAGTACTTTATAGTAGAAAAAATCTAGGAAGAAAATGGGTGTCCACCAGTGGGGAGAATGGCTGATTATGGTGTATGAATATTATGGCATATTCACAACAAGAAATGACAAATATTAATAATCTAGAAAAATTTAGGAAGGCATGAGAATTGAAGCAGTTATCAAGTTAGCTGGAGCAAAACAGTTCACAGGATGACCACAGTGATGTTTCAGAAGCCATTAGACTGTGGCTAATTCAGTGTCACATCATGACTTCAGGCCACCATCAGCTGAAGCTGGTGGTGAAGTGTGTCCCCATCAGAAGAGGATTCAGCTGTAGTCATGGAATGAGGTGTACATTGTCAGAAATAGGTTTGAGTAGTTATTTATTACAAGAAGTTCCTTATGGGAAAGGAGGTAGTTATAGGAGAGTGATAGTGATGGGAAGGAAGGAAGGAAGGAAGGAAAGAAGGAAGGAAGGAAGGAAACATCAATAAACTTAGAAAAAAAGTTGTTATAGGACAGGTTTTTTTAATGAAAAAGGCATAGCATTTTATTATAGCATTGTGCTATTGAAATACCAAAAGTACTTTGTATTTATGAACATTCTACCTAAGAGTATTTTAAATCTTACAAACACCAGGGAGTGCAAATTGTTACCTTTCTGAAAGCAAAAGTACAGCTCAGAGCATTTAAATTGGACTTTAGTACTCTCTCAGTGTGACATAAAATAATACTCGTAAATAGTAAACACTGTGTAGAGACAGGAGAATGGAAGGAATGGATTATTCATAAGCACATACACATAATGACATTTTAAGATAATCAGAACCTGCAAATAAGTAAGAATCCTTCTAATAGAAATATTAGCATAAATTGACGATCTGCCCATGCTATTTACCCCTATCTCTTGTATTAAATTATAGGCTCCATCTCCTTCATTTCAGTAAATATATGAATACTTAGTATATGCAAAGCATTATGGTAAATTCTAAAAACAAAACATATACCCACACAAACAGCAGAAAGATAAATAAGACAAGGGAATGAGAAAGAGCATTGGCTGTAGATTCAGAGGACTTGGGCTCAAATTCTGCCTCTGATATTATTGACTTGAACAACTCATTTACCCTTCCTCATTTTCTTCACCTGTACAGTGAAGGCATTGGGCCAGGTGGCCTTTCTGAGGTCCCTTCCAGTTCAGTATCTATGATTTTGCAGGAACTTATATTTTAATGGGGGACGTAATATATACATAGAGAAATAAAAGACATATAAAGCCACTATGAGGTTACTTTAGAATAGAAGGCTCTTGCCTATACAAAGGCATGGAGATGGGAGATAGTAATGGAGAGTCGTGTCATAGAGTTAAAAGCTTGGAAGCCTTTATGGCTGGACTGGAAAGTATGTATACGGATGTAATGTGAAAGAAAACTAGAATGATAGGAAGGGGTCAGGTTGTGAAGAGCTGTAAATGTTTAACATAGGAGTTCATATTTGTATGTGAGGCAATAGGAAGTTTCTGGAGTAGAAGAAGGTCATAGAAGTGCTTTGGCTGCTTTGTGGAGGATGCATTAGAGGGAGGGGAGATGAGGCAGAATGAGTGATGGGGAGGTTATTGCAATAAACCAGGTGAGAGGGGTTTTTAAAAATACCTTCTTATGAGCTCATTGCTTTGTGTTTGGTAATCCGTTAGTAATGTCTCATCATAAAAGTACGCTGGCTTAATTTAATTTTGAGTAGCATTAAGTTGTTTTTCAGACTGGGACAGAATAATTTTTCCCATCAGAAGAAAGAGCTGCTCATCTGCAGATAACCGTTTTTACAAAAGTGAGCTGCCACATGCATGTCTTTCGATCAGATTAATACATATTTCTTTTATACAAGACATTGACTTGATCAGGTGGGCAAATGATTACCACTTATCATGTACATTAAATTGGTTTTCATTATCAAAATAATCTTATTTAGGGTGCTACTTTTCTTAATTTTATGTAGACCACTGAGAAGATTGTGCTGTTGAAAGCAATTGGTTTGGCTTTTTTTTTGTTCTTTCTTCCAGTGGCAACACTGGAGCCTTATTGTAAAAGGTTTGAGCAAAAAACAAACTGCAGAATGTGAGTTCCATTCTGTTTAGATGCATATTTTTCTCTTACTTTAGTAGTTTAGTAGTTCATTGTCTTTTTTTTCTCCTATTCAGGTTGCTTATGACAAAACTAAACCTACAATAGATGCTGCTATTCAACAAGGAGTAGGTAAGTTGATTTATAATGAATAACTCATAATCACTAGAACTTATATAAAACACTTTTACATTATATCTGATTAGCTGGAGAGATATAATTGTGTGGCCAAGTTACTTAATGTTCTCTGGACTTCAGTTTCCTCTTTGTGGGATGAGAGGGCTCCGATTCAGATAGGATTAAACATGTCTCTGCTGTGGCGGGCACTGTTCTTCTTTAGTTACCCTGACGTGACTCTTTCCTCCTTTCCCCCCAATATTAAATCAGGTGCCCATCTTGTCAACTTTACAAACACAATGTGTCTTGCTTGTCTCTTTCTTTCCATTTGCAGGACCGATCCTTTAGTTTAAACTGTCATCACTTATTACAGTAGTTCCTGATTAGTCCTTTTGCCATACATCTCTCCCTGTCATTATTCAGAGTTGCCAAAGTGACATTCTTAAAACATGTCTGATCGTGTCATTGATGAGTTGCACACAAATTCTTTGCTTTGGCGTTTGAAACCCTTCACAACATAGCTCTAATTTGCCTTTACAGCCACATTTCCTATTACTTCCCTTTACACACTATGCATTGAAGTCAGACTGGCCTTGTTATTCCTCATACATGATGCCCTATTTCCCATCTGCGTGTGTTTGTACAGATTGTACCACGTGGAATGTGCTTCTGCAAACCTCTACCTCTTATAATTCCTTTAAGGCATGGCTTAAATATTATTTTCTTTCTTGATCTCACCCTCCACTTCCTCCCCAGCTAATTCTTCTTTCCTCCATCCCAAAATGACTTCATTCATTATATTTTGTGTTTATATGTACATGTTGCATCCTCAGCATCTAATTCAGTGCATAGCCCATAATGGGCACTTAATAGATGCTTGTTGATTAATAAAAACTAGTTCTGCTCTCTTTACATGTGACAACCATGTATTGAACACCTACTATATGGAGAGCACTGTAGTGGGCACCAAAAGATAGAAAATTTATATAAGACATTGTCCCTTCATTCCTGGAACTTGTAATGCTGTAAATCTATGGTACACAATAGTATGTGGTAAGTGCATTATAGAGATAAACTTTTCTTTGCTAATAATCTTAACTCCAAGGGAGAAAGTTGTTATTAGCCAAGAAAAAACAAGCAAAACTTTGCAGAAGAGGTGAAATTTGCATTGGATTTTAAAAACTGAGTAGTACATCATAGATCTTTACTAGAAAAGATAAAAGTTCAGGTAGCATGGGAGGGAAGTCATTCCAGATATAGGCAAAAGTGGGAGCAAAAGCCCAGAGATTGGAGAATGCAGGGGAAATGTAGCAGATGGAGTCATGCCAAGGGACGGGAGTGCATATACATAGTTGGAAACATCAGTTGAAGCGAGTACTCACTCACATTGGTAACATTTTTTGCCAGACGTGATTTTTAATCTTTGTGTGTGTGTAATTGAAAAACAAAGTGTTTATAGTTAGAGCATGGTGGTGTTTTCTGGTTGCAGCCACCATACATGCCAACCACTTTTGGCTCTTGGGGTTTCTCTCACTCCTAGTTGTTACGTATTAATCTACCTTTCTGCTACCTTGGCTCTTTGCCGGCCACAGTTATACCATATTTTTTGAAGTAGCACTTCACTGCTCATATAAGATGAATATACTGTCCTCCTTGATTGTGACTTTTCAGTTCTAGCTGATTTCAGTATCTTGAACAGCTCACTCCACACATATCCACTCTGCTAGAGTAACATTACAATAAGCATTGTGGCATTGGAAAATGAAAGTGAAAAAAATATGGTAAGTGGCCCAGAATCTAGTTGGCAGAGATGTTTCTCTCTCTCCCTCCCTGCCTCACTTCCCACATGTGCCCTGTGATTGTAATGGTGTGCCCGCTGCCAGTACAGATTGACAGCTTTTCTGTAATTGACAGATTCAGAGAGTTTCCCAAAGCGCTCACGGGCATGAAGCACTTAAACCCAAGTGTTCATGGATAAGAAGCTTCCTCTTTAACCACTGTTCCGCACGCAAAGTTGGACATTAAAAAACAAGTAAAAGGTGAAATAAATGGAAGGTCAGAGAGGAAACAGCCCTCCTCACATAAGCTCCTTAGTTAAACTCGAAGCCTGTAAGTATAGTACTGAAAGTGAACATCATCACACTCTCTAGCTCAGGACCTAGGAGAAGGAGAGCCAGAGTAGCATTAGTTAGGTTTTTTTACATGGAGGACCATCCTTCAGGGAATGGTTGAACAAATTTTTGGATATGTATTTTTGCATATGAGCATATGTAATACTGTTGTGTCCTAAGAAATGATGTATGTGAGGAATTCAGGGAAACATGAGAAAATTTGTATGAACTAATTCAGAACGAAGAAACCAGAACCAGGAGAGTAATACATATGTAGACATCAGTGATGTAAGTGAAAACAGCCCTGAAAGGAAGCTGTGCTCAGATGCCATGAGTTTGGACCTTGAATAGGATCTCAGAAACACATGATGAGACACAAATAAATGAAAAGTCCGTCTTGTTTTTGGACAACTTCAGTTGTTAGGAAACTCGTCCTTGCTTCTCTACTGAAGTTTACCTCCACACCGCACTCCTAGTCCCGCCCTCTGGTGCCGAGCAGAGTAAGTAGAATTACTCTTCAGACATTTGAAGACAGCAGGCTGCCCTAAATCTTCTCTATTCTAGGCTAGAACATTCCCAGTGTCTTCTATCGCTCCACATCTGACATAAACCTGACTCTTTTCTGTCCTTGTTGGCATTCTCCAAGTCCATCCTGTCCTCAGCTGCCAAGGGAAATTCCTCCGTTTGGCATTCAGATCATTTTGTAACCTGGCCCACACTGGCCTACCATCTTTCATCTCTGTGCCTTTGTACTGGCTGTGTGCCATGCTTGGGATGCTTCTTCCCCTAACCTATCTGACTTCATTCAGATTTAAGTATAAGCCCCACTTTCTCCAGGAGTCTTTTCCCAATCACTCTAGCTGCTAATGCTCTCTTCCCGGAGATTGCCTTCCGTCTACTTGCTATATATCCTGTATGTACCTTGTCTGTCTGCATCTTGTTTACCCCTTTAGAATGTAATTAGGGCATACAGAATAGAAGGGATTAAGGAACATTAAGCTATCCTTGAGGACAAGATCTGGTTTTGTCTTTCTTTGTACTCCTGGCTCTTAGCACAATTTCTGGAACATAGTAAGTGCTTAATAAATGCTTGTTGATTGACTACCTTCAGTGCCCTTTCTAAAATGTGACCACAGCTGTATGTAGTATCTTCAGAAGTGGTCTGATCACAACAGCGTACAGTGAAATTATCACCTCTCCATTTCTGGACACTACCTCAGGGCAATCTAAGATTGCATTAATTTTTTTTGACTGCCATATTTCACTGATGTCTCATGACTTGCAGTCTGCTAAAGCTCCTAGATCTTTTCCAAATGGATTACTCTCTATTCATGTTTCCCCCATTGTGTGTTTTTGAAACCTAAGTGCACGATATTTTCTTTTTCATTATCTTATTAGATTTAGCCAATTATAGGAAACTTTCATAATCTTTTTGAACTTTCTCGACTCATGTGTTATTATTTCCTAGCTTTGGATGCATGTCATACATTACTTTACCAGCGTCATTGATAAGAATATTAAACAATACAGGGCCAGACGCAGATGCCAAACAGAGGAATTTGGGCTTTTATTCCAGAGATGTTAGAGAGCTGCTGAGTGTGTGAGACTTTCTTCCTGTCGTCCATCTCCTTGTTCCTGATTCCATAACTGGAAGCCAAGTGGACCCTCTTACTCAAAAGGGGATATGAATGGGAATGCAAGTTTTCTCCCAGTATCATAAATTTGTAAAGTTGAGAAATTCTTACTTAGAACATAAATTTTCTCTAAGTTTGATCAGAAAGAAATGACAACTCAATTTCTTCACCAGCAAGTATGAGCGACCCTATGGCCAAGGCATATTCACAGCACGTATGGTGACTATGGATATGCACATCGTTCTGAATCGCAAAGTCTAACAGACTCTCCACATAGAAGGCAGAAGAAAAACATTAATCAGCACCAGAAAACCAACCCCATCCCAGTAACCAAGAAGTCTTTACACTTTATCAGGCCTTCCCACAAACAGGCTCCTCTAAGCCAAATGCCCTTCTCTCCCTCACAGCCTGCTCCCTGCTTCCTCTGTCCTTCCCAGCTCTGACTGCTCTGACTGGCTTCTGCCCACTCTGGTTCCCTCTTGGCCTCTTCTTGCCCCACCTGTTCAGCAGGCTCCTTCCACCGGGTCACATGGGCCTATTAATGGATGGGAAAGATCTTCCTGTTCCATTAAAAATACATTAACAGTACAGTAGATCACAACAAGATGATGTTATTCCCAAATCTTGGTGTGGTTGTCTCTAGCTTAATGTTAATGTCCAAGCTAGATTAAAACTTGAATGAATGTAATTATTCAAGTAGCCAGAGGTGCTATCTGGGATAGTTTGGTATCTCACTGCACAGGCTAAGTGCTTGAGAATCGTGTGACCCTTCCCTCTTCTGATCCTAAATCCATACCTAGCAATGGAAGTGTATATAAATTAGCTGATATTGATAGTGATATTATCAGGAGTCTTAAGTTCTTCCTATATTTCCTGGAAAAGATTCTACTGGTGTCATAGAAAATATCTGAAAAAGTATAAGAAATGATGAACAGGCAGACTTCAGAAAAACCTGGAAAGACTTCCATGAACTGATGCTGAGTGAAGTGAGAAGAGCCAGGAGAACATGATACATAGTAACAGCTACAGTGTGTGAGGACTGTTTCTGACAGACTTAGCCCTTCACAGCAATGCAGGACCTGAAACAAAGGATTTGAGGCAAGATGCCATCCACATCCAGAGAAAGAGCTGTGGAATCAGAGAGCAGAGTGAAGCAGGCTGTTCTCCTTTGTTATGTTTGGTTTTCTCTTGTTTTCCTCATGATTTCCCATTTGTTTTAACTCTTCTGTGCAACGTGACTAATGGGAAAATATGTCTGATCGGAATGGACATGTAGAGCCCATCTAAGACTACGTGCCATCTTGGGGAGGGGCAAGAAGGGGGAGGAAATTTGGAACTTATGGAAGTGATTGTTGAAAACTGAAAACAAATAAGTTAATACATTTGAGGGAAGAATAAATAAATCGTTAGAAAAAAAAAACAAAAGAAAATCCTGTGTCTTTATTACTTTTGCTCCTGATTTTCTCTTTTTGCTTCCTTTGAGAATCTTTTCTCAATATTAAGTAGCAAAACACACTTGAGATTTTACAGTTTTATTTCTTGTAATAAACCAGCTTAGAGTATTAGAGAAAGGGACCTTCCAATTATGTTATGTCAGTACATATTTATATGTCTGCTGTAGATAGATTAACAGAAACAAACAAAAAAACACATGACTTGAAAACTGTTATTCA
The DNA here is from genome assembly GCA_028658325.1 of Potorous gilbertii. NCBI lineage: Eukaryota > Metazoa > Chordata > Mammalia > Diprotodontia > Potoroidae > Potorous > Potorous gilbertii. The sequence goes on from CM053771.1 coordinate 374,975,698, forward strand.
GTAACAATAATGTGGAAATTAGTTATCAAAAGTATGGCAGCAGTCCTTTGTAAAAGCACTTTATGTAAACATTCTATGATCTGATTTCATTGTAGCCAGCTGTGAACTTTTTCAAAATCCACCCCCAGGATTTTTTCCAAGACTTGGTGTGATTGGTTTTTCTGGAATCTTGGGATACTTTTTTGCTAAAGGTAGGTGCTATTTTCAAATGGAATCATGTGTAATCAATAATGAATTATTACTTACTTTTAAGATACATGAATGTTTACTAAGGCATACATAATTCAGCCCTGAATTGTACGCAACTCTGGCCATCATAAGAAGTGGCATTCTTAAAAATTTACAATGCTAAGCAGTGGAATTGTTAATATGTAATGAATTTGTACTTTTCTTTCTTTCCACCAAATTTGATTTTACCGAATTATTTAGGTTATAAAGTTGTCCAGTTATGATGTTGTTACATAATGTCCAGTTATAAGTTATAATGTTGGTCCAGATCCTACTTGTAAAAAAGGAAATTGATCACATTTTAGACACACTCAGTTGAAAGAGAGTCTTTTTCTGTATAGGATGGAATTTAACTTTTGTTACCCAAAGCTGTTACACCTCTGCATAATAAACTTTCTATTCTTTTTTACTGATAAGGTTATAATCATTAGAAAAGTGATTTCAGTACTATCCTATGATATAATTTTCACTTTCTAATCTGCTATAGAGTTTGTATGACATTAAATGTAAAATTATATATTGTGATAAACTTTAGGTACTTGAAAAACTGAAATATTTTTTGATATGTCAGTTTAAATGTAAAACTATCTGTTCATTGGAGTTATCGGCCATTTATCACAGCTATCATAAAGAAATTTGAAAGTTACTCTTAAAATGCTTATATAAGTTAATCTTGCTACTTCTAGAGAAATGCTAATTTATAAAGTTTTTCTAGTGTTAGGCCAGTGAATCATGTTCTCTGTTAGAAACTATATATCGTCTTGTGCAAAGACTCCATCATTTAGAAAATGCATGACTTTGGGCAAGTCACTTTACTTCATAGGGTTATTGTGAAAAAATTGATTTAAAAACCCTAAACTGCTATACAAATGTGAATTTTTTGTTCATAAGATTTTGAACAAGAAGTGACCTAATTATTTAGTTCATCCTCATTTTGCAAATGAAATTGAGGCCCATTTTCACAGGGAAATAACATGAGTAAGGAATCTCTTTTTTCATTTTTTTAAAATAAAATATCTAAACTTACAAATAACTTTTCTGTACACTTTAGAACCTAATGTTAGAAAAGAGGTATCATTAGCCGGTGAATATAATGTTACTTCTGGTTTTTATCAGTGTCCTAGAGTTTAGAGCTTAAAGAGAACTTAGAAATCATTTACTTTTCCTTCCTATTTTACAAATGAGGAAACTAAGGCCTTAAGAGATGCATTTTTACAAAATTACACAGACAGTAAATAGTGGAATCAGATTCACATCCATTGTGACCTGTGAATATTCAAGATGCATCATAAATCAGGTAATAGGGTAAGAAACTTCACTGACAGTGTGGGGACTTTCTTTTAACAGGTTCAAAATTAAAGAAGCTCATGTATCCGGTCGGTTTCATGGGCATTACTGCATCTGTCTATTATCCACAAGAGGCTTTTCAATTTGCCCAGGTCAGTTACACTTAACCAAGTCAGAACAATTTTGGGTTTTTGTTCATAGAATATTTTTATAATAATGGATTATAATTTTTATAATAATGGATTTCTCATCATCTCTAGCAGTTTTCACATTGAGCTTGAAAAAGGTCTTGTTTTTGTGGGGGGATTTTTTTGCATTATCTAGAATACATTTAAAATCCTGTTTTTTCTGCCTTTTGCTTAATTTGTAACATAATACAAAAAGATCTCAATTATTATACAAAGGATAGAGTTATGTTTTTATGATTCATTGGTATGCAGGATATTTTTAGGTTTAGGGTGTGTTCAGGGAGGACCAGTACCAGTACCTTTGGTGTGATGGCTGCCAAGCCCTTTTCAGAGCTCTTCCACCTTTGGTGTCCACCTAACTCTCACCTGTAGCTTCAAGAAGCTGCAGCATGTGCAGCAGTCACACCCCGGTAAACCATTTCGGCAAATGGGCCAAACCATGTTGAGGGTAACCAGGGGTTCTTAGACCCATTGGTGAGTTAGAGGGGTATGTACCCCAGCATGTGAAGACTTCATTTGGTGGAATGGGCAGATGAGAACAATTTGTTCCAACAGCCATGAAGGCAGATGAAGCAGGCAACGTGGAGCGCTTAGAGCTTGGTTAGACACCAAAGATGCCAAGGTCATCCACTGTATCCTGAGCCATCGCCAGTTGTCTTGGCTCTGTCTTGCCCCTGGATTGTGATGACTGGAGGAGAGAGGGAGGCTGACAATTTCATGCAACTCCATCTCACTTAAATCCAATTTATGCACGAATCAAAAGATGTCCCCCATGCCATTTCACTGTTATGCCTCAAAGGCCTGGGGCGATAGGCAAGTGATGAAGCAGCAGGTGCAGATACCCTGGAAGCTGCCTGCACACAGGCAGCCCAGGCCATAGGGTCATTTCTCACTGGAAGCAGCAGTGGGACTTGACAGCCCCCTGGGTATCTGAGCAGCCTTTTAAGGATCTTGCACACACTAATAGACAACACAAAATCCAGTAGACCTGAAAGAAGAGCTGCTCTTATTGCAAGAGAACTCAGCAGGTATTGCATCCAAATAGCAGCCCTGAGTGAAGCAAGGTTGGCAAATGAAGGCCAGATTACTGAAATTGGAACTGGATACACTTTTTCCTAGAGTGGGTGCAATGAAGGGGAGTGCCATGAAACTGGCATAGGTTCAGCAAGCTGGTATGCCTGCCAAAAGGAGTGAATGACAGGCTCATGACACTGCAATTGCCACTCACAGGAAAACGCCATGCCACCATCATCAGTGCCTATGATCCCACCGTGACGAACCCTGATGAAGTCAAAGAAAAATTTTATGAAGACCTAGAGACCCTTATCATCAATGCGCCAAAAAATGACAAGGTTACAATTCTAGCTGACTTTAATGCTAGAGGAGGCCCAGACTTGGCAGGGAGTCCTGGGGAGGAATGGAGTTGGAAACAGCAACAGCAATGGTCATTTATTACTGAAGACTTGTGCATCGCATGACCTTCTTATCACCAACACTATCTTCCATTTCTCTAAATGCAATAAAACTTCATGGATGCACCCTCAAAGCAAACACAGGCATCTAATAGACTATGTGATTGTAAGGAGAAGAGATAGATAAGATGTAACAGTGATGAGGACGATGTGTGATGCAGAGTGCTAGACTGATCATAGACTTATCCTTTCCAAGCTTAATATTCCCATTCATCAAAAGCATCAACCCCAAGGCAAAATGACTACCAAAAGAATTAATGTCAACATATTAGGGCTCTTCTCTGAGCATGAACAGTTTGCTGCTGACTTGGAGGGAAAGTTGAGCCAATACACAGTTGTGAACAGTGGAGCAGAAAAGGAATGGGCAGCTCTCAGAGATTTGGTGCACAGCACTGCATTTGCTCATCTGGGTCAGAACACTTGCAAATACCAAGACTGGTTTGATGGTAATGATGAGGAGATTCAGAAGCTGCTAAATGAAAGATGAGAACTCCACAGGATTTACCAGCAGGATAGTTCATCCACCGCTAGGAAGGCAGTATTTAATCCCATCAAAAGCAAAGTACAAGCAAAGCTTAGAGAGATGCAGGATTCCTGGCTTAGTAAGAAGGCTGATGAAGTTCAATTTTATGCTGATAGCAACAATCCAAAGTGCTTTTATGATTCCCTGAAAGCTTTTTATGGACCAAAAACCTGTGGTGCATCACAACTACTCAGGGCTGATGGAGCCACATTGATTAGTGATAAGGATATGGTCCTAGAGAGATGGGCTGCACACTTCCTTAGTATTCTCAACAGATCATCATCAATGAGACCATTGACTGTTTACCTCCTTAGCTGAACTTCCAACTGAAGAAGAGGTTTTGAGGGCCATTAGGGTTCTTTCATATGGCAAAGCACCTGGTGCTGATTCTATTCCAGCTGAGATTTACAAGGTAGGGGGACCATTGCTCATACAAAAGTTGACTGAAATTTTCCAGGTTATATGGCAAGAAGAGATTATTCCCAGGAGTTCAAGGATGCCTCCATTGTCCATCTCTACAAGGGTAAATGAGGCATCTCTCTCTTAGTCCTGGCAAAATTCTTTCTAGAGTCCTCCTTAATAGACTGATCCTTCACCTGGAAGATGGGCATATGCCTGAGAGCCAGTGTGGTTTCAGAAAGGGCTGAGGAACAGTTGATATGGTATTTGCTACCCGACAACTCCAGGAGAAATGCCAGGTGCAGAACAGAGGTCTGTACACATTTGTGGATCTGACCAAGGCTTTTGACACTGTTAGTCATGAGGGCTTATGGAAGATTATGTCAAAATTTGATTGCTCAGAGAAATTCATCAATATTGTACATCAATTTCATGATGGCATGTTTACCTGAGTTCTGGATGATGGATAAAGCTCTTGTGCCTTCCCAGTCACCAGTGGAGTGAAACAGGGCTGCATGCTTGCTCCCATGCTTTTTAGGGTGATGTTTTCAGCCATGTTGACAAATGCTTTCAATGAGGATGAACACAGCATCAAGGTCAACTGCCATACTGATGGTAAGTTCTTCAATTTGAAAAGGCTACAAGCCAAGACCAAAGTGGAGGGAGTGTTGATGCATGATTTTCTGTTTTTGATTGTGCCCTCAATGCAGCCTCTGAAGCTGAGATGCAACAAAGTATGGATCAATTCTCTGCTGCCTGTGCTAATTTTGGCCTAATGATTAACACCAAAAAAACACAGGTGCTCCATCAGCCACCATCACACCATCCATATGTGGAACCATCAATTACAACAAATGGAGACGTTTTGAATGCTGTGGATAAGTTCACTTACCTTGGTAGTGTACTTTCCAGG
>CM053771.1:374980807-375010150 GCA_028658325.1 Potorous gilbertii
ATCAGACACTGAAGTCTTTGCTTGAGCTGAACTGCCAAGCATAATAGACTATGCTTCAGAGAACACAACTCCAATGGGCTGTCCACATTGTTCGAAAGCAGAATGTACACTTGCCAAAAAGACTATTTTTATGGAGAACTTTCATGGAGCAGGCAATCACATGATGGTCAGAAGAAATGATATAAGGACACTCTCAAGGGCTCTCTCAAGAACATTGGATTTGAGTGTGCAACATGGGAGACACTGGTACAGGACTGCTCAGCATGGTGTGCTCACATAAGAAAAGGTGCAGTGCTCTTTCAGCAAAGCAGAATTGAGATAGAACAAAGTAAACACAGGATATGCAGATTTGGGGTGTCCACCCCAAATATTCACATGGACTGTCTGTGCCCAATCTATAGAGGACATTCCGAGCACATATTGGTCTGATCAACCACAGTCGGACACACTGAAATTTCACTTTACAATGGTGATGTCATTTTGGTCCTCTTTGAAGACGTAGGACAACAACCCAACCAACCAACCATTTTTAGGTTAGTAGTTCTCTTGATTCATAAGACCCTAGATTTATAGCTGTGATTACTTGTGATTATTCACAGAATACATAGCAACATATAAGACAGGACGTGGTTTTGAAGACCCTTGAATCTGGGTAAAGAAAATGGAACTTTATGTGATAGGCATTAGGGAGCAACTGAAGCATTTTGAACAGAGGTGTGATACCGGTGAACCAATAAGCGTTTAGTAACTTCAGAGAAAACAATGTGTGTGTAGGCATATATGTATAAAAATTACACAGACTTAATGCCGGATAACTTGGAAGGGCTAGCCACCAGTAGCTGGGGAGAACGAAGGTTCACGTCTAACAGGTAGAGACGGTGAAGGACACTATATCTTCTGAGGATGAGGTGAGGTATCCAGGGACTGAGGGGATCAGGAAAGACATCATGTAGCCGGTAATGTTTGGGCTTCAACTTGGAGAGAAGGAAGCTTTGAGATGAAAAAGGAGTATTCTCCTTCTGTTAGTGCAAAAGCACTAACATGGGAGGTGGGTTGTTGTGTGTGAGAAATGGAGGAAAGGCCAATTTGGCTAAGTCCAAGATTGCAAAGGTATGGAGTAAGGAGTGATGTGATGAGTCTGGCAGCATAGGCGGTACATTTAACAGCAAAACAGAGGAGTTTTTTTTCTAGATTGTAGAGGCAATAGAAAGCCATTAGAATTTATTGACAGAGGAGCAGCATGGTCATATCTCTACTTGAGGAAAATCTCTTTGTAGCAACATAGAGGATAGAATGAATGGGGAGCAGCTTGAGGCCAGGAGACCAATTAAGGGGCTGTTACAATGAAGCTAGGCCAGAAGTAACAAGGGCCTGAATTTAGGTGGTGGGTGTGTGAGTATAGAATGGGTGAGATTTGAGAAATATTGTAGAGATAGAAACAGCAGGGTCTGACCACTTATTGGATATGTGAGATGACGCAGAGTAAAAAGTTAAGGATAATATGAAGGTCACATACCTGGAAGATTGGAAGAATGATGATGCCTTTGACAGAAATAGGAAAGTTTGGGAAAGGGGTGGGTTTGAGGACAAAGATAATGAGTTCTGTTTTGGACACATTTTGGACACATGATGTTTTCCTAGCACATAGTAGGTGCTTAATATTTGTTTTCCTAGCACATAATAGGTGTTTAACATTAGAAGGACTGGAATTTTAATATACCTCAAAGGACCAAGCAGATTTTTGTGTCCCTTGACAGACCTGGTCCTGACTCTGCAGCATCCAGTTTGAAATGTCCAGTAGGCCCTTGGTAATGTGGGGCTGAAGCTCACTGTAAAAACTGGGGCTAGCTATACATCTGTGAGTCATTACAGTAAGAGATAATTAAACCCATGGGAGCTAATGAGGGCACTGAGGGAGTATAGAGAAAGAATAGTAATAAAAGGCCCAGGACAGAGCCTTGGGGCACATCCACAATTATGGGGTGCGACCTGGATGATGAACCAGCAAAGAAGATTGATAAGGAGTAGTTAGACAAATGGGGCATAACAACCCACAGAGGATGGAGTCCTAGGGGAGAGGATAATTATTAGTGTTATCTGTAGCAGAGAGGTTGAGAAGAGTAAAGCCTAAAAAAAGACAGTTAGATTTGAGAGTTAAGAAATTATTGGTTACTTTATGGAGAAAGGAGTTTCATCTAAGTGGATGAGGTCAGAAGCTATATTACTCAGGATTGAGTTGTCAACGAGGGGAGAAAAAATGAAAGTAAGCTTGTAGATAGCTTTTTCGGGGAGTTTGGCTGAGGAAGGGAGGAAAGCTACATGACAACAACTTGAGGTGTGGGAATGTTGGGAGGCATTAGGGAAAGAAGCAGCAGTAGACCGGGAAAGCTGGGAGAGTAAGGAAAGAGAAGGGGTGATTAAGGTTGTAATCTGTGGAGAAATGGGAGAGGATAGGATTGGGGGCACTTCTAAGGGTCACCTGTCATAAACTGGGGGAAAAACAAGAGAAAGTGAGGGATTGTCTCAAAGGCTTTGGAGATGAAGGGAAGGAGAAAAGGGAGCTCAGGTTTAATGGCCTTCCTTGGTCCTTGGGTCGGTATCATAAGTGAAGTTGCCATCATTTTACAGATGAGGAGTGTATTCTAAGTGGTGGTTTGTGACTCAGGATCTCTAGTCATTTTATGAAGTGGAATTTGAACCCAGGCCATAGACATGTGCAGCTGACCATATTGGGGTTTTTCTTTTCATTTATTCAGCATATTCTTGTTAAATACCTACTTTGTGCTAATTCAGCAGAGATGTATAAAGCACCTATTATGGGTAGTGGACAGAAAGTATGGATAGACAGTACATGTAGAAGTCAGGGACACCTCGATTCAAAGCCAGCTCTGACACAGCTTGACTCTGTGACCCTGGGCCAGGTCTCTAAGCGTCTCATTGCCCTCCAGTAACTTTCTAAGACTTTAGGCAGAGAAGGTACCAGATTTGAGGAAATTCCTTCCTGGGAGGGACAGCCAGAGACTGGCTGTAACTAACCTACCTCTTCCACCTTTATTTCCCATTATACTCGACTTCCTGTGCTTGAGGTTCCATTCAAACTGAAACTCAACATGCCATCATCTCCGGCCTTGGCGCATTCCCCCAGTTTGACCCCCATGCCTAACGCATTCTGCTTTCAGAATCTCATCCTTCAAGGCTCAGGTGTCACCTGTTGTGTGCAGCCTTCCTGCTCCTGCTCCTCCTCCTCCAGCTCTTCATGCTTACCCCCTCCTCAGATGCATCTAGAATCCTTCATCTGACCTCTCCTTTCCCTATTCAGTCATTATTCAAGAGCTACAGTTACCTTTATCCTTGAGAGCAGAGACTATTTTAATTTTGTCTTTGTTTCTAGTAGATAATAGGTGCTTGATAGATGTTGAACTGAGTTGTGAGGTGTGGGGAATCTTAGCTGGGTTTGGATGGGAGCAGCAGTAAATGAATATCCAGTGCTGTGCTGCGTGTGGTGGAGGCTGTGAAGAATGTGGCCAGGCCCCTGCTGTGGAAGAGCTTCCTGTCTGTTTAGAGACACAACACAGACATCTCTCTACCCTATTCATGTTACGGAGGAAGGAGCTTCAGGCTGAATCAGAAAACCTGTATTCCAGACCCTCCTCTGCCAGTGACTGTGAGGACCTCGGCTTCCTTGTCTGTTAAATGAGAAGGCCAGGTTAGGTGATCTTGCAGAGTACCACAGTTTAGAATCTGCTGATCCCACGTTAACAATTGAGCTTAGCGTTTAGTTTGCAAGAATAATTACTTACAGTATGTCTTCTTCCAGCTGCTGCAGATAAACTCTTCTCTGGCCTGCTGCCCTAGCCCCCCATTTCGTTCTTCTATCTCTCCCATCCCCTCAACTAAGCTTGTCTTTAAAAGTTGGCTTGAGCAAGAGTTTTTACTCTTCCCTGCACAAGACCTGATTGTAGCTATCCTCCTAAATTTCATACAATTATATACAGTAATATCCTTGTTTCTTTCATAGGACCATAGATTTAGAGCTGGAAGAGACTTTCAGAGACCATCTAGTCCAAGCCTCTCATTTTACAGGTGAGGAAACTGAGGTCCATAGAGGTAAAATGCTTTGCCCAAGGTCATTCAGAGGACTAAGTGTCAGAGGTCCCCTTGTTTCCAGAGCCCTTGCTCTTTCCCTGGCACCAGAGTGCTTCCTTTGACTGACTTCTGGTGAATTCAGTCACCTGAACCACAGCTTTGAACTGAGAAGTAAGTGGGGAAAATTCCTTTGAGAAAAATGTCCTTCATGAACTCCATGCCCTTTATTTGTAGATCAGAGAGATCTGGAAGCATTCCCTTAGGACGAAAAGGGATCAGAATTGTAGACAAAATTAAACTTGCAGATTTTAAAAGCTAAATTACAGAAATTGAGTTACAACCAGCAAAAGGGTCGGAAGAGCTTTGAGGAACCAAAATATTAATAAATGACTCAAATCGTGAAGTCATTTAGTAGAGAAACAGCCAGTAAATTGTGTATGCTTCAGTAGCAATGATGTAATCGGTGTATTACATCCCACTTCCGGAGGTGAATCATGATAGCTCTGAGTCATCAAAAAAGCTTAGATTAGGGTCATTGAACTCTCTGGAGAAAAGATAAGAAGTGATATGTTTAAAAAGGCTTCCATAAAATATTAGTTAACAAAAATATATATCTTGATTCTCAAAGTTTTCAGGGAATACATTAACACCCTAGGAAGTCTTCCTTCAGAGAATAAAACTGAGAGAGGCTCAGTTTATTTGGTAAACTTACTCTGTGATACAGATTTTAGAGTAAATAACTAGGTACTTTAGGAATCTATAATTCTGAAAATCAGGTTTTTCTTCCACAGGCCTTTTGTGTTGAAAGAAGACTCACGTTCCTCATTCCATTTCTAAAATGATCTAACTTTCAAATATTCTGGAAGAATTCTCCTTCTCTTGTCCCCATCCCTCCTTCCTCTTAGGGGTTTCAGTTTTACTTTGAGTGGTTTCTGGTAAAGTAGTGATAAGCTCTGTCTAAGAAGAAAGAAATTGCAGCTCTCCCAGGTTATTGTATATCTTGACATAGCTTCAGATCCTCAGTTTCCTTTATCACCTTCTTGGAAAAGGCCTTTCCAAGCCCCAATAATTAATTGTTCTTCTTCAAGTTATTTTATGTTTACTTACCTGTTTACATGATATATCCCCAGTAGAATGTCAGCTCCCCAAGATAAAAGAACTATTTTATTGTCTTTGTATACCCAGTGCCTAGCACCTTGCTTTGCATATCCCATGTGTATAATAAATACTTATTGAATTAAATATAAATTTACCTAGATATTTTACTTTAAGTAAACCTGAATTTTTTGCCCATAAAGTTAGTTTTGGACCTATATTAATTGTGCAAGGCAAATCTTGTCTCATGTTAGAACTGCCCTTTGCAGTTAGGGTCCTGTGATACTCTTATCCTTTGTGGCTTCAAGTATATGCTAGAGTAGTTAGGGGATGGGGAGGGAGGGTAATATTGTTAAAAGAACCATTGGAATTCAGAAGTATTAAGATATTATACACATATACACACACTCCCACTGCCCTATGCTGTACCCCTGCTCCAGTCCCTCTAATGTTTATTAGGACTAACACAAATAAGCGAGGCTTTGTTTAGGCTGTTTAGGCTCATGTGAATGTCAGAGTTCTGGGGTATAGCTTTACAAATTACAAATTAAAGATGTCTAGCCCAACTTTTCATTGCACAGGAACATAATATAACCTTCAGAATTATATTGAAAATAAATTATTTCACGGATAAACTTTTGAAGTTATTTGAAAGGAAAAGAATAGCTACTTCAATACAGACATATTGGAGAATTATTCAGAATCTTAAAAGAATTTTAGTAAGTTCTACTACTGTGACATCTACAATACACATTTTATGGATGCTTCTCTGTGCCCTGCATATGGGATAAAAAAATAAGATGTAATGCAGTCCTAGAACAAGAGTCTGAACTAGGGATGCTGATACTGTAAATTACAAGCGGAGGCTGGATACAAGGGGCATCCTAGAGAGACAGACTTTATATACGACTTGGGAAATGACTAGATATAAGGAATGGGAAAAAAGGAAAAGACAAAGATGAGTCTGGATGAGGAGCCGGGGTGACTGTGGGAATGGTGGTGTCGATGATAGAGGTAAGACAGTTATGAGAAGGGGCAAAAATTTTGGTTTTTTTGTTTTCTTTTGGGGGTGGAATGGGATGACGAGTTCAGTTTTAGATACTCTAAAGTGTCAGTGGGACATCCAAGTGGAGATGGCCTGAAAACAGGTGGAAATTAGAGACTAAAGCTCAGACGAGCAATAGAAGGTAGAGTAAAAGACTTGATTATCATTTGTAGAGAAGGGATGGTGAAATGAGAGGAGTGAGTGATATTGCCAAGGGAGGGTAGAAAGCACATGGAGATAGGAGGGCTGAAGATATATTGTGGTAAGTCACCTCTAGGAATCTAGGAGATAAAGAAGAGAAAACCACAGATAGCGAGCCAGAGAGATAGGAGAACCAGGAAGAGGCAGGCCCATTGAAACCCAGGGCTGGGAAAGGACATGCCAAGGAATGGAGCCCAGTAGGAGTCACTGTAACCAAAGAGGATGAGATCTGAGAAGAGGCCACTGCAGTGAAACCTTCCCACGGGGTGGTCAGGCTGGAGAATGTCCAGGCAGCTGGTGTGAGATGCTCTGTTTCATTGTCTTCTGTTCATTTTTCTCAATCTCTCTTTTGCTATAATTTACTTGGGTACATGTTTCATTCCTGAAGGAAGAAGCATTTATCATTTTTGTATGATCAGCATCTTACATGTAATAGGCACTCAGTAAACATTTTTGGAATGTGTCCCTGCAGTACAAATACGGAGAAGCAGGAAACAGGACTTAACATGCTTTTATGAACCATGTATATTGTTTTGTAGTGTTATTTCATTTCTGCCAAAAAGAGAATACAAGTCTTTTTAGTATACACTAGGCTACTTTAGACCTTCACTTAACATTGTTATTTTGACTGAGTTTAGGAAATTTTTCCCATGCCCTATCATCCCAGCATTGCTTTCTTGCATATTCTTTCTCATTCCTTGCCATACAGAAGTAAACATTATTTGTAGCATACTGTGTGTGGCAGAAAGTTAATGTTGCCTACCCCCTCCGTAAGTGTGCATAGTAAATAATGTTGGTCTCATTCATTTATTCAACTCTAATTTAGGTAGTACTAAATGTAGGTAGTAATAAACAGGCAAACATTGTCAGAATTGGTTGTTTTAAGCACCCAGGGGCAGAGTGGAGAAGTAAAGAGAGAGCTGAACACTGTAGGATACCATTCTTTCTGATTGCCCCTAGCTCCTCCTGTAGTTAGGCTTAGAGACGGGTTGGGAAATGATCATCGATGGGCAGTTTTAGGCCCTGAGGTTTGGAATCAAAGCTTAACTTCACCAAACCCGCAAGTTTTTCATCAGTGACAGTCATCATTGAACATGACGTAGTCTCCACTGGGGAGCCCTTGGGAGCTCCTGAAGGAACTCAACAAATTTTGACATTTCCTTACACAAAAGAATAGAAAAGGGGGATTGTACATAACACTGAATTTCTAATAATACAACTTATTTTAAGCACATCTTAAATTTACCACCATAGTTTCAAAAACCCTGCCCCGCTCTCCTATACCCCTTACTGGACTTCTTCTGCTTCCTTTTCTGTATTTATACATTTCATTGAGGATTTTTTTTCTTCGTCCTTTTGGAGGGTGCGATATCAACTTTACTACTTCTCCCCACCTTTCCCTTCATATCATTTCTCATAAAAATAAGTCATCCCTCACAGGAAACATAGTTGTGTCTGAAAATGTAAGTTTCATCCTTCTCCTCTAGATAGTCTTTTCCCACAGATAGGAAGCATAATTCATTGTCGGCTTTGTAGAGTTGTGATTGGACATTGCATTAATCATAGTTCTTACACACATAGGTTTTTCACAGGTGTTATCCTTTACAGTGTTGTGGTGATTATATAAATTATTCCCTGGTTCCAGTCACTTCGCTTTGCATCAGTTAATACAAATCCTCCCAAGTTTCTCTAAATCTGGCCCTTTCATAATTTTTAGTAGTTCAGTAATACTCCATTACATTCACATACCAAGATTGTTCAGCCTTTCCCCATTATTAGCTAGATCTTGATTTATTTTCCTTACCGTTGATTATGAACTCCCTGAGATAAGGGTGTCAGTTATATCTATCCTTATGTCACCACTGCTTACCTTTGCACAGAATTGAATTGAAGTTGGGCCCAGTTGCTAACATGCCTTAATGTGAACCTTCTTGTTTGGGAGTCTTTTACCTTATATTCTATTATCAGTGATATTATCAGATGTGAGTCTCATTATCACAGTTATTCAGTTTTGAGCAAAGCTAGAAGTAGCACAGAACAACTGGGATTTTGCTTCAGACACACAAGTAAGTAAAGTCAGTAAAGGCCCACTATCTTTTGGAGGAGACCACAAGCAAACAAGTATGTATATACATGATCTTCATGGAATAAATAGAAAATAAAAGAGGAAAAGCACTAGAGCTTTGAGAGGGATTAGGAAAGACTTCTTTTAGGAGGTGGGATTTTAGCTAGGCCTGGAAGCCTGGAGGCAGAGATGAGGAGGAAGAGCCGGGCTTGGATGACTAAATTCCTAGAGGCCAGAGTCTCAATTTAATTCATTTAAACATCTGTAGTAGCACCTACCACTCTGTGATTTGCTCTGTGCTAAAAGCTGGGGATATAAATAAGAAATAGAAACAGTCCCTGCCCTAGAGATCTTTACAATCAATCTAATGGAGCCACACCTTGCACAAAAAAGGAGAAGGATGTATGTAGATGGAAAATGGAGTTGCCTGGAAGGGTGTGAGCCCTCTATAAAGAAAGGCTTTGGAAGAAGTCTGAGGGGAGAGGCAACTGAATGTGAATTGAGAGGGTATAACATCAAAGCCTGAGTTTTCTGTATATTTTCTATTTAACCATTTGTAATGTTCATGTATTTTTGCTTAATTTGAAGATCTTCCTCATCTATTAATAGGCCCATGTGACCTACTTAAATCACATGGGGTAGAAAGAGCTTGCTGAACAGATAGGGTAGAACTGGGAGGAGGTGGGCCAGAGAAGTTAGAGCAGAGGGACAGAGAGGCAGCTAGCAGTCAGCTACAACTTTGAGTGTTTATTTGTGGGAAGACCCCACCCAGCAGGGGTGGGAAGGCTTGGGAATGGTGGTGTCCCCTGTAGCGATAATGTGTGTTGACTTTTTTGTTACTATGATGGATTAAGTTTTCCGCTGTTGGGATCTGGCTTTCTGGTGTCGGAATAAGTGTTTTTTTCTGCCTTCTATATGGAGAGTCTGTTATATTTTGCAATTCAGAACTACACCAGCATATTCATAGTCACCATCAGTGCTGTGAATGTTGCCTTGGCGATACACCTTTATGTAATTTATTTGCACTTATTTATTTGTATGTTGTCTCCCCCATTAGATTGTAAACTTCTTGAAGGCAGGAACAGTCTTTCTTTTTATTAATTGTATATCCCTAGCTCATAAGATAGTGTCTGGTATCTAGTGGGTACTTAATGAATGCTTATATGACTGACTCATTCAGCAGAAGACTTGCCCTGCTTTCTCAGAGACATCAGAAAGGTGATATCATAACTTGGAAGTGAAAGATTTAATCAAGGGAGGGCTGTGCAAAGTCACCAGCCTCACTTTCTCCTCCAGAGGCATCTGGGCCCAATGGCAAGGTATGGATCAGGATGCCTGGAAGTGAGCCCAGATGCAGTGGGAGACCTTGACCTTTTTAAGCTAAGATCTTTCCCACCTCGACTGAGGCAGTGCCCATTCAGTTATTAAGTCTTGGTAAGAAATTAGTCCAAAAAAAAATCAGTCTGGGAGGGGAAGACCTAAGAGTTTCTGTCCAAAATTGAAACAGTTGCTATTTACATTCACTCTGAGCTATCTGGGCCCAAATAATGACCAGGTGGGGCTTGGGCTGGGTCCCGTTGTTACAGCTGTGGGGTATATCGGCCATGAAACCCTGAAGAACTGGATTACCTGAGTATCTTACTCATGAACTGGAAGAAGGCCCTTGTTACTGAATCAGAGAGTACCTGGGTAGGAGAGAATCAGGTTGTGAAGGGCCTTGAATTCCAAACAGGATTTTATATTTAATCCTGGAGGTAATAGGGAACCACTGGTGTTAATTGAGTATGGGATAGCATGGTCAGACCTATCTTTAGGAACATCAGTTTGGTAGCTGATGGACTGGAGTGGGGAGAGACTTGAGGCAGGCAGATCTGTTGAGGTTTAGGGTACTGGGACCCTGAAATAGCAACACACAGGTCCTACCCAAATGGATTTGACCTTCAAGCATTCTTTCAGTCAAAGAAAAACAAAGTATTAAAAATCTGCCATATTGGGTAAACTCTTATACGGGATAAAAAGACCCTTACTCAAAATTTTAAATAAAGAGGCTTCGATAAGAACAGAAAAATGATTTATTACTGTTCTTGTGAGAAAGGGACATCCCTCTGCCAAATTGAGGAATCTGATGGAAGGAGGCAACTTACAGAAATTGAAGGACAATTTTTATTCCCTAACACAGAGAATCCCACCCCACCCCCCACTATCCCACCTCTCCATTGGCTGGGAGGTGGGCTTACAATCTAAGTGTGGAAAAACTAGACAAACTCCAGGAAATCTTAACCTATCCCAACACAGTTACCTCATTTAATACCTAACAACTGCTGATGTGGCTTTAAAAAGGTGGGGAGGGGAAGAAGGAGGAGCTGGTAATGTTGATGTGGCAACAGTACCAAAGGAAAGATTTGAGTAACTTCCGTTTCAGCTACAGCCCACAGAACTTACATAAAGAAAGCTGGTAGCTGGTAAGGGGGGGGAGGCAACTGACCATCCACAGGTCCTGGATACCTGAAACTCAGGTATCCAGGGAGAGAGGCCTTATGGAAGAGAAATTTTATGTAGAAAATACAATATTCCCCATATTTTTATTATGAAAAGTCTTCACAATCTCCTCATCTCACTCACTCTTAAGAAATCTGAGCATTTGTATTGCTGATATGTGTGGGACAGATTGAATCTGAGCCCCTTCATGGAAACAAGATGGATCTTCTATACAGAAAGACTGGGAGGTATCTAGAGTTGGCCAAGTAGTCTGAGGTGACTGGAGGAGGGATCTAGGGAGGATCTTGATGGGAGTGGCCAGTAGGCTGGGGTAACTAGAGGTGAGAAACCAGGAACCAAGACAGTGGGCTTAAGGGTGGGAAGTAGTTGAATGCTGTCTGGAGATAACAGACTCTGGAGGGGTAGGCTAGGTTAAGGGTAGCAGAGAATTGGGCATAGTGATAATGAAAGACTTATAGCCTCTGGGGAAAATTCAAAGAGAGTTCAAGGGGGTTCCTAGAAGCCTGTGCCCTATCAGAACCCCCAGCCAGCTATTGCAGTAGTTCAGGCAGAAGGTGATAAGGGCCTATATGAAAGTGGTGGCAGTGTCAGAGCAAAGAAGGGGGCATATCCAAGATGTGTGGTCAAGTGAAATTGATAGTCCTTGGCAACAGATTAGTTATAAGGGTGTGAGAGAGAGTGAGGAGTTGAGACTGCTGCCTAGGTTGTGATCCTGGGGGACTATGAGGATGAGGGAGGGTCCATTTTGGACGTATTTAATATCAGTCAATCAACATTTAATAAGCACCTGCTCTGTGCCAGACATTGTGCTAAGCTGTGGAAATATAAAAGGAAGCAAAAGACAGCCCCTGCCCTAAAGGAACTCAAAATCTAATTGGGGTGGTGTCTGTCCTAAGGCAGTTGGAGATGTGTAGACCCTGGAGTGCTGCCGAAAGGACAGGGCTGAATAAGAAGATCTGAGAATCATCACCATAGTTGGATAATTGAATCCACAGTAGCTGAATAAGATCTTCAGGTGAAGTCCTAGGCCATCCCATGCAGGTTAGGCATCAGGGTGTCGTTGCCTTTCCTGTACTGACTGTCCGGGGGATCTACAGCACTTGTTATACCCTGCAATGGGATCAGCAGTAAGGATAGCATCTGTCTACATCCCCAGACCCTGTCCTTCTCTGCCATCCCTTTCTGTTGGCCCATCTGGACTCTTCCCCTTCATCCTCGATGTCTTCTCATATTCCTCGTTCCTTACCTCTTCCAGTATTCACTAAAATGACACCACAGCTCTTGGCGTTCTCCCTGAGGCAGATAATTTTTCCTCTCTTGCTATTTTCATCCAGGACCAAGGGATGAGTTAGTGTTGTTTCTCCATCCCCTGCCGCCACTCTTAGACCTTCTTTCTACTGTCACCATTCAGTAGTGCAGTGACCAGCTTCCCCTTTTCCAGATCACTTAATCCCATTGAGTACTGATCACTATTGCTTGTGGGCTTCCAGTCGTCTTCTCTCCATCCTCTACTAACTTCTTTGAATACCCTGGCCTCCCAGTTCCTCATCCTTCTCTGTTCACATGACTTGTCTCCAGTCCATGTCAGCCACATATGATTCCCTGTGCTTTTGACCTTTCCCCATACTCCCCTCCCCCCCAAAAATAAATTTGGTCCAATGGCAGGAATTCCTAGTTATAGCTCAATATATAGATAAAAAATGCTTTAGAATAAATTGCATATCTTCTATATACAGTGTTTAGTTCCATTATCTTTCAGATTTTAATTTATCATTATTTAGAGCTATTTTATTTTAAAATTATTAGCTTGGGATTAAAATGATCTCATGTTGAGATGTGTAGAGATTTTTGGCATATTCTGTCATTTGTTTCCACTCTCATTTGTGGCTCTTTGCCTTTGGCATTAAATGTAACCAGTAAGCAAAGTGAAATATGACTTTGTGCTTTAGAATGAACTGAATGAATTATGTACTTTAAATAACATGATGAATTCTTGAGTTTGTTATGATTTCCACTGCTTATAAAGTTATTCTTATTTTTTCTATTTTAGCCTCTATGTGTAAATTTATCCCAGATTCACAAAAAACATAGTGAGTGACATGATAGTACCAGTATTCAGTATGTGCTCAACAGACAGCTTGTGTTTTTCTAGCATTGCCTTCAGGAGCTCAGGGTCTCCTCCATACCACAGTGGAGCATTGGCATCAGATTTTAATAGAAGTATGTGAGCATATGAATTACAGAGAAAAAAAGCCAATTCTTTTGTGATTAAACATGTTTCCTTCAACTAATATGTCAGTGGGTGGGATATTCTTTATTACACTAACTTGTTTTCATCATCATTTAATAAGTATTTATCTGCAGCACTTCTCCAAAGACATGAAAGGGACTTTTTTTCCTAAAGGAGCTAGACACTTTCATTTCAGCATTTACTTTGCTCAGTCCTGCTTGCCATGCAGCAATAACACCTGAGTAGTGCCTCATCTTTTTCCATGCTGCCATGGGACTTCCTGAATCCTGCTTACTTGTTTGTACATCAGAATTGTTTAAGAAGTACCACTTCAAGCCTCAGAAGTACCTGATCATATTATTCATTTTAACAGTGTTAATCCAGGTGATCTGTGTGAGCTCTCCTCTGTATATCTCCTGGTGTATATGTTTGCATCTGACAGATTGTATTTAGACTTTGCTGTTAATGTTCTATATTTCAGATTTTGTTGGTTTGTTAATAACTAGATTTGGCTGCTTAACGATAAAACATATCATTAGGTCAGAAATTTAGATGAGGGATTAAACTATCCAATAAATATCATCTTAATCTTTTTTTTTGAGTATGTCTATTTGGATATGGAGGAAGAGATATTTGGGCTATCAAATCCTGATCAGATTTATATTCCTTCAGGTCCAAATTTATAAAAAATCATCAGATTTTTAAAAGTATACTTTTAAATAAGTCACGTGGATTGATTATTTAACTATTTAGAGTGATTAGGTTAATCAGTTGAGTCCATAGTACAGATTTACTATTATTGTATGCAAAAACTCTTTGAAATGAATTAGAATTCTTAAGGATGGGCACTTTTTATTATTTGTTGCAACAGAATTTTTCTATGGTAATATATCTCTAATTATAAAATCATTAGGAAAAGTTTAGCATGTAAGTATACCTCAGTACAACTTTGAAGGACAAATTATCTCTCCAGTAAGTGCTTCTTGTAGATGTTCATGAAATATAACTATGCATTAGATGCAATTCATGTTTCCAGTCTAAGTTTATTCTTCTCCAGTTTGAAAAATAATATTCCTTCTCTGTCTCTCTTTTCTAATCTTTCCCAAATATATATTTTATTTTCCATTTCAGTGGTAAAATTACACATACATATATGGAGAGAGAATATTAAATTATTTTATCTATTCAGTAAACTAACAGAAATTGTTTTTTTCTTTTCTAGGCATAAAATATCAACAAGCGATTGTTATTTGGGGTCATATTTTTTTGATATTTTAAATAATAACCTTGGGATCATTATGACATTTCCTGATTCAATTACTGTTATGTGACTTCTCTTTGTAATTTTAGGCAAACGTTTAAGCTAATGGAGGCTTGTTTGTCTCTATTTTCTGTTCTTCCAAGTTACCTTTCCCCCCAAATTATGTAATTTTGTATCAATTTATATTTGTACATGTTGTCTTCTCTAATAGATTGTAAGCACTTTAGAGCAGGGACCATTTCATCTTTGTCCTTGAATTTCTATGGACTACCATATTAACACCACTTAACAAATGCTTATTGGATGCTTGGAAAAAATAAAACTTACTGAGTCTGCTTTTTCATATCCATCCAAAGTTTGAAAATATTTCCAAGATTATGAAGAGTCTGGAAACCATGTTCCATTAGGAATAGTTGAAGGAACTATGAAGGAGCTAAGTATTTTTAGTCTCACTAAGAAAAACCTGTGGCTGAACTGTGTGGGTCATGGCAGTGCGGGATGGAGGGGTCAGAGCAAGAGAAGCCCAGTAATTGTCTCCTAATATTTGAGGGGTTATCAGAAGAGAGAGGAAGGAGAATGACGACACATCCGAGGAAGTTAGAGGAAGACAGAATAAATTAGGTAGTTATGAGGCAGTGAGTTCTTTGTCATTGGAAGTGTTTAAACAGGGTAAATAACCATCTGTTAGAGGTGGGAGGCTGCATGAAAGAATCCTTTAGGATTCCTTCCGGCTATAAGATAAAATGATTATTTGGGCGTTGAAGATTATCTTGTTCTAATAAGTTTGTGTAGTTTTATCTAATATCATTTCTTTGCAAAAAAAATCCACATAAAAGCTTTGCTTGGTATAATGTCCGTGACTTCCAAAAATTACCATAATCTTATAGTTTTTTGTTGTGTTTAGTCTCTTATGGGAGATGGGTGGAATTGGAAGACAGGAATGGAGTGGAAATGAATTGATGTGCCTGAATTTTTGGCATCAAATGACTCTTTAAAATGTTTGTAATTAGCCACAAGCTTCCTCTGTTGTCCTTTTTACTCTTTGCATCAGTCTTACTATCCTAATTTTTTGCTTACCTGGCACTGTTTTTGATGTGTGCCCCAAGTCTGTGTATAGTGTGTTTATATAATAATTTTTTTAAATTTTTAACAAAAATGGGAGAAATCGCCCGATATTTTATATATTTACATTGCCTTTATATTAATGTTTAACTTTTATTTCAAGGTCAATGGAGAGAAATTGTATGATTGGGGTTTGCGAGTATATATAATCCTAGAAGATGTGTGGAAGACATACATTCAAACAGATGCAAACCGAGAGAAGGTAAGAAATACATGTTTCATGGTCTGCTTTATTAACAAAAATTAATCTCTTCAGAAATTTAATCTCTTTGTTCAGAGTTTCAAAAATGAATACAAAACTTAGTTCTATTTTGGTGGGGATTGGGAGGAGAGTGACTAAATGCAAAACCACTCTAACATCTGGACATTATCACAATCCTGAATTAGTGGACTGCTCACACCTCACTCTCAGTTTTCACTTTGGTTATTTATGATTTGCAAGAATGATAAGTCATCTATGTCATTACTTTTAGCTATTATGTACAAAGCTATTTCCACAAATTAACTGCATTCACATTGACTACAGAGGAATGTCCTGTGAAAGAGTATCTTATGTGATGTCCTTTATAAAACTGACAAAAGAAATAAGGGTGTCTTTCCCACCTCTTCTGAAAGAGAAGCCCTATTCTGTGGCTATATCCAAACAACCCCCAACTCCATATCCCAGTCATGGGGGATGGCACCATTAGAATGCTTTGGAGTTGAATTACGTGTGTGTATGCACATATACATACACAGTGCATGTTGATATGTACATGCATCTTCTATAGTATTGTGTATGTATGCATACATGGATACTTATATTTATCTGAGATGACTCTTTTTCCTTGATCTGGTATGCTGTCTGGTAATTTGCATGGGGAGAAAGCTATACTAAGCTCATATTAAACCAAGCTTTCCTTGTGTCCTGGCGTCCACAGAAGTTTCAAAGATTGCTGTTGTGGTCTGCCTCTGAGAAGGGTGAGTAGGAAACAGATTAAATTGGCATACAGGAGAATGCAAATCTGGCTAGCATTATGTTCCTAAGTAGACCTTCTTTATTGTAGTTAGAGGAAAAAGAAGCTTTATTGTTAACATCAAAGTCTTTAAAATAAACTATTTTGCCACAAAGCATTCTGATATATAATAGCAATTAAAATTTAGAAGAATTACAGACCAAATCATTAAACCCCCTGCTATTATCCACATATATAATTTCTTGTAACATGTCAGTGAAGTACTTTATTGGCTTTTGGCCCTGCTAGTATCTAAGCTGTAGTTATTTGGGGACCTATTAGGATGAGTGCTTGAAGTAAAAATTTCTAACCTTATCCTAAAGTTTCACTTGGCAACCCCTTCTAAAATACTGAACCCTTGAAGATAAGGGTCTTTTATTTCTCCATAATTTACTTTTGGCATCTTATTTTTCTATTTTAAAAATCCCAGCAAGTCTATGCTGTTGGATTGTCTAGAAAACTGGAAATAATAAGAAAACTTCAGAACTAGAAGCTGTAGGGAAATTTAAAAAATGGGATTAAATTATCATTCCGAAGTTTTAAGGCTAAGTGTGAAGAGATATGCACCAAAAAACAATGGTGCACTTCTCCTTTCGGTAACAGAGGCAAAGTTGTGGCCACCTTGAATAATTCATTACATTGCAACCGGACTAGTTTCTGTTGACCATTTACATAAATTATATATTAAAGCTACTGATACTCTGATCTGGCCCTTCCAAAAAAATTATAAATATGTAAGCTCTTATCTTGGCTTTTCTTCCTTTTTTCTTCCTCTCCCTTTTTTGTAGCCATTGAAATTTAAATGAGCCTTAAATTGTGTACCGCCAAAGCCCATTTTGGTCATTTTTTCTTTCTCACTAGTGCTGCATGCAGAATATTGCTAAAATAGCATTGATTAGTTGAATACACGGAGATACTTTGAAAAACTTAAGTGAGAACAGTGATGAATAAAGATTTGTTATAAATTTTAAGTATTACTTGAGAGGAGATAGAATTAGTTTTTGCTAATCATTAGATTTTTGTTGCCCTTCGCACTTTTTTAAATAATAAAAGGAACTAGACATGCAGATGTTAGCCATCTTTCTGTGCCTGGAGTGATAAGTGTTATTTACTTAAGTTCATTAACACATTCAATGACATTTTTTCATACTCAGCAGACTTCTTTTTTTCTTACACTCTACTTTTAGGTTGGGTGATCAGAAATTATGTGCAGGGATTTCATGAAAGACCAGTTGCCCTAGAAACACGTGAATCATGTGTTAGGCTAACAAAGAAAAAAGATCCCCCAGCAAAATAATGGCAGTTATGTTTCTGGAATAGAAGTAGTAGTGTTAAGTGAGATGTAAGAGTTTATGTAGGAAATGTATTCTTGCATAGTTAACTTTCCAGTTCTCCTTCCCCAAAGGGATAGGCTACTCCAAATCCCCCTACAAATCTCTGACATATTTTCATGTGCTGTCTTTTATCATTTTTAAGAACTAATGCAAGCATTACATTTTTCATCTTTGAGTGAGGATGTCTTTTAATTTTGTCTCACTAACCGTAATAGTTAAGTAAACATTGCCCTTATTCATCAGGACTGTGCAAGAGGATGTGATCATTGTGGTCATGGCCATAGGCTAAGTCTGTAAATGGGGATAATTAATAAGGCTCAGACCTGGGGGCTTCTAAAGGTGTGTCAGAGATTTCATTTGGGCAGCCAGAATAAAGCATTTCAAAATGATTCCCCGTATGCTAATTGTACATTAGCACTCGGGAAACATGGTCTTGCCTCATACAAAGGAAATACCAAGATGGGGCATTGCTTTTCGTGTGTTATTTATTTCTTTGGCTAATTTGTATCCAGTCTGTAAAAATGAGTAATTTTCACTCCTGTGGTGTGACACGTTAAAGAACACATTTTAGACTTCTTTTGGGATTTGGAAAGATAAAACAAGTTTGTTAATATTTTAATAGTCAAGACTATGGTAAAGCCAATAAAAGCCAATAAAGAAACCCTTAGATATTCTTCAAAGGGAAAACATTGTACTAAAGAAACACAGAACATGTGAATAGTATGACAGACCTAGCAGAATTTTCAAAGCTTGTTTTTAAAAGTTTATTCAGACACTTGCTGGCTCAGCAGCAGAACAAAGGAAAATTGCAGTGACCACCCTGAGTAAACATACCCTGCTTTCTCTCCCTCCACATGGTATTACTTAGATTTCTAAGCACACTTAATTTGGCTGAGACTAAATCATATGACTGAAAATGGTCTTGTACCTTTGTCCTCTTAGTCAGAAACTTTAGCTGCCAGAAATAATTAACTAATCCCCTGGTGTCTGAGAAGGGCAATCACACTCCTGTCCTGGAGTCAGGAAAGAAAAGAAAAGATTGCTGTAGGTGTTGTAATGCCAGCATCTAAGTCACTGCACATTTTACAGACCTTCTAAGCTTTCCTTGTGTTTCTGGGAATCTGTGTGGGATGGTGGGGTCTACACTCCTGACCTTAATGCCTCATTCTCAGAATTTAAACTCTTCTTTTGTCGCCTCTAACATTTGTCCTTGCTCCATATTTTCTTACCTAAGAATTACAGACACCTGCCATGGGCACTTCAGTGCACCTTTGAGCTCATTGGTGTGGGTACTCCCTCCAGCAAGACAAATCACTGCACACCAACTTATCCATATTTTTTCATCCCCTACAGCTCTTGATCACCGTACAGTGTGAGCTCTTGGAGGACCTGAGCTGTTTTTTCTTTTCTTTTGCATTCCCAGCCCTAAGTACAAGGCCGGGTACATAATAATCACATAAAAAATGTCCTTTAGCTAACAAACCGAATTCCTCCCAGAAATGATCCATAAGGGAACTATTTACCTTTTGACTTATATAGATATCAGTGGAACACACATGGTTGAGATCCCTATAATTGGTCTGTTTAGAGAAATGTACCTTGTGGCTTATGGTTACAATATTGTTAGACCCCAAAATATATTCTGTTCTAAAAATTCTTTTTATAAGTCTCCATTTAATAATAATAATGTTATTTGGACTTGATAAATGTAAAATTCTTAATATGCTAAGAGAGGATAGATGTCAAAATCTTTTCATTTGAATCCAGAGGGTTACATTGTGAGTAAAGCCAGTATTTACAAATACACGGGACCCTGCTAGGCAAGACATGAAGCATAAAGCTATGGAGAGGAAAGCTGTGATTGTGACTGTGATGTCAAGAGATACAGTGACATCCTAAAATCAAAGCTCAATGAGAAAAACCTATTCAGTATCAGTTTTAATAAAAAACTTTCAGAACTATAAAATGGAGTGATGTGGATTTGGAAAGTCCTAACAAAAATTTCCACAATATTAATGAATTGTAAGACTCATCAGGAAAAGGACAGGACTGACAGACCTCAGAATATACAATAAACAGATTACAGTCTCGCTTCAGCAAGCAAACATAAAGGCTATCCATCAATGTATCGTAGGATTTGTTAAATGAAACTAAAAGTGGTTAAACTCTTGATGCCTCTGTGAAAGCCAAGATTCTACAGTGGAATCACTCCACAAGCAGTGTGCACATCTATTCAGCCAACAGTCTATCATCAGCTAAGTGTCCAACAAATGGCTTCCGTGTTTGAAAAATCCCTTCAATTTTCTGGAACTCTTATTTCCTCATTTACAAAATAGGAGGCTTAAACTAGGTTATTTCTCAGTTTCCTTCCAACCCCAAATCCTGAGATATTATGTTTCCCCCATCTCCCCATTTGCCCACATTACTCTCAGATAGATCTATGATCTTATCAGTCCAGCAGTTCCTTCAGCCATGCAGAGTACAATCCATCCATGCCTGCATGTCCTGGGCAACTCCAGGGAATCCAACCGGTGTGTGAGAAAGCCTTCCTTGCGGAAACTAGGAGAGCAGTCTGACAGTGTCCTTGTCATGGCTGCCTCTTACCATGTGACCACCCCCTTCTCTTCCAGCTCTTCAGAGTGCTGCCTGTTCTATGTCCATGTAGCCACACCATATTTTGTTAGAATTAGAAAGGTAGACCTTTGCCTTTGTGGGAAGTTTGTTGTTGCTGCTGCTGTTCAGTTGTATCCAATTCTCCATGAGTCCATTTGAGGTTTTCTAAAGATACTGGAGTAATTTGCTGCTTCCTTCTCCAACCCATTTTTTTCAGTTGAGAAATGAAGCAAACAGGGTTAAATGACTGGCCTAGGGTCACACAGTTACTAAGTATCTAAGGCCAGATTTGAACTCAGGAAGATGAGGCTTCCTGATTCCAGACCTGGCACTCTATCAACTGTGCCACCTAGCTACCCATGGGAAACTTAGAGTCAGTAAAAGAGGTTTGCCATTTTCCAAGAGCCATCCTTGCCATACCCTTCTTTTTCAAATTTGGGCCCAGCTCATTGTCCATCTATCAGTGCTGTATTGAGGTTAAGTGACTTATCCAAGGTCATACCACTGGTAAGTGTCTGAGACTCAGGTCTTTCTGACTTCCAGCCCAGAGCCCCTCCACTGTGCTACCTAGTGCCTCGGTACTGTTGGACATGCTCCGTGGTGGAACCATGCTGATGCATGTTGAAAGACATTTTTTATCAACTTGGTCATTCCTCTGTGGATAAATAGGCCAAACTTCTTTGATTGTTTACGTATCTCTTTTAGAAAGTTTTGCAGTGCCCTGGAGCTTACAGTTTTATTCTCAGAGTAGGGTTTGCAGAACCTCTTCAACCACAGAGTATCCCTCTCTGACCTTATCAGCATATCCTCTATGACAGATATTTTGGCAAGCATACATCTCTCATGTCCTCCTTTACTCTTTGCCTAGCATTTATCTTCAGAAAGTCATTGAGCAGGATTTCCAAGAGCCATCCTTGCCATACCCTTCTTTTTCAAATTTGGGCCCAGCTCATTGTCCATCTATCAGTGCTGTATTGAGGTTAAGTGACTTATCCAAGGTCATACCACTGGTAAGTGTCTGAGACTCAGGATGGTATGTTTTAAAAGACTGACATACTTGTACATATACTGATATTTCAGTAATAGGGCATGTCACATTGAGAATTTTGAAAACATTATTCAGAGGTGAATTTGAACCACGATCGCCTCAGAATTAGGCATCAGCTTGTACTTTACTTTCTCAAGCTGCTCCCCATCTTTTCTTATATCTTGTAGTTTCTCACAAGCAAACTCTTTTTTTCATTTTCCGGGCCTCTTAACTCCTATCAATGTTACTAAAACATTGGTAAGATCCCAACAATATATGAGCTTGTGACCAACTTCATATCCTGACTAGAAACCAGTCCCTAAAACTGCATAAAAGTTTTCCCTGAAATTACCAAACTGACACCTCTCTAACTGCCCCAGTGCCCCTGTATTCCGCAGTGTAACTCAAGATTGTCTGTTAAAGATGGGACAACTGAATAAGCAGGCAGGAAGTGGAAGGCCTTCTTCCACAGTCCTGTTACGATCAGCATGAGAATGCAGATGATTGATCTGCATCATAGACTTAGAAGTAGACAGTGTTCTCAGAGGCCACAGTCAGCCCTCTTTTTGCAGAGGAAGTAACTGAGCCTAAGAGCAAAGTGACACAGGTTATCTGAGGTTATTTTTCCAACTGAGGTGTATGGCTAAGTGGCTAGACATGTTTGGGTTTTTACCACGATGTCCTTTCAAGTTGTGCTATAAACCTTAAATATTTTCTCCGTTATTCATGCAGCTACCTCTTATTGGTCATATTCACCAGGGCCTCACTTGATGGGCAGAGGGGGAGCACAAAAGACAAGAACTGTGTTACTAGAAGTGGGAGGAAATCCACAAGTCACTTCCTGAGTGTGTGCGGGGAGGTTCCTTCCCACCTCACCATTCCCACATCCTTTGTTTCACTTTAATGTTTGTGAGAATTTGCTGTTCAAAAAACAACAAAACCCTATATTTGCAGTGGAATAAACGCTAGTAAAAAGTTCTCTGGGGACCTTCTCTAGGCCCAAGCCACCATTCAGACTCTGTCGTTTTCATAGACCGGGCATATCAGGAGCCTGACCCTGATTCCCAGCAGCGTGACTTCAGGCAAATCCTTTCATTTCTCTGAACCTCAGTTTCTTAATCTATAAAGCTGAGGGGCATAACACAGTCTGTCTCACTGATTTATTTTGAGGAAAATACTCATAAGCCCTAAAGTGCTACACAAGTGTAACTTATAAGATGGTGACGAGTCATGGAGGATCCAAGATTCTGGACTAATCAGAATCCCTTGGGAGTTCCTAAGATCACCTGAAAGCTTTGTGCCTGGTCCCAGGTGGATCCCTTGACTGGTTACAAGATAGAACATATTCAGACTTAAACTCTCACGTCTCAGAAATCCTTACAGCTTCTGTCCATTAAGAACGCAAACTAGAGCTCCCGGAAGTCAAAAATGTGACTGCAGGCCATAGTTCAATGTGGAGGAAGAGGTATCGTGGTGTGATTTGTGCATGTGAAATCCCTGAAATTATTGGAGGTACGAATAGGACAAAATACGAATTGACAAGAAAAGTTAATGAGATTCCAGACTAGGAAACTGACAAATGTGGTATAATCTTCATTTTTTCAAAATTGCAAACTAAATGAAAATAAAGACTTTGACTAAGGGGAACAAGACTCTTTCCCTCCATACCGTACATCTCTTATTGGTAGTCACAGTTCAGGCCTTCTCTCAGTTACAGATAGTTTCCCCAAATCACATCTTTCATGGCATGCCCTAGTTATGTTTTCCAGGACTGAGGATAGGCAAAATGTTTAGGGGGAGAAGTCAAGGTGTAGTCATCCCAGGATTAATAAAACACTGGATGCTTCGGACTATCATGGCAATACTTTAAAAAGCTCACTTGTTAAGTGAGGCTTACAGCTAACTATTTTTTCAATAGAAGAAGTGTTCTTACAATACTGAAGGTTTGTTTTTAGTCAAGTTGTTGAGCCTAGGTTCTTTGCTGAAATTTCTTAGCCTCTGCATTAATGTTCACGTTTTTATTTCTTAAGGCTGAAGATGTGAAGCAGTCATCTAAACAAAGAAATAAATAAATGGCCCCACCCATTTTCAACAGGTAAACAAGACTTGTTTATGTGTTTGCTAACGGCAGTCTTAGCCAGTTTTGGTTGATGGGGAAAGTTGAAAAAGGGGGAAATGTTTCAGCCAATTTATATGTAATTCATATGCTCAAATGATATGTTATTTAACGAAGTTTGTTTTTCCAGAGAATTGCCCAGTTTTTTCCTAGCAAGCTAAAGCAGTATTGTTGGTATTAGTTTGCACATTTTAGATAACGAAAAAATAAGTACCAGTTTGGGATGATAACCTTGTGCACATGATACTCTTAGAGCAGCCTCTATGATTACTTACAATGTGACACTGAGAAACTCAAGATGGCTCAGTTAACTCTGGAAAGGCTTGGTTTTTTTAAACTCTGTTGAACGCCTTCTGAGCCGCTGGTTGATGGTACAGGTAGACAGAATGCTGGCCTTCAATCACTGGGTTCAGATCTGGCTTCAGACCTTTAATAGTTATGTGACCTAGGCAAGTCACTTGACTTCTGCCTGCCTCAGTTTCCTCAACTATAAAAAGGGGATAATGGTAGCACCTACTTCTGAAGGTTGCTATGAAAATCAAATGAAATAATATATGTAAAGTGCTTAGTTAGCACAGTGCCTGGCAAATAGTAAGCTCTTAATAAATGATTTGCCCCTTTTCTTTCACTATAAAGTGCGTGTTTGTGCTGAGTACATGTCAACCACACTAGTTATTAACATTATCCTGGCTGTGCATGTGATGTCATGTGATTTCCAGAAGTTAAAAAGGTACATTGGGCTTTTGCTTTAAATGTCTTGAACTTTGAAATCTGTAAGTAGATGACTAGTGCAACTCTTATAATTACATATATTCAGGTTGTTTGTTTAATAGCACAATCATAAAGTAGAGAATAACACACTTTTTTTTAAAATTATTATTTTGCCAATTAGAATGTTGAATATTTTTAAAATAAACCACAACTGTTTTTCTCCCTAATTCACAAGTTAGTACTATGTAGAAAATAGCTATAGAAAGTTTTAGAGTACTTAAAAACTTTCAGACTATAGTAAATGACATAGAAGAACCAAAAGGTGGAATTTTTTTAATATATCAGATGTCCTGCAAAAAAGGATTAAAGGAAATCCTTAATATTGTTCTTAGCAAGACTTATTTTCCATTTTATTTTTCCTACTGTTTCCTACTGTTCACAGTCCCTATTGAGATTCATATATGGCTTCTATAACTCAGAAATGCTCAGAAATCATGAAAATATGGGTTTTTTGCATTCTATATGATATATATAGTTCATTAAATGAAATCATTTTAACATCTGTTTTTTTCGTAATGCCCTGAATTGTAGTCTCATTTCACTATACATATAAATTCTGTTCTCTTAAGCGAGAAGTTCAGAAGAGATTCACAAGGTATCATAGGAAAGATGAGATACTAATATCTCTGCTGACGAATTCTTTGCTGTACTAGAAGCAGCCACTTCATAGTCTCTAAACTTTCTCAATTTAAAAAAATATAGCTACTTAGTAAGCTAATCTGGAGAAAATTATTTTTGTTGCTATGTCTTCTGGGTTGTATGTATGTGGATTTAAAGAAATTGAGTGAATTTTTTTATTGGTGATAAGAGTTTTTTGGAAAATCAGAAGTGTGCTAAACAATCTCTATAGTAAGCCTCTCTGAGCCTCAATTTCCCATATGTAAAGGGAGAACAATTGCCCTTTTCCTGACCTATAATGCATTATTCTTGTAGTAACATGAGTGCTTTACCTTTATTCCATAGCTTCTGTGGTTATTTAAATATGAAGCATCTATAAAAAGCCTCAGCTTTTATAGTAGCCATTATTTTTTAGAACTGGAGTCGTGCTCATGTTTTCCTTTTTTTTCTTCTTTTTTTAATAGATGTGTCCAGAGACTCCATGCAGAAACCAGTATTTTGAACAGATAAAGATGCCGGAGGTGTTGCTATTGAATGTAATGAAGTATCTTTCTTTTCCAAGAAAGACTAACTTTTATCTTCTTCATTATCTCTGGTGCCATATCGCTGAATGAACTGGTTAATATTCTTTCCCCTAGAGATAATTTATAAGTCCCAGAACGCCTTGTTCTCATGTTGCTATCCAGGTACATAATTAAAATTCTAAGTAAATACAGTTGCCTTGTTTTTCCTTTCTTCTGATTTTTCTCTTAGCAGATTTATTTGGGGGTTTTTGTTGGCGTTTTTGGTTTCGTTTATTTTCAATAAGCAGTGAACCAGCCTTCGAGTTACCATACTTTGCTACTGGGCATAGCTTAAGACACATATAAATAACATCCAGGTTTTTTCCTGACACTGATCAAAGATTTGCATATGAAAACGATTAATCATAGTGACGCTATGTTTTGTCCAAGATTCCCTTCCATTTTATGGAAATCTTCTGCCTCATTAGTGCCCCTGAGAGATATAAAATGAAGCATCTCTGTGTTTCCTTCCACTGAATACGTGGGAAGGTGGTCGTTTATGTTCGTTCCTTTTTGTCTGAGTGCATAGCTCATTGGCGAATGCACGTTTTGTGTTGGTGGGAACAGCTGCAGTGTAATCTGGGACTCTTAACTCTTCTTAGGCAGGCAGGAAGGTCAACTATGAGACAGAAGGATGGCTGAAGGATTTCCGTGGTTCTAAATGGCTTTAGAACTCCCTTTCATGGTGGTAATTTTCATTTTAATCCTTGGTTTTTCTGCCTTGTTGCTACCAGTTGATAAGATACCTATACTTAATGCCATGTACATTTTTAGATTAAATATTGTCCTTGCAAATTATTCCCAAATCAAAATGCGCAGAATACCAGGCACTGTGCCAGCTTCATTAGCATCTTAAAGACTTGGTACAAATTGGCTCTTAAAATATTCTCACTTGTTGCCTGGCATTTCCTTTTCATTTAGTTTCTTTGAAGCAGAAATATTTTTACATCATCATAAAACTATTCATTCATGTGATTTATAAAGACTTTATTGTAAACCTCATATCTAGAGGTTGTATTGGAATGTATTCAAGTAGTGCCAAATTTATGCTATTATATACACATTGTTCTTTCAGAGTTTTCCCAAAAAAAGGAACAGTTCTTACTTTTAAATTACCTCTTTCTCAAATACATAGAATTACAGAATTTTTGTGTAGCAGGAACCTTAAGAAGTCATCTAGTATGTCACCTCAGCATAAAGTATCACACACAAACCATCCACAGCAGAAGAGCATCTTTGCAATTTAAAAAATGAAAGAGATCTCTGAAAAAGGAGATGCCCTAAGTTTGTTTACAGTCATGAAATTTTTCCTTATTTGTCACTGAAATACCTAATGTTACAGTGAAGCATTTCTTCTGTTTCTGTTAACATTGGAAATGGTCAGGATCCATTCTTAAAATCATAAAACAATTATCAAATCATACTCTAATTTTTTTCTCCTGAAGAAATAAAGCCAAATAAATAATAGTTTCTCTTAAGCTTTTTAAAAAAAATATTCAATCATCTGTCACTTTTTTTACTTTAACATCCTCCAGGTTCTTTTTCCTCTCAAAGTTACGGAACACAGAACAGGACACAGTTTTCTAGTAACCTAATAAGTTCTTAGTGCAGCAAGGGAATCACTTCCTAAGGATCTGTGGCATGATTCTTGACTCTATTTTTTTATAACCAATTTTCCATCCTTGCAGCCATACTCCTCTATCTTACACATAATTTAACTAGTATTTATTGCATACTTTATGTCTGGTACTATATTAGGCACTATGGAGAATGTAGCAGTAAAGGGGGCTGGGTTTTTTCAGGGCGGTAAATCAGGGCTCAATGCACAAAATCCCTCAGCACTTCTAACTAGTGATTATCTGCCCTCCACTCTTTGCATTTTAAAAGAACAGCTTGTCAGCCCAAATGAATTAGTGAAATAAGCCCCTTGCCTTCTTAGACCCCCAATCTCTGGCTCTCTTCGAGGTTGATGAGCAGAGGCCCATATGCAGGTAAGTTAAGTATAAAGTAATTTGAAGAGGAAAGCCTTAATAATTAAGGGAATTAGGAAAGGTTTCCTAGATGAAGTGGTACCTGACCTGAATCTTGAAGGAAAAACAAAAAGAGGGAAGTAGAGGCAGGTTTGTGCAAAGTCACGAAGGTCAGAGGTGGAACATGAGTTCAAGGAATGGCTAGCCAGTCGATGAACTTGCAAAGGCAAAACAAGGGAAAAGAAAAATTGGGAGGCCATCATGATGGTCCAGTAAAGCACATCCGTTAGGTGAGGACCTGAACTATGGTGGGGGACACTGCGAGGTGGAGAGAAGGGAGCTGATACAAGAGGTGTTCTGAGGGTGGAAACAACAAAGGTAGCATTGAAAAAGGTCCTTATCGCCCTTGTCCAAGGAGAGGGAGCGTATCAACCAATAGGCATGTATAAGATACAGAAGAGATTGATTGTAACCTTAAAAGAGAAGGTAGTAGGCCGGACCAAAATGGCAAACTTAGGGAAAAGGGGCAAGGTTTAAGACGGAAGAGGATCAATTATGTTTCAGACAGATTGAATTTGCAGGGATGAAGGATTATCGGAGAGCTCAAGCAGGCAGTTGAACATGTGGGACTGGAGTTCAGGAGAGATTAAGACAAGATATTTAGGGTTAGCAATCAATCACTACACATTTATTAAGTGTCTACTTTGTTCCAGGTACTGTGAGAAACATTGGGGTTGCAAAAAAGATGGTCCCTGCCCTTAAGGAGCTTACCATGGGGGAGGGGGACAGCAACATGCAAACAAATATATAGGAAGCAAGGTACATACAGGATAAATAGGAAGTAATTAGCAGAGGGAAGGTACTGGAATTAAGCCTTGGAGAAGCCTTCCTGTAGGAGGTAGGGTTTTAGTTGGGACTTAAAGCCGGAGAGATCAGTCAGCGGAGCAGGGAAAGGAGAGCATTCTACATATGGGGAACAGCTAGAGAAAATGCCCCAAGCCAAGACGTGGAGCCTCTTGGAACAATCAGACGGCCATTGTCAGTCAATGGAAAAATATCGAAGGCGGAGCCAAGATGGCGGAGTAGAAAGACTCACCTATGCTGGGTCCGAACCCACGGCCCGTGGACTTCCTGTGGGAGGAGCTCCTGACGGGGTCTGGAGCGGTGGAGGCCGCGCAGCGGCGCGGTGGGGGGGATTTGCGTTGCGGGGAGCCCTGAGGAACCGACCGCAAAGGTACCCGGACGGGGGCCGAGTCCTGTCCTGCCGAGCGCTCCCCTCCCCCGCCCCGGCCACGCGGCACTGAGAGGAGCGAGCAGGGCCCGGCGGGCGTCACGGACCTGAGTCTCCGGGCGGCCGCGGGGGTCCCACCACCCACGGGCGCGCGGGTCGGTGGGAGGGACGGGCTGAGAGGGGAGCGGGGGATCTCCGGGACTCGGACCCCCTGGGGGGCGGCCGCTGCGGCAGACGCTGAGGCAGCTGGGCCAGAGACTCCCAGAGCGGGCTGGAGCTCCACCCCAGCTCCACTACAAAGGATCTCTGTATAAACCCCCTGAGGGAACTGAGGCTGAGAGGCGGCCCTGCCCCCACCCAAGAACCAGCAGATAAGCCTGCCGCCAAAAGCCCTGAGGCTGGGGAGCAGCATTTGAATCTCAGACCCCAAGCACTGGCTAGGCGGATTTAGGCCAGGGGTAGAGAGGACTCTTAGAAATCAAGTAACTGGCTGGGAAAATG
>CM053771.1:375010650-375139509 GCA_028658325.1 Potorous gilbertii
TGTGAGTCTTTCTACTCCACCATCTTGACTCCTCCGAAAACCAACTTTTAAGGGCAAGGAGATTTCAAAGGCAAAAGAAAACTTGGAACATTTTGAAAAATAGAATGAAGTTTATGTGTTGATATTTGTACTGCTACCATGTGGCAATGATCATGACAAAACATCTCAAGTTTTTTCTTTTCTTTTTATACAGATTGGGTATATCCAGAAAGAATGACAACAGATGCTTATCCAACCAGTAAATAATTCCCAGGGCTCATTCAGTGGAGGAGAACACTTGGTCAGGTGAAAAAGATTCTCAAACTCTGGTGGTCCTGCCAAATCATGATAGCTGATAAGTTCTTTTTATGCTTCTCTCAAGTCTTGTATATGAAAGTCATATTTTCTATGTATTTCTGGTATTTATATCAGAAATGGTTGAAAGTCCTCTATTTCATTAAATATTTGTTTTTTCTCTAAGGTATTATACTCAGTTTTGCTGGGTAGATTATCCTTAACTGTAACCATAGCTCCTTTGCTTTCCGGAATATATTCCAAGCCCTCCATTTCTTAAATGTGGTAGCTGCTAAATTTTCTGTGAATCTGACTGTGGCTCTCCAGTATTTGAACAATTTCTTTCTGGTGCTTGTATTATTTTCTCTTTGACTCAGGAGCTCTGGAATTTGTCTAGAATATTCCTGGGCATTTTCATTTTGGGATCTCTTTTAGGAACTGATCAATGGATGTGTGTGTGTGTGTGTGTGTGTGTGTGTGTGTGTGTGTGTGTTGTGCCTCAATTTCTATTTTATCCTTTGGTGCTAAGATATCAGGGCAATTTTCCTGTAAATAATTTCTTGAGATATAATGTCTTGGTTCTTTTTTTATTGTAGCCTTAAGGTAATCCAAAAATTCTTAAATTATCCATTTTTTTTAGTCAGTTGTTTCTCTAATGATATATTTCACATTTCTTCTATGTTTTCATTCTTTGACTTTGCTTTACTCTTTCTTGATGTCTCATGGAGTTATTAGCTTCCACTTATTCATTTCTGATTTTTAAGAAATTATTTTCTTCAATGAGCTTTTAGACCTCTTTTTCCATTTGGTCAATTCTTTTTAAGGTGTTGTTTTCTTTGGTATTTTTGGGTGTCTCTTTTAACAAACTGTTAATTGTCTTTTCATAATTTCCTTGCATCATTATCATTTCTTTTCCCAATTTTTCCTCTACCATTCTTATTAGATTGAAAAAAATTTCTTTTGTGTTTTTTTTAGTTCTTCCAGGAATACTTGTGGTACTGGTTCCAACTTGTATTTTTCTTTGAGGCTTTGCTAGTACTTGTTTTAACTTCATTGTCTTCTTCTGAGTTTGTGTCTTCATCTTTCCCATCACCATAATAGCTTTTTATGGTTCTTTTTTTTGTTGTTTTGCTTACTAATTTTTCAAGCCTATTTCTTTGAACTTTATCTCGAGGTTGAGCTCTGCTCACCTGGGTTGGGGTGGGGAGACACTGTTCCAATCTTCAAAACTTTTTACATTACTGTTGTCAGAGCTAGTTCTGGGGTGTAGGGAGTTTTCAGTGCTTCTAAGATGGTGTGATCTGGAGAAGGTGTGGTTACCACTCTCCTGGTCTGTGCTCTGGTCTCCACCCAGGAAGGACCCTTGTCCCTTGTACCCACAAGTGTTCCTCTCCTCCCTGTAGTGGGTATAGGCAGTGGAGTTTCCAAACAATGTTCATCCTGCACTCAGTGCTAGCACTGGGGTCCTCTGTAATCTCTTTCTGATCAGTTGTTCAATCCCCTTACTATTTATTTTTGGACTGAAAATTCCCCAGACTCCTGCTGCCGCTGACACAGTTACCTCCAAGGTCCATAGCGGGTGTTACCCTCATGTGTACTCTGGGATAGCCCCCACTCCAGTGTCACAGACCTTTCCTTTTGACCTCTTAGATGGTCTTGGGCTGGAAGAATGTCTCACCCCAACCTTTTGTTACCTCTGCTGCTCCAGAATCCAATCTGAAGTATTATTTTAAAGTTGTTTGGGGAGGTATATTGGGAGCACTCAACTGCAAAGATTTCTTTACTCTGCTCTCTTCAAGATGTTCATATTCTAATAAGGAAAGGAAATATATATAGGGCAGTGGGGGCCAGGGAAGAGTGTTTTGATGGTGTAGATTTGATGACTGTTCTCCAAGCTAAAGGAGAAAAGTGAGGAATGGGAATAGGAGGAAGTATATTCAGTTCACCATGGCAAGAAGATGGCTGGACAATACTCTAATAGATCCAAACCAATGAGAAATCCAGAATCCCAGGATGGGATCTTGAAGTTCCAGGTCAGAGATGG
This sequence comes from Potorous gilbertii, assembly GCA_028658325.1. NCBI lineage: Eukaryota > Metazoa > Chordata > Mammalia > Diprotodontia > Potoroidae > Potorous > Potorous gilbertii. The sequence goes on from CM053771.1 coordinate 375,012,968, forward strand.
AGTGGGGGGAAGAGGGGAGGAACTACAGAAGAGTGATGGCAGGGAGAGGTCAGTAACTGAAGCAAAGGGGAAGGGGAGTAGAACTGGAAGGGCAATGAGGAACAAAAAGCATAGTTATTCCCCATTCTGGCCCAATATTTTAGTGGGGAAGAAAGTATAGAAGGTACATGTGGTGCTGGAGAGTGTGACCAAGAAGGCAGTATCTTCAGAGAAGACTCAGGTTTCTGTGACTGCAAGGAGATGAAATGAGGGTGAGAGGAAGAGGTCTAATAGACAGCTAGAAATGAAAATAATTAGTTTTCTCTTAGGAATGTTAATTTCATATTTTAAGTATTTGCTCTCAGGTGCTTCTTTAGAATTGTTGAATGTCTAAGCTCAGGTTTGTCACATCTAGCTAATTTATAAATTGTGTTGCATTTGGGAATATGGTTTTGCTTTTTAAAATGTATTTTGATTGTTTTGCATTTTCTTCCTAATTAAACTTTTTTTCTAATTAATCTTTAAGCTCCATGAAAATAGGAAGTAAATCTCTCTCTCTCTCTCTCTCTCTCTCTCTCTCTCTCTCTCTCTCTCTCTCTCTCTCTCTCTCTCTCTCTCTCTCTCTCTCCTTATTTCTTCCTCCCAGTTTCCAATGAACAACATCTACTGCAATGCTGTTAGCAATAGGGTGCTTAATGAATGTTTTCTGGTTAACATTAAATCAAACATCAATGTCTAATGTTCCTGCCCAATAAAATATTTAACCTCTTTTTTAAAAAATGAAAAATGGCAATTATTCAGAAGGGGGAAATATTAAAGTAGACTCATCAGTATGTGCAAACTGAGGAGAAAGCCTAAACAAACACACTATTTCTACATCTCAAGTCTTTTCCCATGACGATGATAAATGAGTAGCCTTGTGTATATCCTAAGTGTGTAGCAGATTGATCAGTGGAATATAGACCACCAGTCACAAAGAGAATAGCTATTCTTCTGAAGGAAAAAACTGAGTGGTTACAAAAAGAACCCCCAAAGGTGCTAGAAATCCATTCATCTCAAGTTAGGTTTACTTAGCCCAGCTGCAACAACAGCTTCTTAGCTAATGACACATACTAGGGAGGGAAAACCAGTGCCATGATGTTTTCAAAAGATAGGAAGTGTAGAGCATGAGTAAGGAGCACCCCTTTCCCTACTTCCTTTGATTCCATGAGATCACTAGTCAGAAGGGGAGCAAAGAAGGAGTCACAAAAAAGAGGAAGTTAGTCATGGATTTGCTGCACTTAGCTCTGGGAATGAGCTCAGTTTCAGGGCTAATAGTATAACCCTACTTTCCATCTCACTGTTTCTGAAAACACATAGAGTGGACTATATTTACTTAGAGCAGCAATGTTATAATTGAGGGCCACAACTCTAACCTAGAATTCAGCAGCTGCAACTAAAAACCATAGCAATGACCAACAATACATCTTAAAGGCAAAACTAAACCGTATGTAAACCTCCATGTTATTTAAAATAGCAAATAATATAGGCATAGGTATGCTGTATGCCAGTATTTTATATGAGTCCCTAATGTGCTATAAAGCATATATACAACATATAAAAAATACATTTTCCTTTATTACAAATTTGACCTGAAATTAGTACGCTAGCTACAACAAACATTAAACATTTAATTAATAATTTTGCCTGCCTTCTTAGAGTTTAGAAAGTCTAAGTCTCTTATTCAAGTCAAAAAGCATCTGTTAAGTATCTCCAATGTACCAGACACTGTGTTAAGTGCTAGAATAATAAACAATAAATAAAATAAAAAACTATAAATATTATTTAGGGAATTGTGTACTGATACCTTTTGGTTCCCATCCAACGTGGGTTTTATTAATCATCTAAGTCATTATTAACTTAAAAGGGGAAATAGTAGAGACATTCATGTTGGATACTATAGATTCCCCTCCCCCACAATATTAAGAGAAGAATATAAACTCCTTAATGGTAGAGATTAGGTCATTCTTTTAAACTTTATTTCTCTAGTACAATGCCTTGTGTATAGTAAGTTTTTAATAAATATCTGTAAGATTGAATTGCTGAATTTTTAAACATCATTCCCTTGAGTAAACAGTGTATCGTATCATTCCTTTGAACTTACATTTGCCTTCAAAACTGAAAACATTCGTTACCAAATTGGATTTTGTCGCATCTAGCTTGAGTTCTAGATCTGAGGTCATTATAACTGGATTCTAATTATGACTCTGCTAACTAACTAGTTTAAGGTCTGGAGTTCACTCTTCTGACTTACAGGTTCCGCAACTGTATAATGAGAAGGGAGGAATAGAAAATCTGTAAGCTTCGTTCTAGCTGTAAATCCTTTCATCCGACGGAAGGAAATCAAATTCTCGAGAAAACCTATCATGATTCTACAAAGAAAAGGTAAGAAAATCCACTTCCCTCCAGCTCTAGATCAATGATCCTAATCCTCTTGGCAGACAGGTAGGGGACTTCTGGCATCGAATGTTGTGTGTGTTGTCAGATGGGGTCACTATATTGGGTATTTTTGTCCAACTATTTTTTCTTTCTTACAAGGAAGATCTGAAATATGGAAGGAGAAAGAAAGAAAGATGTTTTTAAAAAATAACTGACCTTAACACATCAGTAAAACTTTCAAATATTTTTAATGACTAAATAAATAGATTCTATAATCCTAAATATTTGGAGACCTCCATAAATACCGTAGTTGTGAGGGTTTGGAGAACCTGGTTTATTTTATCTTATTTTCTTTGTTGTCTGTGAGAGGTCTATGGGAAAGGGATGTGTGTGACAGGTGGGTTATTCTTGTTTTTTACCAGAGAATTCTATCAATGTATTCCTTAAGGTTTTGGGGCATAAAGGCTTTTGGGATCCAATTTCTGGCTCACTTCCCACTGCCTTTCTAAGTCTTAGTGCTGCCAGCTGACACAATCAGCTAATCATGGTCTGGAGACACAAAGCCTGCCTAGAGGATGTTATATTCTTTGAGGCAAAGCAACATATGTGTGCATGTATATGCGCACATATGTATAAATTTTAGTAGGGAAATGAGCCTGGATTCAGAAAGATTTATCTTCCTGAGTTCAAATCTGACCTCAGACTCTTACTAGCTGTGTGACCCTGAGCAAGTCACTTAATCCTGCTTGCCTCAGTTTCCCCATCTGTAAAACGAGTTGATGAAAGAAATGACTCCAATATCTTTGCAAGAAAGGCCCAATGAAGTCCCAGAATCAGACCCAACTGAAATGACTCAGTAACAACATCAACAAATAGAGAGTAAGTGGGAGGTAATCTCAGAAGGAGAAGGAAATAGCAGTTAGAGGGTCTAAGAAAGACCTGCAAAAGGTAGGATGTGAGAAAAAAGATCTCATAGTGCTGCAAACTCTGCCAAACCTCAGGAACAGCAGCTTCCCGGAGGCTGAGGATTTTGTACTTCTAGTCCTCTGGACCAACCATATCACAAGGAAACCCTCTTTATCTCCTTAAAAGGAAACTATAAAAATTCCTTCTCTCCTCTTCATCCTCTTCTTTCTTTTTTGTGTTATAAAATCATTGGGAATTTATTGTGGAACCTAGCATGAGATGTTGTCTAAACCTATGGTCTAATAAAGAGATACAAAATTCTTTCAGAGTAAATTTCGTTTATGCATGAGTATATAAAAATAAATATAATAGAATTTAATCAAGGTGTAGGGGTACTATCAGTTGGGGAGATCAGGGAATCTTTCATAGAGATGATTTTTGAACTGAGTTTTGAAGTTAGGAACTTTTTGGAGGCAGCAGTGAGGAGGGAGTCCACTCCAGGCATAGGGAACAGCCTGTGTAAAGGCATGGAAATGATACTGTGTCTCAGATAGTAAGGCCAGTCAGATGATCAACTAGCTGTTATCAGTGGCTGGGTTCAGACTCCAGCCTCTGGACTTCTCACTGATTCTCATTCCCCAAACATTCCATGTTTTTTTTTTTCTAAGAGGCTCTTTCCGTTTGACTACAGCTGTCTAATCTGCCCAGTATTTTGAGCTGAGAATAAATTATTTTAATGTCAGAATCATTATCCATTGTTCCAAAGAGCAATTCCTTTTGAGCTGAGATTTGGGTTTCATTTAAGTTCTCACAGTTCATATTATGACTTCTCTTTGTGTAACATTTGAAAAACTTCATTATGAATCCATTTGTTTTGATTTCTCACCAAAGAGGGACCGTGGCCTTGCACAATGAGACCTGACTCATGCAACCTTGAGTTCACTTAAATCAAAACACAAAAGCCACAAAAAAAAGTCCTGAGGGAGGGTGAGCCTCCTTCTATTCTGCTTTTTTATTGTTTCATCATCTGAAATAACACACTGTTTGCTTCCTTATTTAGGAATCAGGGTACCTGCTTCTCCAATTGTTAAGATTTCCTTTTCTCCTTGGAGATACTCAAGTACTAATCTGATGTGTTTGCAAATGAATGAAATACTTCCCATAGCAAAGTGAACCTGGCATGTGTTGTTATAAATAACTAGGGGAAGAAACCTCTCAAGTATTTTTACATGAAATTTAATATTGGGACAGAATTTCTATCAGTTTGCATTTATCAGAATGGTGGCACAGTCACTGGAGAGCCAACCTCACACTGAAACAAAATTAACTGGATCACTTAAAAAGAAAAACCAATTCTCCAGTTGTGATCTTTGTAAATTCTGACTTCATGCCTTGCTTCCATGGGCATGGGAATTTTTCCCTTGTGAAGAAAGATCAGGGACTTATTTCCTCCTGCCTTCAAATTCCCTTTGGTAGAAAGACAGAAAAAATAAAATGTGATAGAAACTAAAAGTGTTCCAGGCCCACTGCAATAATGTAATTACTCAAGTTTCTAAAATGAGTTACCCTCAACAATGCACTTATTGTTTGTGATTATGGTAAACTATGGCCGAAGGTTGTTGATTTTACCTTGTAAAATCTTTCCCTGTAGGTCCCCTTCTCTCCTCTGATGCTGCTATTACCCCGATGTGGGCCTTCATCACCTCATGCCTGGATTGTCACAAAAACCTGTTGACTGGCCTGCCTGCCACAAATGTCTCTCACTCCAGGCTGCTTTCCATTCATCTGTCAAAGTGATTTTCCTAAAGTGTGGGTCTGATCGTGCCACTGTCTTTTTCATCCTTAGTTTGGCATAACCCTCTCTCTTCCCTCCTCACAGAACTTTTCAGTCTTATTCCTTTCTTCCTCCCGACCGCAAACACATGTTCTGTGATCCAAGACTGACTCATTTGCTCTGACTAGATACTCCACACACTCTATCTCCTTACATCCAGCATTTTCCCTGACTAGGCTGTCCCCCACACCTGCAGTCTTCTCCCTCCTCATCTCTGCCTCCTGGCTTCCCTCAAATCCCAACTCAAATTCCACCTTATCCATGAAGCCCTTCTCAATTCTAGTGCCTTCCCTCTGTGGATCAATTCCTGTTCATCCTGTCCATAGCTTGTATGTATGTCATGATTTGCATGTGAGCACCTCCTCTTAGTCTTTTTACCTTTCTTTTAAATCCCAGCACTTAACACAATGCCTGGCATGTAGTAGGCACTTTATAAATGTATATTGGCTGACTACTAACATGTCATGCATCACTTATGTCCCTTACAATCAAATAGTATTGTGCTATAATTTAAGGTTAATGTAAAGCTAATGGCGGGTGGGAGGAAGAATTAAAGATCTTCCCTACCCATTAATAGACTTCAATACTTTTTGTTAATTTCTATTGAGACCTTGGGTCAGGAGGTCGTGCCCTCTGTCTCTGAAAAGTGTCTTAATACTCTGAGGTGAGGTTTTACTTTGGGACTTACTCATAGGAAGTGTTTGTTTTGCCAGAGGACACTCTAGGTAGCCAATAAGGAGCCCTCTGGATTTGAAAACCCAGGTGCTGGTGCTTCTTTCTCTGGTAACTATGTATGCATGTAATGGTCAGACAGCTGGATCTGTCTGTTGATCTGTGATGTACGTAATGCGTATGGTCAGACAGTTGGAAGCTCTGTCTGTTGGTCTTTATTTCTCTGCTTTTTTTTTCTTTGTTCATGTATGTGTTTGATTGAAGTGATTGTTGCCTTTCCTTTTAGAAAAGTAGATCTAAGAACCTGTACAGCATGCCGGGGGTCCTTGCTGTTACACATACATTGCCTGGAATTGCTGTAATTATTAGATGAAAGGACTCATTACCTTTACATTTTTTTTTAATGATGGAAACTTTGTGTCAAATAGTCTGGTTTTGCTTGTTTTCCCTGATGGTGCTGGCAGCCTGAGCTGTGGACAGATAATGTGAAGGTAGTATAGCAAAGGCTGTAGTAGGGTTTTCTTTTCTCTCCTACTGTCCCAGGTACCAGAGGAAGTTGGAAAGATCCTGCCTGATAATTAATCCCTTAATGTGACTTCCTTTGGGACTTAGTGAACTCCTCTTGCTTTATCCTGGTTCACAAGTGTCCCTGACCTTTCTTCTTCTTTCCCAGACTAGTGCCTCAGGAGCTACTAAAAAAGAATGAGGAAAGTGGTAGGAAATTCCCATTTCTTAAAGTTGGGCACCAGAAATTTTAAATGACAAGTGACATTAATAATACTTCAGAGTTTGCAAAAAGCATTTTTTATTTAAATTTTTTTTATTTCATTTTTAATTTATGGAATAAAGCAAGCATTTCCATAATATAGTACAGTAAAAAGATGTAAGATTATTCTATACATGCCGTGTTTATTAGTTCCTTCTCTGGTTGCAGATAACAACTTCATTCCTATGTCCTTGACAGTTTATTTGGGTGTTTATAATAGTCAAAGTATTTTATATGCTAAGTTGCTCTTAAACCCATATTGATGTTATTGTTGCAATGTTCTTTTGGTTCTGTGCATTTCCTTTTGTATCAGTTATGTAAATCTTTGTCTGAGAGCATCCTGCTGATAATTTCTAAGAGCACAATTGAATTCTATAAGAACAATATACAATGATTTGTTCAATTATTCTCTAATTCATGGATGTCCCCACAATTTCCAGTTCTTTGAAAGAGCTGCTTTAAATATTTTTTTGTACACAGATCTTTTCTTTTTTTTAAATCCTTTTTTAAAAAATCTTTTTGAGATACAGACCTAGCTAATGGTGGTATTGCTTGGTTAAAGGGTATGCATAGTTTTATAGCCCTTTGGGCATAGTTTCCAATTGCTCAGCACAGAGGTTGAATCAGTAAATAACTTCACACTAGTGTTCCAATTTTCACATATCCAATCCAACATTTGTCATGTTCCTTTTCTGTCATATTGGTCAGTCTAATAGGTGTGAGGTAGTACCAAAAAGCACTTTTGATGGGGTGCTTAGGTGCATGTGCTTGGACCCCAATTCTAAAATCACATTTCTCTTTAAAAATCACATTTCTTCCTAGCCTCAAAACGCTATCCCAGGCAGTTTTTCACCAGTCCAAGGACACAGCCTTCCCAGCAATAACAGTTATCTCCCTTCCTGCTACAGCAGCCAGTTGCACCTATAGAACTTATTAGTCTGAACCAGCTGTGTACTGACTGAGCTGATTGCACAATGGTTCATAATGACATTTACTACTTACTGACCAATCATATGTATCCTAGACTTAGATATACCTATACTCCCTTATATTTATCTTGTCTAACAAGACATTGATGAGAGCAACCTGGTATTTCTGAGCCAGCCTTGACCCTTGGTTGACTTAGTAATGTTTCAGGCTTAAAACCACACCTCCATGTAACCACCCTTGGGCTATTCCCAATGAACTCTAGGTAAAATACTTGCTCAGTAGATACAAAAAGTGCATGTTCCCTTCAGAACTAACTATTCCTTAACCACTCCTTAATCAAATTACCTAGTTAGCATATTTGGCATTTACTGTGGAATATCCTATATAAACTTTACCTATACCCCTTTACTATAGAATATCCTATGTAAACTTTACCTATACACCTCTAAGGTTTTGAGTTCCCTAAAAACTCATGTCTGCTGAAAAGTGTAATAAATCTTTACCTTGACCTCAACAATGCTTGAGTCCATGAATTCATTCCAGGTGACCTGCCCCTGGTACTCCTGCCTTTGTGGGGGTCTCATCCTACCAGCCCTCATCACATTTACATATATTATCTAACTTAAGCCTTATAACAACCCTGTGAAATGGGTACTTCAAAGTTATCATCTTCATCTTAAAGATGGGGATATAGAAAATCCTAAAGGTGTCCAGGGTCAAAAAGTTAGGAAATGTGTAAGGCTGGATTTAAATGGTCTTCCTCACCATTCCTGCTAGGTGCATGCCAGACCTTGAGTTCAAATCTAGCCCCTGACACCTATTAACTGTGTAATCGTGTACAAGTTACTTAAACCATTGTTTACATATCCATAAAATGGCAATTTTATTTTTTATCTTGCAGGTTGTCATGAGGATAAAAAGTGATACTATTAATCTTGAAAGTGCTTCCACACTAGGTTTCTGTTTTGCATTTAGATAGTTTATTGCAAAAAAATCTCAAACCCTTTCATATTAAAGCCTTCAGTGCCACTGACAATTCATGACATTTTAAGAGTTGAAAAATAAAATAGCAAATAAATAAACAGTAACATGCCAAACTCAAGTAAGTAGTAATTTCCCTCAAGGAACTTGCTTTCTTTCCAAAATTAAGATAAAGTAGATAAATATGTGAACGTAATCTTAGGTTACTTCCTGGAAAGGATTATCATGGCTTCCAAAAATGCCAAGACTCAACACTGCCAACAATGCCAATAATTCAACAGTTTGGTAACTTCTTTTTGAACTTGACCTTGGAGATTTGTGGAAGAAGGAAGCCAGAAGAGACTGTTCTTCTCTCATGAACTGTGCAAGTGAAAATGAAACTGGCAGGGTTGAGCAATGTGTCTGATTTTTATATGTCTAATTCCCTATTCCCTTCCTTCTGGACTTTATCAGGATGCTATTTAACAAGATTGTGGTAATTGGAACTGTGAGGTGCTCATTATTGGACCTGCCCTGCTTTCTACCCCATTAGGGAAGAAAGATACAGAAGGAGAGATAGAGACCTAACACTCCTGGCTGCTAGGCAAAGGCAGCTAGAGCTCATTCATGTTATTTGTCCCATGATCAGGTTCCCCCTTGAATTATCCTGTGTGTCCCTGTGCAGGATTACAAATAGAACCTCTGGTAGCTACCTACATCCCACCTGAGAATGTGGCATGGCCTATGGGAGCTAGCTACCTTTCTACTTTAGCATTCATGAGTTTCCAGGAGGGTGGCTATTACTCCCAAAGGGCAGCTGGTATTCCTAGATTTAAAGGGACTCTGTGGGTTTGTATTCCTAAAACCATGTTTCACAAATCTCAGTTTATGTTTAACAGTCAGCTGAAATTAACTAGCAATGAAATTATTTACTAAGATGACCTGGTAAGGACTTTCCCCCACCCCCATAAACCTGGAGGGCACTTTCCCACAAATACACACAGTATCCATTATTATGAATGCAAAGTCCACCAGTAGTAAGACACAAATGGGGGAAAAACATAAATAACCAAGAAAACTCATTTTTCCCAGGACTACAAGGTCCCAATATCTTCTCTCTTTGAATGGTATCCTCATTCTATAGTCACCTAGACCAAGCACCTCTTCTGGGCAGTGGGTTCCCTGGATTTGCTCCTCTCTGCATCTTGACTCTATGTTGAAGCCTTTTTCCCTCTTTTCCTGCCAGTTCTTGGTTCTGATTCTGTGTCTGTTATGTGTCTCTCTGCTTTCATCCGGTTTCGCTAGGTCTTCCTGGGTAAGTTGCTCTACTGAAAGACTCTGGGGTTAATGGGAAGAGAAAAAGTCCTCTCCCTGACCTTGCTGCCATCTGAGAGTGGCCCAGGCACCATGATGCTTCTCCCTGCCTCAAATATCTTGAACTTGAACTATTGAACTATTTCCAGTCAAGGCTTAATTTTTAAGGTCACCTAAGGTTCAATCAATCTTTGCCCAGCCAGTGGTCAGCTCCCATTCTGAAACCAAAAGACAACTGCCAAATAGAACAGCTAAGGCAGACTAAGAGCTTTTGAAGCTCCCCTTGTTATGACTGGGCACCTTCAGCCAATCAGTCTACCATTCACCACATGATTAGCAGGCTAGACCTAATTAAAGAGTATTTACACATGCTCCAATGCACTTCCTTTTTTCACATGTCATCACAATTCTGCCAAGAAGCAGGTTCTCCAACCTCTCTATGTGGGGAGATACCATCAAAGACCCTCAATATGTATGCCTGTGCCTGTTCCACATCTTTCTGTGAAGTTTGAAGAAATTCTCATATGCAAGGACAGAGATTTGGAAAGAGATTTTGATCTCTTTAAAAGGATATAAGATATTTTTCTCAGCACAAACTGAGGCTTGGGGAAAGAGGAAAGGCATGTGAATTTTCCACAAGAGAGATATACTATAATCTTATCCTTAGGCAGATGCAAGTTTTCCACAACAAGAGAATATATAAGCAGATAACATTCTTCATATATTCATTTATTGTGGTTGAGTTATTTTTCAGTTGTGTCTGGGTCTTTGTGACCCGTTTGAGGTTTTCCCGGCAAAGATACTGGAGTGGTTTGCCATTTCCTTGTCCAGCTCATTTGGAAAATGAACTGAGGCAAATAGGGGTAAGTGCCTTAGCCAAGGTCACACAGCTAGTAAGTATCTGAGACCATCTCTGAACTCAAGAGATGATTCTTCCAAGCCCAGCACCTCGCTGCCCCCTAGACCTAACATAGATAAGTCCTTGAGGCAGATGAGAGCCTTAGCAAGATAAGTCTCATGAAGGAAATGTTCTAAGTCAATCTGTCCTTGTCCAGACTCATGAAGAATGACATTGGGGAATTATGGGCTGCTGCATCTGAGAGTACCTGCCTTGTCCTCAACACTCTTAAGTTTATTGTTACCCTTCTGTTTATTGTTTTTAGAAGCCAGAACTCCCCTAAGTCACATGTCTTTCAGGTGAAAACTATAACATAAATAGGAAATATATTTATAAATATAAAACTATAATATAAATAGTATTAGGCAGTGTGATTCGTTTACTGTGTGCCTATATTGTAGTAGAAAGAGCACTGGATTTTAAAGTCAGGGGATGTGGGTTGAAATCCTGTCTCTGTCACTATCTGTGCCTCGGTTTTCTCCCTCCAATGTATTCTTCTTCTTCTCTTATCTGTCAAATGAGGTGGTTGGACTAGATTATTCCTAAAGTCTTTTCTAGCTTTAAATCTTTGGATTCACCAAATCAATTTAGTTTTGATGATACCATGCCTGATTCATATTTGTACTCAGGTTGACTTCTTAACCATTCCCCATTCCCATCCCCTCCCCATCTTTCTAACCCCATGCCTCTTGGAACTACTGCAGATCCAAAAAAAAAGTTCTTCCTCAGGAAGCTGAGGTAGAGGATAGAATTGGAGTCTAATTCTCCTACTGAAGAGACAGGCAGCCCCAGAACAATGAACCCAGAAAGCAGATGTTCTAGTAAACGTTTAACCACCAGTTCTCTGGGGGCAGAAGTGGGATAGGGGAAGGTCTGCAGGAAACATTTTCATTTAATTTGTGTTATTAACATTTTTTCCATCACTTTCTTAAGTCTGGACAATCAACAACAAAATGAATTGAACCCTAATTTGTCATGTTCTCTAATTTCCAAGGAATAAATGCTCCAATTCAATAAACTGGAAATTCAATAAACTGTCCTTGCAACCAGTAGGAGCTGCCTTCAGTTCCCCACTGAGCCCAGTGCAAACCACAATCACAGGGAAGGGACAGGCCTCAGCCAACAAGTGGTTCCTGGCCAACCACTGTGTTAGATATAAAGTAGATTCAAAGTAATTTTGGATGAGAGGGAGGAGGTAATAGCTGAACTGGACAGGAGAGGCTTCACCTGGAAGCTAGCCTTGAAGAAAACTCCAAAGGTGAGGAATGGAGGACAGCCTCTGCCAAGGAATGCAGCTGGGAAGCCTAATAATGCATGTGAGAAAGAATAAGTAGGTCAGTTCAGCAGAAACACGTGTGTGAAGGACAGTCACGCATAATCTATAAAGGTAGACCAGAACCAGATTGTAGAGGTCTTTAAATGCCTCCTGAGTTTGTATTTTATCCTAAGAAGCTATCGGGAAACATTAGACCTTTCTGTGTCAGTAAAACCAAACTTTAGAAGCATCACTCTGGTAGGGATATGAAGGATGGATTAGAGAGGGGAGAGGTTTGAAGTGTAACCTGAGGTCACAAGTTCCCCACATTTGGGGGGACCTACACTTCACTCAAAGGTCTGCCCTTGAGGGCCTACAGGGCCACATGTGGCCTTGAGACCTCAAGTTCTCCACCTCTGTCTAGTTGACTTGAGCTAGAGTGGTGACTATGAGTGGAGAGAAAGAATTTGCAGTCTAGTAAGAAGATAAAAGCAACGCCCACCCTCCAAAAGCTCTAGTACAAGTTAAGATGTGGTTTCATAGAACTTTTGTGCTTCTTGGTATAGCTAACCTCTTATTTACTTCTAGCTTTCCTTGACCCTTCTGCCTTTGATGTAAACCGTAGCTTATTGAACCTTGTTTACAATCTCCCAAAGCAAAATGCCAAATAGACTGCAGTCTAAAGAAAAAAAAACCCAGGTCAGCTAAGTCTGCTCAGCCCTGGACAAACATTTGCCCATAAAAGATGTTCCTGCGGAAGAAAGCTCGGTAGAGGAAGCACTGCTTTTAAATCTGCCGAATGAGCTTAGGAATGAGCAGACAGTCTTCCTGTGCTGAATCACACGTCTTCGATGCCAGGAAATTCATCTACCCAGATTCAGACAGGGTTTGTGTCTCAGTGCTGAAGGTCTGCTGCCTGCTGCGGGTGGGCTTGGCTAACTTCAGAGAGGATATGAAATGAGGTGGAGAGAAAGGGAAATGAAAGCGAATCGGGGCCATGGGAACTGAAAGGAGCTTTCAAGATCATATAATAACAGTAATCGATTACATGTAAATGTTGCTTTAAGGTTTGGAAAACACTTTATATGGTTTGACTCCATTTTACAGATGAAGAAATAGAGACCTGAAGAGATGGTGATTTCCCAAAGTCACAGGGCTGGCTAGTGGCAGAGGAGGTCTTCAGAACGCCAGTGTGATGCTCTACCTTCTGTACTATCCTGTACTTTGCTATTTTGTGGCAGGAGGGTATCATTTTTATAAGGAAAATGCATCATGAGTTTTTATGTCCTTCCCTTTATAGAAGAAGTATGTGTCTAACAAATATCTATTAAGAGTACTTTGCACAATGCTAGGCACTGAGGGAAGACACTGAGGGAAGCCTTTAAAGAACTTATATTTTCTTAAGGAAGCAAGATAAAAATACACTTGAAATAGTTAAATAACATAGAAAGCTGTGTATGTGAAAAATATACCCTCCTTGAGAGTAAGGACTGTTTCATTTCTGCCTTTGTATTTCCCCGTCTTTACCACCTATATAGTACATGCTTAAAAAATGCTTATTAAGTGCTAAAAAGGAGTTGGATAGGCAGAAAATGCTGACAGGATTCAGAGGAGAGAATGAAGACTGCATGGAAAGGTAGGCCTTGAGCATGGCCTTGAATAATAAGCAAGATTTGGATAAGAGAAAAAATGAGAGAGATGGCAAGCATGTTATAGTGAACCTAGTTGGCAGCGACAGGGCCTGGCCCCAAATCCTAATTTTGCAATTTCCTGTGACATTGGGTTCATCATTTTATTTTTTGGGTCTAATTTCCTGCTAAGGGGTTTAAGTGACTTGCCTAAGGTCACACAGGCCGGATTTGAACTCAGGTCCTCTTGAATCCAGGGCCATGCACTCAGATCTTCCTGGCTTCAATGCTAGCTCTCTCTCTCCCTTATGCCAGCAGGGAAGAACTAGATACACATGACTTGACACTTTGTTTTGGGGAGGTATGAAATATTAAAAATCAATACAATTCTCTTTCATTTAGCTCCAGAGCCCCCAGCCAAGGAAAACCCACAATTTCTCACAGGAAGTCTATTTTTTTGGCTCATAGAAATAAATTTCTATTTTACAGGAGGCCACAAGCCAACATTTAAGAGCCACAAGTGATGAAGAATGCACGAGGCAGTCTATTCTCCCAACTTTCTTCTCTACTTTTTCTCTTATTAATTTCCAGCACCTTCATGTATGCTTCCTGTGTAAACATCCTTTCCATTCCTTTGAATCTGCTTCGTTTTGTTGGATTCACATTCAACCTCTTTGCTTTAGTCCTTGTCTGAAACCAACAAATCCAAATTCTTTTTTTTTTTTTGAGGTGATTAGGATTAAATGACTTGCTGTGGGTCACACAGGTCGGATTTGAACTCTGGTCCTCCTGACTCCAAGGCTGGTGCTCTATCTACTGTATACCGAGCTGCCTCCAATACAAATTCTTACCATAAAATGACAGTGAAAGAACACAAATGTCTTGTGCATAAGGATTCACCAAGAAAATATAAACCATTGCACTGCCATGGTTCAGAGTTCCTGAAAACGCCAAAAAAACCCCATTCTAGCCTTAAATTTTGTTTATTTTCTAGTGCACAAGTCAGAATGAACAGTAATGTAGGGAGATGGCACAGTGGAGAGAGCACTAGACCTGGAGTCAGGAAGACTCAAATTTGACCTAGGACCCTCTGGCAAACAAAACAAAAAACCAAACCTTCATCTGCTGGCCAACCTTCTGATGTTGAGCTTCTCTGAACCGGGGGCTGATTTTTAGACAACAGACTCACAGAACCCACTGCCAGGTTCATATCTGAAGCCATTTAGTTCCTGCCAGAACTTGTGTAATAAATAGCATAGTAATTGAGTTTTCCAGGGCCACCTCCATCTCAATAAGTTATCAGAGGAGAGAACTGAATTGGAGACCTGAAAACATATTTGACCTATGATTCCCAGAATGTGGATGGAGGATATCTCCTTTGCAGTTGGTTGGTTGTTGTCCTTCGTTTTGCAAGAGGACCAAAATGATATCACCATGATAAAGCAAAGTTTCAGCGTGTCCAACTGTGACTGATCAGACCAATACATGCTCAGAATGCTCTACCACAGGTTGGGTGCATATAGTCTGTATGAATTTTGGGGGAAGGTACTCCAAATTTGTGCATCCTTTATTTACTTTGTGCTGTCTCAATTCTGCTTTGCTCATAAAGCACAGTACACTTTCTGATGTGGGCATGCCATGCTCTGTGGTCCTGTGCCAGTGTCTCTCATGTTGCACAGTCAAATCCAAAGTTCTTGAGAGAGACCTTGAGAATGTCCTTGGATCGTTTCTTCTGACCACCATGTGGACACTTGCCCTGCATGAGTTCTCCATAAAATAGTCTTTTTGGCAAGCATACATTTTGCATTCAAACAACGTGACCAGCACAATAGAGTTGCACTCTCTGAAGCAGAGTTTGAAGGCTTGGCAGTTCAGCTTGAGCAAGGACTTCAGTGTCTGATACCTTATCCTGCCAGGTGATTTTCAGAATCTTCCTAAGACAGTTCAGATGGAAGCAATTCAGTTTCCTGGCATGGCACTTGTTTCACAAGCACACAACAATGAGGTCAGCACAACGGCTCTGTAGACCTTCAATTTGGTAGTCAGTCTAATACCTCTTCTCTCCCGACATTTCTTCAGAGCCTCCCAAACACTGAGCTAGCTCTGCTAATGCATGCATCAACCTCATTGTCAATGTTTACATCCCTGGAAAGTACACTACCAAGATAAATGAATTTATCCACAGCATTTAAAACTTCTCCATTTGCTGTAACTGATGGTTCCACATATGGATGGTGTGGTGGTGGCTGATGGAGCACCTGTGTTTTCATGATGTTAATTATTAGGTCAAAATTAGCACAGGCAGCAGAGAATGGATCCATACGTTGTTGCATCTCAGCCTCAGAGGCTGCATTGAGTGCACAATCATCTGCAAACAGAAAATCATTCACCAACACTCCCTCCTCTTTGGTCTTGGCTTGTAGCTTTTCAAATTGAAGAACATACCATCAGTACCGTAGTTGACCTTGCTGTGTTCATCCTCATAGAAAGTATTTGACAACATTGCTGAAAACATCATGCCATAAATCACAGAAGCAAGCATATAGCCCTGTTTCGCTCCATTGGTGACTGGGAAGGCATGAGAGCACTGTCCACTCTCTAAAACCCAGGCAAACATGCCATCATGAAATTGATGTACAATACTGATGAACTTTTCTGGGCAGTCAAATTTTGACATAATTTTCCATAAGCCTTCACGACTAACAGTGTCAAAGGCCTTGGTCAGATCTACAAACATTTTGTGCAGACCTCTGTTCTGCTCTTGGCATTTCTCCTGGAGTTGTTGGGCAGCAAACACCATATCGACTGTTCCTTGGTCCTTTCTGAAGCCATACTGACTCTCAGGTATATGCTCATCTTCCAGATGAAGCATCATCCTATTAAGGAGAACTCTAGCAAGAATTTTGCCAGCAATGACTGACTAAGAAAGAGATCCCCCTACGATTGCTGCAAGACAATCTATTCCCTTTACCCTTATAGAGATGGACAATGGAGGCATCCTTGAACTCCTGGGGAATAATGTCTTCTTGCCATGTAACCTGGAAAATTTCAGTCAGCTTTTATATGAGCAATGGACCCCCTACCTTGTATGACCAGCATGTGGTCAAAACACAAAACAAAAACATCTGCAAAGATGATTCCTCTCACCATCAGCACATGGAATGTGCACACACTGATAGACAACACACAATCCAGTAAACCTGAAAGACAAGCTGCTCTTGTTGCAATAGAATTCAACAGGTATTTGCATCCAAATATCAGCCCTGAGTGAAACAAGGTTGGCAAAAGAAGGCCAGCTTACTGAATTTGGAGCTGGTTACACATTTTTCTGGAGTGGGTGCAATGACAGGGAGCCCCATGCAGCTGGTGTAGGTTTTGAGTCAGCAAGCTGATATGCCTGCCAAAAGGAGTGAATGACAGCCTCATGAAAATGCGTTTGCCACTCGCAGAAAAACGCCATGCCACCGTCATCAGTGCTTATGCTCCCATCATAACAAATCCTGATGAGGTCAAAGAAAAATTTTATGAAGACCTAGAGACCCTTATCATCAATGTGCCAAAAGAGGACAAGCTTATAATTGTGGGTGACTCCATTGCAGTAGTTTTTAAATCGATGCTATTAAGTTCCCTGCATGATCAAGGCACAAGGTTATCTGAGCTTGGAGCATAACATTTCCCAGACAGGAAGAATAGCTAGAATGCCATGTTACTGAGAAAGTGTCTACAATAAAGGAAGAAATGACGCCAGGCTACAGGAAGGAAAATGTCTGCAGGAAAATGATCAGAGGACTCGGGCCTGCATTTGTTTACCAGCCTGGGAGAGGGATAAAAATGTCTTCTTTCTTCTCTGTATCCCTCCCTCTCACCTCCCTTCATATGGGGCTCTGACTTCACATATCATTGATAGGGTCAAGTGCATAGAATTATTTTGGAGTGAAGGTGTGTGTGAAGAGAACATGAATCTTCATTGATTCCTAGGGTGAGAACTTCTACCACAAATACAAATCTCAGCCTAGATCACAACTCGGTCTATGACCTAATGAGTAGGACCTGAAGTACATAAAGACTGAGTGAATTTGATACATGGAAAGATTTATACCATCTAATGCAAAGTAAAACAAGCAGAGCTGAGAAAACAACACATACAATGTAACCGCAAAGAACAACCACCAACAATCGAAGGGGAATGCTGCACAATTACAAAGAACAGACATGGCTCCAAAGAAGAAATAGGTCTTCCACCCTGACTCTTTTGCAGAGCTTGAGAGCTCCATGGGTGTGATACGTTGTATATAGTTTTCCATGTATCACTTTTTTGTTTTTTCTCCCCACAATCAGTTTTGCTGATTTTTTTTTTGGGTTTCTTCTTCCTTTTAAAACTTTTTTCTTTAAAAAATATTGTTTGTTATATGAAATGACTCTGAAAAGAGGGAAAGGGAGACTGGAAAATATATTTTTAAAAAATTTTTAATAATTAAAAAAATAGTTCAGAGGAGCTATAAAGTGTATGAATTAAATGAATGTCATTGGAAATAGATATGAAGTAATAGATATTAGAGATCATAAGTACAGAGCTGAAAATAAATTAATCTAATCTCCTCTTAACTCCTCAATCAATAACTGGATGGCCACTTTGTCAAAGATGTGGTAGAAGGAACTCTTATTCAGATATGAATTGGACTAACAAGCCGCTAGATGACTTAGTGGATAGAGTGCTAGGCATGGAATCAGGAAAACCTGAGCTTAAATCTAGCCTCAGACATTTACTAACTGTGTGGCCCTGAGGAAATCACTTTTCCTCAGTTTCCTTTTCTGTAAAAAAAAAATGAACTGAAGAAGGGAATGACAAGCTATTCCAGTATCTTTGCCAAGAAAACTCCAAATGGGGTCACAAAGAATTGAACCTGACTAAAAAATGACTTGACAACAACTAAATGGCCTTTAAGGTCCCTTCTAACTCTCAGATTCTGGGATTCTACAAATTTGTGAATGGATGGCGGGTTGATTGGTTGGTTACATCTC
The DNA here is from genome assembly GCA_028658325.1 of Potorous gilbertii. Taxonomy (NCBI): domain Eukaryota; kingdom Metazoa; phylum Chordata; class Mammalia; order Diprotodontia; family Potoroidae; genus Potorous; species Potorous gilbertii. The sequence goes on from CM053771.1 coordinate 375,031,550, forward strand.
TTCTAAGGTACACTCAGTAGCTCCTGATCCCTTGCCTGAGGGTCCAGCTGCTAGATTGTGATATTTCCACCTCTTTCTATTAGGTTCCATTTTCCCTAAAGGAGGTAGCTATAAAGTGAACCCTGATCTTATGGTCTCAGATGTCTCAGGTGAAAAGACATAAACACAATTCCACCTTGAATTTTCTGGTAATTTTCCCTAGGGCTGCATACCAGCTTTGAAATTTTCCTTTTAATCAGTAAGCCATTTAACATTTTATGACTTCTCCACCCCTGACTCTTTTTCCCTCTAAAAGGGAGTCAATCCTTTAATTTTTTTCTAAAACTTCAAAACACATTTTGAATATATAATTGAACATAGTAAGCAATTTAAAAATATTATGTAGCTGTTTCCTCATGGGGAGTGTAGGAGGCAGAGTATACCATTGAATTCCCTTGAAGGTTAGCCTGAAACATTCTTTCAGTCAACTTGCCTTGGTTTAGAATCTACCATTTTTTCTCCCATTTTTAATAATGAAGGATCACATTTTGATACCTTTAAGAAACTGGACTCTTTGCTCCTATTTTCTAGAAGTCTCTTTAGGAGACACTGGAACTGGATTTGGAGTCTGATGACTTGGAAAGGAACCAGCCTTTATATTGCATCTTCTATATGCCAGGCACCATGCTAAACACCTTCCAAATATTATCTCATTTAAACCTCACAACAACCCTGCAAGGAAGGTACTGTTATTGTTCCTATTTTGCAGTTGAGGAAACTGAGGTTAAGTAACTTGTTCAGGGTCACATAGCTAGTATGGATCTGAGGCTGAGTTTGAACTCAGATCTTCTTGATTCCACAGCTACCACTCTATCCATTGTGTCACCAAATTCTGGCTAGGACACAAACTACTTATGTGACTTTGGGCAAGTTGTTTTATTTCCCTGAGCCTCAGTTTCCTCATCTGTAAAATGAGAAAAGTGTTATCTAGGGAATAGCTGAGATCCTTTTAAGTTCAAAATCTAAGACCCATTGAGCCACCAAAAGCTGGTGAGAAGGGGTGTGACAGGTTCTCATAGGAATTCTTCTGATAAGATGATGACATGACAGATTTGTTTTTGGGTTGTTATTTTTTAAACCTGTTCTTGCTTGGCTAAACCTGTAGCTGTTTGTGTGGTTTTCAACTGTACATTTTAATAGGGAGTGTGTATAAATTAATAAAAAGATTCTGGACTCAATTTGTTGGGCCCTGTCCTTTCTAAAGTGGGTTATCAGATAAGATATATGATGGGGAAGAATCCAGTGTTTTGTGCTGTGTTTCTTGATAGTTAAGGTGTTGGTGACTTCATATAAATTTCCTGTTTGGATCATGGTCAACAAATTCTCAAGTGTCCTCCTTATTCCTCCCTCAATCCTTATTCAGGTGTTATAAGGTCCCACCACCACCTTATTTCAAGTAATGCATAATCACATTCTGATCATTTTAAGATTCTGGGTGCTTGATGTGGAGACAATATCCCCTCTTTCTACAAAGGATCTGGCAGTCAGAGAGCCTTGGTACCCCAATGCTGAATGTTTCTCTCTCCAAAGTTCTGGCTCCTGTTGTTTTTCTACCAAGATTTCTCCTGTACTATGTATGCTCTCTTCTAATTCCTTATCACTTGCTCCATCGAAAAGTTCCTGTCCTCGAAAAGCTTATATTTAGTTGGGGAAAACATGTACATATATATGTTATACATATACATTAGGAAATTATTTTAATGGTGGTATGTTAAATGGCTTGGATGGGAAAAGATAATAGAAGTAGGGAGACAGATTTAGCTATTACAAAATGGATTCCTATTCAGGTAGGGCTGGATTAGATGAATCCTGAGAGTCCTTCATAGTTTATTTTATGTTTCTATAATAGTTCAGGGGAGGTATCATGAATTAAATTTGATGGCATTGGGAAAAGAAAAGAAATGGATGTTAGAGATCCTAGGCATAGAGCTGGAAGATTCTGTAGAGGAACAACCTCCTCATTTTACAGATTATAAAACTGAGACCCAGAGAAGTTCAATAACTTAACCCTCCTTCAGAACTAGATCTAGAACCTAATATGGATCTTGTACAAGTAATCTTTGGCTCCTAATATGAAATCCAGATTCCTTGTGTTATTCTTTCTATGATACACAATAAGTACTTAAGATCCAATAAATGGAACTGAACTCTTTTTTCACTATGCAATTGTATCACCTATCATTGTAAAAGACTACTTCCCATATATGCTGCCTTGGTGTACCTGTCTCATCTTCTGCCTAAATCCTTCCCTGGTTTGACTCAATGTTTTAACAAATATTTATTGAGTACATGCTATGTTCAAACACTACTAGGCACTCTGAATATAGAGAGAAAAGCAAAACACTTCTTGCCTTCAAGGAGCTTATGTGATCTTAGGAAGATACAACAGAAACACAAAGAAGTATAAAACAAGGGAAATTGTAGAGGAGGCCAATGCTAATTACTGATGGAATGAGGAAAGGAAAGATTCTGAGAAGGAGAGATTAGGGCAGGAATGTATTCCAGGCTCTGGGGATGGCTTGTGTGAAAGCAAAGTGGCGCAAGATGAAATCTTATGTTCAGAGAAAGCTAGTAGTGCAGTTCAGTTGGAAAAATTAGTTTTGTAAGAGAGTATATGTAGAGTACATGTGAAATAAGGTTGGAAAGGCCAGATTTTAGAAGTCTTGTCAGTATCAATCTAAGGCTATTTTATGTTATTAGCAATGAGGATCCACCTTCAGATTTTGAATTGGGGGAGGAATATAGTCAGATCTGTACATTAGGAGGAATACTTTGGGGTTAGAGAGGGGAGAAATTTGAAAGAAACAAAAAGAGACTGATTAGAAGATTTGTCTAAGAGAGCAAACAAAAGATGATGATGGCATGAGCTATTGGGACACCTGTGTGAGCTGGGGACACTCGGATGTGAGAGATGTTATGAAGGCGAACCTAGTAATACCTGTCAACTGACTAGAGCTGAGGTAAAGGCAGTAATCAAGTGTGACTGAAATTATGAACCTAGGTGGCTGATAGGATGGCGTTGCTTTTTCCAAAATTTAGAAATTGGAAATTTTGGAGTAAAGGAAGCAAGAGGTACGAATTTGCTAACCATAGGTAGGTTGAGCCTCGATGTTTCAGGGAGTTTTGATGCTAGAAGGCAATGTTGATGTAAGGTTCCCTCTCCAAATCCTGGGGAGCTGGGGGTAGTGGTATATGAGAGTTCAGATTAGAGATCTTGAGGCCTAGGGACACTCATGTATGACAATAGTTCAGTGGTTACTTCCCAAGATGGAGGCACACCTGGGGCATGGTACCTTAGACATGGAGTTTGCATTTCACTCTGTATCAGGCCTTGTGGCTAAGTTCCTGATCCTTTGGGCCATTGGACCCAAATGGCTCCAGAGGAGAGAATTAGGTTGGTGACTTTGCACAGCCCTGCCTCCTGAATCCTTTGGGCATTCAGTTTGGTGCTGGAGGTCCCTTTATGACAGAGTTCATTCTTTACCTACATTCTCAGCCTTTTGGGGGTTCCATGGGGCATACCTCAGGCCAAATTGATCTCTGCCTCTTATCTTTTCTGTCATTTATATACTGTCCTATTAACATGACCTTTATGTGTAGTATACTATAGCTTTGTGCTGTTGTCATCTATGTATATGTCCTATCTCCCTTCTTAGAGGGCAGATTTTCCACATTTTTTTATACCTCCATAGTGTCTTACACATAATAGGTATCCTGTAATGATTTGCTGCATCAGTGAATTAATAAGTTTTTGCCAGTGAGCAGGATACCTTTCCTCTCCTACCTCCAGTTGTGATGTAGAATAAAAATGGTCAGAAAACACTGATCCCAGGGATCTGTCTTTCTCATAGAGATCTCATGAGCCCTTTGCCCATTGTTCCCTCCAGTCACACTAGCCTCATTTCTTAATACTCCCCAACGCACACCACTTCTGCTCCTGCCTCAGCAACAAACAACTCAGTTCAACAAATTTTTACTGAGCATGTGCTACATTCAAGGCTCCGTATTCAGCATATTGAGGAGGAGGAGGATTGTTGATGGTTATTCCTTCTTGAAGAGCACCAAGACATCAGGGAGGTGATGTCATGACTTGCAAATGAATTGGATTTAACAGAGACAGGGCTGTGCAAAGTCACCAACCTCACTCTCTCCTCTGGAGCCATCTGGGTCCAGTGGCAAGATATAGATCAGGACCACTGGAGATGATCCTTGATGCAGTGGGAGACCATAACCTTTTTGAGCTAAGGTCTTTCCCATGTCTCATTGTGTTTAAGGCAACACCCATTTAGTGATTAAAACTAGGTCAAAATGAGGCAAAGAATGACTTCTTTGTCCTAGTCAAAAAAATAAATAAATCTGGGAGGAAAGATGCAAACATGATCAAGATACAGGTTTAAGTTCTTCAAGGAACTTAACATCTAGAAGAACAGTTTACAACCAGGTTGCACAGTGGATAGAGTGCTGGGTCTGGAGTCAGGAAAACTCATCTTTTTGAGTTCAAATCTGACCTCAGACACTGTGTAATCCTGAGCAAGTCACTTCACCCTAGTTGCTTCTGTTTCCTCACCTGTAAAATGCATTCTAGTATTCTTGCCAAGAAAATACCAAACGGAATCACAAAGAGTTGGACACAACTAAAATGACAGAACCACAACAATAAAAGCATATTTAATCTTTTGACTCCTTGACTCCTTCTTGCCTTCAGGATCAAATGTAAAATCTTCTGGCTTGTAAATCCCTCCACAATCTGGCCCCTTTCTTTCTTTCCAATTTTTTGTTGGCTTATATCCTCCCACATACTTTGTGAACCCGTGACACTGGCCTCTTTGCTGCCCTTCAAAGATAACATTCCATCTAACAACTGCATTTTTACTGTCTCTTATCTCCGTTCCTCCTCATTCCACCTCCTGGCTTCCCTGATTCCTTCAAGCATCAGCTAAAATCTCACCTTCCCCAAGAAGTGTTTCTCAATGCCTTCCCTCAAATTTATTCTGTATATATTCTGTTTGTACATAATTGTTGCTATGTCATCTCCCTCATTAGACTGTGATCTCCTTGAGAACAGGAACTGGTTTTCATATTTCTTTGTATCTTGAATGCTTGGCACAGGATCTTGCCTTTGGGAAAAGTGTAAACAGTGCTCCTGGGACCTGTAAGCTCTGGGCTCATAAAGAATGAGTCCAATCACAGGGTTTCTTCTAAAAAAAGTCATATTCTCCTTGTTTCACTTCAGAATTTACTCTTGAACACTCTCCTAATATAGGTTGTATATAATTCATGTCTAGTTTTCCATAAATGGAAGTAAAAGAATCTCCAGCTCTCTATAAGCAGTTAGGTAATGCATGAATATTGGGTAAAGGATAAACTTTATTTAATCCCACAGAAAATTCACTCAATGTAGAGGGTGGACTAGAGCCCATAAATATAACCTGCACATAGGGGCTTAAACTAGCCCATAAATAATCAACATAATCTTCCTCCCTCTATTGTGATTCCTACTTTCCCACAGAGCTGTATCCCTGACTCATAGTGTCACCCTGTACTCCTAAAACGGAAAAAGAGAGACAGAGGTGGCCAGGAACTCTCCTCTAGAACTTCATGAATGAACTGTGTCTGCCCCTGTGGGAAGACAGCCATTTATGGCACTTGGTGGAGGGGGAAGAGAAAGGACTGCCTTCTACCCTGTTACATGCATTCCAGAAGAAAGACCAAAAGGAAAAGGTAAAGGTCAGTCTAGTGAAGTCTTTTAGCTCCTTTTTTATTGACCATCATAAAGGAAATCACTCTTTTAACATGAGTTCATCCTCCCAAGAATCTCAGTCAAGAATTCTTGAGGGAATTCTCAAATTTCTTGAGGGAAGCCCAAGTCCCTGAAGTCCTTCCCCTAAAAGGAGCCTAATTCATATCTGGGACAACCCTAGTAATTGAAGATTAATGAAAATCTATCTTTCATCATCTTAACAAGGCACTAATGGGTGTGTCCATCCTCTATAAAGAGATGATCTTCAAATCCCAACCAAATGACCTCACTAGGTATAAGTTCAACAAGTTGAACCCTAACCTTTGATCAGGTCCTTACAGCAAAAATTCCACACAAAGGTTCACTTCCTAATAAGTTCATCAAGCTCATTAACTCCCCTACACAAAGTTTGCTTGTTCCTGACTTTGTGACAACATATCCTGTGTTTATAATTCCCTTTGTTTCCTCCTCTCCCAGTGAGTGTCCTGTAACCTCTTACTTACCTTAAAAATTTGCATACTTTAGTAAGCTTTTTCTAATTGGCACATTTACTATTTTACTCATTTTCTTTAAGTTAACTTAGCATTTACATTCTTAGTTTGTAGGCATAGACTACAAAAACAAAAAGTAAGGGTTTTTTTTTTCATTTATATACATGTCATCCTTCCTGCATGGACCCATCTTCAACTTAATTCCCACTTCAGAGCAGGAATTTTGTTTTGTCTGTGATGATTGCATCCTCAGTATTTATCTTCTCTATTTACTCTGTCCCCATCTACTTGTTTGCTTGTTGAATTTAGCCTATTTCTATACCAAACAGTGTGTGTTCAACTCTTTTTTTTGGTCTAGATCAAATAAGAGTGAAGTTCATTTAACATCTTATTTTCCTCCTTTTCCCCCATGTTTGTTTACTTTTCTCAAATATCCCATTTATGAAGTTCCACCCCTTCTTCTTTTCTACAAAACTGCATTCCTTTTGCTCTATTGTTTCTTTGCCCTCCTCCAAAAGAACCAATCTACTCCTGGGTCCTCTGTTTTCTTATTTAACTCCCTCAAAATTTTGAAAACATTAAGGTTCTGAAGGGACATTTGCATCTTCTCCAACATTAGAATCTTAGCATTGCATCACATCATCCTTATACAGCCTCTCCCAATTATTCAAATAGATTTACCTTTCTAAGTTTTCCTTAGTTGTATTTGTATTTAAAAGTTCCTTCATGGTTCTTATCTTTTCATCAGAAATTCTGGAAAGTTATCTCTTCCATTAAACATCGATTTTCCTCACTGTAGTATTATACTCAGCTTTTCAGGGTAAGTGATTTTTGGTTGTAAATCTTCATCTTTGACCTCTTAGGATATTGTATTCCAAGATCTCCTCTGGTTTTTGGTAGAAGCTGCCAGATCTTGTGTGATTCTGATGGTTGTTTTTTTGGTACTTGAACTCCTTATTTCTGGATGCTTACAACACTTTCCCTTCCTCTTTAGCTAGTGAACTTTAGATTTTATTTTTAGGACATTCCTGGGATTTTTCCTTTTGGAGTTTCCTTCAGGATGTGATCAGTGGATTCTTATTATCTTTACTGGCTCACTGCTTCTAATACATTTGGATAGTTTTCATTGATTACTTGAAATAAGGTGCCCAAATGTTTTTGTTTGTTTATCAAAGTTTTAGAGAGTCCAATGATGCTTTAATTATCTCTGCTTTTGATGTCACTGTTGTTTTCCAGATCAGTTGCACTGAATATCAGATATCTTACATTGTCTTCTATTTGTTCAGTATTTTGAGGATGGCTTTACATTTCTGGTTGTCTTGTAGAGTTATTGATTTCTCTTTGTTTTTTTCTGATTTTTCAGGAAGTACAGTGAAAGAATGTCACAGGATATGTTACTTGGGTTAGGATTACTACTATCTGTCCTAAGCTATCTATTCTCTTGATCCTTTCCTCCAGAGCTTTTATTCATTTTTTTTTAATCTCTTGCTTCGTTTTTCCCTAGATATTCACATAGTCCTTGTGGAATATCCAATTTTTTCCTTGGAGTCTCTGCTCGTAGTTGTTATGGTTACGCTCTCCTTCAATTCTAGGGAGTTTTGAGGGGGGTGGGGTTTTCTTGCACATCTGGATCTAAAGTAATTTTTTATAGTAAACAATGGCTTCTTTCATTCACTCATTTTTCTATCTTTACTTCTTAAATTGGGATTTTGCATCAGGCTGATTTCCCCATCCTGCTGTCATTTTGGATACAGTGATTATTCCTACTTAAACCCAATCCAGGAGTTGCCTGATTCTTTTTTTATTTTTATTTTTATTTTTAATGTTGTACAATCACTACCATAAAACTTAGATTTTTCCACCCTATCTACCCTCCACCACCCCCCTCCCTCCCCTAGACAGCATACAATTCTATATAGGATCTACACATACTTTCCTATTGAATATGTTTTCACTATAGTCATGCTGTGTAGATGAACTAAAACAAATGGAAGAAATCATATAACAAATAAAGACATAGTACACACACACACACACACACACACACACACACACACACACACGATCTGCTGCATTCTGCGAATGAGTTCTATAATTCTTTCTCTGAGTGTGGAAGGCATTTTGCCTTAGAAGACCATTGGGAAATTTTTTTTTTAAGTTCTTGCATTGTTTCAAAGTTTACCAGAAAGAACTCTCGCACACTGTGGTTGCTGCTGTGCACAAAGTTCTCCTGGTTCTGTTCCTTTTGCTCAGCATCAGATCATATAAGTCCTTCCAGGCCTCTCTGAACTCTTCTTGTTCATCATTTCTTATGGCGCAATAGTATTCCATTACATTCATATACCATTATTTATTATGGGCATCCCCTAGATTTCAGTTTTTGGCCACCACAAAGAGTGCTGCTATAAATATTTTTGTACATGTGGGACCCTTTCCCATTTTTATGATCTCTTGGAATACAGTCCTAGAAGAGATATTGCTGGGTCAAAGAGTATGCACATTTTTTGGTTGGATGAGCTCACAGCTCCACCAACAATGAATTAGTGTTCCAACTCTCCCACATCCTCTCCAACATTTATCATTTTCCTGTTCTGTCATGTTTGCCAATCTAATAGGTGTGATGTGGTACCTCAGAGTTTTGATTGGTTGCCTGGTTCTTGTACTGACCTCTACCTCTAACTCCAAGGGTTGAGGCCTCTTGAATCTTTGAAATTCAGAGGTCTGGATCTTTAAGGGCCTTGATAACATCTCAGGACAGAGTTCTAAGGACTAAGGGCCCTCAAGAGGCCTAGTCTGGTTGTTGCCATGAGGTCTTTATTGTTCTTGGTCCCTTCTAACATCTCCACTTGACCCCATTGAGGCTTTCTGATTCCTTTAGGGCTTTCTCAGGGGAACTTCCACTCTAGCTCAGGATACATGACCTTTTAGATTGCATGGGTCCTTGGTCCATGTCTGGTCTAACTGGGAGACTGCTGGCTTGCAACAGGCATATACTGACACTGGAACTGATGCAGGCACTGCCTTTGTTGGGGGACCCCCTCCTATTGCCTATATGTTTATGAAGTTGTGGGATATAATGTCACTTATTTTAATTTCCCATTGGATTTTTTGGTCATTACAGTCAATCCTCAACACTTGCTTAACTTTGGTGAATTCATGCATTAGCATAATTTTATTAGTAACTTCATTTTCACTTTCCCATTGACAACCTCACACATTTGGGTCTATGAGCAGTAGAGAAAAAAAGTGAGAGGTGGAGCTGAGCTAACTAGGTAACCTCCCTACCCCCCTTCCCATGGGAGTTGAACTCAGACTTGGGAGGGGGATCAGGGACTCACACTGAAGCATGTGCTTTTCATCGGGGAACAATTCAACCAAGGAGCCAAAAGGGAGATTAGAGATGGCAAATGTTGCCCTTTTCCCTTTATTGTCTCAGAATTCTTCTGACATGGCTGCCCCTGCCCCTCTCCATCAGACCAGTGTTGCCTTTCTTTTCTCTTACATTTTATGGGTTATTTCATGGTTACTGTGTTGAAAAAAAAATACATATTATTAGAATTAGTGTCCTGCTATAAACAATTATATGCAAAAAAGTGTATTTTCAGTCATCTCTAGTGAAACTGTTATAGAATTTAGTGATCTCAGGAACTTAACCCACTATTTCCCACAGATACAATGTATCAACATTGGTGGGGTTTTTTTACTTTTGTGCTGTTTTATAGGAATATTATACCCCTCCACCCCCACCCTAAGTGGAAGATTACCTGTATTTGATCTAGTGTGATTTTCAGGTTTTTGCTGGAGTAGATACATGGCCCTGGGTGGTCTCCCTCTATTTATACAACCATCTTAGGCAGAATCACCCCCCTTCTTCGTCCACCTTCCCCCCTCCACAGCTAGTTTTCCTAGATAAGTTCAAAATTCTATTAGGACAAAAGGCACCTTAGGAATCATCTCACCCAACCTAATTTTACAGATAAGTAAATAGGTGCCTCATAAGGTAAATTAAATTACCCAGTCACATATCCAGTTAGTGGTAGGGCCACAGTCATGGTCCACTGCTTTGGATACCCTATTCAATACACTTTCCAGTATTCCATGCCACTGACTAGTCTGGAATCAAATTCATCAGATTATAAACATTCAGATTCATCTAATATTAAAGATCAGACTCAGCCTGAGAAAGTACAGTGAAAGAGTGTCATGGGATATACATTCTATTTATTGAAAGTTTTGCTTTTCCTCTGCCTAATCTCTCATAGCTGCTGAATCTGAAGAGCTGCTTTCATTTTCATGATCAAAGTGAATTCAGACCTCTGTAACTGTCATGTGCTCTTTATTCTATGCTTAGAATCTATGTGAACGTGCTCACAAGCAGAATTAGGTTAACATTGGTGTCACTGCCGTAATCTGAATTTCTCAACTCTTTCCTTTACACTTGAAACATTGACTTATGGAAATCAGTAACTCTTGCTTATAGCCCAGTGAGGAACCTCTATTAATTCAACTTTTGTAGTAGGGCATACATTAACTAAGCTAATGTCTCATTTTGCAATCTATACATTCTATAATGTCTTCCAGATCTAGGTGCTTCTCTGTCTCGTAACTCTGTATGTATGTAATGGTCAGATAGTTTGGAAGTTCTGTCTGTTGATCTTGATTTCTCTGTATTTTCTCTGAAGTTCATGGTGCTGACTTTTCCCCCTGAACTAAGTGAATGATACATGTGCTTGATTAAAGTGATTGTTGACACCCCCCCCAAAGTTGCCTTTCCTTTTAGAAAACCTGGTCTAAGAACCTGTACAGTAGACCATCCTGGATGTGTCAGGGTCCTTGTGGATACTTTATGAATAGAACCTGTACAGCAGGCCCTCCTGTGTATGTCAGGATCCTTACTGACACAAAATCTCACATTTCTTTGGAGTGACTGCAGTTCTGCTTTGCTCATAAAGCACAGCATGTCATGTTGGGTGGTCCTATGCCAATATCTCCCATGCTGTACAATTGATTTGAGAGTTCTTCAGAGAGACCTTGTAAGTGTCCTTGACTCATGTCTTCTGACTTCAGTGTGAGTGTTTGTCTCGTGTAAGTTCTCTGTAAAATAGTCTTGGAGGTAAACATATGTTTGGCATTCAAACGACATGGCCAGCCCATCAGAGTTGTACTCTTAGCTATAGAATTTCAATGCTTGGCAGTTCAGTTCAAGAAAGGACCTCAGTATCTGGTACATCATCTTGCCAGATGGTCTTCAGAATCTTCCCAGAACAATTCAAATGGAAATAATTCAGTTTCCTGGCATGGCGCTGGCCTACTGTTCAGTTTTTACAGGCATACAACAATGAGGTCAGCATAACGATTCTGTAGACCTTCAGTTTAGTAGTCAGTCTAATACCTCTTCTCTCCCACACTTTCCTTTGGAACCTCCCAAACACTGAGCTAGCTCTGGCAATGCATGCATCAACCTCATCATCTATGGCATCTATGCTAGAATATAATAATTTAGAAGTTTAAAAAAAAGCATCTTTCAATTGTAGACTCAGCTGCTTAGTCAATGTACTTTGCACCCCAAAAAAGCTCTTAGGGTTAACCTAAATAATAACAAAAACTTTTTTTAAAATTTATTTTATTTTATTTTGTCTGTCAGTCAACAAGTATTTATTAAAGCATCAACCCTGTGCTAAGTACTAGGAAGTATTGGGGATACAATGAAACAGTGAACTAACAAAAAAAACCCATTATCTCTGCCCTCAAGGAGTTTGTATTCTAATGGAGAAGACAGTGTACTTTATACATTCAAGATCTATATGAAGAATATGGAAGGTAATATCTGATAACATTTAATATCATTTTTGGACTTTTAATAATAGCCTAAGTCTGAACTAATCAATCAGACTGCTTTGTTTTGCTCCAAAAATTCCCTTTCCTATGTCAGTAATTTCAAAGACATGTTTATGACACGATGCCTACAACCAGAATGCTGGGATTTTTCTTATCTTGATATGCAGAGGCAGAGGAAAAACAAACATCCTAGGATCTTAATTTCCAACTGACTTTACCTTGTTAACTGTCTTGTCTCACTGAATTTACAACAAGAAAATTCCTTTCTCATGGTAAAGTGTATTTAAACCTAGTGATTCTTCTATCAGGCAGTCAGAAATTTCCTTCTGTGGCTCCATGGCCATGTAATTGCTAGCTTTAAGGGAATAAGCAACATGTGTTCGACCTGTTTGCCTTTTTTAACCCAACTTTCAAGTTGACCTATCAGAAGGAAAGCATTAGTTTCTTGATTAGAAGGGTGGGGGGGCAGGACCTGGTAAGATCTCCCACAAAGATGACATGAGAACCCTGGGAAGTTCAAACTTCTTAGCCTGATAACGTGAAGTCCTGGAAGACAACGTAGAGGGAGGTCACAATGAACAGTGTCAGTTTTCTCGTATAGGGGCAGCTAGCTGATTCAGTAGAGGGAGCACTAAGGCTTGGAGGCAGGAAACCTTGAATGTAAATCTGGTCTCTGACACGTACTAGCTTGTGACCCTGAGCAAGTCACTTAAATTCTGTGTGCCTCACTTTTCTCTCTGTACAATGGGGCTAACAATAGCACCTGCCTCAGGATTAATGTAAGGATTAAGTGAGATTGTAACAGCCAGGGCTTAGCACAGTGCCTAGCAAAGAATAAACAATATTAAATGTTGTTTTTATAATTAGTATGTCGTCATCTGTTTGCCATTGAAAGGTTGCAACCTGCTCCCTTCCTATCTTTCCTGTCTTCTTTTACACTTTACTCCCCTCCATGTCCTCAAAGTGTGGTCTGGGACCCCTGAGTGATCTCAGATCTTTTCAGAGGATCCATAACTATTTTCATAACAATTATCATCCTGAGATGGTTTCATTTCAAATACTGTAACTATCAATAGCCAGAACCCGCATAAACAAACAAAAGCCGTGCACAGGGCAGGAGCACAGTCCCCAGTTATTTTTAAGACCATAAAAGGGTCCCAAAGCAGAAGAGTTTGCGACCATCTGTCCTGGCCAACTTGTTCTCCTTCGCATGATGAGGGAGCCGTCTCCCAATCCAATGTCTTAGGCTGGCTGCCCTCCTGCCTCCCCCCTCTACCTCCCAACTTCGCTCACCCGCAGGTGATCTGCTCAAAGGAATGTAAATTGTGATCTTTTGAACTCTGGACCTCTTTTTCCTAAGGACCAAGTCAAGCCCCACTGGGTCATTGTTGAGGCCCTGAGGGCTCCTATTGAATGTAAAACGCAATTGTTTCTGTTTTGTCCAGAAACCCTGAAACACTCAGATTGACTTTTTTTTTTTGAGAAGGTAAAGATGCCCTTCTCTGCCTCATTTCTTAATTAGCTTTAACCATTGAATGGGCGCTGTCTCCATCCAGTCGAGGCCTGGGAGAGGCCTTAGCTTAAAAAGGTCAAGTCTGCCCCTACATCTGATGGGGCTCTAATGATGAACCCCCAGAACTCTGGACTTTTCCCAGAGGGCCCAGGTCCCTAGCATTCACCTGAGGCACAGGGCCCTTCCCAGTTAACAATCCTTTCAACTGTCCTGGCTTTGATCTTACCCCAATCTCCAGGTCCCTGTTACCTCCAGCCCTTCCTTGTCTGATATTACCTTCCATCTAGATCAGGATTGCCCCAGGCCACTTCCCACACTTAATTCCATCAAGACCCTTTCTGTTACCTCCCAGTCATCCCAAACTACTGCTGGAAGACACATGGAGAATCTGTTTTATTTCTCGATTTGGAGTTGGGCCAGTATATTCATGGCCACCATGGACTCTGAATATTGCGTTGGTACTACGCCACTTCAACTAGTGTTTTAATAAACCTTGTCTCTGACTGAAAGAAGTCTTGAATCAAATTATTTTGAGGCAGGATCTGCATCTTTTGCCCTAGAATTTTGGGATTCCCAGCACCCCTAGACTGCAAACCTCCAGAGCTATTTCCAGTCATCCTGATCTATATCTGGCCACTGGACCCAGATGACTCCAAAGGAGAAAGTGTGACTGGTGACTTCATGGCCCTCGTTCATTGAACTTCAATTTACTTACAAGTCCTGGTACCATCTCTCTGGTGTCATGGTCCTCTTGGAGAATGAAGGCCAAGCAACCCCAATTCTAACAACAACAAATACAGTGCTGGGCTACCTTTCATTTTGTTTAAGTTGTGTAGCTATATCCTGAAATCCTGGAAGATTAATTATACATAGCAATAGCTCATGTTCATATAGGGCTTTTCCAGTCACTTCAGAAGGACACTATGATGAAAAATACAGCAATCTCCATTGTACAAATGAGAAAGATCAGGTTCAGGAGGGATAACAAATGGTCTTCAGTAATATACTTAGCATAGATCAGAGCCAGGAACCAAACTCATGTCCTTTGACCCCCAAGTTCAGTGTTCTTTCTGCTCCCCCATAGTGATAGTGATTGGGGTGCACATGGAGAGTTAAAATTATGTAGTTCCATTTGGCCTAGGAAGGAATAAATGCCAGGGACTTTCCAAATATTATTCATCTGGTCCTCTGGCATTATTATCTACTCATTTTAACAGTTGAAGAAACTAAGGCAGGTAAAGATTGAATGACTTTCCAGAGTCACACAGCTAGTAAGTAGGTGAGCTTATATTTGAACTCAAGTCGGACTCCAGAGTCAGAACTTTATCCATGCCACCTTCCTGCCTCTAGAAGTGTGAGGATTAGAAGATTTGGAAGCTCAGAGACTTTGCTCACCTTAGACTGTCATCTTTCTAATTCTAATTCCAGTTTTCTCACTTTTAAAATTAGACAGAATAATATTTGTCTCATCAATCCTGTGGATTTCACATGGATTACTGAGGAGTTGGGAGACTTAATGAGGAAAATTGTGTGAAGAGTTCTGAATGAAATTAATAAGGAGCAAATACTGAGATGGAATATTGCAACATTTACCCTAAAATAATGCAAGAAAATGAACCTGACTTTTCCTTAATAATTTTTTGATTGGTGGTTTTAAAACCCAAGGCTCATGGTACTGGCTAAGATATGGAGGGGTAGATCAGTGGAATAGGTTGAGTATATCTGATACAGTAGTCAATGACTATAACAATCTACTATTTGATAAACCCAGGGACCCCAGCTTCTGGGATAAGAACCCAATGTTTGACAAAAACTGCTGGGAAAACTGGAAAATAGTGTGGCAGAAGCTGGGAATAGACCAATTTCTGACACTGTACACAAAAATAAAGTTCAAATGGGTATATAATCTAGATATAAAAGTTGATAGTATAAACCAATTAGGGGAAGAAGGAATAGTTTACTTGTCAGATTTATGGAAAATGGAGGAGTTTATGACCAAATAAGAGATAGAGAACATTTTGAAATGCAAAATGGATAATTTTGATTACATTAAATTGAAAAGTTTTTGCACAAAGCCAATGCAACCAAGATTTGAAGGGTAACAGGAAACTGGGAAAGAATTTTTATAACTATTGTCTGCAATAAAGG
The DNA here is from genome assembly GCA_028658325.1 of Potorous gilbertii. Lineage (NCBI taxonomy): Eukaryota > Metazoa > Chordata > Mammalia > Diprotodontia > Potoroidae > Potorous > Potorous gilbertii. The sequence goes on from CM053771.1 coordinate 375,047,319, forward strand.
TCTCATTTCTAAAATATAGAGAGAACTGAGTCAAATGCACAAGAAAACAAGTCATTCCCCAATTGATAAATGATCAAAGAGTATGAACAGGTAGTTTTCAGAGGAAGAAATTAAAGCTATCTATAATCATATGAAAAAATGCTGTAAATCACTATTGATTAGAGAGATATAAATCAAAACAACTCTGAGGTACCACATCCCACCTATCAGATTGGCTAACATGACAAAACAGGAAGATGATAAATATTGGAGAAGATGTGGGAGAGTTGAAACACTAATTCATTGTTGGTGGAGCTGTGAGCTGATCCAACCATTCTGGAGAGTAATTTGGAACTATGCCCAAAGAGCTATAAACATGTGCATACCCTTTGAACCAGCAATACTGTTTTTAGGATTGTATCCCAAAAAGATCTTAAAAATGGGAGAAGGTCCCAGATGTACAAAAATATTTATAGTAGCTTTTTGTGGTGTCTAAGAACTGCAAATTGAGGGAATGCCCATCAATTGAGGAATGACTGACCAAGTTGTGATACATGAATGTAATTGAATACTATTATGCTATAAGAAATGATGAACAGGTGAACTTCAGAAATATCTGGATAGACTTATCTGAACTGATGCTGAGTGAAGTGAGCAGAACCAGGAGAACATTATACACAGTAACAACCTCAGTGTGCAAGGACTGTTTCTGATAGACTTAGTCCTCCACAGCAAGGCAAGGACCTAAAAAACATTTCCAAAGGACTCATGATACAAAATACCATCCACCTCCAGAGAAAGAGTTATGGAGTCAGATCAGAGAATGAAGCAGACTATTTTCTCTTTTGTTAGAGTTGGTTTTGTGTAGTTTTTCTCATGGTTTCTCCCATTTGTTTTAATTCTTCTATGCAACATAACTAATGTGAAAGTGTGTTTAATAAGAATGTATGTGTAGAGCCCATATAAGACTGCATGATATCCTGGGGAGGCAGGGGGGAGGGAGGGAGAGAAAATTTAAAATCTATGGAAGTGATTGTTGAAAACTGAAAACAAACAAATAAATAAATAAATTTGAAAAAAACCAACAAGTCTCAGAGTTCTTTCTTCTTCCTCTTTTGTTTTAGTCCAGAGCTATGATTTCATCAGTGTAGAGTCTGGCAAATATCCTGACATTTATATAGTCTAAGAGACTTGTTAGCGTCACTTGCTCAAGGTCACAAAACAAGTATCTGTTAGAAGTGAAAGTTGAATCCAGGTAGCCCTGAATTCCAAGACCCCGCCCTCTCTCTCATAAGTGCATAGTATTAGCAATAATGAACAAATGGGTTCATTGAGTACTTAGCAAACAGTATAACTATGGTTCAGTTCTAGAAGGATCCTGAGAAGTATAGAAAAACTGTACTGCAATTCAGTTTTAATGAATTTTGCTGTTGTTTTAGTCATTTTTAAAGTTACGTCTGACTCTTCATGACCCCATTTGGGTTGTTTTCTTTGGGAGGGAGACGAAGATATTGGAGTGGTTTGCCAATTCCTTCTTTAGCTCATTTTACAGATGAAGGAACAGAGTTAAGTGAATTGCCTAGAGTCACACAGCTCTTAAGAGTTTGAAAACAGATTTGAACTCGGGTCTTTCTGACTACAGGTCCAGCATTCTAGCAACTACACACATTTATTTGGCAGGAATGGCTTAATAAAAAGGAAAATACATACACACATACATATGCATACACATACATATACATACACATACACATACATATATGTGAATATGTTCGTTGGTTCGTTGTCAAAGAGAACCAAAATCACTTTACTATGTTAGAGTCAAGTTACAGCATGTCCGACTGGCTGATCAGACCAGTATGAGCCTTGGAATGTTCTACCACAGATCAGGCACAAATAATCCATGGGATCATTTGGGATGGATTCTCTAAATTTACACATCTCACATTTCTTTTGAGCTACTTCCATTCTGCTTTGTTCATAGAGTGCAGTACCTTCTCTGAAGAGGGCACACCATGCTGGGCAGACCTATGCCAGCATCTCCCATGTCTCCAAAGTTCTTCAGAGGTGTGTATATGTATATATGCAGTATATCTATGTACATAAGATACATACGTATGCATATGTTTTTTAAAGATTTAGGGGACTTGAGCACATTGGCAGGCAGATGAGAATTAAGTGGAAAGAGATTAAAGATACATGAGAGAGAGAATGACAAATAAAACAAGTTCCTTGAGGATATAGGAAGGAGTGGAGCCAATGGCATAAGTGGAAGGATGGGACAGTTGGTGTTGCCTGGAGTAAGAGAGACTTGAGTTTAAATCTGAATACAGCTCTGTGACCCTGGGCAAATCACTTAACCTCTGTTTGCCTCAGTTTCCTAATCTATAAAATAGTAATGATACTAGCATCTACCTCCCAGGGCTGTTGTGAAGATCAAAATGAAATAATAATGGAAAAATGTCTCACATAGTGCCTGGGCTGTAGTAAGCTCTATATAAACGTTAGCTATTATTAGTTATTTATCTTTATCATTAGCTAATTTTTATTAGTGAGGAACAGGGGAAGATTCCACTTCTTAGTAAAACTGCAAGTAGAGAGACTTCTTTTTCTATTCCTTCAAAATTTTTATGAGGAAACGTTTGTAGGAATATCGCATACCACAAGGGCGCTACACTTACAGTACCCCCCTGGTTTCTTCTCCCAACTTGCAGTCATACTTAGAGATTGAATTCCCAGGTGTAAAAGCAAGCACCCTGACACATCCAGGATGGTCTGCTATCACAGGTTCTTAGATCTGCTTTTCTAAAAGGAAAGGCAACTTTTGAGGGGTCAGCAATCACTTTAATCAAGCACATGTATCATTCATTTAGTTCAGAGGAAAAAGTCAGCACCCTGAACTTCAGAGAAAAGATAAACAGAAAAATCAAGATCAACAGACAGAGCTTCCAACTGTCTGACCATTATGTACATACATAGTTACCAGAGAAAGCAGCACAAACATCTGGATTTTCAAAGCCAGGCAGCTCCTTAGCAGCTGCCCAGAGTCTCTTCTGGCCAAACAAACACTTACAGTGAGGAAGCCCCAAAACAAAACTTCCCCTCAGAGTATTTATATACCTTTCAGAGCCAGAGGGCATCACAAGCCTTGAGAACCAGTGCCTAAATACAAATGAATAAAAGGTAAGCTTCCCTTAAAAGGTAGGCCCATTAATAGCTGGGGAAGATCTTTAACTCTCTGATTAGCACTGCATTGGGCCTCAAGGTCTTTTGTACCTCTCTCTATAGGTTTGGTAGCCCTGTGGGTTTCTGCTTCTAATACCATAGGTCACAAATTCCCACAAACATTGTGATTCCTATTAAACAAGTAGCCAATCAGCACAACTAGCTTTTGACAAAGGCATTAACTAAAATGGCATAGTGAAAATAATACCTTCAAAATAATCTCCACCCTTCTCCATAAACCTGGGACATATTCTCTCATAAATATACCCAGTACCCTTGGGAAGAGAAGTCTCAGACACAGAGCACAATGGTGATGAAGGACACGTACTGAAGGACAACTTACATCTCCTAGTACTCTGGTGCTTAGAATTTGACAGGGTACAGGCTCTTGGGAACCCCATTGAACTCTCCTTGAATCTTCTCACTTGGCCTGGGGTTCGCCTGAGGCTATAAGATTTTCATTATTTCTATGCCCAAAACTCCATTACCGTTAACCTACCCTAGCCCTCCATTGTCTGTTACCTTTGAATTGTCTCTGGCTCCTTCTCAGCCTTGATCCTACCAAAATCCCAATCTGTTGGTTCCTGGTGTCTGACCTCTAGTCAACCCAACCTACTGGCCACTCCTATCAAGATCCTCCCTAGACCCCCACCTCCTTCCATCACCCCAGACTACTTGGCCAAACCTAGATCCCTCCTATGGTCTTTCTGTATATAAGATCCATCTTGTTTCCATGATGATGCTCAGATTCAGTCTGCCCTGCAAGTCACACAAATGCTCAGATTTCTTAACAGTTTAGTCAATGCTGAGATTTCTTAAAGAGTCTGGCCAATCTGATAGATTTTTTAATAAGCTCTATTTTTTCTTTGGCTGAAGGAAGGCTTGTGTTAAATTCATTTGGGCAGGATCAGAGTGTCACTATTTTGGCATCCCAGCTCCCCTAAGCCTCAACAGAATTCACTTCTCTTTTTTTAGAGCCTTCAGGTCTGTCTTTCTCCACAACCTGATTCTTAATTATAGGGACCATGATTCTAGGAGTTTCTTTCTCCCTTGGGGGTCAATCCATCTCTATCTGGGTTTGTTTCAAGTGTGTCTCCACTCCATGCTGTGCTTCCTACAGAAACAATAGCTTCCTCTTTAATGCTATGTGGTTGAAATAAGACAAAGCAAGAAGGGAGAGAAGTTTCCTGCTTACTCCTTTAGGTGTCCCCTCAACAAGTTGCTCTGAGATTTGACTGCTTTGAGTTCCTTGCAGCTTAGCTAAAGCCTCCAAAATAGTGTCTAGCTTGTTTTCTCAGTCAATGATGTTCCCTCTTTCATAACTCAGAGAGACTTTTGTACCTGATAAAGGGACCAGGGCAAGGAGGCCCCATTTCTCAATGGTCATATTGCCTCCTGGGGGAAAGTCTCATAGTCCTTCCTTTACTGCATAGTCTGTCACCAGATGCTATCACACTACCAAAGAAGACAATGAAACAGAGAAATGATGAGCTTAACTTTGAATATTTTACTCAGTCAATGGAAAAAGATTCTTCCTAATCATATGATTAGTCAACGGGAACTAATTATAGAATGTCCATGCTTGCTCCACAGTCCCTCCTGGGTACTAGCATTACGTGTCATGCTACTCCCACAAGCTATTTCACCAGCCTCCCCCTGAAGGTGGTCTATATATGAACCAGATTCCGTCATAATCCTTTGTTAATTAAGCTGTTTCTCTGAGGAAGGGAGAAGAGAGGGCAATATTTGGAAATGAAGAAAATGCAAAACCAAACTATTTCAAAACATTAAAAAAACTATTGTGTAGCTTGATGTTTCCTCTCTCCTTCCCTCCCTTCTTCTTCTTCTTCTTCTTCTTCTTCTTCTTCTTCTTCTTCTTCTTCTTCTTTTTCTTCTTCTTCTTCTTCTTCTCCTCTCTCTCTCTCTCTCTCTCTCTCTCTCTCTCTCTCTCTCTCTCTCTCCCTCTCTCCTATCCTTATCTTTTTGGTAGCCCTTCCAAATGCATGTTCTTATGTTATTCTTTTGTCAGGATTATGCAGTTTGTTTATTTGAAGGCCTAAGTTTCGGTCAGAGGGGACTTCTGGTGAGGAGAACTGGTCTTGGTAAAATTACAGTTTCTTCATATCAGTCCAGTCTCTATTGTCTTCATCTTCTCAGTCTTGGTGTGTAGAAATGTTGAGGTTCAGGGTGCTGGGAACCCCAAAATACCAACATATCAGTATCCTGCTCAGATGAATTTGACACAAGCCTTCTTAAAGTCAAAGAAAAACAAAGTTTATTAAAGATTCACCATACTGGGTTGACTTTTAAGGAGCCTAAGCATTTGTGATGCTTGGAAGTCACACTTTGTCAGTATTACATTATTTAGGCCTTTTGGCCTGGGCAAGGAGGTTCTTTAATTAATCTGATTCAAAACTTATTGAATCTGGGAAAATCTTTCCCCCTCTGGGGAGTGGCAAACCTCACCTAAAGGAGGATCTCTTTTGTAAAAGAAATTAGCAGAGTAAAATGCTGGCAGTCTGGTATGAAAAGCTGAGTTTTGATTTAATGAGATCTCAAAGCTAAGATCTGTACTTTATGTTGAAATTAAGTAAATATCTGATATCAGACAATGTGTTTAAAATTGTAAATTCACTTTAGAATTTCAGTCATTTCTTTTAGAAGAATTAACTCTGTCCATGTGCTCAGACCCTATAGAATTTAATGGCTGGAATGGGACTGGGGGGAGCTGAAAGATGACATTTCAGTTTTTTAAGGAAGCAGAGTAAAAAAGAGATTATGGGAAGTTATAAATAAAGTTTTCTTTTAAGTAGAAAGAGTATTTTTTTTTAAAAAGGGAGGGCTAAAATGTTTACCATTATTGATTATAAATCCAGGTTTGATGTGATTTCAAGTTTAATATGTCCTGAAGGAATAACAAACGGTATCTGAGAATGCTCTTCCTATCATGATTAAGCAGAAAAATATTGTTATTTTGCATTTACAATTGTAAAGTGCTTAACACAAGGATGAGTATATGTTATATGTAATGTTACACAATTTTTAAATTTGGAATTTGTTATATATAGATTGGTGTTTTAAAAAGGGATGTAATAGAAATTTAATAATTTGAAACTTATATTTGGATATAAATCAGCAGTGAAAATTCTGATGTTTGCTATATAATGGTAGAAAGGGATTCCACTGCAGACAGTTATAGTTAAGATGTGAAGGAACTGGATAATCTGAGTAATGTAATTGAGGGACTTGGAAAGATGAATAAGGTTTGATGAGTAAGTTCTGGATGAATAAGTTTCAGGTAGTTTCAGTAAGTAGTGAGGGTGTGAGGAAGTATTTTGAAAAGATAAAAAAATCATGTAACTTGATTTGATAGTTAATAGCTCAATCAAATCTGAGATGACTCTATCTGAAAGGATGCCAGGTGATAGAGTGTGCCCACATAGTGGTAAGGAGATGAAATACTGTGCAAGGTGATGTGGAAATCCATTCACCTGAATGGGTAATGTCTTATTTTAATTTTTTAAGTAAATCTAAATGTTGTTATATTAGGAATTACATTGTTAAATTAGTGATGAAGTGGTTAAAAAAAGAAGTTGATATGAATTCTGTGGAAAAGTTTCTGTGTTGTAGAATTCCTATTGAGAAAATGAGAATCCTTAAAAAAAAAACCCACATATTTTTATATATGGATGTGATTTTTCAAGCCTGTTCCATCTAAGGATGTATTAAGTATGATAAAAGTTTATTTCTGTTGTTAAGAAGGCAGTTTTAACTAAAATTGTTTTTTGCTATGAATCAAACATTTACAAAAATATGTTTGTAAATGGAAGTTCATGGGCAAATGTGCAAAGGCCTTGATTTTAGATCTTGTAATTTTTGCCAATTAGGTTCATAAGAGTTTTAAGCTGAGCATGGTTAGAAAGGGATAGAGTAGTTTGGGAAGCAGATGTAAATCTATCAGAACAATAACTTATGATTGTTAATCAGGAACTAAAACATACATAGACAGGCATGTAAGTTACTTAAGACTTGCTTCAAAAGCTGTTCCTTAGCCAATGTGAAATTATAGTCATATGTGAAACTGATTATTGCAGCTTGCTATTTTAAGATTTTATGGGACTATTAACTGACTGTTCCTCTGAGTCTAACTCCAGATATGGATATCAAGAAAGGCAGTCTGAGCCACTGATCCATGATGCCAATAAGCCTGTGAGATGCTGGTATTAACTGCAAAGAGATGATCTCATGGGAAAGTTGGGAGAGAGACTGTTCAGCCTGAGTTGAGTAGGACTCAGTTTCCCCACTGATACCTGGCAGACTTTAAGCCTGACTGAATGCCAAATGACAATCTACTCCTGCCTGGAATTGATATGAAGTTAGGGAGATATTGTTTCCCTGAAATGTCCCTACTCTTAGTGACAATTTCTTATAATCAAAAGTTTTGTAAGCATAATACCAGATCTATTAACTAATAAATTGTGGGTAGGGGAATATCTGAGGTTAAGTTTAAAATTAAGATATTAGGTTTAGGATTTCATACTTAACAGCAATAAGTGGGGTCCTTTAATTCTTAGTAATAGTGTGGAGGCAATCAGGTCAAAGGCTTATGAGGTTAGCATACACAGTCATTATTTTTGTCTCAGTTGGTTAATGATAAAAGAAGAATAGAATGGCTTGTGCTTTAAAAGAAGCATCACATGACCAGAAGTTGGAATTGTTCTATGATGTGATATGTATTGTGTTAAAAATTATTATTTATTGTATTTATGTAAGTACTGGAGTCTGGTATTGACTCCTTAGTGAAATCTCATCTTTCTGATGGGGGAAATGAAGAGTAAATTAATGTAAAATGTAAAAACTGGGTTCTAATGTGAATTTCTCAAACATAATAATTGGCCAAAGTTCCAGTTATGATTTTGTAAGAGTGATAAAAGCATAAAGCTTAGGCGTGGTCATCTAAAATTGTATTAAGGTCAGTTTTGTAGGAGAGTGAATATCTGGATTTCTACAAGAAGATAAAGGGAAGAAGATGCTGAGATGTTGTGCTGAAGATGTCTTGAAGGAGCATCCAAACCATAAAACTGCTTTGGATGATGTTCCTCCACAGATTGCTGTATGAGCTAGAACCTCTAAATGGACAGTTCATTGATCTACCTTTTCATCGTGAAAGGGGGCTACCTGCTTGTAATTTGTCAGTGCTTTGGTCAACTTTTCTCCCTTATAAAAGAGAGATAGATGAAGGGAGTAATTCATAGGGGAAAGAATGTGAGGAGATATTTATTGGATTTAGGTGTGGAAACAGAAATTTTAATAAAGAGAAAAAAGGGAGATTTTGTGGGAAGTAAGAAAGTTCTGTTGTCCACATTCCTAGGTGATAAGGGTTGTGACCTAGTATGGACAGGTTAGAGGTCAGAAATTAATGTGCAGGCCCAAGGAGCTGTGTGAGGAAGGGCCTATCAGAGAGGAGAACATGGAGTCACATGGTCAGGGGATTGTATCTTGGGATATCCAAAGTTAGGAAAACAGTGTAAGAAACCCCGTCTTTCTGCATGTGTTGCAATCTTCCTGTAACCTTACTGAGGAGGCTACCTGGTCATTCTAAAGATTAATAAAGGCTTTCCTGATTTCACACAGGTATTGTTCTTTGTTTAAGGTGAGTATGCTTCTCACTGTTGGGAGCTTGTTAGGCAGGCTCACTTGTAACAATGCCAACATCATCCATTGTATCCTATGCCATCGCCATTTATCTTGACTTTTGTCTTGCCACTGAACTTTGATGATTCTGAAAGAAAGAGTGAGACTGATGATGACTTTGTGCAACTCTGCCTTGCCTTGATCTAGTTCATGGGCAAGTCAAGACCATGCCATGTTGTTGATTTCATGAAAAATGATTTTGCTTAGTAATCATTGTCTTGGAGACTCAGAACTTCCCCACCCCACTTTATCCAATCTAATGGCTCTATTCCTGCCCAATGTGCTGCCCAGACAGGTCTGGGAAAATGTTAATTCCTTCTTATCATCTAGACAAGTGATATGGAAATTAATGTCTCTTTGACAAAGATTAAGTGGCCTAAATCCTGTACCCCAAGAGCCTCCTTTTAATATAGCCCACCTCCCAGTGTGTTGACTAGTCAAAGTTGATTGGCACCTCTTGGAAATACCTACTCTTTCAAGGGCATTCCAAATTGAGTCAGTTCTAGACTATCATTCCCATGCAATGCATATTGCCAACTTGTGGGAGAAATAAAAATTGTGAACACAACCTAATTCCATTTGACTTTCCTTAGAAGAAACTCTGTGGAGGCTGATATTTTAATGGTGCTGATAAGGGCTAGAAGGAGAGTGTGAAACCCCAACAAAGACAGGAGTACCAGGGCCAGGTTGCCTGGAGAAGAATTCATAGATTCAAGCATTGTTGAAGTCAAGGGAAAGATTTATCATGCTTTTCAACAGGCAAGAGTTCTTAGGGAACCTGCAACCTTAGAGGGGTACAGGTAAAGTTTATATAGGATATTATTTAGTGAAATGTGCCAAATATGCTAACAAGGTGTTTTGGGGTGGGATTAGGGAATGGTTAAGGAATGTTCAGTTCTTAAAGGAACATGCACTTTTAGTATCTACTGAGCAGGTATTTTACCCAGAGTTCATTAGGAAATAACCCAAGTGGGGGGGCTACCTGGAGGTGTGGTTTTAGGCCTGAAATGTTACTAAGTCAACCAAAGGTCCAGGCTGGCCCAGAAATACACCAGGTTGCTCTCATCAATGTCTTATTAAATGTGAGGGATAAATGTAAGGGAGTATAGGTATGTCTAAGTCTAGGATACATATGATTGGTCAGTGAGTAGTAAATGTCATTATGACCCAATGCATAGCCTGTTCAGCCAGTACATAGCTGGGTCAAACTAATAAGTTCTATAGGTGCAACTGGCTGCTGTATCAGGAAAAGAGAGAACGGTTGTTGCTCCTTATCTGTTGGACTCTCGATATTAGGTGGCAGTCTGCTTTTCTCTCCAAGCACCTCTGGGGACAGAGACCTCAAGATAGGTCTCCTGGAAGTTAATGATATCCTTTTTGAAATTGACTATGGTTCAGTCAGAATTCAAAATTGAGGATCTGACTAAAAAAACTGCTGCCTCACTATCAATCTGATGACTATAAATATTGCCAGTGCTGGTGTCAATTGACTAAAGATAATCCTGAATTATGATGGCCCTGTTGGAGTTCCTTTGACCAGTTTAGATTAATATACTCAACATAATTCTGAATTTTGGCCAGTCTAAAAAAGAAATGAATAAATTCTAATTCTAAATCGGTTTATCTTAAAAACAAAGTAAATCTAAAAAGCCAACAAGAAGCTTAGGTTTGTGCATTCTCTGTTTTGTGACTGTCTAGGTATTCTGTCTGTCTGTGTCTCTGAGATTGTCATGTATGTACTAAAAGATTTAAAATGCAGCCAGAAAAACTTCTAAGAAACTTCTAAGGTCTGTAATTAGAGAGAACATTAGGAAAGAACTCCCACCTTAGGCTTTCCATGAGAGATTAAGACATTTTTTGGGGTCGAGGGGAGGAGACAGGTCCCCAAACTGGTCAAACTGGTGTTACACAAATAAAATTAGATCATAAATAATGTAATTAAAAAGCAGGGTGAGACTCTCCCAAAGGTTAGTTGGAAGGGGGAATTAGCTAGCAGCAACTTTGTACTGATAAGATCTAGACCAAGATTTGTTTAAAACTGCAAAAATAAATTTTTGAGTCTTTTAAAACATTTTGATCAGGGCTTTTATATCATACCCTTAAATGAGATCACTTTAGAATTTCAGTGTTTTGTTTAAAATGCATATTAACAATACATAAAAGCCGTTTGTGAAGAGTGCGAGAAATACAGCTCTCTTGATTTATAAGTTATTAAGCATGAACTCCCTCCAGATTCTAGCAGGTGCAGAAAAGCAGGAGGGAAAGGGGATAAGTGAGATTTCCAATTTGAAAAACTGAGTTACTCAGGCAGTCAATTTTTAATTATTATTTCTGGACTCTCTGGAAGCTTCTGTGTGGGGAAACTGGCAACACCTTATCAGCATTAAACCAAATTCCTTAGGTCCCTAGGCCAAAAGCAGTTGCGCAGCCTAGTCTTAGAATGTTGGCCCAACACATTTTAATCTAACCTGATGATAACAGGAGTGATTGCAAATTGTTTGTAAAACTTTATATACCTCCCTAAGTATATATACAGTCTGAAATTCAGAGGCGGCTGGAATGGGGCGCTGGAATGCTTAGGGCATCTCTTTATCTGATAAGCCTCAAAAAAGATCTGGGACTTGAGCTCTTTAAGGAAAAAAAGGAGCTTGGAGCTGGGAATTGTCACCATAGGTCTTTTATTTTTAAGGAAATATATGAATTTGTGGCTGATATTTTCTCTTAAAAGACCAAGAGTATTGGACTTACAAAAATTAAAATGTTTACCATTTGCAATTATAAATCCAGATTTGATCTAAGTCAAAAATCTATCTTGATGGAATAAAAACAGCACTTGAGAGGGCTCTTCCTGTCAGAATTAAGCACAAAAAGATACTATTATTTGGCATCAAGAAATTTTATTAGCTATGTAGCCCCAAGAGAGATTTATGTGCCTCAGTTTACTGTTCCCAGGGATGTGGTGATATTACATGGTTGTAACGTGTTTTCTGCAGTGCTTGGCACAGGACAAATACTATCTGAATGTTAACTGTTTAATTAAATATAATTGCTTCATACTTGGTAACTTTATATGAGTTTCCTTAGATGTCATCAGTATGCCAATGGTGTAAGGCAATCTGGAAACACATCCAACTAAATTAAGGTCACCTGATTGGTAATTGTTTTTTTTTTCAAGTTTAAGTACGTGATAGTTGTTTATGGTATTGTTATATATCTAAATTTTCTTATACTGTGTAATTTGGTAACAACTGTATCACTTAATTTCTCTTATAATCAAGATGTTGTTAGATGAAAAATTGTACTGTCACAGAAAAAAAAGGAATGGGTCAGGAAGCTGTTAGGTCATTCTACTGACCATATGTTGTAAGCAATTTGGAGTTATTGATTTAATCAAGTATTTACAAAAGTATTTTTGTGAAAGGAAACCTGATAATTATGCAAAGAAAAGACCTTGTGAAATCTCTTTTGTAATTCTTGTCAACCCTTTTCAACAATTTCACTCCTAGGTTTGTTGTATCCTTTGGACTAGCCTAAAATGGATATTTTCAGAGAATGAGTCAGAGTGAGCAGTTCAACGGAAGCAGCATAACTTATGAATTATTTTAATGGGAAATTTGATTTTACTTATATTTGTTATTTAATCAGGAACTAGAACATGTGTAGGAACGTGTGCAAACTACTTAAGACTCACCTTAAAGATGTTCCAAACCAATGTGAGTTTATAGTCACATACCTGAAACTGATTATTGGAATTTGCTATTGAAGACATTATAGGACTCCTAACTGATGATATTCTGAGTCTGACTCCAGGTATGATTATCAAGGAATGCTATGGAACCATTGATCCAATATGCCAGCAACCTTGTGGGGTCTATGAATTACATCTAGGAACTGCAGAGGGTGTTATCATGGGAAAAATTGGGAGAATGACTATTCCTCATGAGCTGAGGTAGGATTCTCCTTACTCAATTTCCCCAATATGAATATCCTACCTGGCAGACTTTAAGCCTAGCTCAATGCAATTGGCCATTTATATAACTTCTGCCTGAAATTGATATGAAGTCAGGCAAACATTGTTCACTTACTAGAGTCATGTCCCTATTCTTTCATGGCAAATTTCTACAGTCAAAAAGTTTTGTAAGCACAATATTAAATAATAAATTGGTACTGGAACGTCTGAGGTTACTATAGTAAGATACAAGGATAAGATTGAGCTATTTGACCTAGAATTTTAGTTCAAACACCTAACGAATTAAGTATTTAGCCTTGACATGTTGCTAGTATGTATTTCTGCTTAAGTTAGGGTCCTTAAATTCCTCATAATGAGATGAGGCTAAGTAGGTCAGTTTGTCCCTCCTCCATCTCTCTCTCTTTAACATTGTTACCCATTACAAGTCCCCAAAAGACCATATCAGTTAGTGATTCATTGAGAAGGCATGCCCTTCTCATTAGAATCTGATGAGGGAATGTGAAAAATGATTTTTCTTGGTAATCATCATTTTGGTGACTCAGAGCTTCCCCAGCCCCCTTTATCTAGTCTAAAGGCTCTGTTCCTGCTCTTGGTGGTGGCCAAACAGGGAAATGTTGATTTAAGACTTTTGTCAAGGCAGGTGATTTGGAGTTGATATCACTTTGACCAAGATTAAGTGAACACCTACTCTTTGAAAGGCATATAACTCTGTACCCTATTCCCCAAGTTCTGGTTGGGGTTTGGGGGAGAGACAGTTCTGAACTGTAACTCCCATGCAATGCATTGTTGACAATGTTGCATTGTCATGTCATGTCATTGTCACAACGCATGACACCAGCTTGTGAGAGAAATTAAAAACATAGACACAACCTAATTCTGTTTGTGTTTCCTTAGAACAAACTCTGTGGAAGTTGATAATCTTTACAAATGAAGGATGAACAACTGCCTTCTCCGTTCTGGTGTAAATGACTGTACAAAAGGCCTTCTTTGCTAAAAATGTACTATTTTCCTTACCTTGTTTTCCCCAAAACTTTTGTAAACTAGTCTGACCTTAGTCAAAACTCTAGGTCAAGTAGTTCGGATGGAGAGACTGTAGATATATCATTTGTGCAATTGTGAGACACATATGTCCATCATCTACCGGTGGAGTGTGTAAAGCTTTTGAGTAGATAAAGAAACTATGGCAGAGCTATCTATCTGTAATCTGTGCTCACTTATTCATGCAGTGGCTAGCAAGGACCCTGAAAATTCTTGCAATATTAATAAGCAGAAATTGGGGATTATAGTCCTAATAATGGGGTACAGACTCTGGGAACCCTTGAACTCTCCATGAATCTTCCCACTTGATCTGGCATTTGCCTGAGGCCATAAGCCTTTCGTTATCCCATTGTCCAAGTGCCTCGGGCTGCTTCCCAAACTTAATTCTACCCTTTCCACCCTAGCCCTCCATTGTCTATTACTTCCCAATTGCCTCCAGCTGTTTCCCACCCTTGATCACATCAAAATCCCACTCTTGGTTCTGACATCTAGTCACCCCAATCCCTTCAAGAACCTCCTTTGGCTCCTCCTCAAGACCCTCTCTAAACCTCTCCTCCAATCAGCCCAGACTACTTGACCACCCCCACCAGATCCCTCCCACAGTCTTTCTGTATATAAGATCCTTCTTGTCTCCATGAAGGTTCTCAGATTCAATCTAGCTCAGATTCTATCTGACTCATAGCAGGCACAAATAGGCTTCTTAAGAGTCAACCCAATATGGCAGATCTTAAATAAACTATGTTTTACTTTGGCTGAAAGACGGCTTGAGTCAAATTCATTTCAGCAGGACCCAGAGTGTCAGTATTTTGGAGTCTCAAGCATCCCAAACCAACATTATGGTTCCCTGACTTCAACAATATGAAGCGAAAATGTAATATTAAGTGATTGGGGGTGCATGAGCAGAATTACTTCAGGAAACTTCCCAGGAAACAAACCACATCTGGAACATTACATTTATTTCCACATATGACAATTTAAGAGGGATGTTAGCAAATGGAGCATATTCAGAATGTAATAATGTTAATAGCTATGACTTACATGGTGTTTTAAGATTTGCAAAGGACCTTGCAAACATTATTTTATTTGACACTCACAAGAACTCCGGGGTTTGTTATTATCTCTGTTTTGCAGGTAAGGAAACTGAGACAAGCAAAGGCTAAGTGAGGCAGACAGGTTAAATGGCTTCACCAGCATCATGCAGCTAGTAAGTGTCAGAGACAGGATATGAACTCAGGTTTTTCTGACTCCAGGTCTAGCGTTCTAGTTACTGTGCCACCTATTTATGTCAAAGCCAAAGGCCCAATCATAGAAAAGAGGTAGATAATGACACATTAAAGTAACTCTAAAGATGCAGCCAGGTCAGTTGATCCCTTTATGATGTAGAATACTCAGGTTTAGGGGTGCTTTCAAAAAGGAGATAAAGAGAAAATGAAAAACAATAGTCCATCAGAATCAAACATGAACTCAGCTACACAGCTGCACAACTGGGAGACTTCAAACTACAGGTAGACTTCAGGAAACTTGGGGGAGCTCAGCAGAGGCAGGGACTCCCAAGAACAAGCTTGTTTAGGTCGACTGGACACAAGGAATGCCAGAGCACAAACTTTGTTACTAAAAGCACTACTTCCTCAAAATAGACCCAAAGGAGGTCATCTTGGATCTTTTTTCCTCCTTTTTGTAGCTCCTTCAAGGTACAGGAAAGTCTTTTCCTCTAGGGACAGGAAAAGTTTGTTTATGTTTCTTCATTTTAAATGTTTACTGTGTCTATGAAAAACAATGTTAACCACTGAAATTTACTAGTCTGGTTAACTCTTGGCAGAACTAATGAAAGGAGACAACTGTACAGGAGAGAACCTGAGAGAGGGAGGAGGAGAGACACAGAGAGAAGCAGACAGAGAGCAAGGGAAAATCAGGGAGAAAAACAGAGACAGAAAGACACAGAGATAAGCAGTGAAAAGAAAGAACCAGAAAAGGAGGGAGAAAGGGAGAAAGAAATGGAGGTGTGGGGGCGGGGAGAGAATTACACATCCTTTGATACAACTTAATAGAGTAAAGAAGGAACTTTACACTGGGAAACCAGACTAGGCAATGAATCAGTCAGGTAAGGGAGGGGCTTGTACAAGTCTATTTACCACTCCACCCCACCACTGCTATAGGATTATTAAGGATGTAGAAGCCGTATCATGTCAGATGTCATTGACAGAATGGGAAATGTTTAATCTATTGAAGAGGAAACTGGGGTATGGTTTATGAAAAATAAAGTGGATTTGTGAATTACAGTTCTGGAGGGCAGAACCAGGACCAGTGGTTAGTAATTAGTGGGAAACAAATTCCAACTCAGTATAAGAAGGAACTTAAAAAAAAAAAAAGACAAGCAAAAAATTAGGAGTGTCCAGCAATCGAATTAGTTGCTTTTTAAAGCAGTGAACTCTACATAATTAAATGTTCAAGCAGAGGGTGAAAGGTCATCTGTCAAGGCTGTTGTGGAAAAGATGCCAGAGCTAGATGGGGTCCAAGCTCTATGAACTCCCTTGAACTCTCCTGGAATCATTCCACTAAATCTGGCATTCACCAGAGGCTATGAGCCTTTCATTATTGCTGTGCCCAATCCTCTGTTATCCTTAACCTAGCCTAGCCCCTCCTTGTCTGTTCTCTTCAGCTAGCCTTTGGCTACTTCCCACCCCTTAATCCCATTCTCTTGATTCCTGTCCTCTGACCTCTAGTCACCCCAGCCTACTGGTCACTCCCATCAAGATCCTCCCTAGACCCCTCCTCCAGGCACTCCATACTACTTAGTCAACCCTACATCCCTCCCTCAGTCTTTCTGTATATAAGATCCATCTCAGACTCCATGAAGGTCCTAGGTTTCAATCTGACCCGCTTGCTAATTCCAGTCACAAATGCTCAGATTCTTTAAAAGTCCAGATAATGCTGAGATTTCATAAATTGGGTCAATATGGTGAATTTTTAATAAAC
Organism: Potorous gilbertii; assembly: GCA_028658325.1. Lineage (NCBI taxonomy): Eukaryota > Metazoa > Chordata > Mammalia > Diprotodontia > Potoroidae > Potorous > Potorous gilbertii. Next base: position 375,064,201 of record CM053771.1, read on the forward strand.
TCTGCTTTTTCTACATCTGAAAGAAGGTTTTGATTGAATTCATTCTGGCAGGACTGGTGTGTCACTATTTAGGAGTCCCGGCAACTCTAAACCTCAACAGGATCTTTAATTCTAAATCTGAGAGTCTGTGAACCTATGAATGATTTCACAGACCAATGTAATTGGAGTGAAATATTATGAGACTGAATATAACATTTAAGTTAAATGCTTAGAGATAGAAGGTCCACATATCAAGTCCTGAGAATTCTTTGTCTAAATGGAATGACTCATTCTAGTCCAGATAACATTTTCAGTGTTATTTTTCCAGAAAGGCCATGAGGTACCTATTAAAAATAATTTGTAAAAGCAAGCTTTGTGGGTGCAGACCAGCAAAAGTCCTAGAAACTATGCTGAATTGACTCCCAGGGGTTGGAGCAGATGGACTTTTGTTTTTAGGTATCCAATTTCTACATTTTGTGCCGTAAGGGGCATGTATATTACAGGAGAAAACAGGTTTTCATCTCAGAAGGCTGCTTTTGGTTTCACCTTCCATTTAAGGGGAATCGAAAATTTTAAAGTGTTGTTTCCTGTTCTTCCCCCTTGCTTTCTCCTTTGTCTGAATAGTTACAAGTAGTTTCTCTCTTGTCTCATTTAGCCATTATCAGAAAATATCTAGGTTTAAAACGTATACTTTGAAATTTTCTGTTGGTTTTCAGGCATGAAGAAACAACAGATTTTAAGAAAGAACCTAGGTCACAAAGCTTGTTGAGCAAGTTTCAGGTGGTGGTTAATTAAAGTCTTCTTATTTTAAGACTCTTAAAGACAGCCTGGAATGTTAACTGCACACATTACAACCTAGATTCCTATCCCAGGAGACTCTGGCTCTCCATTTCCTTGGACTTCAGTAAAAATTCCTTCCTGGGTAGTTTCAACTGCTTGCCAGGCCAGATCAGGAACTAACTAGTAGTTGCTGTGTCATGGGTCACAACATTTCCCTTGTTTTCTCCTCCCTATCTGGATGACTCTCGACCCCTACCTTGCTAAAGGTGATAGGACAATAGAGAAATGGGTATAGGACATAGTAATTAGTAGCACTTTTTATCCCTAGAGCTCAAGATATTCATAGATTTTCCCAAGTCTTCTACTCAGTAGGGATGGGGGCTTTCTTTGGCTGGTGCAGCTCAGCTTGGAAAGCACTAGGGCAGCTGAGTGAAGTGGTTCAGTTCTGGTCTCAATGTCAAGGTCAAAATGTGGATTAAAGACAACCTTGTTCAATTTTATATGCACTGGGATAAGTGCTGGGGGCTGTGAATGACACCTTCTTGCAAGGCTTCTTGAAAATTTCAGTACAACGGTCAGATATAACACATGGACAATTAGTTATGAAATCAAATGGATGATATGAGAAGATGCCCTCAACCTACCCCTTTCTGGAGGTGGCAGGTCCACAGGTGTTACACATTTTCAAGTTTTTAAAATATATTAGTTATGCTGATTTTTTTTTCTCTGTAAAAATACTATTTGTAATATGGGATGGCTCTTTGGAATGGAGAGGTGGACAGATACAGGGGATGTAATATGGGATGGCTCTTTGGAATGGAGAGGTGGACAGATACAGGGGATACTATGGTGGTGTAAGAATCAGCAAATGTCAATAAAAACTTATTTTAAAAAAACAATTGGATAAGGGCATATGGGAGATATGCAAAGTCCAGTGACAGAACTGTCATTCAAATGGGGAAATCAGGAAGGATTTGAACAGGTTTTTAAAGTCTGGGTAGGTATTCCAGGTACGGGGAACAGTGTGAGCAAAGGCATGGGGACAGGTATAAGAATGGCAAACGGTCCATTTTGACTGTAATAAAACATGAGGAGACAAGTCTGGAACATGAAATGGTAGAAATGGTTTGCCTATAAAAGGGCCTTGGTTAGCATAAGTATTTCTCCCAAATTTGTACATCCCTTTAGAAGTTCCTTAAGGGGTCAAAGTCATCATTTCTCAGATCTTTATTATTGCATTTAGAACTATTTGTAAGAAAACATGCTTAGCAAGTAGATAAACATCTGTCTGTCAGATGGCAGGAAATGAGGCTATCGTGTAAGTATAAAGTTCAATCTTCATTGCATAAACTTGTTTGTGCTTGGATAAGGAGGAATAAACAAATGTTTCTAACAGGTTTTGCGTATTAAAATCTTTAATCACAACCTTAAATGAGGCCTGAAGTCACAGTGACTGAAATATATTGTCTTCAACTCCTCAGACTCTTTATGGAAATTAAAGAGGAACCAGATATTCTTGTTCAAGTGACAGTTCCTGTGGGACTCAGTTTCTTTATCTGGAAAATGAACAGGACAGATTAGAGGCTCTCTAAGGTTCTTTGTAGCTCTAAATCCTTCTAATGAATGGTTGGGTTGATTAGGGAAATTCTGTTCTCCACTTCCATCTTGGAAGAGTTTATCAGGCATAAGCCCTACAGACTACTAATTGTTAAAAGGTCAAAGACAATGCTTGATTAGGTTTCAGAGGAGGAAGCCTACTGGCCACACACCCCTCCCCCCATGAATTGGTGTACCTCCTAGGGGAGGGGCTCAGTGACTGGAGATGCCCTCAACATGACCTGATTAGTTAGGACTCTGGGGAAGATGAGCTCTTCTCAGAGAAGCCTGTGGTCCAGCTGGTCTGTGAAAAGTACACAAAGTCAACCAACACTTGCTAAGTACTTAAACTTGACAGGCATTGGCTAAGTGTTGAGAATTCAAATATAAGCAAAAAGAAAGACAGTCCTTGGCCTAAAGGACTTTACATTCTGGGGAAAGACAGTACATAAAAAGGGAGCTGAAAAAACTTGAGATTGGAAGGTGACAGTAACTGAGGGGGACATGGTGGCAAAGTCTTGCAAACAACGAAAAGTTGGTCTGGTTCCTTCCTCAAAATGGAAGTTCCAGGAAGAGCTCATTAATGGTAGAAGGGAGTTGAACATTCTCAGACCTTTTCACCCTTTTATCTGTTTGGAGGACAGATCAAAACTCAACAGAGCAGACTTGGGTTTCAAGTACTGTCTCCCCACCAGGAGTCATTAGGACTTCATTGGGATAAAAGACTATAGGAGTTGTCTATGCTTACTTACAGATTGGAGACCTGAGAGTAAACTTTTATTACCCAAGAGACGATAGTAGCCAGGACAGTGATAGAATCTCAATAGAAGGACATACCAAAGGCAGATGTATGCTTGCCCACATAGTTCTAGAGAAAAGACTAAAGATAATGTTACTTCTGAACCTCTGAGTCTTAAAGGCAAAAAATTTCTGAGGCAGTCTGAGAACATCAAGTAAGAACTCAAAAATAGTCTAATCTTTTGGCAAAAAATGTAAAAGTAAGGACCTCGATATATACAGGGGGGCTGCTATCACAAGTTCTTAGATCTGCTTTTCTAAAAGGAAAGGCAACTTTTGAGGGGGTCAACAATCACTTTAATTAAGCACATGTATTATTCACTTAGTTCAGAGGAAAAAGTCAGCACCCTGAACTTCAGAGAAAATATAGAGAAATCTAAGTCAACAGACATGGCTTCCAACTGTGTAACATAAGCAATATGTACATCATAGATCAACAGAGAGATCCAACTGTCTGACCATTACATACATACTTTACCAGAGAAAGAAGAACCAACATCTGGGTTTTCAAAGTCAGGGAGCTGCTTAGCAACTTCCAAGAATCTCACCTGGCACACAAACCTTCTTCCAAAACCAAGCCCCAAAGTAAATCTCCCCTCAGAGTACATACACTTCTCAGAGCCAGAGGACATCACAACCCTTGAGTACAGGTACTTCATTGACAAAAGGTATGGGCCTTCCTACAAATCTTCTGAGGCCCATTAGTGGGTAGGGAAGATCTTTAAACACATTATTCAATCAGAGGCACTTGATTATACTAAAACAAAAAATGTTATCAATACAATAAAAGAAATATTTTGATCACCACCATCTGATTAGGTTTCAGAGGATGATATCAACTGCTGCCCAAGGTGAATTGGCTTCATTGGAGTGGTTGGAAGCCATCCTTTGGTGTACCTCCTGGGGTGGGGTCTCAGTGATTGGGGATATACTCAAATGACTTGATTAGTTAGAACTCTAGGGAGCATGGGTGAATTGCTAAGAGGAGTTTCTAAGAAGCATGTCTCTTAGAAATGGAAAAGAATGGAGAAACGTGGGCGGAGTAGGTCCGGGGAGCAATTGCCACCTTGTCTCAGAGGCATGGTTGCAGCTCTCCCGAGGGTGACAAGAGGTGAGGTGGCCATGGCGGAACGGCCAGAGGACCTGAATCTTCCCAACGCCATCATCACCAGGATCATCAAGGAGGCACTCCACAATGGCATCAACATCTCCAAAGAGGCCCGGAGTGCCATCTCTCAGGCTGCCAGCATGTTCATGTTGTGCACATCCTGTGTAAACAACTTTGCAACGAAAGGAAAACGAAAGACCCTAAATGCTGGTGATATGCTATCAGCGATGGAAAAGATGGAATTTCTGTGATTCATTTCCCCTTTGAAAGAAGCACTTGATGCATATAGACATGAACAGAAAGGTGAGAAGGAAGCTTCAGAGCAAAAGAAGAAGGATAAAGACAAAAGAACGGATTCTGAGGAACAAGATGAGCAGGGAAGATGATAATGATGAGGATGATGAAAGAATGGAAGAAGAGGAACAGAATGATGAAGAAGAGGTTGACAACTGAGCTTCGTGGAGAGAATGTCGAGTCAGATGATAAGAGACTTGGGGTTCAGCTCTGTTGCCTCCATTGTACTGTTTGTCAGAGAATTCTGTGATCTTTTCCTCCACTACTAAGAATGCTTCCATAGGAGGACCTGGGAACACTTCTTGAATAATCCCCAAACCGGAGTTTTTCTGAATGAGATCTTTTCAGTTTCATTTTATATAGTCTATAAACTGTGACCTTTTGACAAGGTAGGTTATGAACTGCCATTTGATCAAAGTTTTGAGGGGAAAAAATGTAAAAGATTCATATATTTTACTTCCCGTTTTATGACCCAGGTTTCATACAAGCTGTTATTTAGAGGCTATAGAGGCAGCTGAAAATTGGAGATGTTTAAGCTCTGATCATGAGTAGCCTATGACTGACAACGACATTGCTCTTTGAAAGAGTAGTCAACGCACTCTGGATTCAGGGGACTATCCAAAAAAGTCTGGGGTAGAGGATGCAACTCTCACCCCTTTGAAAGTAACTTTCAGCAAAATTCTGCTTTCTTTGGTTTGTAATCTCTTCCGGAGGATTCCTTCACCTAGTCTCTTGCTGCGTTTGCCACACCCTACTTTGCACTTTGTGCATTTCACTGTATTAGTGGAGTGCTGGGTCTAATGTAAAGTAGGTATTTCACCTCAAAATTCTCTCTCCCTTCCTCTGCCTACTGAACAACAGTTTGAAAACTGACTTTTTTGTATACTTAGTCCCTTTATTTTTGGTTTTGTAGTGAATCTCACAGGCATCTCATCCTTTTAGAGCTTGGCTTTTTTATTTAGCAAATGACAAGTCCCCAAATTCATTTCCTCCAGGTACTACACAGTTACTCTCTCCAGACTGTTCTTTGTTTTGCTAACTTATGACAGTCAGTCTAGCTTAATTTAAAAAAAGTAAGGTTTTCTTCCAATCCCAGAGTATTGACTCTTGTCTTTTAAAGACAGCTTGATAGAATAACTGTTATGAAATATAAATGCTTCAGAATATAATTCTAGTAAAGCACTTTTCTAAAGTGGTATTGATGGGGACTTCATCTTTTATTAGTCTCCCCTTCCATTCTCTCCCAAGTACTTTTGTCTTCAAGTTGAGTGAAAGTTGGTAACTCCTAGAAGACCTTTGTCCCCATGGCAAAAAAAAATCGGTGTTCAGCCAGAGGGGGCTCCTGCAGTGACCACATCAGTCCCTCTCTTAAGAGCCCCCTTGAGAACTGAGAGGAAAGATTCTTGCCAACGTTTCCCCACAGTCAGCCTTAATTTTTTGATCTATGGAGTATGACAGGTGAATAAATGTAGTCTGCTACCATTGACTCATTTGTGGCTTATAGGGACAAGTTTGGGGGAAGAATCTCGTTTTGGGGGTGGGAAATATAATGATTTGTATAAATAAAGAATGTTGTTAAAATTGTAAAAAAAAGAAAAAAACAGAAATGAAAAGAGTGACCCATACGGGTGTGAAGCTTGGAGGGGGAATCAAAGATTTCACAACAGCCACTTAATCAACAAGCATTTACTATGGTTTACCATGTGCCAGATACTGCACTAAGCCCTGGGAATATTAAGAAAAAGGCCCCGGGGGTGGGGGGGGCGGGGAGAATGTCCCCTCCCTCAAGGAACCCATATTCTAATGGAGAAAACAACCTGAAAATAGCTATGTACGTAGAAGATATGCAAATGAAGGTAGTCTCAAGGGAAGTCTCTAGTAGGTGCTCTTGGGAACTGGGAAAGGCCTTCTGCAGAAGGCGGGATTTGAGCTGAACCTTGACGGGAAGATCCAGGAGGTCAAGAGGTGCCCATGAGGAGGGAGAGCATTCCAGATGTAGGAGAGAGAAAGAAAGCCAGGTCAACCGGGTCACAGAATATGAGAGGGAAGTTAAATGTAAGAATACTGGAAGGGCAGGAAGAGGCTAGCTTTTTGGTTTGTTTTTCCTTTTCTTTTTTTTAAATTAATTTATTTGCTTTCAGTTTTCTACAATCACTTCCATAAGACTTAGATTTTTCTCCTCCCTCTCCCTTCCTTCCCCAAAACAGCTTGCACTCTTATATGGGTTCTACACATATATTCTTATTAAGTACATTTTCATATTAGTCATGTTGCATAGAAGAATTAAAATGAATGAGAGAAACCATGAGAAAAACTCAAACAAAACAAAACATAACACAAGGGAAAATATTCTGCTTCATTCTGCATTCCAACTCCATAGTGCTTTCTCTGGATGTAGATGGCATTTCGCCTCAAGAATCCTTTGGAACTGTTTTAGGTCCTTAAGAAGGGGTTAGTTTTTGAAGAGTTTTAAATGCAAGATAGAGCATTTTTCATTTGATCCTGGAGGTAACAGGGAACCACTGTAATTTGGGAAGAGTGGGAGCGCGGAGATGACATGGTCAGACTTGAGCTTTGGGAAGACTGCTTCAGTTGAGTGGAGAATGGGTTAGAGATGCAAGAAACTTGAGGCAGGTACTAGAAGGCTATTGCAATAGTCCAATCATGAGATAATGGTGGGTCTACATCAAAGTAGTGGCTGTGTAAATGGAGAGAAGGGGGCAGATATGAGAGTTATATAAAGCCATGATTTGAGGGAACATAAGACATGTACTCTGCTTCCCGTTATCACTCTGAGTTATTTGGACAATGCAGGTTCAACCAGAAGGGAATTGCTTGTCTAGAAGTAATTCTAAGTGTATTTGCCCTCTAGAAGAACTTCAAAACATAGTGTGACACTCTGAGTCTTGAAGAAACTATGTAGGATCCTGTGCAAAGGGAGGATTTCACCAGAATGTCATTGTTTTGCCCCAAAGGCAAGTCTAAGTATGCTGAGAGATTTATTTGTGGATTACTATTCGTGTTTTATGTATTTCTTGCATTTATTTATGGAGTCCTTTGAGTCTTCTATTTTTTCTGTGTTCTTGAAATGAAGACTGTCCTCTTTCTATTATTCATTTGTTACTCTGAGTGCTTGTTTAAGAACTAAGGGCCCTGTTATCCACAATATGGGAATATGAACACAAACTACTCTACTTGCTGTTTTCCAGAATAAATTCTGGGTAGGGGCTTAATGAGCCATACTGACCTTTGGTTCATCTTTCAAGATTTGATCTAGTTTGTATGAACCTAGAGCTTTAGAAGCCCTGGGCCATGATCTGTGTGTGTGTGTGTGTGTGTGTGTGTGTGTGTGTGTGTGTGTGATGAGAACACTAATTTTACAAATAGTGTTTGCAGAAGGACCAAAAAAAAAGAGATAATTCAGGCTTACCTGAAAAGAAGTCAAATGACATTTTGTCTTATCTCATTTAAGTTAGGGGTTCAGCTCAAAGCCAAGAAGAGTTGAAGATTCATAGATTTACAATGCCTCTGGTTCCATGGTACTAGTTTGTGGGTGGGCAGGGTTTTTCTGATTTAGACTCATAGGTTTCAGAGCAGGAAGAGAGCTTAGTGGTCACCTAGTCTGGTGCACCCCTCTTATTTTATAGTTAAGGACACTGAATCCCAGAGAGAAGTTATTAGCTCAAGGTCAAGTAAATAGTATGTAGGAGAGTAGATTCAAACCAGGTCTTTTAACTCCAAATCTACTACTCTTTCCATGTGCCAGAACCTAAAATCTTAGAATAGCAATAATGGTGGTTAAAAATAACTCAAATTACTATTCTAATTTTTTAAGCTTTACAAATAACTTTCTTCATAACCCTATGAGGCGAATAGTAGAAGTATTAGTATTTCTCTACTAGAGTTAAAAGGGGTCAGAGAGATTGAGTGACTTGCTTAGTATCACACAGCTAGTAAATCACTGAGCTGAGATTAAAGTCCTCTCTTTCTGTTTCTAAGACCAAGGCTCCTTCCATTATACTTTGGCAGTTATGCAAACCTCAGATTAGCCTGGAATGATAAACGACATCGCAAGCACACATAAACATGCCTTTGCATGTTTATTAGAGTGTCTGATTACAACCCTTAACCACTGGGGAAAAGCTAGGTTTCAGAGTCAGGAACTTTGAGGAAAGCCCAGGAACCAGGCACTGAGCAATTTCTCAGATCCAATGAACAGACCAGACTCTGAGTTCCATGAGTTCCATGTCTTATCTAAATTTTGTAGCCCTCAAAAACCTGACAAAGTTCATTTCATGTGTTTCTTGTCTAAGGAAAAGGAGGGGAAGGAGTGGGCCATCCTTGTGTGTGTGTCTCAAAGGGAGGCAAAATAGACATCTTCAGTGTCTCCCTCCACTTTTATGCCTGCCATAAGAGGAAGTAGGAGTTTAGGGTTGGAGACTACTATTCTGCTCTCCTCAGAAAAAGTGGGTACCAGGCTAAAAGCATATATTTCTCCCTTAAATATTGGTTATTTAGAGAATATGATGGGTTCCATAGAACTTTTCATCTCTTTTTATTTTGGGGGGAAGAGGGACCCCAGGCTCTATATCTAAGACTTGACCCCTTCCCCACCTAATACCAGTTCCACAATGAACACACATGGCAAAGAGGAAAGAAACCCTTTTATCCAAATTATAGTAAAACAGAAATTAGAAAGGGTACACATAGGAGAAGGCGCATCTAGGTGGTGGAATCAATACAGTGCATATCTAAAGTCAGGAAGACTCATCTTCCTGAGTTCAAATCTGGCCTCAATCACATAGTAGCTGGGTGACCTAGGCAAGTCACTTAACCTGGTTGTCTCAGTTTTCTCATCTGTAAAATGATCTGGATGAGGAAATGGCAAACCACTCCATCATCTTTGCCAAGAAAACCCCAAATGGGATCATGAAAAGTTGGACATGAATGAAAAATGACTCAAAACAAACTACATAGACCAGGCAATACAGAGTGAAGGAGTTCTTCCTTTGGGAGTGAGATAACTCAACCAAGAGAGAATGTTCTTGATCTTGCCCAAGGGAAACTCCCTGAAGTCTCAATTGTAGTAAGCTGTGGGTAAAGATATTATGGAGAATGCCAGCTCCTTTCCTTCTTCTCAGTCTTTTCCTTCAGGGACCTGAAGAGGGGTCGGCCTCTTCTATCTTTTTTCTCAAAGCTGGAAACTGATTCACCATGACCCAAGAAGACTCTGGCTTGGAAAGTCCTGAAGGGAGATTCCTGCTTGAAGAGTCCCCAAAGGGGGACTGGCTGAAAACTGAAGGTCTTGACTCTCCCTCTCATCTCTACCAATAAGGACAGAGTCCCATACCAATGAGCTTTGGGATAGGGATTGTCCTTGAGCAAATGAACTATCAAAAACTGAACTGGCCAGGCTATGAACAGGCTATTTTTGCCTCATTGCTATCCTAAAATACCAACGGGAGCTGGGGCTGGTGGGAGAGAGAAGGAAGCTAGAGATATTTGAAATGACTAATCAATTTTGAGGTTTTGAACAATTCAACATGGAGATTTACATAGTTGATGATTTTTCTGGTGGTCTGCATTAGGTGATGGGTTGGTTTCTCCACAGAGTTTTTGGTCTTTGGGCTATATTTCAGCTCTAAATTCTATGATGTCCTGAATTGGATAATGTTTGTTTCTAGGCAATAATGTATTCAACAGGTAAATATAAAGTGTAAAAAAACTTTTCTCTTCTTTAGTCTACTTATAATTTAAGAGCATACTAATGATCTTGATCAGAATGATTTATATTTATTTTCTAAGAAGGAAGGAAAGAGACAAGTTTCTAATGCTCTTCAGACTTAATCATGTTGGCAGAGAATGTAAGGTTCTTTTTGGCTTCTTTTTCCCTTCTTGGGCTCCTCCTTAAGGTAGTGAATTTTGTGTCATTTGAGGCATTTGAACATGATGACCCCGTTGATGTAAGTCTGAAACCATTCTGTGCATCATTTCTCATAGCACAACACTATTCGGTTGCAATCATATACCACAACTTATTCAGCCATTTCCCAATTGATGGGCATCCGATAAAGAGTAACTCTTGCACTTGTCATATTAATATTACCTATAATGACATTCTGTATTGACCTTCTAAACCAATATGGAAGTATTTATAAATGTCTACTATGTGTTGGGCTCTTTTGTGTGTGTGTAAGTGTATGTTTGTATCTCTGTATAAAAGAATGAGTTCCCGCCCCCAAGGAGCTTATGGATATTCTATTGGGGGAGATAATTTATACACATATAATAAGGACATTCAAAATAAATACAACATAATTAAGTTAATTTGGGCATGTGTGTTTGTAGGGGATGAGATGTAATATTAACATCTAGGTAGAATGAGGAAAGGTCTTATGTAGGATAATGAAATGTAAGTCTCTTGAGGTTAATGAGAGTTCAGATCTAAACTTTTTAATTACTCCAAGTGCCTAGTTTGGTGCTGTGTGCACATGGTAGGCACTTTTAAAATGAGTGTTGTTATGTCCTGCATGAGTTTTTATCTTGTTAAAAAAGAGTCTTTACATATGGATAAATGTCTTTTTTCTGCTTTTCTCATTTGATGGGACCCATTTCTTGAGATTTTCTTTGTGATTACTGCTAGAATAAGCTTCTATATGGGTCTGAAGCTTTCTACCATGGTACAGAGAAATAGCAAGATAGTCTTTCCCCGTAGAATATAAGGCTCTCAAGGGCGGGGGATTATTAATTTTTTTGTCTTTGTCTTTCCAGTACCTAGCCTAGTGCCTGGCATGGTAGGTGCTCAGTAAATGCTTACTGATTGAGTTGTGGGCCTATGTGTGCTATGACAACTGAACCACTGAAAACTCAAGAGGGCCAGACCATTACAGTATTCCTGGCAAAAGCTTCAAAAAAGCTGTACCCATGACAACACTGGACTTTGGTGACTGAGCTCTAAGAGGGAGAAAACAAAGGGCTGCATTATGATTTGAGTGTATGGCTAATTCAGTGATTTGTTCAAACCCTTCAACCATGTTGGCACCCTGCCCTTCATTTCCCCCAAGAGGCTTAGTTTTCTCAGCACCGTTATGGAAACAAAAGATGTTTCCCCAGGAAGTCATTTTCATCTGGTAATACTTTTTCCAGAAACTTATACTATGCCCTGGGAAGGTCAATGGCTCCATTTCTAGTTTGGTAGAGGCTTAGGGGTAAAAAGCAAAACTGTAAGAAAGTAATGTTAAAAAGATGTCAGTCGAAATAATTTTTTAAAAGTTATTTAAACCAAGTCTTTAGAGGCCGGTGGGGATAGGACAACTAAGGGCTATCCTGTGCACCATAGCCCAGCCCCGTGCATCAGTATATACTGCAATCCTCTTGCCAAAGAAATCAACAGAGATCATCCTACAAGGGACACTTGGCAGATGTGGCGATTCCAGCTTCCATGACAAACATCAGCAAAAAGACCTAAAGAACCTCCAGCTTTTTGCCCCCAGGGGGTTTTATTCTTCCCCCCCCTTCCCCCCCCGCCCCCCCCCCCCCGGCCCCGTAAGGAACTCATTAATCTCAATGAGTGATGAGACTTTTAGCTCTTCTCAACTCCCATTTGTATTAGCCTTATAGTTAATAAGTTTAGTGAGCATAGGTCACTGACATGACCAATGAGAAATGGAGTTCACCAGTGGTGGGGATATTGTCTTTCCCCCTCACCACCTCCTATTCAATCTCTTCTTCCTCCACTGCCTCTACTCATCACCTTTTAAAGTTATGTTTCAGTTCTCAAGAAAATGTTTGGAATCCTTTTTTTCCTCCTGGGTGGTGCTGAAAGGATCTTTTATTCCTTTACATAGGCACACAGAATTCTACTATGAAGCATGTATCATTAAAAAAAATAAGCTTTTATTTATTCAGTACAGTGTGGTTAACACTTCAGTTGTGTACAGTGTGACACAGCCCAGACTTTCAGCTGCTTCGTTTCCGGTAAGATTTTGCTCTTGCTAAACTGGAGCTAAATGACACAACATCCCTTCTTCCACAGGAGAGATTCAGGTTTCTCTTTACTGAAGTAGGAAGGCATTGAGGTATAATGAATAGGGGACAGCTTTGGAGTCAGAAACACCTGGGCTGGAGCCTAATTCTAGTCCCTCCTGACTGTACAACCATGGGCAAAACACTTAACCTCCCAGTGTCCCAAACAGCTGTCTAGGAGTAGGACTGAGTTACAAAGTGGCGTAAATGTATTGGTGTGGGAGTCTTAGCAAAGGAATGACACGATCACACTTGGGCATCAGAGGCAGTGACAAGAAGGCTGGATGGGAGAGGAATCAATCAATCGATCAACATTTATTAAGCACCTATTGTCTACTAGCCACTGCATTTAGGGCTGGGGATACAATAAGAGGCAAAAGACAGTCTTGGTCCTCAGGAAATTTACAATCAAATGAGAGAGATGAATAATTAATAAGCTCTGTGAACTTAAAAAATACTTTTTATAACTTTACTTCAATATAATTAGTTTAATTTTGTCATCCTGGGCACTTTTTTCCTCATCTAAAAACATTTTTAAAAATTCAGTTTTGCTTTAGTTTTAGGTCGGAATTCTCTCCTTCCCACATCCTCCCTCCTACTGCATTAAGAAAGCCAGAAAAACAAAAGCTGCTAGTCAAGCAAACAAATGCCTACATTGGCCATGGCCAAAAATATGGCTCCCTCTATGCTATCTATCCAAGACTTGCTACCGCCTTTCTAACTGGAGCACTGGGTACTATGCTTTGTCATGAGCCCTCTGTGATTATCGTTGGTCATTATATTGATGAGAGCTCCTAAATTTTACAAAATTATTTAATGAGAGAGTAGGAGGGAGGGATATAAAAAATACTAATAGAGCACCTACTATGTACCAGGTACTATGCTGAGAGCTTTTCACAATGCTCTTTTTTATTCTCCAGAGAGCCCTGCAAGGTAAGTACTATCATAAACCCCATTTTACATTTGAGGAAACGGAGGCAAATAGAGGTTAAATTACTTTTCCAGGGTTATACAACTAGTAAGTATCTGAGGGTGGATTTGAACTTGGGTCTTTCTCAGTCCAGGCCAGCGCTCTGGTGTGTGTGTGTGTGTGTGTGTGTGTGTCCTCAGGCCCAGCGCAAGAGGATTGTGCTTAGTCCCAGCAGAGAGAGCAGTGATAAGCTCAGTAACCAAAGACAAAACCATGGAGATCATCGAATGTTTAAACACCTTTGGAAAAAGGGGTGCCCCCACAGCTGAAAATCAACCCTGATTGGTGAGCAATGAATGAGGGGGGACCTTTTTCTGCTTGTTTTCTCTTTTTTTACATTAATCCATATTTATGGGATAAAATGAGCATTTCTATAATATAATACAACAAAAACGATGATTGTACATGAAACAAAACTACTAAGCACAACTAGCTGTTCCTTTCAAATATGTAATAAAATTATCATGTAAATTTCTCTTTTCTTCTTTTTTCTACTCTCTCCTAGAGATGACTACCACTAGACATAGATAAATATGTGTGTGTATATATATATATATATATATATATATATATATGTATGTATGAGTTTGTACGTACATATAATTATCTATACATCTATCAGTTCTTTCTCTGGATGCTGGTAGCATCTTTCTTCATATGTCCTTTATAGTTAATTTGGGTATTTATAATAGTCAAAATAAGTTATTCAATCAAAGTTATTCTTAAAACAATATTGCTGATACTATATAAATGTTCTTTGGTTCTTCTCATTTCACTCTTGGTTATTTTTTAAAATTAATTTATTTGTTTTTAGTTTTCAACAATCACTTCCATAGATCTCATATTTTCTCTCCCTCCTCTCATCTCCCTCCTCGAGATGACATGCCATCTTACATGGGTTCTACACATGCATTCTTATTAAACACATTTTCACATTAGTCATGTTATATAAAAGAATTAAAACGAATAGGAGAAAACATGAGAAAAACCAAACCAAAACAAAATGTAACACAAGAGAAAATAGTCTGCTTCATTTTGTGTTCCAATTCCATAGTTCTTTCTCTGGATGTGGATGGCATTTTGCCTCAAGAGTCCTTTGGGAATGCCTTAGGTTCTTGTATTGTGATGGGCAAAGTCTGTCAGAAACAGTCCTTGCACACTGTCTGTTACTGTGCATAATGTTCTCCTGGTTCTGTTCATTTCACTCAGCCTCCGTTCATATAAGTCTTTTCAGCCTTTTCTGAAGTCCTCCTGTTTGTCGTTTCTCAGCACAATGATATTACATTACATTCATACACCACAACCTGTTCAGTCATTTCCCAATTGATGGGCATTTCCTTGACTTCCAGTTTTTGGCCACCACAAAAAGAGCTGCTATAAATTTTTTTGTACATGTGGGACCTTTTTCCATTTTTATGATTTCTTTGGGATACAGTTGTAGACGCAATATTGCTGGGTCAAATGGTATGCACATTTTTGCAGTCCTTTGGGCATAGTTCCAAATTGCTCTCCAGAATGGTTGGATCAGCTCACAGCTCCACCAACAATGAATTAGTGTTCCAACTCTCCCACATCTTCTCCAACATTCATCATCTTCCTGTTTTGTCATGTTAGCCAATCTGATAAGTGTAAAATTATATCTCAAGATTGTTTTAAATTGCATTTCTCTATTCAATAATGAGTTAGAGCATTTTTTCATATGACTATAAATTGTTTTGATTTCTTCATTGGAAAGCTGTTTATTCATATCTTTTTACCATTTATCAATTGGGAAATTACTCATATTCTTATAGATTTGACAAAATTCTTTATATATTTTTGATATGAGACTTTTGTCTGATAAACTGCCTATAAATTTTTTCCTCAGTTTTATGCTTTCCTTCTATTCTTGGCTACATTTGTTTTATTTGTACAAAATTTTAAAATGTAATGTAGTTGAAATTATCCATTTTGCACCTAACTTCGATTTCTATCTCTTGTTTATTTATAAGTTCTTCACCTGTCCAAAAGTTTGGTAAGTAATATGTTCCAATATTACAAGACTTTCTTGTAATGTGTATATCTTTATATCAGGTCATATGTCCATTTTGACCTTATCTTGGTAAATTGTGTAAGATATTGTTCTATGCCCAGTTTCTGTCATATTGCTGCTGTTTTCCCAAAAATTTTTTACCAAATAATGAATTCTTCTCCCAAAATATTAAGTCTTTACACTTATCAAATACAAGGCAATTATGTTTATTTGCTGCTGTAAATTGTGTGTCTACTTTTAAATGAGGAGGTGGGCTGAAAGCCTTCAGTTTCTCCTGCAGGGAATATGGCTTGGTCATGAAATTCAGCCACCTCTGGCAATTTGGACAAAGGAATCCATCTCTAACCAGACTGGTTGGTTTTCTCCTTCATGAGCTGGCTTCCCCTAGACTTCAGTGGAAGGATACAAGGGCATAGACTTTAGGGCAGGAATTCACCTAGATTAGATTCTGTTTATTAGATCTTCTAGTTGAATGGGATCCTGCCCAAGATCCAGGACAACTAGACCAATCTCCTCTACCAGCTTTATCTTCAGAGACTGACTGACCTATAAGGAGCCTGAGTGAGGCTGAAAAAGCCTAAATCCTAATTAATAATTGGTTATTAATATAATATGGGCAGTATTACTAGGATTAATAATATATGTTAGTATATATAATAACATATACCCTTACAAGTCATGTAACACTTTGCGAATCACTTAACTACCATCTGTCTCAGTTTCCTTATCTTTTAAAATGGGGAAAATATAGTATATTATAATAATATATAATATATTATCATATATAGCATATACAAAGGTATCTATTATATATATTATCACTATTAGTAATTGGTAATCATAGTACTAATATTATGCTTAGTAAGGGCAGTACTGTTGGGAGGTGGCTATGCTTTATGGGGAGAAAGAAACTGTCTACGCAGCCCTTGTAGAAGAAGGGGGTAGTTCTCAGCAGGTCTTTAAAGAGACAAATATTTGATATTCTACCTTTCCCTACCTCCAAAGGGTCCCGGGGTAGGAGTGGGGGGTAGAATCTGGATCGTGGTCCAGGGAGCATTACATGTGACTATGGATAAAAGTCAGTCATGGTCTTGATCCTGGTATCAGGATAGGCTGCATGGAAAGCTACCTTATCTGACCTTTCTGTGATGACGATGGCGACTTGCCAGAAATGCCATCATCGGTGCCATGGCCTAATCCTTGACCTCTCCACAGCCTTTGGCACTGTTGACCACTCTCTTCTTTCTTTCTTCTTTCGAGGTTTTCAGACCACTCTCCTCTAGCTCTCTTCCTACCTATTGGATCAATCCTTCTTGGTTTCCTTTGATGGATCCGAGGTATCTCACAGGGTTCTGTCCTGGGCCCTGTTTTCTTCTTCACTTACTGATCTCATCAGTTTCTGTGGACTTCATTACCATCTCTACGCTGGTGATTTTCAAATCTACCTATCCTGTTTCAATGTGTCTGCTGATTTCCAGTCTTGCATCTTCAACTGCCTCTTAGATGCCTTGAACCTGGTGTCCAATAGCCAACATGTCCAAAACTGAATTCATTATCTTTCCTCCTAAACTCTTCCCTCCTCCTAACTTTTCAGGGCCATACTATTCTCTCAGTCTCTCAGACCCATAGCCTAAGCATCATTCTCAACTGCTCAGTATCTATCACTCCTCATTTCCAATCTGTTGCCAAAGCCTGTTGACTTTACCTTTGCAACATCTCTAGAATACACTTCCTTCTCTCCTCTGATATTGCCACCACCCCACAGACCCTCATCACCTCATGCTTTGAATTGTTGCAATAGAGTGCTGGTAGGTCTTTCTGCCTCTAGCCTCTCCCCACTCCAACCCATTCCAGCCTTTATTCAATCACTAAAAACATTTTCCTAAAATGCAAGTGCAACCATGCCACCCCTTCCCCTTCCCCCATACTCAGTAAACTCTCCTGGTTCTTTATCATTATCAAGGATCAAATACAAAACTCTTTGTTTGGCATTCAAATGCCTTCATAGTCTAGCCTCCTTGCCACCTTACTCTCCACCTCATTCTCTTTGATCCAGGGACACTGGCCTTCTTACCTAAGACATCCCACTTCTAGGCTCAGGATATTTTCTTTGGCTGGTCCCCATTCCTGGAATGCTTTTCCTCATCTCCACTTACTGCCTTCTCTAGGTTCCCTCAAGTCCTAGTTTAGATCTTATCTCCTACAAGAAGCCTTTTCTGATCTTTCTTACTTCTAGTATCTTGTATTATTTCCAATTTTTCCTGCATTTAGGTCATTCATACGTATTTCTTTGCTTGTTTTCTCCCTGATTAGATTGTGAATTCCTTGAGGCCAAGGACCGTCTTCTACCTTGTAAGGCCAAACAAAGTGGGATTTTTTGTTGTTTTCTTTATGGAGTTCATTCAGTTCCCCAGACTCATCGAAAACATCTGAAGGGTGATTCACAGTTGTGCTGAATCACATGGGTTGTGATGCCTTCTGGCTCTGAGCCTGTTAGTTGAAAATTATATACACTGGGAGGTTAGTATTTTGCTTTGGGGGTTTCTCTTATGGGAAGGATCTTTTGATTCCCTGGATGAGATTCTGAGTAACCATTTGTTAGGAGCCCCCCCTACCTCCCCTCCACTACTCATGTTGTTGGTGCTCCCCTATGCGGTAGTGTATGTAGATGGTTGTACTGCTTTGTCACACAGTTGGAGCCCTGTCTGTTGATCTTTGTTCTAATTTCTTTACTTGTATTTTCTTCACGTTGAGTGTTAACCTTTTCTCCGAACTTGTGACTGACTTATATATGTTTAATTAAAGAAGAGTTGTTAACCCCTTTGAAACTCTTTCCTTTATAAAGAAAATCAAAGAACTTGTGCTAGCAGGCCATCCCCAGAACTTAGCACAGTGCCTGGCACATAGTAGGCTTTTAATAAATGTTTATGTATTGACTGACTGGCACTGTTCCTATTCATCATCATTTTACACTAGGAAACCCATTGTAAACTGCAGATATTTGACATCAACAGCCACAAGGACCATTAAGGTGGGAAATTCTGTCCTTCCAAGAGGAAGAAGTAAAGCTTGGGATTTCTGATCTTTATTTTCATCTCTTTTTGGTGACTTCTTCAGCAACCCATTTTGTTGCACTTTTTTGGGGGGGGTGGGGTGGAGTTGGGAATAGGGGAGTTATCTTTCTTAGTTTTTCTTTTTCTCCTCAGGTCTAGGTCAGGCTTTCCAAATCCC
Source organism: Potorous gilbertii (assembly GCA_028658325.1). Taxonomy (NCBI): domain Eukaryota; kingdom Metazoa; phylum Chordata; class Mammalia; order Diprotodontia; family Potoroidae; genus Potorous; species Potorous gilbertii. Next base: position 375,083,014 of record CM053771.1, read on the forward strand.
AAGATCAAAGCTGTCAGTAATAACCCTGAAGCCATTTAAATAGCCAAAGGTCCTTTTCCCAGCTTGATTTTCTTTTTTTTTAATTAAAGGGGCCATCCCTTGACTCACTTCTTAAAAAGGTGTATGCATTGAATGGGTGTTACCTCACTCTAAGTGAGTACCTGAAAAAGCCTTAGCCTAAAAGGGCCAGCGTCTCCCATTGCATCCTGGGTCATTTCCAATCATCCTGATGAATATGTGGTTACTGGATCCAGATGGTTCTGAAGGAGGCTGGTGACCTTGCACAGCCCTCCCTCCCTCAAATAAAAGTCAACTGGAAGTCATGTCCTCATCTTGCTGATGTCATGGTCCTCTTTGAAAATGAAGAACATAGGTCTTTACCAGCACAGGTTAGGATGAGGACCTGCCATGCTAGGCTATTTTTTTCTTAATATTTATTAAAGTTATCCTTAACATAATTGACTCAGGGGACTAAGGCTCCGACTACTGACATAGATTTCTGATAACCTAAGTACAAAACACAATGATTCACTGTCTCCCTCAGGCTTCTAATCAGCCTGGCCAACAGCATAACGGGGAAAACTACATTTATCCCAATCCATGTCATATCCTTTCTAGTGTCCTATCTTTCCTCTGCTATGGCTAAGTAAACTTCCTTTTGTTAAATTATTTGCCAGTGTTCTAGGAGTTTCTCATTTCATCCCAATTTTGTATATGAATTACCAGATTAGTTTAAGTCTGACCTAGCTTCCCCCAAATCTAATGGAGTTTCACCATAGCTTGATGTTGTGGACTGTCATATCTCATATTTGACTATGTATCTTTTTTCACATGTTGGCAATAGGAAGCACCAAGCTACTGCACTTAGACATTTCCTTTTGGAAACAAAATGAAAATTTTTGTTCTACCAAGCCTAGAACAACGCTTGTAAGCACATTTAGCTTGGCACCCCAAAGTAGTGCATATGGGTCTGGAATCTGAGTCTTCCATTCTCATTTCCTCTCTAGACTCCACCTTATAAAATAATATTAGGACAATACTTTAGTCTAAAATCTTTGGAACTACCTGCTCAAAGAACTTTATCAATTATTTAACTATCAATTTTAAAACAATTTCCTTTGCTCTATCTTTTGCCCTCCCTAAGGGTCTGACCACTTTCTCTGCGGTATACTGAGTGAAAACTTAGGAAAAAACTTTTCTCCTTAAATACAAAATTACGGCAGTGCTTGGACAAAGGTGAGTTGCCCTTGATTTACCCACTTGACGTTAAACTAAAAGAAGTCTTTATTTTAATGGAAAAATAAGAGTTCATTTCTGACTAGCAAGAGACTTTGGAGAGGACGTGACCTAAGGAGATGAAATGGTTTTAGTAAGTTATTCTTTTACCTACATTATGAACCCTCTACCAGTCTTGACTGGAGAATTTTATCTATTGTTAAGGAATGTTAAAAAAAAATTCAAACTCAAGGTTTGCATTAGAGATTTCTATGGATATGAGAGGATTCTACCAGTTTCTTTAAGTGGAAAAATTCACCCACCTTAAATAAATTAGGTTCTTATATTAACAATATTAATGTATATACTTGTATTACATATAACATATACATATTAACATACATGTGCACGTGTGTACATACACATACATACAGTAGACAGAGAACAAGTCTTGGAGTCAGGAAGAATTAACTCTAAGACCAAAGTTATACATACTAGCCATGATCATATATAACCATGAACCCTTAACTTCTCCATAGCCAATCCCCAAGACAGGCTGCTAACCTGTCCATGTGGAGGGGGGCTCCATACAAGTTGTTCCCACACCAGTGGCATAAGAGCTAGACCAAAATAACTTGGAATATGTGTAAAGTAGAAATGGTCCTAACTTGGACTTCAATTTCAGTTAGCTATTTGAAAGGAGTTTCTTCTGTCTGATTCACGTGCTTTAGTTTCCTTTCTCTTAGTTAATAATATACTCTGGTGGGGAAAAAAACCCCACCAAAAATCCACAGGAATTATTGAAAAAGCATACAACCAAAGCTGCAATTAAATTGAAGACTAGTTTATTTTTTTAAAAAAAGACAATTAAACAGAAACTCTATGTACCAGTGTGTACATTGTACACATTTAAATGACTCACAAGAATGAAGTTTTTACTCATTTACATTTAAGATGACACCACCTTGTTATGAGAGGATGCAGAAAAGTCTGATTCCACACTGCCCACAGACCTGATGCTTTAGCACCAGACCCCAGGAACAAACATGCTACAACGCCACTGGTAATAAAGCTTTTGAATGAGTGCTCATGCTATGACTTGACTACGAAACAGGATAGAAAGCAAGAAGTTGAGAATTTATTCTACGTAGACTGGTTCAGGAATGGAACTTACACTAGCACTAACACTTTTCACTCCTCTGCTGCCATTTTTACTAAGAACTCCTTATCGATCTTGAAAAGTCTCCATCCTTCCTCACTGGACAGATCGGAAGCCCCTCTTCTCTTGTAGAACTGGATAGAAGGCTCATTCCACTCAGCCACTAAGAAGTGCATGCTGCTACATCGGCATTTGACTGCAACCTGTTATAGGGATGGTGTGTTAAAAAAAAAAAAAGAAAACCCAACACCCTCTTGCTGAAAGTTATTTTCAGGGACTCTGCTTAAATTGAAGACCGAATACAAAGGAAGTGACTTACCTGACTTAGGTTCTTCAGAATTTCAGAACCAATGCCGAACCCTAGGAAAGATCAGGAGAAATCTGTTCAACAAATGATCATTTTAAAGGAGGGATGGGTGGAGGAATATCTCCTCAATCACCTTTTTAGGTATATATCCTTGAACTTCTCCATACCTCTGAACTCACTCATCACAAAGAAGTCTTCAAGATATAACAGTTTCCCAATCCATGGGTCATATGTAAAGTAATACATAGCGAAGCCAACAATGCTGTATCCTGGAACAGAGGATCACAGAAATTCTTTGGTAAAAAAGAACAGGAGAAAAAGTCCATAGCACTTGTAGCCACACACTCAGAATGTTTACAGGTTTTAAAATTTTACATGCATGGATCTGAAAACTAAGCTGCTATCAGACAGTCAGTCTCTGCATGCAGCTATCAGTTATGCTAGAACAGTACAATCCATTGTTAGACTACTCTGCTGTTCTGAGTTTGCAAGAAGTGCACATTATAGCTGGAGGCAGAAGAAGAATTCTGACATCTCTGAATAACTGCTTTGTCGCTGTATGACCCACTCTGCAATCTCCTGGACCCCTCACAGAAACTGACAGTTTTAATGGCTCAGAGAGCTGAGCTGCTATGACCTTTATGTAAATACAGACATCATTCACAACCTACTGAGTTACTGGTATGTCCACTTGTGAATATAAATCGAGTTTACACGGCAGTTCAGAATATTATTAAGTACAAGGAGTTCATGAACTCTACTTCCTTGAGGTTAGAACACCATGCCAGTAGCTTCAGCTAATTCAAGAAGCTTTTTTTTTTTTTCCCAATTGACAGGTTTTCCAATTTACTCTCCCCAGTTTCTCAGGGCACAAGAGGCAAATAAACAGTGCTAAGTGACCTCCTTGTACCTTGGATCAGCAAGCACTTCACACTTAATCCTCTGCCAGGGGGGTGAAAGTGCTGCCTATTTCTCCCTTTTACCTTAAGGAACAGATTTCTGGGGGAAAAAAAAAACACAGAGCCCCCACCAATAAAAAAAACCCAACCTCCTAATCTGAAACAGCCTCCACCCTCCACCTTCCTCAGAGAGCTTCCCTTTTTATCTGAGTTTCCCATCCAGTAAACAATGAGCCAGCTTCAAGAGGCTGACTTAACTTTTGGAATTTGCCAATAGTCCCAAAAGGCGTATTAGTCAGTGGTCAAATTAAACGTTTTAGCCACTTCACCCTGGTTTGTAAACACAGCCAGGAAGAGAGCCTAATGGAGTTTCTGATCTACCGTGTTTGTTTTGTTTTGTTTTGACACTGTGTGGGAAGAGGACTTGTCCCTCTAGGCCTTACCTCATTTATCATGATCATCTAGTTTACTGAGTAACGGATCTTTTAGTTACCTCCCCGCCCATCCATGTACACGGAAGGGCCATGTACATGGCGAAGCTAGAGACTGTAACCTGAAGATTGGGACAAATTAAAGAAAAAATGTGATTCAACACGATTACAGAAAAAGGTTATGTTAGGGTCAAACAAGAACTATTTTATGAAACTGAATTACATCAAATGACATCACACCCAGTTTTCCGGGGAATATGTAGGGCATTTTGCTGACAAATACCTCTTTTAACTCACCCTATTTTTAGAATGGCACTACATCCACTTTTTTGGTTTTCTAGTTTCAACACCGGATTGCTTTATTTCTGGCCACCTTTCCCAAAAGCACACTCTCAACCTTCTGCATTAGTCAACCGTTCTAAGCAAAAACTAGATATTATATCAACATCCTGTCTCTTTCTGATTACCTACTGGGGTGGGGGTGGGGAGAAAGAAGGGGAAGAGAAAGAACAGGACAGGTGGAGCAAAGGTAGTTTTACCTTTGGGTGTCCAATGCTCTTTGGGCACTTCTGCCACTAGACACTGGTAGAAAGGGTGCTCTCCAAACCCATCTTCAAGCAGATCTATAAGAAAGGCCAACAGGGACAGAAAATGGCTAATGGCTATGGTGACAGCCACCAAGGCTATTACACAAACCTCATTTCAAATGAGTTACCTTTTTCAGTAAGCACTACTTGTTCTTCCATTTCTTCGTATTTCGCTAGTTCCTGGAAAGATAAAAAGAGAAAGAAAAGAGACATAACAACACATAAGAATCAGAAGTCCTTTTATCTCCAAGAGGCAGGGTTATTTTCTCAGCACCTGCTGCGTCAGGCGCCAGGCTCAGGGCCAAGGACTCTGCTCAGGGAGGGGGAGGAGGTCTGGCCCAAGGTCAAGTTCCTGGTCCACTCTAAACACACGCAATTGACCTGAAACTAAGTGAGGGCGGAAAAAACCGAAACCCTAGATCTCAGCCAGAAGAGGGAGGCAGAAAATCCAGCCGCCTGCTGGTTACCGGAGTGGGAGGAGCCGTGCACGGGCTACACCGACAGTCACCGGCGGGGCGAGTGGACAGGGCGCAGGTTTGGCCAAGTTTGTTTGCTGTCTTTGTCACTGCCTTTGACCGTACTTCCGACCCCGGATCTCAGCACTGTCCCTGCCATAGAGAATCTCTCTCCTTCTTTTCTCTCTCTCTCTTTTCCTACGGGACTGGACAGCTCAGAAAGTTTCCTTGAGGGGAGGAGGGGGAGCAGCGGGCGTCTAAGGTCCTCTCCCCTTCTAACCCTAAGCAGAGCAGCCCCGGACGGTCCGCGGGCGCGGCGGCCGGGCTACCTTGATCAGCCGGAGGATGTCCCTGCAGTCGGCGGGCGTGGCGGGGCGGATCACGAAATTAGCCATTTTCGTCTCTTGCTTTTCTTCCCTTTGCGGACTAAGCCCCTGTACTTGAACAGCAGGAGGAGCTGGTTCCTCATTCGTCTCCCGGGAGCTTCTTCTTCTTAGTCAGGCTGGCAGCATGACCCGGGGCCCGGCGGCGGCCAACAACCAAGGGCTCTTACCAGGCTCTGCGGAGAAGACGACCAGCCAGCTGCGGAGCAGGTGTGGCCCCTCCGGCCGCCCCGCAGCCTCCATTTATGGAGGAGCCGGCCCCGCCTCCGAGCTCCTTAGGCCAATGGGAGGAATCCCGGCCCCGGCGGGGGCGTGTCCTCTCTCTCCGGGTCCAGCCCGGCCGGCCTAGCTCCTCCCCGCACCTCCTTCTTCCCCTGACCCGGGCGGCCCGAGCAGCCCTGGGCATTCAGAGAGGCGATGCGGAGGCGCCGCCTGCTGTCCTCCGAGGCCGGAGCTGGAGCTTGAAGCCGAGCAGAATTTTTCTAAAACATTAAATTTTCTAAAGCATTAAACTTTTTTTTTTTTTTAGGAACATAGATTTTATTTCTTCTATCTCCATGATCCATCGAGGAAAAACAAACCAAACCTGGTTTTTATTTATTTGGAGCATTAACTTTTTTTTAAAATGTGAATTTCGAATTATGTTCCTCGATTCCCCTCCTCCACCCATTGGGAAGGCAAGAAATGTGATGTCAATTATCCGTGTGAAATCATACAAAACTTATTTTCCATAGTAACCATGTCGTAAAAAAACCGGGAAAAACAAAGTGAAAAAATATGCGTCCTGCACTCAGTCCTCATCAGTTCTTTCTCTGGACCGGGGAACATCTTGTACCCAAAATATATATTCAAGAAAAACAAAATTCCAGCACCGGCTGAAAATAGGTCTGGTTCTGCACCTTGAATGTATGACCTCTGTGCTGGGAGATGGACACCTTGTTTCACCATCAGTTCTCTGGCATCGTGGTTGATCTTTGTACTGATGAGAGTTCTTAAGGCTTTCCAAGTTGTTTGTCTCTAATGTTGTTACGGCATAAATTGTTCTTCTGGTTCTGCTTTCTTCCTTCGATACCCTCCTTCCCTCATTCACTGTCACAGTGAAACTTCCTTCTCGTTAGGGTAGACAGGGAAAAGTATCATAGGAAGGGGAGAGAAGACAGGAAAAAGGAGACAGGCTGCTTTTGAAGTAGGTATTTGTTTCAAAGTACAGATAGTACAGTACAATTAGATAGAGAAGGAACTAATTACCTCCTTTTATTTGTTAGAAACACCCCTGACTCTAATAAGGTATCAAGGAAAATTGATTGCCGCAGAGTTTGGGGGAATTGAACACTTTGACCAAAGTGGGCGGCCATCCTCTTTTTAGGAGGAGGAGGGAGCTCTGGATGCAGAATCGGGATGAGCTATATGCGGCTACTCCAAGACAGATCCTCCAGCCAGGAGATGGATCAGGTCACCATCTTCTCTACATTCCCTTTATGTAACCCCCCCCCCCCTTAGTATGGTCCTCTCTCCCAAATATGGTCTAACATAGGACCCATGATCAGAAAATGGAGGGATAATTTTAAGCAAGCGCAGTGAAGACAAGCCTTCTCTAGGCAACTCTAGGTCCTTTTTCTTGGCTAGTTCCAGATAGCTGTAGATTTGGTTCCTTTAGCAAAAACTTTGTAGTTTTCTGAAGGCCACTGTCTGTCTTTTGATTGGTTGAATCCACCTGCAATCTGTTGGCTTTCTTATTATCTAATTTATTCTCAATGACTTCATCAATGAACAATATATTACTCATTGTGGAAACAAGTTTGCTGTCTCTTACATTTTATTCTCTTATCCTGTGCTATTTTGATGTCCTCTAAACTTAAGCCAGAGTGACCTACAACTGACACATTTGGGGCTCTAAGCTTTTCTGGGACCAATGAAAAGTAAAAGACAGTCCCAAACAGTACACTACTATAAGAAATGTTCCCCTACCTTTCTCATAGGATCATAAATCTAGAACAGCAAGAGATGAACTCAGAGCTCATTTGGCTCAATCCCTTTCCAGAAGTCATCTCATGAGAGTTTATTTCCAAAACATTACCATTTCTTGAAGAAGAAGGACGCTATAGATGAAGAGAACAGTCTAAACAATGAAAAACTGATCTGGACTTCTGGAGAGTTCCTTAGACTGTGTAGGTATAAGGTGAATGTGAAATCTGTTAAGCAGTCTCACTAAATAAATGCCTTTTCCTTCAAGAGAATATTGTTGAGGGAATTTATGTTTTCTGTACTTGGATATGCTTATGAATCTTTAGTGTTTTAAGTATTTTCTCTGGTGGAGACAATAAACCATTGTCTTTTAACTGATATTTGTACAGGGAGTAACTTTTTTGAAAAGGACACTGCTACCACTTTGGCGAGACCCTATGCATGAACTTCGGTTTTAGAGATTTCACTGAAGTTAATTCACATCAAAGATGAGAAAGAGAACAGAAGCCTGACCTCCCCTTTTTTTTAGTGTATAGGATCCCTCCCAGGTTTGTATAAATCCAGAGCTGAAGTCTTTTGTGGAAGGAGACCCCCTGGGTCACTAGTCAAAACAAAAAGTAGTCCTTTGCAAAATTCCAGATTTCAAGAACCTTCCTAAATCCACAGTTGGGTCTGAGTATCCAGGAACTAAATGAGCATATGTAGTCAAGACAAATGAAAATAGGTCCATCACTGAGGTAATCTCCTGAGGACTTCCTGTGTTATCTATGTAAAGGACAATCTAGGGAGGAAAATGATCATCTAAGAAAACAATTGACTACCCTCCCAGTCAAGATCCAACTTCAGTTTGAGAACAGCGGGAATATGAGTTTCAAGGTATATTTTAAATACTGTAGATTAGAACTGCTCAGCAAAGAAGTCAATTGCTAGTTGTCAGGACCCGCACACCAATACCACTCCTCTCTTTTCACTCCTCTGTTAGGACACACAGTTTTCCAGACTAAGGCCCCGCAAGCAAGCTGTGCCCTGAGCTTGGCACAGTAACAGTTCTTTGCACTTACCCTCTGGGAGAATTGTGCTGCCGCTAAGCCACAGAACTGTCTCAAGCCAGCCCCAGGTGGTCCCTGAGATTGGGCAAGTACCTGCAGGAATTACATTCAGGTCATGCAGCTGCTATGAATAGACTTTTCGTTACGAGCAAAATTGCCACATTTTTGCTGTTCTACCTCACTGTGGTGGTTACACTTCACTGCTTCATTCTTTGTCATGCCACCTCTGTATATATCAAGGATTAGCTTCACTGTCTTGGGCTGCCTTGGTCTTAGACCAGGCCCCAGCATGCATGTCTAGCTTCCCTCCTGCAATGGAATACAGAAGGCTTTTTATCTATAACCTCTGTGAGTTCTTTGGTATTTTGTTTACTTTTTTCAGAGTTGACAGTTGGAGTAAAGCTTGTTGCTGAAACCTCTGTGGACTCTTTGATCATTTATTTTTCAGAGCTGACAAGTTATATGCCTAGCAAAGGAACTTCTGAGTCAAAAATATGAATGTTTCAGTCATTTTCTTAGCCTGATTGTAGGTTGCTTTCCAAAATGGTTGGACCAGGACAGAGTCAAGATGGTGCAGTGAGAATCAGCATTTTTGCCTACTTATCTCAATACACCTTTTCCACAATAACCTAGAAAATGTACTAAACTGAATTCTGATCAAGAAAGTCAAGAAAAGTTACAGTGAATCGCCCTCCGCCCCCACTATAGCATAGGAAGACAAAAAGAGGAACGGTTCTGTTGACTCTAGGGTGAGGGTTGTCCTGAAGGTTGGTGTCAGCACCAGAATAAGAGGCAATTGTAGTGACAGAAAGAGATCTGGGGTACCCCAGAAGTAGTGCCGGGGGCAGGAAAGGCTGCCCATCTGGCAGCATTGTCACCCATGACCCAGTTCCAGGTCACAGATTCAAGGGGAAGAAGAGCAACAGCCTTTACTAAGCACAGAATACTAGCTGAGTGTTGTTCAACTGTGTCCAACTGTTCTTGACCTCATTTAGGATTTTCTTGGCAAAGATATTGGAGTGGTTTGTCTTTTCCTTCTCCAACTCATTTTACAGATAAGGAAACCAAGGCACACTGAGTTAAGTGACTTGCCCAGGATCATGCAGGTAGTATCTGAGGTCAGATTTGAACTAAGGAAGATGACTCCAGGCCAAACACTCTATCCAGTGTCCTACCTACCTGCCCACTACTCTGACAGCCTGAGAACTAATTTAATCTCTCAAGAATGAGGTTATTCCAAGGAGCTGAGTTAACACTTATTCCACCTCCTCATAGAAACATCTATCCATCAGGATTGTTTTACCTTTGCCTTGAGACCCAAATCACATGTCTTGTTTGTGGTTAAGGGGGTTGAGAAGGGGAGGTCAATATCAAACAATCAATATCAAGGTATTGTCAAAAGATTTTGCTTTCTAGCTAATCAGGAGAAGGAACACCTATGTTTTGCTCTGTTGTCTTGTTTATCGCCACAGAAGATCCAGTTAGCCCTTAATCAGGGTCTTGGACTGCTGAAGAGTCATTGCCCAATTTATTGGCTACTGCTAATCTAGCTAATAAATTGATCTTGCTCAGATAATTTGCTGCCTCTATCAAGACAGCACACATTAACAACAAAAACATAGAAAAAAGCTTTTGACAAAACACAATCCCCATTCCTGTTAAAAGTGCTAGAAAGCACAAGAATAAATGGAGCTTTCCTTAAAATGTTAAGTATTATCTATCTAAAACCAAGAGCTGCCCAATTTTTCTTGACTGCTTGTAAGTTTTCTTTTGTACCCTGGTATGTAGTTTTTGCTTTTTTTAAACCCTTTCTCCTCTCCCCCAAAGAAGGATACAATTAATTAAGGATATATGTACATATACCTAGATATCTATATAAAGTTACACATATATAAGACTCTTCTATGTTTATTTCCACTTGTCATCTGTTTCTCTGAAGGTGGAGCGTCTTTCTTCATGGGTCCTGGTCTTCCCATATTTTTCAAAATCTACCAGTTCATCATTTCCTACACCACAGCAATATTCCAACCCAATCACATCCTATCAGGGATATTGCCTTTGAAAGTTTTTTCCAATTCTTTGCATTTCTACTATTCTTGACATCATAGAGTTAGGTATACAAGAACATTTTAATTTAAAGTAATAAAAATGATCCATTTTATACTTTAATAATGCTCTTACCTTAAGTTTAAGGTGTGATATTACTGAAACTGCTTCCTTACATCTTTTCCCCTGATTTCTTGAAATTCCTGACCTTTTGTTCTTATTTTTTTCGAACTCAGTAAAAAAATTTTTTATAGTGATTTATTTGGGAAGGCATGAAATGGATTAGTTAGGTAAAATTGTTATTTAAGAAAAATACTGGCTTTATCTACCCATGAACAACAAATATTTATTTATTTTTTATTATTATTCAATTATTTAGACCTGACTTTATTTGGATAAAAAGTGTTTTATTATGTTCATATAGTTCTTGTATCTATTTTGGCAGATATACTCTCTGAGATTTTATACCATCTAGTTATTTTAAATGGTCTAAACAGTATTAAATAATTTTGTTGATATATAGTATCATTTCCCTATTTTTCTCTTTTGAGTAAATCTGTTTTAACTTTGTCTGAGGTCGTGATTACTATTCCTGGCTTTTTTTTAATATACATTATATACTCTACTTCTGGTTTTTATTTTATCTTTGTATCTCTTGTTTTTATAGCATTTCCTGAAAGTAGCATATTGTTGACGTCAGAATTTTAATCTGCTATCAGTTTCTGGTTTTTGGGTAAATTCATTCCATTCACATTCTAAGCTTTAATTACTTGTTGTATACTTTCATCCTTATATTTTCTCACTATCTTTCCCATCCTATACCTATCCCTCTTCACTCCTCTGCTTTACCTCTACCCACACCTTGCTCTTCTATTCCTTAGCCTACCCACCCCTCCAAGAGTCCCTCCCTTATCTTCTCCCCCCACCCTAACCCCTTACCCTCTTATTTAATTATGAATTTAGAAGACTTTTATACCCTACTTGATATCTATATCTGTACATCCGTATGTATATATATATATATATATAGATAGATAGATAGATATAGATATAGATATATATTTATTTATTTCCCTCTCTAGCCCATTCCTGATGAGAGGATTGTTCCAGCACTACATTTCCTCCCCTAACTTCTTCTGTATCAATTTTTCCTTATATGCCTCATTTGTATATTTTTCCAATGACCTTTCTTTGCTTCTTTCTTTTGTGGGTCTGAGATTGACTTTTTTTCTTTACTTTGACTGCATCCTTCTTAAATTTATTTTTTTCTCAATGACATGTAAATCAAAATTTTTAACATTCTTTTAAAAAAAATTAAGTTCTTAATTCTCTCCCTCCCTCTTCTCCCCACTCCTTGAGAAGGCAAGCAATTTGATATAGATTGTACATTATACATATACATACTGCAAAACATTTCTACTAGTCAGATAGCAAAAGAAAATACAGACCAAAAAAGATAAAAAGAATAGAGTTAAAAAAAAATATGTTTCAATCTGTATTCAGAAACCATCAGTTCTTTCTTTGGAGACAGCATTTTTCAACACAAGTCCTTCAGAATTGTTTTGGATCTTCGATGATCTTTCAAGGGTGATTTTAAATCAAAAGCTCTCATCAATGCCATATTGGTTCAAAAATAAAAGAGATTTGCCCGGTTGTAGAGTGGTGAGAACGACCAAACAAGCAGTTAGCAGAGAAGCTACTTCAGGTGGGGCAGATGTTCCTGAATGGGAACCACAGGGGAATCACAGCATGCATGCGAATCAGAGAGGTGAGAGTCTTCCTGCCAGGTATCTGTACGTGTATGTCCATTCTCCCCTCAGATATTGAGTGCGTTGGTGGGAGGACATAATCTAGGTTTACATGTGGATTGTAATGGATTTATTATTCCTGAATTTGCTTTAGTATATGTATTATTGTTGCTTCTTTTGCCTTATTACTAAGTAAATGGTCATATTTAAGATCCAGAAGAGTTATTATTATAAGTGAGTAGTTTGTGAAATAGAAGCATATTTGTGGGAACTTCAGACCTAAAGTGGTAGATAGAGGAAAGTATATTTCTTCTCAATATTTAGGACTCTGAGAGAATTTTAGTAAAACTGTGGTTGTGGTCCTTCTCTGGGAACCTAGATCTGCTAGTGTGAGGGCACGTTGGAGTAAATAAGTCAATTCAAAGAGGTATGAGAAGTATGGGTATTATAGTGGGTATAGATACCTTATGGCATCAATTGCATCTATGAAGAGGAAAAGTTGGTAAATACCCCTTTCAATGCTGTAACCTTCAAAGACCATCTGGCTTTTCACCCATGAGCTGATCTGAGACCACAGGTCTCTGTACCAATGTTTTGGATTCAGGGTCCTGAGATGTCTGTCTCCTTTGAGATCTGAAGGAAGGGATTGGTCAAGCTGGCAGCAGTGGTTTAACTTGCTTAGCACATACTGCTACCTCTTGTCTGTCTTTGCCTTAAATCTCTTCTCACTCCAATCCACTCTCTGCTCAGTTGTCAAACTGATCTTCCTAAAATACAAGTCTGACAATATCGACCATTCCCCCTCTCCTATTCAAAAAACTCCTGTGGCTCCCTATTACATTCAGGATCAAATATAAAATTCTCTGTTTGGCTTCCAAAGCCCTTCATAACCTGGGCCCTTCCTAGATTTCCAGTCTTTATACACCTTTCTCCGCTCTACCGCTGCAATCCAGTGACACTGGCTGTCACCACTGCCTGGAACTCTTTCCCTTTTCATTTCCTTCTCCTAGCTTCCCTGGCTTCCTTCAGGTCTCAGCTAAAGCCTAACCTTCTGCAAGAAGCCTTTGCCAGTCCTCTCAGTGCCTTTTTTCCTGTGGAGATATATATCTATATCTATCTATCTATCTATCTTGTTTAGGCATGGTTGTTTGTATGTTGTCTTATTAAATTGTGAGCTCCTTTAGAGAAAGGATTATTATAATTTCCTTTCTTTGTATCTCCAATGCTTAGCACAGTATCTGGTACATAGTAGATGCTTAATAAATGCTAATTGATTGACTGAATAACTACCATGTTCCTTCAGCCTTATATTTTGCTGAGAAAATTGAAACAATACCTTGTGGACTTCCTTTTTTCCCCAGTCCACACCTTAATTCATCTCAGCATTATTCACTATTGTCTCCTTTTCCAGGTACTGAGAAAGAGGGAACTCTTCTTTCTTGTCAAGTCCAAAGTCTCTTAATGTCTTATGTCCTTAATCCCATCCCTTCTCATTTCTTACAGTTCAGTCATACCCTCCTTCTTTCTAATCATCCTTCTTTCTCCATCCCCTGGTTCCCATCCCGCTACCTGCAAACATACTCCAGCTTATCCTTAAAAAGATCTCATTTATCCATTAAAAACTTTCTAGTTTCAAACTATCATTCTATACCTCTTCTCCCTCTCATAGTCAAACTCCTAGAAAAACTGTCTACACCTGTTATCTCTACTTTCTCACATCAAATTTGCTCTTAATGTCTTGCAATCTAACTTTCAACTCTACCACACTGTTCTTTCCATGGTTACAAATAATTTCTTAATTGCTAAACTCAATAATAACCTTTCAGGTCTCATCCTTCTTGACTTCTCTGTAGCATTTGATTCTTGATCACTTTCTCCTCTTAGATATTCCATCTTCCCTGGGTTTTCATGACACTGCTCTCTCTTGTCTACTTGTCCTTTACAAGATCATCATCCATGCTGAGTACCCATTACATGAGTGTATCCCAAAGCTCTGTCTTCATTCCTCTTCTGATATTTGTGTATACTGTCTCTTAGTAATCTTATCATCTCTATATAGAGTTATCATCTCTATATAGATGATTCCCAAATCTATATATCTAGCCTTAGTCTCTACTGAGATCCAGTCTCGCATCAATAACTAGCTGCTGGGTATTTCTACCTGGATGTACGATAGGCATTTCAAACTTGATGTTGTATATGACCCCAACCTCCCTAGGGATATATACATGAAATTCCAACAAGAGACAACCTCTATCAAGGCTGACTGATTAATATGAGGTTCATTTTTGAGTACCTACCTACCTTTCCAAGCTGATCAACCTCCTTGATATATCCAAATGTGAGCACTTAATTCTATCCCATTTAGACTATAGGATGTTTGGAGAATAACTTGAATATCAACCTCAGTAGTTTGTACTATATGATACATATAGTAGATATATACATAAAAAAAGGATTATTTTGGCAGCTGTCTGAAGGATAGATGGGGCATGGGAGGATAAAATAGAAATGGGAAACTATTATGGTAGCCTAGGTGGGCAGTAATAAGGATGGAGACTAGGGTGGCCACAATGGGAACAGAGGGGATCATACAATTTGGGGACATGTGGAAATATAATTGACCTTACTTGGTTACTGATTGGATACAAGAATTTAAGTAGAGAGAAGAGTTATAGATATTTCCAAAATTGTAAGTGTGATGACAAGATGGATGGTGGTGTTACAGAGAGTTTGGAGTTGATAGGTTATCCATATGGAAATATCCAGTAGTCTATTAGAGATATAAGTTTGCAACTTAGAAAAGAAGTGAGGATTACGGGTAAACATTTGATACCAATCTACATGTAGGTGGATCTTAAAGGTATGGAAGTAAATGAAGTTGCCAAGGTAGAGGGTGGAAGACCAAAAATGAACCTTTGGGAATGTCTATCCAAGGGAGGATGAAGATCTGAAAATAGAGGTAGATAAGGATCACCTAGGTGTCCAGAGAACCTGGAAAGCACAGTGTCTCTGCAGGGAGGAGAGGAGAGATCATTAATATCAAAAGTCAGAGAGAGGTCAAGAAAGAAGAGGTCTGATACCAGGCCATTGAAGCTGGAGATTATGGGATCACTGATGACTTCATTAATAGCAATTGGATCAAGGAGTTGAGGATAAAATCCAGATAATAGGAACTAAAGAAAGAGTGAACATTGATAGAGCATCCCTTTCATGTTTTGGGTCCATCCCTTCTACACAAAGAGGACAGGTACCAGCTTCCAACTGGGGAGTAAGAGACAGAAAGAACACTTAGAGAGGTAATAAGGCAACTAGAAAAATTTTTTGTCTTTAAAGTCAAATATAAAGAGAGAATCTAATGGGAAAGAAGGAAGCAAACATTTATTTAATTTTCTTTTTCAAAATAATTTATTTTTAGTTTTCAACATTCACTTCCATAAGATTTTGAGTTTTAATTTTTCTTTCCTTCTCTTCCCTCCCCCCTCTCCAGATGATGTGCAATCTGGTATAGGTTCTACTTATACATTCATATTAAACATATTTTCACATTAATCATGGTGTAAAGAAAAATCAGAACTAATGGGAGAAATCACAAAAAAGAAGAAACAAAAAAAACAACAAAAAAAAGGACAGTCAATAATATGCTTCCATCTGCTTTCAGACTCTAAAGTTCTTTTCTCTGGATATGGACAGCATTTTCCATCATTAGTTTTTTGGAGTTGTCTTAGATCCTTGCATTGCTGAGAAAGGTTAAGTACATCAAAGTCAGTCATTGAACAATGTGGCTGTTACTATGTGCAGTGTTCTCCTGGTTCTGCTCATTTCACTCAGCATCAGTTCATATAAGTCTTTCCAGGTTTTCTGAAGTCCACCTGATCATTTCCTATAATACAATGGTATTCCATTAATTCATATGCCACAACCCATTCAACCATTCCCCAACTGACAGATATTCCCTCAACTTCAAACTCTTTGCCACCACAAAGTGAGCTGCTACAAATATTTTTGTACATAGGAATCCTTTTCCTATTTTTATGATCTCTTTGGGATACAGACCTAGAAAGGGTATGCACATTTTAATAGCCCTTTGGGCATAGTTCCAAATTGAAGCAAACGTTTATTAAGTGCCTACCATGTGCCATGCTTTGTGCCAAGCACTTTACAAATATTATCTCATTTTATACTCATAGCAACCCTGGGAAGTAAGTACTATTATTTTTGTCATTTTGTGGTTGAGAAAACTATCTGAGAGATATAATTTGATTCATCCAAGGTCACATGTCCAGTAGTTTCTGAGGCTGGATTTGAATTTAGATATTTCTGACTCCATGCACAGTGTTCTATCCATTGTTGCCTAGGGAGATGTCAACCTTGTAAAAAGCTGTGGAGAATTCCAGGAGATGAAGAAGGAAAAAAAGACTATTGTATTTGGAAGTTAGGATGTCATTAGTGATCTTAGAGAAAGCTGTTTCAGTAAAGTCGTGAGAAGGGAAATATGATTGAAATGCCCTGTGGTTGAGGGAAGTGGATGGTGAGGAACTGAGTGGTGCAAGCAGTGATGATGGCAAATGTTGAACAACTTGCTCCAGAAAAAAGTCCTTATGGAAGGTGAGAGGGAATAAGTGAGCCTTCCTTTCATTGGATTTGGCTTTGGAGGGAATAAAATACACACTCAGTTGAGTAAGAAAGTTCATCTTACCCTATAGGAAAGCAGAGGGGAAGGGGATAAGAGAGGGGAGGGGTAATAGAAGGGATAGCAGATTGGGGGAGGAGGTAATCAGAAGCAAACACTTTGGTAGAAGGACAGGTCAAAGGAGAGAATTGAATAAATGGAGGGCGGTACAGGATAGAGGGAAATAGTCTTTCACAACATCACTGTTATGGAGGTGTTTTGTATGACTGCAAATGTATAACCTTTATCGAATTGCTTGCTTTCCTCAAGTGGGGAGAGGGGAAGGGAGAGAATATGGAACTCAAAGCTTTAAAATGAACTTGAGCGGTTGTTTTTATATACAACTAGGAAATAAGATATATAAGCAATAGGGTACAGAAATCTATCTTACACTATAGGAAAATAGAAGGGAAAAGGATGGGGGTAGTGGTGGTTATAGAAGGGGGAGTGGATTGGAGGAAAGGGCAATCAGAATATACATTGTCCTGGGGTGGGGGTAAGAGGGAGATAGGGAGAAAATTTGAAATTCAAAATTTTATGGAAGTAAATATTGAAAACTGAAAATAAACAAATTAATATGAAAAGAAAAAACCCTATGTATGCTTGATACACTTCTAGGTTTAATCTACATTATTAACTTATTAACCATCACCTTCAAGTCTAGACAATCAGAAAAACAATCAATCATTTGATTGATTTGTGGCATTTGCTGCTTTCCAAGGTATAAATCCTTAAATTGTAACGATGACCTTTTGTCAGTGAGTAAGCGCTGGCTCCAGCACATCTCAAGGAACAAGTATGTGGTTGAGGATGAGATTAAAAGAAAATACTTGGAACAATGTTTGTGAGAAGATTTCAGTGATTGTTTCTCCAACAAACTGATTCCAAATTAAATCTGTCAAGAAGGTAAAGATGTGAACAGATTCCATAGCTAGGAATACTTTTCAATGAATACTTTTTTGAGGCTTTGCTGGCTTTAGTTCTCTCCAACAGGAACATCTCCCTTCCCCCTCCTCCCACCCCACTTACATTCCCAGCTTCAGCACAGTCTCTACTTGAAGCAGTCACTGAGTAAGCCCTTTTGCACTAATGTACTAAGCATACAGGGCTGTTTCTAGATATCAGGGCTGTTTCTAGATATGCAATTCATGTAATGTCTGCCCACCCAACACTGAAGAAGCCTACTTTCCTTTTAAAAGGCAGGGAAACCCCTTTCAAGCCAAAATCACAAGTCATGGCTAGAATGGATTGGGAGGGTGATTCAGGCTGTCATATTGATGAGAGAATTTATTTTGCATGGCTACATTTTTGTAAAAGGTTTTGATTTTTTTGCCTTCTCAATGGGTAGGGGGAGGGGAAGGAGTGAGGGAGAGAATTAGGAATAAAAATAAAATTGAATTAAAAAATGATATCAAGCGGAGCACCTTCTCTGTTCCCCCATCACCGTCCTCTCCCCAATACAGAAAGGACAGTACTCCAGACAAGGGCAGAGGAAGAGGGCTCTGAGATAGCTGGTCAATCCTTCTAACACAGTTCTTGTTGACGTACAGAATTTATGAACCACACAGTGTAATACCACGTCTTCTTACACAGCCTGGGGGAAGTCCCTACTTATCAGATGACTCAGTAATCAAGGACTATGCTGCTCAATCAACACTCATGAGATCTGAAGGGTGTAATCAGCCATTTCTGTATCTCATAATGTATCAGCCTCTTACGTCTGGGATGGGTACAACACTTACTCAATATGCATGTAATGAAAAATAAGTACCTATTAATGCATGGATGGTAAGACACCCCCTCCTTTCCCTGTGGCCCCTGGATATATACAATATTGCTGAAAACTCAGAACCCAACTTCCTCTATGTTCATGAAGTAGTTAGTCATTTGGTGCTTCCAACTAATCTGAGAAACTATGAGATCCTTTAAAGTAAGAGATTCTTAACTGGGGTCCATTGGAAGGTGGAGGGAAATGGCATCTTTATTTTCATTAACCTCTAACTGAAATTTAGCTATTAATTCAATTATGAAGTCTTTTAAAACACTTTGGTGGGTGGGAAGGTAGAGATAAGTAAATCAGTGTTAAGTGACTTGCCCAGAATCGTACTATCTGTCAAATATCCGAGGTCAGATTTGAACTCAGATTCTCCTGACTCCAGGGCCACTGCTCTATCCACTACACCATCTAGCTGTCCCTTAAAACACAATTTTTAAAGAAGACATGCATAGGTGTCACCAGATTGTCGAAGGGGTCCACGACACAAAAAAGGTTACGAACTCCTGTGAGAGATACAGAAGCATAAATTGCACCCAAGAAGCCCTTGCTAAGCATTGAACAACATTGGAGGGTCACTAAAGAATACATGAATATGGAACAGAAATGTTCGCACTCACTGGGCTACAGGTTAAATTCTTAGAGAGATCTATTGAAGAAGTGAGAGACTCAAGGTTTCATGTTGACAGATAGATTGTTTAGCGGTGTGGTAGAAGTGGGGTGGGATGGGAAGGGGCAGCACAAGATGACCTTCATTTTGTTTTGTTTTGGTGGAGCAGGATAAGGTTTTGGGAATGAGTGAGAAAAGGAGGAGGTGGTCAGACAAGGAAGAAATGTTTGATTTTGGGTGAAACAGGATGATGGTTGGGAGATGGGAAGAAAAAGAAAAGGGAAACAATGGAAGGAAAAATATGTTTGAAAGTCTAAAATTTAAATTTAACCTCCTGAGACAATTGGTTTAAAAAAACATTTTTAGTGTCTTCCCTGAAAGATTAACAATAGGTTCCTGGTTTTGAGTTATAAGGAAAACTAGAAACTAAATAAGTCATTCTAACCAAGTTGGCCTGGTTGAAAACAGTCCAGAAGAATGGAATGTTTTCTCCAAGGGCTATGTTACTATGTTTTTCTCTGTGATATACTGTTTCTTTTATCTCCATTCATAGAGTAATGGCTTTTCAAGGGATCATATGATCATCTTCTAGCAAGCCAAGTTTTTTGAGCATATGTACTTGGCTCCTGGTAGCAGGAATACTCACTTTTGAAAATTGTAGTTTCCAAGATTTGAGCCATTTTTCCTCCTCCTCAAAGCAGTTAGCAGGTAAAGAGGCAACATGGTATAGAGGGGTGAAAGCTACCCTTAAAATTAGAAAGACCTGGATTTAAGTCTCACCTCTGGCATATCCTGGTTATATCACCCTGAAAAAGTCACTTAACCTCTCCAGTAATTTAGGCCACTCTCTAAGACCATGTGTTGCAGAGAAGTGCTGAGTTGCGTTGATAGAGGGAGCTTCCACATCAATGAAATCATAAGTTCAATCTCTATTGCTATCCCTATGTGTATCAAGTATTCCTAGGTATCATCCATGTAGGGCCTCTCCAGGGTAGGAAGGTACCAGATGGTGGCACCAATCAAGGGCGATCAAAAGTGCGGAGTCATTGCCAGGGAGAAATATAGGAGAGGAGCCCTTGCCAGATGGTAACAAACTCATGAAGAAGGAGGAGGAGGACTGTGATTAATGGTACTGTGAGCCATGTAGATTATGAAGGCTCCAAGAAAAATGGGACCCATCAGATCATCTCGCAAAGGAGTCTAGCAACTTGTTAGACTCTTTGTCATTGTGTTCAGCCTTTTGTGACTCCACTTGAGATTTTCTTGGCAAAGATACTGGAGAGGTTTGCCATTTCCTTTCCCAGCTCATTTTAAAGATGAGGAAACTGAAGCAAACAAGGGTCAGGGACACAGCTAGTAAGTGAGTCTGGAAGATGAATCTTTCTGACTCCGGGCTTGACACTCTAGCTTCTGTGCCACATAGCTGCCCCAGTAGACTCCTTAGCAGCTAGAATTTTCCCCCTCATTTGCAGAGATGAGACACCCATTATGGTACCATAAATCTAGCAGACCACAGAGATCCCTGTAAGTTGTGGACAGGCTCAGTGGAGGAGGAAGGTAAACTGTCTTGACCGTTTCTGCTTGCATGCTAGTTAGTGGTTTTTGTAAAGTTAAATAGAACCTCTCTTATATTCAATGTTTTCTTAGTCTGATGCTAAGAACTCCTTAGGGAACTCAGCCAGATTCTCATGGTTCCAGGGGAAACCCTGGGTGTTAACTACTGATAAATCTGCAAGATTGTCCATGTGAGGGGAAGGTTGCATTTCTGAGACACAGGTTACCTAGAGAGTAGGGTGAGGTGAAAAACTTGTTTTGGGAAAAGAAGGAAGCAATATTTATAAAGTAAGCACTTTCTATGTGCTTTAGTGCTTTATAAGCGTTACCTCCTTTGATCCTCACAACAGCTTGGAGGTAGGTGTTATCACCCCCATTTTACAGGTGACAAAAGTGAGACAGAGATTAAGTGATATGTCCAGGATCGCAGAGCTAGGAAGGTATGTGAGGTTGAACTTGAACTCGGGACTTCTGACTCTGAGCCACCCAGTCCCACATCTTGAAGTGTTTTCCCTATTATCTCTGAAGCTACCTGGAGCTTTACCCTGCCTCCCCCAAAGGCTTACTATTGTTATTCTTTTGTGACAATTTTCTTCATTTTTTTAAAAATTAAATTGTTTGTTTTCGGTTTTCAACAATCATTTCATTGTCTTAAATTTTCTCGCTCTCCCTCTTCCCTCCCTCCCTGAGATGGCTTACCATCTTATATGGGTTCTATACATACATTCTTATTAAAAACATTTTCACATTAGTCATGTTGCATAGAAGAATTAAAACAAACTAGAGAAACCATGAGAAAAAAACCAAACAAAGCATAACAAAAGTCTGCTTCATTCTGTGCTCTGATTCTATAGTTCTTGGGATGTGAAAGGTGTTTTGACTCGAGTCCTTTGGGAATGTTTTAGGTCCTTGCATTGCTGTGATGGGCTAAGTCTATCAGAAACAGTCCTTGCGCACTGTGGCTGTTACTGTGTCTAATGTTGCTTCTTCATTTTCCATCAGAGATTCTGCATTGTTTTGATTGCAGAAACATCATGCTCCCCCAGGATAAGCTCTTCACTTGCACACTTGCACATGCAGATTGATTCAGCTTTGATGGGAGGGGGATGGAGCGATCAGCTCCTCTGAAGCCCTTATTTATAGCTGGCTTAGTTCAGGTAAATCCTAATTTTTCACCAGTGCCCCTCTTAGTTTTGATTTCATGAAGATCATGCTCCCCGTCTTTGCTTTCCGCTTCCTTTTGTACATTGTAAGTCTCCCGCATAAGATTGGAAATTCCTTGAGATCAGGGACTGTCTTTTTCTTCTTTGGATCCCCAGCACTTAGCACAGCGCACGGAGCAAGGATGGTGCTTAATAAATTCTTACTGACCAACTGCTATCCCCCCCACTGCTTTCCGCTATTCTGGATTCACCCAGATTTCATTTATTTAAAAATAATAATTATTTGGGAGAAAAGTCAGAAATCTGGGGGAAGCTCCACACTCTCTGTCTCCCTTTCTCTTTCTTTCTGCCTCTCTATGTCTCTGCCTTTTTCTTTCTGTGGATAGAGGGCCTCTTTCATAGGAGATAAAATTCGATAGTCTTGAGTTTCCTTCAAAAAGATTCTTTCTGGGAACACAGAAAATGAGCTTACTATCTCAAAATAACACTTTCTGTAAGAC
Source organism: Potorous gilbertii (assembly GCA_028658325.1). Lineage (NCBI taxonomy): Eukaryota > Metazoa > Chordata > Mammalia > Diprotodontia > Potoroidae > Potorous > Potorous gilbertii. The sequence goes on from CM053771.1 coordinate 375,105,531, forward strand.
TTTAAACCGTTTCTAAATTGTAATGGAATTTCTTATCTCCAACCTAATTACTGGGTGAATTCTCCTTTTACCTCCATTCAATGCAATGGCATTCTTAAGGTCCCTTATTTGGGTGGGAAAAGATGCTTTCATGGATATTCTCAAAGAGACTATTTTATCAGACTTTTACCATGTGAAAAGGGGGAAAAAAAGACATTGAACCACTTCCAAAGTGTGGTGGAATCTCATTTCAACTCTCACCCTCCCTTCTTTTCTTTTTGGAAAATAGATGCTCTGAGTTTGCCTGTGAAACCAAGTTTTCCATCTAAATAGTGGCCAGAGATGAATGGAGAATTTGTGTTCCAAAGTATTTCTGCACAAAGTAACATGCATCATAGTAACAGTAATCTTGTTATAAGCACATGAAAGGAAAGGCTTTTTCCTTAGACCTGATGATACATACCCTTCACAGAATCATGTATGCATTTGTTAGCATCTGAGGGAAAATTTCTGGCACACTGATTTCCTACATGATGGATACATAAATGAGAATTTCATTTATCCACTAATGAGTCTTAAGTATGTGTAATTAGCATCAGGCATGGTCTCATTGGTCAGACTCTGGAATCTGTGTTACTAGTAATATCATAAATGCAATTGTAAATTGTTGCAGCATATGCTATTCTGTTGCAGCCTACAAGATCATGACCTTAAAAAAAATCAATATTCAACTATGGACTTCACTGATAACTTTCTAAAAATGGATCTGATTGGAGATGAGGAAAAGGAAGAATATTCATGGAAAACAGGTGAGTTTAAGACACAGAATACATTAACCCACAAATTCCCTCTTTTAAAAAATAGACATTTACAATTTAGATTGAGCATAAAGAAGTTTTTCAAGCAATATTGCTTTGTAAACTGGCAACACAGCTGTACGTGATGCTTCAGTTTCTTAGACGTTTCAAAGCCAACTCTCATAAGACTTGATAACAACAGCTGAAAAATCTGCCTCTAGTTAAATACTCTTTGGTTGAGTTTTAGCAAGCAGACTTTAATCAAACATTGTTAATACTTCCGTTCTTTTTCTAAACCTTGATGTTTAGGATTGCTACTAATATTATTTGATAATGTCTAGGTAAGTAATTGTGTGAGGAAAAGCGTTTGTATTTACATCTCACAATGGGAGAAGGAGAAGGCTCAAATACTTATCTTTCACTCTTTTGCTGACAGAACTGCCTAGCATATGCTCTGTTAAAACCAAAAACAAATATATCCTGGCCCAGATTGCAGATTTGCTATTGCAAAAAGACATTTTTTCATGTAGAGGCTTTAGGAATAAAGATTTTTTCAGGCAGAGCTCCTCTAGAACAGTAAATTTGGAAGTGGTGGTGGGGAGGGAAGAGCTTTAATTAGGGTAGGGTGATTGGGGCTTTGTTCCTGGGTGCTGAAATTTAGAGTGCTGCAATCCTTTAGCAACATAGAAACAACTGAGCCTAACACCTAGACACCTAAGACAACTTAATCAAATTAAGAAACTACCAAGATACCATGCTGACTCAGTCTTCTGTTAACTCTTCTCATTCTGCCCTATGACCATAGGCCTCCTCAGTTTACCTTTGCCAATGATTTTCACGCAGCTTGCCCCAGGAACATTTTCACTACTTTCTTTGGGTTATAGCTTTATAATTATAGCTGTAAAGGGGTGGGGAGGGATGTGGGCAGGGAGCCTACTGCCTAAAACTGGAGAAAGAACAGGTCAAGCAGAAGAAAAAGGAAATGCTGGAATTAGCTTGTATTGAAAAAAGGCATCTAAAATCAAGGCTAAGGGGCAACTTTGTTCCCTGTCTATATGTCCCTCTTTTATGAATTTCTTTCTTTTCATTCCCTCCTTAGAACTTCCTCTATTGTTCATTTGAACCAGATTTCACCTTAATAAAAATATGGAGTTAATTAATCCCTTAGGTACAACCTGGTTCACAAGGTTTCCTGACATTTAGAACCATCCATTTAGAAACTTTAAATGCCAGAGCCCAGTTTGTCACATTCTATTGACCACCCACTCTCTTTTCTGCTAATAACAAGAGTCTCTCTATCCCTAAGGAAAGGTCAGAAACCTTCCTGCTGAGTTAGTTACTCACAGACTAAAGTGCAGTGGTTAGAACCGAAGCACATAAAAATAGTTTCCAACATTCACTTTTATAAGATTTTAAGTTCCAACTTTTTTCCTTCCCTCACTATCCTCTCCCTTCCTCAAGACAGAAAGCAATCTGATCTATGTTATACGTGTACAATTATATTAAATATATTTCCACATTAGTCATACTGTGAAAGAAAGATCAGAACAAAAGTGAAAAATCCTAAGAAAGAAAAAAACAATCAAATGGAAAAAGAAAATTGTCTGCTTCCATCTGCATTCAGACTCCATGATTCTTTCCCTGGTTGTGGCAGCATTTTCCATCATGAGTCTATTGGAATTGTCTTAGATCCTTGCATTGCTGAGAAGACCCAAGTCCCTCAAAGTCAGTCATCCAACAATGTTGCCATTACCATGTACAATGTTCTCCTGGTTCTGCTTACTTCACTCAATGTCCGTTCATGTGTCTTTCTGGGTTTTCCTGAAATCTGCCTGTTCATCATTTCTTATAGCGCAGTAATATTTGTTCAGCCATTCCCCAATTGATGGACATCCCCTCAATTTCTATTTCTTTGCCACCACAAAAAGAGGTGCTATAAATGCTTTTGTACACATGGGCTCTTTTCCATTTTTTATTATCTCTTTGGGATACAGACCAATAGTAGTATTGCTGGACCAAAGAGTATACGTAGTTTTATAGCCCTTTGGGCATGACCTAAACCACTTTTAAAGCAATTCCTTTAAACATAGGCAGGTACAAGTCACCGGATCCATGACTGAACTATATATCAGAGTACTTAAAAAAAAAGAAAAAAGGAAACAACTGACTGATTTGATTACTAAGCTGCCACTGATAATGTTTGAAAAGTTATGGCATCATGGTTTAGAGCAGGAAGGTACCACGAGGACATCTAGTCCAATCTTCTTATATTACAATGGGAAAACTGAGGCCTTGAGAGGTTAGGTGACTTTCACAAGGTCACATGAGTATTGTGGATGACCAGATTTGGGTCCTGGTCCCTTGACTCCCAAACCAGAGCTCTTCCTATCATACTACACTGTCTCAAATCATAGAGAGCAGGGGAGTGAGGAGTTGAAGGACTGTAGAAGGTCCAATGTCAACCTGATTTTCCAGAGAGGCATATAAAGAGAGAGACACAGAGGGAACGGAGACAGAGAGACAGACAGAAATAGAGAGAAGAGGAAGAAGTGGAGGAGGAGGAGGAGGAAAAGGATGAAGAGTCTTTGAACCACAGGCTGATAATTTGGCTTTGGATTCTTTCAAAATTCTGATACAGTATAAAGTATATTGAATTGTTTACCTCCTCAGTAGGAATGGTTGGGGAGGGAGGAAGGGAGAGAAGTTGGAACTCAAAGTTTTAGAAACAAACTGGGAAATAAGATATACAGGCAATGGGGTATAGAAATATATCTTGTCCTACAAGAAAAAAGAAGAGATGGGGATAAGGGAAGGGAGGGGTGTGATAGGAGGGCAGATTGGGGGAAGGGGTAATCAGAATGCAAGGTATTTAGGGGGGGAGGGGAGAGATGAGGGAAAATTTGTAACTCAAAATCTTATGGAAATGAATGTTGAAAACAAAAAATTAAATAAATAAATAAATAAAATGAAAATTCTGGTATATATTATTAAATAGATGACCTTTGAATCTAAAGGAATCTAAAGGATTCCCTTTAGAAAGGGAATCAGTGATACTTAAGCACTAACAAGATTTAAGTATAATGGATATCATATTGCTTGCCTTCGCCATAGGTGGAGGAGGAAGTGGAGGTAGAAACTGGAAGTAGCAGAACTCAAATTTTAAAAAAAGAAATTTAAAATGAATTAAATAAATAAAAGAGAAAAAAAGAGATAGGGATAGAAAGAAAAGCAAAAATCTTGTTCCTGCTGTCAAGGAGCTCATTGTTTCCTGAGGAGACAACATGCAAAGGACTACATATAAACAAGCTATAATCACTCAAGCAACAAATATTTATTTAGCAAAAAACCTAACATAATTTCAATACAAACAGTTCATTCTAGACTAATCTCATTTCCTTTTGTTTTTTTAAAGATCAGGGTTACTAGATCAGGTCCATATCATCAACATCACATACCTGAGTTTTAGCAAGGCATTTGACATAGTTTCTTATGACACTGCAGAGAAGACAGAGAGATTTGAGTTAATAACAATAATTGAGCTAATAGCAGTGATAAATATAATGACCCATGTTTGTATAGTACTCTCATTTGATTCTTATAACAACACCCTGAGGTAGGTTGTATATGTATTATTCCCATTATACGTTTAAGGAAATTAAGGTTTAGACGGATGAAATGGCTTGTTAAGGATGAAATAGTAAATATGGTAGGGCAAGGATGTTGCACTCTATTTTGATATGTTTTGTTAAACATTTCCCAATTACATTTTAATAAGATTCTAGCCACAAGGGTATGGTGGTGCTTGTGACCTTCATGTCTGACACCTCTGAAGGAATCAGTGGAAGTTCATTACACTTACATAGTTTTTAATCTTGAACATTTTGCTGTTATGTTTCTTCTCATGGCCAACAAATAGAGAATGCTACCATTAATCTTCACAAATTTCTACTTCCCACTCCTCTTACCCCTAGTATAGAGGTAAGTATAGGGGAGGAACCACAGTTTATAACTCCCAGGTCAGCGGTAAGAGCAAATCAACAGAAGTAATAACAAATAATGACAAAAACCAAGGTTCTATGTCTTTTGCCTCAGTCTGAAATTTGTGGAGCATGGTAGCATTTTCATGGCAGGCAGAATCCTTCTGGAAGTCCTGGATTCTTCAGGGATGCCATGGTCGTACTACTGTATGTGCTTTCTTTCCATTTGTCTGGACCAGTTGCAGTCAGCAGATAACCACTCTGTCTTCTCTCACTCATATCTCCAGTCATCCCACTTTTTACGCCTTCTACCTTCCCGAAGACTCCCCACCAATCAGTCCCCTCCCCACAGCACGGTACTATAACTAGATATGCAGTCTTCTGGGAAATACAATCCAAGTAATTTCTTCAAGTGAGAAAAGGTCTCTGAACCTGCCCTAAGCATCATGGGAAACAAAGTCTCAGAGGCTTTTCTTCTGTGCAACGTTCACTACACCAAATTTTCTGCAAGCCTGAGGCTGATCTCAAATGACTTCAAATGACCATAACAAAGATCCATAGTTAATGAGAGGAAATTGAATAAAGACAGGTACAAGATTTTATACTTGGGTTCAACTGCACAAATATGGAATGAGGGGATGGGGATGGATGACAGTTTATGTGAAAAACATCTCAAGATTTTAGTTGACTGTAATATCCATCTGAATTTCAGTGTGACATGGTGGCCAAAAAAGCTAACATCATCTTGGATTGCTTTAATGTTCAGATGAGGGATATAATGGTCAGTCCTGGTCAGACCACAACGCAATGAAGAGTATTGTGTTTGGTGCTGGACTCTCCATTATAGGACAGGCATTGACAGGCTGGTCCATCTCCAGGATTATTAGGATCATGAGGGGGGGGTTAGAAATCATGCTCTTTAAGAAATGTTTGAAGGAATTGGGGATACCTAGTCTGGAGAAGAGAATATTTAAGATGTGATGCAATAGCTATTTTCAAGTATTTTAAGGCCTGCCATGTGGAGGAGGGATTAGATTGGTTCTTCTTGGTCCCAGATAGTAGAAATAAGAATGGGGGTCCTTGCAGGTAAATAGATTTCAGGTCAAGGTAAGGCAAAATTTCTAATGATCAGAGATGTCTAAAAGTGCAAAGGAAGTGCGATTCTCATCATTGGATGTCTGAGCAGAGGCTAGGTTACTACTCCAAAGATATGTTATAGAGGGAATTTCTATTCAGTTATGGTTGGACTCTAAGGTCCTGCAAATCTGAAATTTTATCATCCTGTGTAGAAGTACTGATGATGGTGTGGTTATGTTTCACTTTCAGAAGAGTATAGGATGTCAGATGAAAAAAAAGTCTGTTCACAGGATGAGAAATGAAGAGACACAGTCACAAAGAAACATAGGCTAAAATATCCAGTCCTGCCGTTTCACTGGAGATCATAAGATAGTGTAGTTACCAGTCTTTTGCTTCATGTATTCTGATTCTGTATTCATGCTGAACAGACAGATTTTGTTTCAATTTCCAGGAGAGAGATATAGGATTATCTAGGGCATATCTTGGATCAAGTGCTTTGCCATTGTATGGATGGAGGGAATCCTACAATAGCATCATTGTGTCCTGCCTTGGACATGTGAGAACCATCTTGTCCTTTTGAACCTTAGAGACAAGGCACGATGGCTTTCTGAAAGAAAGGTGGAGAAATTTCCCAGGGACCAGGTCATTAGGTAGAGTTTTTGCATTTCCAAAGGTTGACAGAAAACATAAGAAACATCCAGAAAAGTACAAAACATCTCTTTCTCTGTCACTTTGTCAACTCTCTAGTTATCTTGTGGGTTAGTTTGACATTATATAGAAGGAACTGATAAAAAAAAGTCCATTTATGTTTCCAGTACTAATCATCTTCTGGGTACCAACTTGACTATTTTACATAAAAATTCACAATAGCAAAATTGTATCCTTGTACTTTATGGTGGCATTTTATTTTTTCTTGCAAAACATGAATACATAGGCCATTAAAATGATGTATCAGGTAAAGTGCCTTATGGGAGGTTTGCAAAGTACAGGTAAACTACGACCTCTTTTTCCTCAGTTAAGGGATATGACTTGGAGTGAAAGGTACCCAATCTACTCTATTAATCGATAATTATAGTCATAATATTAATAGTGAGGATGGGGATGATAAAAACAACTGGCATTTACATAGTTCTTTATAGTTTGTATCCTGTACTCTTCTGAAAGTGACACATAACCACACCATCATTAATTCTTCTTCACAGAACGGTAGAATCTCAGATTTGCAGGACCTTAGAGTCTATACGTAACTGAATAGAAATCTCCTCTATAACATGTCTTTGGCATAGTAATCTAGCCTCTGTTCTTTAGGGAACTTTCCCTTATACTGAACTGAAATCTGTCCAGAGATTTATTTTTGTTTTTTACATGTTTTCTCGTTTTCCCTCATATCGACCCTGTGAGGTAGATGCTGTTAATGTTCCCATTTTACATATGAGAAAACAGAGGTTAAGTGACTTGCACAGGGTCACACAGCTAGTCAGTGTCTGAGTCAGGAGTCAAACTCCAAGCCTGGAGAGTCTAGGCTGGGGTAACTTTTGGGTATCTATCTGTTTCAGTCCAGAATGGAAATATAACATGAGTCAGACCTATGGTATATTTTGAAGGCTTGAGATTGTCTTTCCTGAAATTAGGTTCTATGTATATCATCTGTCTTTGTATCAGCTTAAACTTTAAGCTTTCTAGTCTAGTCATGTCCTGAAAATGAGTTTCTAACAATCAATCAATTCATCAGTTAGTCAATAGATATCAGGAACCTGTTATGGCCCTGTGCCATATTCAATCCTTTGAGGGATATTAGAGCAGCTTAAGGCACAGTCCCCACCCTTAAAAAGTTCCTAATCTACTTTGGAGTGGTACCAGGCAGAAAAGAGAGTGATGAAAGTTACACACAAAGCAATTTGAAAATAATACAAGATAGAATATAATTTGTGTGATACTGACTATAAAATTTTAAGAGTTTAAAGAATGAAGGAGATATTATGTGTTAGAATAATGCAGGAAAACTTCATGGAGGAGTCGAATTGGATGGTCTATAGGGATTTATGCAGGCAGCTATGTGGCGTAGTGGATAGAGTACCAGGCCTGAGTCAGGAAGAGTCATCTTCCTGTGTTCAAATCCAGCCGCAGGCACTAGTTGTGTGATCCTGGGCAAGCCACTTAACCCTGTTTGCCACAGTTTACTCATCTGTAAAATGAACTGGAGAAGAAAATGGCAAACCACGCCAATACCTTTGCCACAAAAACCCCAAATGGGGTCATGAAGAGTCAGACACGACTGAAAAGAGACTAAACAATAAGGGGTATGAAGGATTTGTGGAGCTGAACATTTCAAGCAAGAAGTCAGAAACAAAGACTTAGTGCTTGGGATTAGTTTGGTGTATAAAGAGTCCAATGAGAAAATGTCCTGAATCTAGTGGAGGATTTCACGTTGGAAGGGAGTGTGGAGTCACGCAGGAGACCAGGGTTCATTGTTTTAGTTCTGTGATTACGCCATAAAGCAGTTATTTGATTTCTTCAGGTTTTAACTTCCTCATTTATTTTAAAAAGGAATGAGATAGTAATCCCTGTGTCACAGGATAATTGTGAGTAAAACTCTTTCGAAAATAGCACAGTACTATTTAAATGTAACATCACAATGTTAGAGAGTAGTGAATCCCTTTCAGGAGGGTGTGGCTTCATTTAAGATCTGTCTGACAGAATTTCAGTTTTCTTCCCAGTGTGGAGGAAGCTCCTTTGAGGATGAAGAGGGAAGCTATTTGGCTTATGCAATATAATTTCTCTAACTCACAGAAGAGGAGGCTGCCACAGGTGTGGACAGCGTATAGCTCATCCCCTGAAACCAGTCATGTGCTTTTCTTAAGCAACAAAGAAAGATATTTCAGCTAATTCATGAACCGCTGGGCTGGACCTAGGATGGTACCTAACTATTCTATGGAGGTGTTTATTTATTTTAATTAAATTTATTTTTGTTACATTTTAAGTTCCAAACTTTCTCTCTTCCTCCTTCCCTCCCACTCATTAGAGAAGATCACTATATAACACAGTTATCTATATCTATCTATATCAATGCTTTCATGGTTCTATTTATATATACACATATATCTATATATGCTTTTATGTTTATATACACACATATATGTAAAACTATACTATACATATTTTTATTTTTCAGTTCTTTTTCTGGATGTAAATAGCATCTTCCTCTGTAGTTCCTTTGTAACATTTATAATACTCAGAATAACTTAGTCATTCACAGTTTTGTAACAATGTTATTACTGTGTACAAGATTCTTATGGTTCAACTCATTTCACTGTTCATTCACGTGGGTGTTAGAATTATATGTTTCTAGTTAGTGAGTTGTCTATGGTAATGTGAGACAGGAATATATATAAATATGTCTTTCACTTTATAGGAATAAATTTTTTCCCTTAGCTTCCTTAGATCAGGCATGGCTATTTAAGTTTAACCTATGGACCATCTCCTCACCCCATCCTCAAGTCCTGGACTCATAAAGATGAACCCAACATCAGGGGCTGGTCCCAAAAGCTTGATTTTCTTTTTGGCTTATCATGTTGTTAAGTAGAGTTTTCTATGAGAAATCTCCAAATGTAGTTCATGCCTAGGTTTCCATAAATATAGGTAACAGGGCACCCAACTCCTATAAAGCTCTAAAGGGAATAATTGGATATGAATATGAGATAGTCTCTATTTCACCCTAGAGAAAATGCAGAAGGCACAGAGGGCTCATGGGAACTCACAAATATGAAAAGACAAAAAACACTTAGAATTGCCTGTAAGGCCCTCTTGGAAGGTAAATATTCTTTAGGGCTATTAAACAAAGAAACAAATATCCATTGGATCTGCACTGTCAGTTGGTCAATAAGCATTTTTTAAGCACTTTTTATGTACCAGGCACTCTACTGAGCACTGAGGTTACAAAGAAAGCCAGAAGACAATCCCTGCCCTTGAAGAACTCACAATCTAGTGGGAGAGACAAGCAAACAACTATGTATAAACAAGTTATATATACATACACAAATACATTCCCACATGTATGCATATATATACAAATATACATATGCATACATATGTATATATATGCCTACACACACATATACATATATATAGGATAAGCAAGAAATAATTAAGTGAAAAGGTGCTAGATTGAAGAGGGATGGGAAAAAGCTTCTTACAGAAGGTGGAATTTTATCTGGGACTTGAAGGAAGCCAGGGAAGCCAGGAAGTAGAGATGAGGATGGAGAGCATTCCAGGCATCACAGACAGCCAGTGAAAATGCCTGTTGAGAGATGGAGTGTCTTGTCTTGTTCAGGGAATGGCAAAGAGACTGATGTCACTGGATTGGATATTATATAGGGGGAGGGGAGATATTAGGAGATTGGAAATGTGAATGAGAGAACTAGGTTATGAAGGTTTTGAATGTCAGAGGATTTTGTGTTTGACGCTAGAGGAAAGTTGTCTGGACAACTCCTAGTAACAGGTGGAAGTTATCTCTTGCTCCTCTACATCACAACTTTAGGTCCCTTGCTAATCTTCCTCAAACTGTGAGTGCTTGTGGGGGATCTTCTTCTCTCTTCCCAACATGCATGCTACTCGGCTAGATTCCAAACACTCTAACTTGAGATTACTCATAAGGCGGTGCCCATATATGTGAAATGAAGTTATGTAGAAAAGGGAATGGTTGTTATACAGCACAGAATTAGAACTAATGGGTAAAAGTCATAGTGAAGGCAATTTCAGGTCAGTATAAGGAGGATCTAAAAATTAGAAAATGTCTAAATTTGGAATAGGTCACCTTGTGAAGTAGTAAATTCCCATTCCCTGGAAATGTTTAGGCAGTGGCTATATTGGCCTTTGGTAGGGAGTGGTGTAGAGGAAATTCTTGCTTTGGCTGAGACATTAAATTAGATGATCTTTAAAGGTCAGCTTTAGCCAATTCAGATTTTGATTCTATGTTTCTTTCTAGTTTGGCTGCCAGGAAACAATAGACATCTACTGAATTACTGTAAGTTTGATGAACTTTTCCAGTGAACCAGAACTAGAGAAAAGACCAAGATGGAATTATTTATTGTATTTGGATACAGTGTGGCAAATACTTTGCTCAATATCCTCCCCCCCAAAAAACCCCCCAAAACTTAAATTCCTATTAATCTATTCTTATACATGACATCTTTATCTTTCAAACGATCTCAATTATTGTAGCCCCCAGAAAGTATGCCCACTTAGCCATAAATACATTCATTTTGTACATTCAAGTGAATACCTGCCTCCCATTTAGATTTTGAAAGAGAATCTATCCATCTTTTCTACCTGTTTCCCCTTCCAATCAACATCTAACATTTACTGAATGACCAACAACAAATCATTTAACTTCTTGGGGCTCTCAGTTTCCTTAGGTATAAAAAGGGAAATAATACTTGAATGGACTACTTTATAAGTAGGAGGAAAAAACTTTGTAAACTTTTAAACCCTGTGGGTAGGGAGGTCTTAAATTGGGGTCTATGAACTTGTTCTAAGTTCACAAATTCACAAATTAAATTTGAAATTATAATTGTTTCAATATAATTGGCTTCCTCTGTAATCCTACATATTTTGTTTTACATATTTATAAACATAATTCCTAGGAGTTCAGAGGGTTTATTAGACTGGCACAAAAAGGGTTATAAACGCCTGCCCTATAGAAATGTGAGTTAAACTTACCTTCCCTGCCCTCCTCTCTTATTTATTATCCCTTTTCTCCCTCCAGTCCTTTCCCCTCCTCTGCCAATGCCAAGCATATGAAATGCCATTTAGTAATGAAAGGCAGTAATTTAGTTTGGGAGGCAGCTAGGTGGCACAGTGGATAGAATGCTAGGCCTGGATTCAGAAAGACTTGAGTTCAGATTTGATCTCACATACTTACTAGTTGTGTCATCCTGTGCAAGTCACTTAACCCTATTAGCCTCAGTTTTCTAATCTGTAAAATGAGCTGGAGAAGGACATGGCAAACTGTTTCAGTATCTTTGACAAGAAAACCCCAACTGGGGTCATAGCGAGTCAGACACAATTGAAAAACAACACATCATCAATCTAGGTTTTATGATCTAACCAGGTACTTATAATCCTAGTAAACTACAAGTAGATGTATTAAAGTGATTATCTCTTGAGCCATTATACAAAGTTGTTTATTGAACAATGTTTATTTTAGGGCTGGTTACACAGCAGATGTTTAATTCAATGACTCATGCCTGTCCTTTTCCCTGAATTAATACCTTGTATGTACTAGTATAAAAGGTAGAACTGTGTTCTTGTGCATCAAGTTTTTGACATTCCTTTCCTCCAGGTTTGGAAAGAGACAGTTGAAGTAGGGTTGGAAAAGAGGCAACTTGATAAGTAAGATGTGTGCTTGACTGGGAGGCAGGGGTCCTTAACTGTTAGAACAAGGACAATTTGCTTAGCCTCTTGGAGACTCAGTTTCCTGATCTGCAAAATAGGGGAAAATAATACTTGCATTAATTACCCCAAAACCTATTGTTAAGAAAGGACTTAATAGACTGTTAAGTGTTGTAGCTATGAATGAGTTATTATCACTTCAGCAAATCTTAGAACTCTGGTTCTATCATTACTGTAACGCAAGAGTTGGCACAATTCTCTATGTGTGACAAGTCAAGTTTGTGTGAGTATATATGTATATATCTGTACATGTATATCTGCACATGTATGTGTATCTGTATATATGTGTGTATACAATCAGTCCTCAACATTCACATGTTTAACTTCTGTGACTTCAAGCATTCATGTGATTTTATCAGTAACCTCATTTTCACTTTTGTGTTGGCAACTCTGCCCTTTCTTGGTTATGAACAGTAGAGAAAAAAACAAGATTTGTGCAAGTTTGTGGAGTGACTGGCATCCTACTAGGTGCCATGTTGGTCTTGTTCATCCTACCATTGTAAAGAGCTCTTCATGAATTCACTGTCAATTTTTATTGTTTGCATTTAAAACTCAAAGTTTTGCATTGCAATTTTTGTGTGTTTGTCCTTTGTTCTCGAAGAGAACCATGCAGTTAAGATGATGACATGACTTGTAGTTGACTTTAATTTGAGGGAGGGAGGGCTGTGCAAGGTCACCAACCTCACCTTCTTCTCCTGAGCCATCTGGGTCCAGTGGCCTGATATTCATCAGGATGACTGGAGATGGCCCAGGATGCAATGGGAGACCCTGGCCCTTTCAGGCTTAGGTCTTATCACAATCTTACTTTGAGTGAGATACACCCCATTCAATGAATAGGCTTCTTTAGGATACTCAAGGGATGGCCTCTTTAATTAAAAAAAAAAATCAAACTAGGAGGGGAAGACCCTCAAGGTTCCTGTGTAAAAGAGAAACAATTGCTCTTTAGTTATTACATCCACTCTGTGCTAGGAGGATGGGAATTTGATGTCCAGTCTGTAAACTCCAGAGTGAATTGGGTTTAAGGCTTGATCTTTGAGCAAGAAATGTTTCAACTATGTCCCCAAAGAACAGTGGAAATCCTTTGGCCTCTATGCCCAAGCATCAGCAATGCAGATTACTGAGAAAATAAAAATGTCAAATGAATTTTGTGCCAGAGTGTCTATAACCTCTGTACGCTGAGAGTTTGGGGTTAATGAATTGACAATTCATTATATCTGCAAAAAGGAAGGAAAGTATTTATGCTACAGTAGATTTCATGTGAAAAGTGAATATTGTCAGAAATCAATGAGGTTTATTTTTGAGATATTAACACAAAAGGTCACAAAGCTCTAGGGAATTACAAAAGAGAAAAATTACTTTGCATGTTACCAATTTTATTTTGTACACTGCATTTTATAGGTTAATTCATGGTTACTGTGTCAGGGAAAATGTTTATTATCAGAATTAATGTTTTGTTAGAAAGTATTGTATATAGAAAAGTATATTTTCAGTAATCTCTAGTGAAAGATTATAGTTTTTGTTGTCACAGAACCCTAAACCCTTGCTTCCCATAGGTTCAATGTATCAACAATCACAATAATTTTTTGTGATATTTCTAGGAACATTATCCCCATGAAAGTTGAGGATTTACTCTGTGTGTGTGTGTGTGTGTGTGTGTGTGTGTGTGTGTGTACACATATCTGGGTGGGCACACACGTAGGTGTATAGTGGGCAATTAGAGGTGTTCTTGGCATTTGGGGGTGTCTTTTTCATTTGGGAGCTTCTTAGAATGAGTCAGGTATAAAGAAGGATGGAGTGGTTCATAGTGTCAAATGAGTTAATTTCAAGATGTTAGGGGGCCAGTCGAAATGAGGAAGAGCTATGTATCTAAAGCAATTGGGACATAAAGCTTCCTGGACTTCTCTAAAGTTACTAGGATATCATAGCCTCAGGCGGCCATTGGTTATAAAGTGGTTGGAAATTAACTCAAAGGTGGTAAAGGTCACGGAGAGAGAATTACCATTTTGTTTAGTGTTTGGGAGTTTGCATGGGTTGAAGGTAATTGAAAGGGGTAGCGTGGAATTTGGTTGGGGGAGCCTGGAGTGACTGGAAAAAGGAGAATATCCAATGAAAGTCAGAGAGGGAGAAGAGACAAAGAACAAGACAGAGAAGAGAATGTTAGAATACATGTGCTACTGTTGCTGCCCTGGGTCTGAGCACTGTGCCCTAGTCTGGGAGAGACTGTGCTTGGGGAGGAAGTGGAGAGTTGGGTCCTAGGGCTCCCCTTGCTATCGTCTATCTATCCATCTGTCTGTCTGTCTATCTATCTATCTGTCTGTCTGTCTGTCTCTGTCTGTCTATCTATCTATCTATCTAATCTATCATCTATCTATATATCTATGTATATCTATATATCTATGTATCTATGTTATCTATGTATCTATGTATCTATCTATCTACCTACCTACCTACCTATCTATCTAATCTATCAGCTGTCTACCTATCTATTTACCTTTCTATCTATCAATATATCTATCTACCTGTCTATCTGTCTGTCTATCATCTAGTACCTGCATAGATAGTTGGAATGAGAATCTATTAATCATATTTGTTCTACTCTTTTGGAAGCTTTTTTTAAAGCTATTTTGGGAAGAGAGTTCCAGGAGAAAGAGGTAGAGGGGAATCAGAGTGACCTAAGACCTTGATAATATTTGACAGTGAGAATTAAGGTTGTTATAATACTGCATTACCAACATTACTGTCAAGACCAAAGATTATTAGCTGGAATGGACTCTAGAAGTCATTTACTGTAATCCTCTAATTTTAGACATGCAGAGACTGAGACCTAGAAAGATAGAGTTTCCCCTCCCTCTTTCGCCATGCCCTGTCCACCTCCCCACCCCTACCCCCCCAACTCTGGAAGGAATGATCAGATTGGTGGAAAGCTTAGCAATTGCAGGCATTCTAAGCAATAATAAGAAATAATAAATTACATTCTTACAGCACATATCACATTTGCTTTACCCACTTCTCAGAGCTCCCCAAGAGCCATTCCCCTGTCTATCTTTCAAGGTTTAGGGGGAGGAGGGGCTGCTATTTCTAGGGCATTTAACATTTAGGCTATTATTCTTACATTTGCTTTGGAGTAAACCTGACCTGACTTGGGCCACGTAGGAGCATGGATGAGGAAAGGTTACCCTTTGCTAGGAGACTAGCAGCTCTTTGAAATGTAGTTTAGGGAAATTTTTGGATATTCTCACAGGAGATGAGCAGTATCAGTGTCAGTGAAGAACCTCAAGCAGGAGGTGAGACTTCTGATGAGCCTAAATGAGCTCAGAGCTCAGCTGTTTGGGACTGGAAAGAAGTGATCTTGGTAGCAATACTGATTTTTTTAAAATTTAATTTTTTTAAATGAACAAACATCTATTTTTCCTCCCTCCCACCTCTTTAACCATTTGAAAAAAACAAAGAAAAACAAAATCCACATGACAAATATATAGTCAATCAAAAGAAATTCCACCAATTGCCACATCCAAAAATGCATCTCATTCTACAACGTGAGTCCGTCACTTCCCTGTCAGGAGATGGGTAGCACGCTTCATCTTTTGTTGTCTGGAATTGTGGACTGTCATTTTATTGATCAGAGTTCTTAAGTCTTTCAGTGTTGTTTGTCTTTATCATGTTGTTGTTGTAGTTGCATATTTATTCCGTTGTATTGTATGACTGGTTCTGTTGACTTCACTTTGTATCCGTTCATACAAGTCTTTCCAGGTCTCTCTGAAACCATCCCTTTCATAAAACAGTGACATTCTATGACATTCACATACCATTATTTGTTCAACCATTCCACAACTGATGAACACTCTCTTAATTTCTAATTCATTGCCACTACAGAAAGAGCTGCAATGAATGTTTTTGTATATATGAAATCTTTTCCTCTTTCTTTGATCTTTTTTGGGATAGAGGAGTAGTAGGGGTATTGGTAGTTTAGTAGTGCTATTGAAACAAGGACTGAAGACTACATTGAAGCTCCTAAATTGGACCCAGGTAACTTGATGGATTAGATGGACATGCTTATCTCCTCCACAATGGATTGCACAGCTGGGAAGAGGGGAAGCATGTGAGCCAAAGGCCTGGGGATGAGATGATTCAAAATCAGGCCATGTAGGCTACAGTTCATGCATCTGGAGTATTCCTGGATCTCCAGAAGTAGAAGTACAAGTAGTAGAAGACAAATCAGAATTGTATTTTTCAGTCTGGAGCCCCAAGTCATCTAGGCTGCCAATGTTGTTGGGGTTGACTGCTGAGAAACGTTATGGAATTGGCTATTAGTGGTCTGATGGAATTCTTCAATTTCCAGCATGCAGTTGCACTGGACTGGCCTGAATTCATGGTTTTCATATGGGTAGCTCAACAAAAAAAGAGGGTATGATATAACCCAAGGGAAAATTCTCTCTCTAACATTGGAAAATTTGGAATTTCTCTAACATTTGGAATCAAAGGCAAATTGAGAAGCTGGCTTCCCTTTCATGTCTATAGCTTTCAAAGGCTTTTCATGTGTCTTTCCCAAAGTGTGTCTAGAATCTTTCATGTCTTTCTTCCCCAGTCTCTGACTCCCAACTCCATTGCTTACACAGATAAAGTATGTAGCATCTCATCTTGCTCAGCATCACAGCTCTTAGCATCACATCTTGCTCAATATTCTCTCCACCAATCAGGAGTCAGGTCTCCTTATGCGTATGCAGTAGTTCTCAAAACGCCCCAGACTTGAGTGAAAGTCCTATTACACATGTTTGTGTACATCCTAATTCATGCTATGCTATCATGATCTGCCTAATGGCCTTGCTCTGACCCTTTATACCTGCTTGATCTTTCAAACCCTACAGCCTGAAATTCAGATCTATTGCTTACTTTGACAGCTGATATTGGATCAATCTTAGCATTGTCTGTTTGCATAGTGTTGGTTCCTTACCTTGCATAATCGTAATGAAAGCTCTTTTTTTGTATTTTTATTTATTTGGTTAAATATTTCTTAATTACACTCCTGCTATGGAGGTATATTTTAACACCTCTGGCTTAGGAAACTTCTTTCTTACCATAAGTCTGTAAATAGAAATTATTATTTACAAATAGACACAGGAAATCACGCAGACGGCTGTGGTCCATGGCCCAACATGTCAGGTAGAATTTCTTCACCCCTTATCAGAACTCTTTTCTGGTGATAGTTGATTGGGATAATCTCCCTTGATCCTTTGCTTTTTATTCCTCCACTACATTCCCGGCATTACTATAGGAACCAGGCATCTGATTGCCGGAGTGTGACTCAGGGAGACAGCTGGTAGAGCAAATCACTTAATCTCTTGGGGATTTGTTTTCCTCAATTGTAGAATGAGGTAGGTAGATTATAATCTTTCTCATTCTTCTAACAGTCTATGTTTTTAGGAGGTAAATAGTTTCATATTTTGAAAAAAAGTTATATATACATATACTTATAATACTATATATGATTATGTAATTTATAAATATGTATATAAAATTGTTGTGGTTTAGTCATTTAGTTGTGTCTGACTTTTTGCGACCGCATTTGAGGTTTTCTTGGCAAAGATATTGGAATAGTTTGTTATTTCCTTCTCCAGCTCATTTTACAGAAGAGGAAATGGAGGTAAACATGTTAAATGATTTGTCTGGGGTAATATAACTAATAAATGTCTGAGGCCAGATTTTAACTCAGGAAGATGAGTTTCTGATTCCAGGTCTGGTACTCTACTGCCCTATCTAGCTGTACCCCCAATTTTTTTAGTGTATATATAAATACATATGTATATGTATATATGTATGTATGTTTATATGTGTGTAATATATGTAAAACTATTTTAGTACTAGCCTATATATATATATATATATATATATATATATATATATAAAATCAATCTGTAATATTCCCTTTACCTCTGACCCTCTTTTCTCCTACATATAGTCTCTATTTCATTCACATATACCCCTTCTAGTTGCTTGTAGTATTTTATTTTCCCCTTTTTGTGATATTTTCTGCCCTACTTGTTTCCTTTAAGAACATCTTTTGATATAATTTTAGTATGTTAACTTCTCCCCAAAAATGTTTGGAGTAGGGTGTAAGTATTCTTTACTTCCTAGGATGGCCTCAAAACCCAAACACTGTAAGGAATAGCCCTGCCCTTTGCAAACCAATTAGTAGAAGTCTGGATCAAGGATATTTTGAAAAAATATCTTGCTTGGGCACCTATTTTTTATATTATTAGAGCAGGTAAAAGAATAAGCAGAAGTCTGTTACTATTGGAGATCCTTTCTACTTTTCAGTATCACGAGATTGTAGCTGTTTGGGAGATGTTGTACCATGGCTCATTTTCCTTTTTGTCAAGCAAAGAGAAATGACAGGACAGCTCTAGTTTCTTCTCAACAGGAAGATTGGGTTCTTTTTCTACTGTCCTGTTTCGACTTGACTTTGGGCAAGTGACAGAGGTGTTTTTGAATTATCATCATCATCTTCTTCTTCTCCTTCTCCTTCTTCTTCCTCTTCTTCTTCTTCTTCTTTCTTCTCCAGCTGCATAGTGGGAAAAAATAAACCCTACTTGTTAGGAGACAGATTTACAGTTAAGATTTTGCAGGGGAAGCTACTGTTTAGGAATAATAGTGGTGAATTTTTTCCCCCAGAATTCTAGTCTCCTACAATCAATCTCCCTTATTTATTTATCAATTTATATTGAAGCTTTTTTTATTTCTTAGGTCAGTGTAATTTACCCAGGACTCCCCCTGCCCTCAATCTATATGGAATCCTTCCTTATACCAAAAAATTTCCCCTCTCAAAAACCCACATTTAAGCAAAGTAGGTTGATACATTGGCCAGATAGCGTCTGCCTTAATCTGTACATACTGTTTACTACCTCTCTACAAAGAGGAGAGAGGCATGCCTTACTATCAGGTTTCTTAAGTTACAATGGGTCACTATATTCATCAGAGCTCAGATGACTTTCAATGTTTTTCTTTACTGTTGTCTCACAATAGATCTCCTAGTAATTAATACATTGGGGATTTTACCCAAGCTCTACAGTAATTCTTCAGACTGTGTACCATCTTTCTGTACCATATGATGCTGTAACAGTAAGTTGTGACAGCACATTTTTAATCTGGATCAAATTAAGCTGATTTGGTTATCTGTTAATCTATTCTTTCATAAAACTTGCTTACTCTAAGTGAATTAGTTTTTCCATTCATTCAATAAGATAGGATTCATTAACATTTTGGATTTATTTTTAGACAAAATTGTCTACAAGTAAATTTTATGCTTTGCATCAAAAACAGTCTATGACCTTAGGAAATAGAAAAGCTTTTAAAATTGGAAATGAATGTATAGGCACTTAGCCAGTGAGCATATGAGTGGAACAATCTACAACAGACAGCATTTATTTGGGAACCGTGAAGAGAAATTAAGAAGCCAGAGTAAGGAGGAGAAGGCTGTGAGCTAATTCATCTCCAAAGTGGGAATGATGACCTGACCCCAAAGGGGATATGATTAACCAGCTGGGAGGTGGGACAAATCTCCACCACTCCAACCTTAACCCTCCAACAACTTCACCCCTTCCTTCCTCCATAAAAGCTCACAACTTCCCTACGTAAGGTCTGAGTCTAACATAGGCTCTGTGGAGCAGGTGCTGGTGGAAAAGAACTGCCTCTCCTGTTTGTAATTTAGGTGGGGCAGAATGAGTCAAACAGGATGAGTTGGCCCAGATGGGTGTGATTTTCATCACAGATCTTAGTATGTTATCTTAACCCCTTCCAAAATTTCCTGTTACTTTTAAGGACACTACCATCCATCCAGTCATCAAGCTTCACAACCTCCAGGTCATTTTTGACTCCTCCCTCTCACTCATCCCACATATCCAATTGGTTGCCAGATCTTATCATTCCTATCTATACAACATCTCTCAATTCTGTTCCCTTCCCTTCACTCACATAGCCAGTAGCATGGTCCAGGCTCTCATCACTGCCTTTTAAAGTTTTATATTTTTATTCTGCACTTAACAAATGCCAACTAAAATGAGCATTTTTATACAGAGTAGAGTAGTAAATAAATGAGGGTGGTACATGAAACTCCAAAACTCCTATTATGTACATAATATATAGTATATAATTGTTACTTTCAAAACTGTTCATCTGTGTTCTCTTTTGTGTTTCCTCCTGTGCATAAAAAAAAAAATGCTTCAATGATAACTCTGGGGCCAAGCAAAACAAGTTTAATGCCAGTTCTACATGGTTGATCTTTATTTTTTTCGTAATTAATTAATCTACTTTTAGTTTTCAACATTCATTTCCACAAGACTTTGAGTTCCAAATTTTCTCCCCATCTCTTCCCTCCCCCACTGCAAGGCAGTGCGTGTTCTGATTACCCCTTCCCTCTATCTGCCCTCCCTTCTATCACAACCCCTTCTCCTATCCCCTTCCCCTCTATTTTCTTTTTTCAAATTAGTTTTCAACAATCCTTTCCACATGTTTTAAATTTTCTTCCTCTTCCCTTTTCTTCACTCCCCAAGACAGCATGCCATCTTAAATGGACTCTACACACACATTCTTATTAAGCACATTTTCACATCAGTCATGTTGCAAAGAAGAATTAAAACAAGTGAGAGACACCATGAGAAAAAAACAAAACAGCATAACAAAAGAGAAACCAGTCTGCTTCACTCTGCACTCTGCTTCCATGGTTCTTTCTCTGGATGTGGATGGCATTTTGTGGAAACGTTTTAGGCCCTTTCCCCGGCATGATCATGGGCGAAGTCTATCGGAAGCAGTCTTGCCACATTGTAGCAGTTACTATGTGTGACGTCCAGGGTGGAGGAGTGCTGAGCCTGGCTGTCCTAGCTCCTCCCAGGCAGCAGAGGGCGTGGCAGCGGGGGCGGGGCCCGGAGCTGCAGCCATATCAGTGGCTGGAGCAGGTGAAGGGGCGGGGCTTGGAAAGCAAGGCGGAGTCATGCAGGCCTCACTGACGCCTCTGGCCAGGAAGGACGCGGTTCAGGCCGCAGCCCGCCAGCTGCTCGCGTTTGTGGCCCGCGGGCCCTCTCCCTTCCACGTGGTGGCCGAGTGTCAACGCCGACTCCTGCAGGCCGGCTTCCAGGAGCTCCAGGAGACGCAGAAATGGGCTGTGCAGCCCGGAGGCAGGCACTTCGTGACCAGGAACTCCTCCACCATCATCGCCTTCGCAGTGGGGGGCCGGTTCTCCCCGGGCAATGGCTTCAGCCTCATTGGGGCCCACACGGACAGCCCTTCGCTGCGGGTGAAGCGCAGGGCCCGGCAGGACCAGGCAGGCTTCCTGCAGGTCGGGGTGGAGACCTACGGGGGCGGCCTGTGGAGCACCTGGCTGGACCGGGACCTCACCTTGGCCGGACGGGTCATCGTCCAGAACCCCACCTCGGGCAGGGCCGAGCAGCGGCTGGTGCACGTGCAGAGGCCCATCCTGCGCATCCCGCACCTGGCCATCCACCTTCATCCCGCCGCCCAGGAGGACCCCGAGACCCACCTGGTGCCCGTTCTGGCCACGGCGGTCCAGGAGCGGCTGGAGAAAGGCATGCCCGATTCCGAGCCTCCGGCGGCCCACACGGATTGGCAGCAGCCGGTGCTTCTGTCCCTGCTGTCCGCCCAGGTGGGGCAGCGCCCCGAGGACATCCTGGAGATGGAGCTGTGCCTCGCGGACACCCAGCCCGGCGTCCTGGGCGGCGCCTACGAGGAGTTCATCTTCGCCCCGCGGCTGGACAACCTGCACAGCTGCTTCTGTGCCCTGCAGGCCCTGATCGAGTCCTGCTCGGGCCCAGCGGCCCTGGCCTCGGAGCCGCACGTTCGAATGGTCGCCCTGTATGACCACGAGGAGGTCGGGTCCCGCAGCGCCCAGGGGGCAGCGTCGGCGCTGACCGAGCTGGTGCTCCGGCGCCTCTCGGCCTCGGCCCAGAACGGGACTGCGTTCGAGGAGGCCGTGCCCAAGTCCTACCTGATCAGCGCGGACGTGGCCCACGCGCTGCACCCCAACTACCCGGAGAAACACGAAGAAAACCACCGACCCCTTTTCCACAAGGGCCCGGTGATCAAGGTGAACAGCGGACAGCGCTACGCGTCCAATGCCGTTTCTGAGGCATTGATCCGAGAGGTGGCCGCCCGAGTTGGGGTGCCCCTGCAGGAGTTCATGGTTCGGAATGATTCCCCCTGTGGCACAACCATTGGGCCCATCCTGGCCGCTCGTCTGGGACTGCGGGTGCTTGATCTGGGCAGCCCCCAGCTGGCCATGCACTCCATCCGTGAGATGGCGTGTACCTCCAGTGTGCTGCAGACCCTTACTCTCTTTAAGGGCTTCTTTGAGCTGTTTCCTGTTGTGAGCCGAAGTTTTGCAGTCGATTGAGGCCTCTCTGAAGTAGACTTCACTTCACCCCATGAAGCCCAGATTGTCAGTTCTCACCAGATTAAGAACTGAAATATTAAAATGAATTTTCCATTAAAAAAAACCTAAAAGGAGGACAAGAAACATTTGTTTAGCTTAAGCCTTCTGAAACCTTAACTTAGAAACCACTAGAATGAGAAACAGAAATAAAGACTTGATAAGCTGCTTTGCTTGTGGCCTAACAAGTTCTTTGTGTTGTATTTTAATGTTAATCAAAAGTCCTGATACCAATCTTAAAACCTAAATAGTGAAGATAATACTAACTGGAAACTCCTTGCATTTGCCAGTAGAGAATTTACTAAAAATGACTCTTACTATCTTTTATACAAATTGGAATTCTTGGCTTTGAAGTAAACTGTCCTAAATTCAAAGACTGTATATATAGAGCTAAATTCTAAGAGTGGGGCAACTATACATATATGTGTGTGTATATATATATGTATATATATATATATATACACACACATATATGTATATATATACATATACATGTATACTGTGTGGGGGTGTAATGGGGACTAAGTGATTTGCCCAGTCACACAACTAATAAGTATCTGAGACTGAATTTGAACTCAGGTCCTCCTGACTCCAGGGCTGGTGGTCTGTCCAGTATACCATCTAACTGACCCCAGTGAGTTTTATTTTAACTATCACTGAGTTGGATGCTTTCTTCCACAAATGGATATTAGGTCTGTCAATTCAGCAAACACTATTGACTAGAGAAGAATAATGTGGGAGGCAGAGGCTCTGTTCTGTAAGCCATGTGACTCCAAGGGCAGGTGATAACCTTTAGAAAAATTAGAGGTTATCCGTGATATCCTAAGGAGCTGTGCTATAGTCAACTGGAAACAAACCTGAGGGTCTGAGACTTCCAAGAGAGGATATATCACAAGTGAATGTGAACTTTCTTGCCCTGTGGTCTCAGTTGTCCTAGGGTAATTGTCTTAGGAAAAGAACCCAATCAGTTGGGTAACTCAGTTCATCCTCTCCTCCAAAGGAAGGATTTTGATCAAATTTTGATGGCCAGAAGCTGCCTAGTTAACTTGGGGTTTACTAGCCAAATTCCTTCCTTCCTTCCTTCCTTCCTTCCTTCCTTCCTTCCAGCTCAGACATTGTACCACAATAGCTCCCTGCCCAACCTCCACTTACTGACTATATGTTGGGCCTTTCTGCCTCACAGTGAATGTGGTCTTCCTCTCCCATTTTGTTTGTTTTTTTTAATTTAAGGGCCCATCCCTTGACTCACTTCTGAAAGAGATACTAGTGATGTAAAGAAGAATTTGAACCAATGACAGAAAACAAGACACAGAAGAAATTCTTTGTTTCCCTCATCCTGAGTCATCAAATTTCCTGTTTTCCTTAACCTGCCCTTATAAAAACAAACTCCTGTCCCTCTGTAAATTGCTAGTCCTTCTTCCAGGTCCACCCTGCTGCTTTTGCCTCAGTAGAGCTCCCCTTGCTTAAGAGAAAGTCATCTAAGTGAATTCTTTCACGCCTGAATCACACTCTCCCAACTCTGACCTCAACACTACGTGTCTTAAATAACAAGCACAATTCACATTTATAGACCTGAAGGTTTTACTGACTCCAAGTCCAATATCCTTTCTGCAATACCTACTCAGAAAGTCATTGTTTATAAGAGAATATAAAAGAAAAAACAGTCTAGCAAAACCCAACAGCAAGTTAGCTGAGTCTGACAGTATATTCAATATTCTACACTCATAGTGCCCCAAGACATCTAGGTGGCACAATGAATGGAGTGCCATGCCTGCAGTCAGGAAGACATCTTCCTGAGTTCAAATTTAGCCTCAGACAGTTACTGACTGTGTGACCACGGGCAAGTCATTTAACCCTATTTGCCTGAGTTTCCTTATATGTAAAATGAGCTGGAGCAAGAAATGGAAAATCATTCCAGTATATCTTTGCCAAGAAAACCCCAAATGAGGTCACAAAAAGTCCAGTAAGACTGATATCAACAACACAATGCTCCAACCCTACAAAGAAGGGAAGGAACTCTAAATTCTCACTTATTCTTTGGGGCCAACTTTAGTTATTCTAATAACAGAGCGTTGGATTTGACTTTCTTCTTTCCAAGGTCAACTCATTCTTGGGATTTTTCCCCCTTCCACCTCAGGATGACTCTGCCTTGAGCCCTGAACACTGGTTGTTGAGCTCCTTCTGGGAACTGGAATTTCCTGAGAAATCCCAAACATACTGTTCACTTCATTCTTGTTCTTGGACACCTCTGCTTTCCCATCAGGTCACTACTACCTCCACCTCCCCCCTGAACAGGGATGGAACAATTTTTTTTTTTAAGGACAATGAGGACAAACTTTAAGTTTAAGGACAAACTCACTTTAGATTAATTTCCTCTGAGAATAATGTCTTATGCCATCCAAGTATGTTCTTTCATTATCCTATACCTGGATAGTGGTCCCAAGTCAATGGTGAATGCTTCTCTGCTTTTAAAGATTCCATAATAGTTATCAATAAAAGTAAAAACCCATAAAAATCTTTCATAAGGCTCAAGCCTCCAGTTGAGGTGCAGCTTGTCAAGGTGTTATTCCTGTCATAAAATATATTAATCCATTTATGGTGGATTTGGCCCATGGATAATTCGTTCAGTTCCTTGGCCTTCCTTTCCCCTGATTCTTCAACCTAAATGGATTCTAGTCCCATAATCCTCAGGTGAGAAGGCTCCTTTTGGAGCTGGCTCTGTATTACAGCATTTTCCACTTCTGCTTTCATTGGCTCAAATTCCTCTTTTATCTTTGACTTTGCCTAACAAATTTAGCCTATTAGGTCCTTTTTGTCTCTTTAATATATCTCTTGGTTCATTCTTGTACCTTTTAGTCCAATTTCTTTTCTCTTTTTTTCTGAAACAGTATTAGCCTATACACTTGAAGGAATTTATTTAATGACTCAGTTTATTTTTCCTTGATAATTGTACTTACTCTTCCCCCTGCCTACCGGCAGATTGACTTCCCAGAGCTAGGCTACTTATAGTTTTCCCCTCAAGATTCTAGGGGCAACCCTGAATGGTTGGGGGCATCTTTCTCTAGTACTATAGGCTTGAAACCCCATTCTCCCCAGTGGTAATCCTGAGTGATTAGTGCTGCGGTGTAATTTAACCAATTAGTATCAGTTAGCTTTTGCAAAGAGATATTTACTGCAAAGACATAGCAAGGAAACATCTTACAAAACATTTTTCCCCAAATCTGAGGCTGTAGTCAGACTTTCTCATCTAGTCCCTGAGGAAAGTGGACTCACCCTTAAAGCATTTGTCTCAACAAGTTCACTTCCAAGTTCACTTTTGGAGATTAGGATTTCACTGCATAATTGTTGCAGATTTTATGCCAAATTTTTTGCAATAAAGTGAAATGTGACCATTATGTGAAGCCTCTTTTTAAAAAAATTGTGCTGGTATTACTTAAAAATCATTTATTACTAAATTGTCTTAGGTACAAGATTAAGATGCATGGAATACTCATGAATATGCATTAAAACTGAATAGTCCAAATTTTTGCACATCATTTCTTTGTGACAATTGAACATTTTTCTGGTCTGAAAAATAAATTTAACACATTAGTTATTAATTTGTGCATTATAGTGGCAATATTACACTTGAGAAAATTTACTACAGTGTTGCACAGTATGGACTTACAAAATTTAATCCTCTGTGTCTGAAGATTCTGCACTGCTCTCATTGGTTCTGTTATCTGACCGGCCATCCTCAGGGCTGCTCATATTCCATGTGTTTACTTTGTTGTCACTCATCATCTAGAATTATCTTTTGAAATTCTCACTCTTTTGAAGCTTTTAATGAATGTTTCATATGGTATGAGGTCCCAACTCTTAATTACCCACGGTGCATCTTTCCAGTAGTTGTCATTTGGTGATCACTGCTTATCATCGACTGGTTGCAGAAATGATGAAAGTGATATTTAACTGGTTTGTTTACACGTAGACAATGTCTTTGTGCTGAGAATTCTAGGCTGCCAGCTCCCAGTGTGCAAGCGGTATCCATATGCCACTGAGGAATATGTTGCTGCTCTGTTTACCTTTTAAGCATTGTGACAAACAGAATTATATCTCGTGACAATTATGCAATGAAAGATTAGAAACCAATTGTGGGACTGAAAAAACAGAGTGCGATGATAATGCAGTGAAAGACAGTATTTTGACTTCAGAGGAATCCTAGGTTAACACATTTTTTTTCCCATAAAAACAGAAGGACTTTCTCCTGAATTTATAAATATTGTTATTTCTTCTTTAAATTTTAAAATTTAACCACTACATGACTCAACATTTTAATCGTGGGATTTTTCTTTGGTGATCATGTGTGGATTTTTTTAAAATCAGGATTTTGTTGTGTATATTTTAAAGTTTTGGGCAGTTTCCCCAGACCTATGACTGCAAGTGATGCTTCAGACATGGACTTAGCATTGAAGAGTCACAAATGAACAAAAGGAGAAAATATTCATGAAACATTGTTTCTTCCTTTTTTCTGTGTTCACACTGTGTAAAATTGGGCAAGACACGCAACTTCTTTATTCATGGATTTCTTATTTGTGAAAGAAAGGGGAAGAGATGAGCAGATTCCTGGTCTCCCCAGTGTTTGTCAAGAAGAGGATGTGAACACAGACTCCTCCTCACATGGCATTGTCTCCATGTGACTTTGCACACTTCAGTGTGCATGTTTTGATGTCTTTGGCCCACATGGTTTTGTCTTACTGTCTCTTGGCAGTTTCCTCTTTTAAGTATTCTTGTATTTGGTTTCCAATCTTGTGAAATCTTTTGAATTCAGTGTTATACTTCCCTTTCTGGGTCTGTTCTCACTCACTTTATATCTCAGGGACTAGCAGCATCTTAGAGATGCACCTCAATCAGTCTCATTGACTGAGTTGGCTGTTAGTTCCAACATCATGACTTCCAAGGTCTCTTCTAAGTTTAAACACATTTGGGTTCTTCAGTTTTCTCCCTTATTTTCTCTTTCATCTCATTAATTTTCCTGGTCTTCTCACTTCTCTAGGTACACTTGCTGATATGTCCTTAGACTATATTTCATTCAGAGTGATTGCCCCACTGTCCTCTGACCCTCATGAGACCATGGCACATTTTAGCTCAATATAAGGAAGAACTTAACACAGATATTTGAAAATAGAACGGACTGCCTCAGGAGATCATGAGTGTTTTGTCACTTGGAAGTATGCAAGGAGAAGATGGATAGTGAATTGTATGGGAGGATTAAAGGGGTAGGAGAAAAAGGAGGGAAGGGGAGTCTTAGAAACAAGATATTCTTGTGAAAGGATGCTCTGGATTGGGAATCTAATATTACAAGCCAATAGACAAGTCACTAAAGTTTCTGAGCCTCCATTAATTATAAATTAAGGATAATAAAGCTTGGGGTAACTTGAGGACAATAGGGTTATTATCAGTCAACTGAAGTGTGTGTGAAGGCCTTTGTCAATTTTAAAGCATTATATAAACACTGGCTGTTATTGGAGGAACGCTAGTTTTAAGTGATGGTGTACATTAGGCAAGGATTTTACTGGTCAATGGTAAGATCTGTAAGTCTAAGTGGTCACCAATGTAAGGGTAAGAGCGTCAATGTAGAGGTTGAAGTCTGTGGAACCGACAACAGGGAAAAAGAAGCTCATTTTCAATATCGTAGAGAAAAGTGTTAGAGTATTAGGAGAATTTACAGGTGAGAGTGAAAAAGATTGCGGGAGAGTGGTATAGCTGCATCTTATGAACTTTAAAGCTGAAGAGGATGTGGGTCAATGGAAGTTGGAGCAAGGAGCATACTCACTCTGCTGCCAGACCTTGTGAGTTAGGAGAAGTGTTAAAAGAGAAGTCAGCTCTTACAAGGGAATGTTACAGACATGGAGTCCTCAGGGGGAAAGCCAGGTTTCTGTGAATGCAAATAGATAGCATGATTCATGAGGAAAGAACACTGGTTTTGGAATCATAGGATTCCGTCCTCTGTCATTGGTGTGACCTTAGGCAAGTTGGCTTATATCTAGCTTCAATTTTCTCATCTGTAAAATGAGAAGGTTGGGACGCGATGACCGCCAGGGTCCCTTCTAACTTGAAATCTATGAAGCTATGGAGTGGGGATTGTGTTTTGGGGAAGGGTTGGCCTAAAGGATCCAGAAGAAGTATGGTATAGTGGATAGAATATTGGATTCGGAGTTGGGAGACATTAGGGTGAATGTTATCTCCCTGTGGGATCCAGGGAAAGTCACTTAGCCTCTTTAAAAGGCTCAGTTCTCCCATATATGAAATGGGGACTATAATGTTTGTATTATCTACTTCACAGTTGCTGTAAGAAAGATGATGTCTAATTTGTACAATGTCTTGTCTAATTTGTATAGTGTCTGTGGGAAACAAAAGAAGAATTCTGTTTCCACAGGATTAAAAATTCCTCCTGGTTTTGAGTGATAACAGCTAATCAGAGTTGTGACCTAGCAGAAACAGGCTCCTAATCAGGTGGAAGGTCAAAAACTTGTGTGCATGCTTGAAGAGCTGTTTGAGGGGGAGCCTTTCAGAGAGGAGAATGTTGGGGCAGGGGCTGAATTTAGCCAATGAAGACAACAAGTGCGCGCGCACACACACACACACACACACACACACACACACACACACACACACACACTACAGAATTATATAGTTAATAATTGGCCATTACTGTAAGAGTGGAAATCTCACTAGCTTTGCAGTCACAGGACATACTGATGCTTTCTACTGAGTAAATGTTGGGCGAGTCACAACCTCTCTGGGCTTCCATAACTTTCCTCATCTATAAAATGAGGTGATTGAATTGGATGGCTTCTGAAATCACTTCTAGCTCTACAATACGATCATTCCTTAATTACTTACCTGATAGGTTTGTTGTTGTGCAAAAAATGTTTTGTGAACCTTAAAAAGGTTATATATACATATATCTATATATCCGCATATACATATATATGTGTGTATTATAACAATATACATTTTTTATTACAATAATCCTTGAGACCTATTTTTACTCTACAAATCTGTAAAATTCTAAAAGAACTGTTTGTGGCAAGAGAAGGAACTAAAAGTAAAGGTTAGAACAGAAGTAGGGACTCAGATTATGGAAGGACAGGATTTCCAAAGAGACTTTACCTTGATAAAACAAGGTTCTTCCTACTCTTTAGGGATTAGGATCCTTATTCCCACACATCTAGCTAAGCAGAAGCATTAGTGAGTGAGTATAGCCTTTACCTAGATAAATAGTACTAAGCAGGCTGGGCAGTCCCATCAAATTACACATAATGATAAGTGGAAAAGAATGATGAAAATATCTCTTTGTTTGTGAATATGAAGTAACAGTAGCAATGATTATACTACCCTGTATTTTCATAGTTCCTATCTCCAGAGAATGCAAAACATGAATTTGCACCTAAGCACATGTATTATGCAAATTAAACAACCAAGTACATTTTATAATCTATAAACCTAAGCAATGAGAAGTATCAAAGTGCATTTTGAAGCTCCATCTTTTCTAGGGATAGTGAAACATGGACGTAACGGCCTCCAAGGTCCCTTCTAGCTCAACATCTGTGCTCCTTAAAGCATATTTATAGTTGATTACTTCTTTAGGTTACTAAAGTCTTACTCTGATTTTCTGTTGCGGTTTGAGGGTGACCCTGAATTTTTAAAGGCTATACTACCGGAACATAAATTATGATTGGCTATATTGTTGTGATTGAAATTAAAATAAACTAAGACACAAACTCTGAACATGATCACTTTATTAGGAAAGTGTGAATTTGCCTATAAATAGAGTCTCAGCAAGCCAAGACCCTGAATGAAGGCTGATGAATCACTTTTATAGACACAAGGATGAACATCCAAAAAATAGAAGGCAGCATGATAGATAGGAAAGACAATGTGATTGGTTATAAAATCAGAAGTGTCATAGGTATGGGAAACAATACGATTGACTGGGAATTGAGAATGCAGGGCTAGCAACGACCCCTCCTTCCATCTTGCTAGTAAATTCTACTTGATGTTAAGTAGATTACAGATTTCCTCTAATTGCACAAGTATTTAGAGATAACAAGTTTATTTTAATTAAAGTGATTTACAGGGAAGCTGAACTTCTAAACTTTACTCAGAGAGGAAGACAACTTCTGAACCTACAAACTTCTGGAACTTAATTCAAAGAAACACGACTTAGGCAGTTATACAAAATGTTGGCAGTATACAGAATTGAATCAGTTATAAAAGAGAATACAATTTGATTTCCTTAATATCAAAGTGGGAGAAGCTTCATGTATGGGTTAGACATTGTGTGTAATTTCATGACTGAAACAGGAAAGTTTCCGTACAAGAAGGTTGATCAAGGTATTTTATAAATGTATGGTAATTTATAAAGCTATCTTTCACACAACTTGCCACAACTTATAAATTTAAAAGTTCTTAAAGTACTTTCAGGATTCCTGATTTTATTTATGTTGACATGCCCCTCCCCATAACCAAGATACAGTCCCACTATACCTTAGCACATTGTCTTTATAAATTACCATACAGGTAATTATAAATTATAATTTTATAAATTTTATAATTTGTTTATATTTTGTTTATATTATTGAAGAAAAATTAAAATACCACATAGAAAAAACAAGAAAACAAATGAAAAGATAGCCATGAAAGATAGCAGCAACACAAGGAGGGGGAAAGGGTAAAGAGATTTGTTTGGAGATTATATTGCAAGGTTAAGGAGAGTGAAACTTTTAAATTTCACCATCTGCAAAGTATTGATTGAGTCTTCTCACTTTCTAATTGCTTCTCTGGCTAATCTTTGAGCTTCAGCATTGCCTTCAACTTTCAATTGGGTAGGTACATATTTCCTTCCACTCAGCATTCATGTCCTGAGTCATATTATCCAGCTTAATGAATTGGTCTTTGTCGACAACATCTTTATTTGTACTTGTTTTCCAATCACTTTCTTTCCAGGTGCCAATCCATTCAATTCACACCTTTGGTGATAAGTATACACAGTAAGTCTGTCCTTATTTTGGGCCTTTGCTTGCTCAATCTCTTTGGTGGCTCATTCTAATGATACTCTTGGGTTTATCTGTTGTCTAGAATGTGTACCACTTATGTTTAGATCTCGGTCTCGGTCTCCACTAGACACCAATACCTACTTGCTCTTCTTCTCTTCCATTATTTTCTCAGGCACCCTTGATATACTATAACAGTATTAGGGTCTGATACCTCCTGTGATTGCCCATACCAACTTTCAGAGCCTCTGGTGTCCCAGTCATAGTCATACCTCCTTGGAATGTGTTTCCAGTTCATCCCCAGTCTCTTCAAAGGCTTGATGAAAAAAGAAAATGAGTCTGACTTCAGAGATGGTGACTTTAGTGCCTTCTTTGATGTAGACACATCATACTGGGAGGTCTTGTGTCAATGTCTCCTATGTCTCACAATTGATACTAAAGTTCACTGAGACCTTGAGACTATCCTTGTGCTGCTTCTTCTGACCACTGAGTGAACACTTGCCTTAGTTGAGTCCTCTATAAAATAATCTTTTAGGGTATGTGTATATTTGGCATTAGGGTCACATGGCCAGCCCATCAGAGTTGCATTCTCTGCAGTAGAGTTTGAGTACTTGGCCGTTTAGTTTGAAAAAGGATCTCAGTGTCCAGTACCTTATTTTACCAGGTGATCTTCCTAAGACAGTTCAAGGGGAAGCAGTTCAGTCTTCTGGCATGGCACTGATAGACTCTCCAGGTATACAATAGTGAAGTTAGGAACAGTTTATTGCTGGCCTAGAGGGAAAGCTGAGTCAACACAGTGGTAGTTGGCATAGCTATTATGTGAAAGTATAATCAATGGATTGAGCAGGTCAGAAAGATACATGGTAGACAGTGATATGTTATGGGTAGGAAAGCAGGTAGTATGCAGAAAAAAAGGATTGGTATGTGAATCCATGAGCCTGACCAAAACCAGAATTGATTTAAAATGGATAGAAGGCAATTAGGTGGCACAGTGCCAGGCCTATAGTGAGGAGGACTCATCTTCCTAAGTTCAAATCCAACCTCAGACACTTACTAGCTATGTGACCCTGGGCAAGTTACTTAACCCTGGTTTGTCTCAGTTTCCTCATCTGTAAAATGAAGTGGAGAAGGAAATGACAAACCACTTCACTATCTTTGCCAAGAAAACCCCAAAAGGGGTCATGAAGAGTCAAAACAACTGAAACAACGCAGTAACAACAAAATAGATGGACGTGAGAAGTGAAGACTGAGTAAGAGAGGAGCACATTCTGTCTATTGAAACCCTACCTTAAGATCCATTTTGTTTAAATGTGGTTTTTCTGAAGCCTTATTTTGTGGCCCAGCATCTTGAAATTTTGGATACCTCTACTTAGGGATTAGTTTATTTCTGTGTCACTAATAATAATGAATTTAAATGATTGTGTTTTAAAATAAGAGCAAAGCAGTAGGACGGAAGTACGAGAAGCTCTGCCAGAGCCAAGAATTATCTATTTAGTACTTGGTTTTTCTCTAGAGCCATGAAAAGTAGAAATGAGGAAAGGTAGAGGAAGTGATCAAAAATTAAAACTTCTCATAAATTAGCCTCCTTTTGCTGATACTTATGGGAAAAATTACATAATGTCTTGGTCTATCATATCAACATATATTTACATACAAACAAATGTGAATATATATGTGTGTGTGTGTGTGTGTGTGTGTGTGTGTGTGTGTGTGTGTATATATGCATACATTCTTCCCGAGATTTTTGAAAGATACAGAATAACATTTTCTCAAATGTTCACTGACTTGTTCAGCACTTACTTATGAAAGTTTCCAAATGTCAGGAATTTATTGCTATTGAAAGGCAGCCTACCATAGATCCATGGGAGCTGTAGAATTTTTTTTCCATCTGGAACTCTCTGCAACAATTGACCCTTCATCTTTCTAATCTTGTTAAATATTAGCCATAATCCAGGAAAGAGATGATTTTTTTTGAGACTTCTCTTTTCTACTTCAAATAGAACACAATGATTTGCTTTTAAATTGATGAGATGGTTTTTCAAGTACATTTTCTATACAAATTGGGTATTTGGATAGAAATATTTTCTCAAGGAAATACCCATCAATGGTCTTAGTTTTTTTCCCTTTTCTGGGCATTTTCCCAGCCAGTTACTTGATTTCTAAGAGTCCTCTCTACCCCTGGCCTAAATCCGCCTAGCCAGTGCTTGGGGTCTGGGATTCAAATGC
>CM053771.1:375140009-375196442 GCA_028658325.1 Potorous gilbertii
ATATGACACAATAAGGTTCTGTATCACAATATTCAGTAATAGGTTTGTAAAGTAGAAAATGAACTATTTGTCCCAGCAAATTAAAATATGATTTTATTTATTATTATTATATATTTATTTAAAATAAAACTGTTAACTTTTTAAATTGAGGCAAAGGTGAATTAAATGTAAAAGCTACGAAAAGATGAAATACATTTTTTTGAATGTGGCCAATGTGGAGTGTGGGTCAAACTCCTCCTAAGAGGAGGGGAAAGTTGCTGATAAGAGCCATTGCCAGGGAAAAGCTTAGGGAAGGGGAATGGGTAAAAAGTGTGATAACAGCTGCGACACAAATGACTTGTTTTGCCTGACTTTGAATGTTTACTACATGTTCTTTTTTCTTAAAGTAGAGATGGGAAGAAAAGAAAATAGTTCAATTAAACTGAATTTTTTAAAAAAGGAAAAATGTGATGTTGATAGGGGTAAAAACACTGGAGTTTTTAAGTTGTGTCTGTATTTGATTTGTAACCTTGAGCCAAGAGAAAGTAAAATCTTTGAAATTTTTTATTTTATTGGCAAACTTTTTTAGGGGGAGGCACCATGGTACAGTTGAAAATGCTGAACTTGGAGTCTCCTAAAACTTGAGTACCCCAGCTCTTCCTTGTGAGCTTGGAGACCTCAGTTCCCTCACTGCTAAAATGAAAGGGTTGGACTAAAAAAAAAAAAGGCAGCATATCCTTTTCACCTTGGGGGAGATGACTCTGTGATAATCTAGGAGAAGCAGCACGGTGATGGGCCCACTCCCTCCTTCCACTTCAGTTTTATATAAAAGAGACTAGGGACCAGTAATCTCTTTAGCCCTCAGTGCCACCTGTATGTGGAAGCTAAGCCCGTAGACACCAGAACTGAAGACTCAGGTTCGAGTAAGGAAACCTAGACTTCAGCGACTAGTCATTTCCCAGGGCTGCTCATCTTTAACTGAGAATGATGACAGTCCCTAAATTACCCAGCCTGCCAGGTGTTTGTTAGAAAAATGTTAAGATGCCTCCCAAAGGAGTTAGGTTTGTTAGAAGACACTAGACATTTCAATTAGAGGTGAGCGGAAAGTGTGACTGCTAAATCTTCAAGTGTCAACTAAAGGAGAAATGAGGGTACTCAAGGTCAGTCAGTCTTGAATTTGTCTTTGCGCTATGCTTTGTTGTGTGTAAAGTGAAGATGATTCCAAACTCACAAATGCTGTGTAGGTTTAACTGTTTTTAGCTAATGAGAATCACACTAAGAAATGTACACTTGATTTTCTTTTTAAAGGATTAATACCCCTCGGAAGCAAGGAGGCCTTGGGCCAATGAAAATTCCACTTCTTTCAGATCTGACACACCAGATTTCAAAGGATTATGGAGTTTATCTGGAGGACTCAGGTCACACTCTTAGGTACCTTCCAACTATATTTCCCTCTCTACTTTTCCTAAAATGAATTTTCCTTGGTTTAGTAGATAACACAGTTTGTTCAAAATACAATTATTTAGCTCTGTAAGATTGCTGTAAATGCTTTTGGAATATTAGATGAATGTAATGTTGATAAATATCTTTATATGTTTATATATAAGAATTGAAATGAGCTATATCAGTGCATGTGTATGTGTATACTATACACTGAAATATGCTATATGCATACACATGATGTATTGAAAACCAACTCACCATGGCATGGATGAAAATTAAAGAGACGTTTCACTGAACAACTTCACTAGTTCTGTAATGTTAAGAGATTTTATAAAAATTTGGTTTAAACAGCATTAGATGGATAATATTCTTCTGAAGAACTTAATTTGGATTCGCAGATAGAAAATATTTTTGAGCTATGCTTTTCTGTTCTGATAATTCCTAGAAGTCAGTAACTTTGCTCGGAAGGGTTATTCCACTTTTAAGATTAGATTCTCCTCCCAATTAATTTTGTTTCACTTTCTAGTCCAATAACAAACTACCTGATAGAAGCTGCTTTGAGCCGGTGGTGTCCTCCACCTATAGGAAGATAACAGTTCTGTCACATTTTAATAACATTAATAGTATGAATTATTTTTACAGTAAAAGTGATAGATTCTATCTTTAGTCTTTACGTACCAGTGTTTATCGCATGACCTTGTCCGTATTAGTACTATCTTCTAAAATCCAAATAGTTAACTTATTATAGACAGAAATATGGAATAATATTGAAGGGGGGAAACTCTGATTTTAATAGGTGTTAATTTAATAAGTCATATAACCTCTGTCTCATTTTCCTCATCTGTAGAATGGGCAACCTACTTGCCAGGGTTGTTACAATAATAAAAAGAGGTTGATGTTTGCAAAGCTTAAAAGCCATATAGATGCTAGCTGCTATTGTTAATACTAATTCATGTTCATTCCTATTCGAATTTCCTATCCTGGTGCAGAGGGGACCTTGGGTTCTCTAAAACTATAGCTGCAGAGACAAGCTTTTGCAGGAAAGGCTTTCAGTGCAAGCCCTCTGGTGGACTGGATGACTGTCTGAGGATTATCCTAGCTAAGTCAGGAATGTGATACTGATGAAATTTCACATCCTTGAAGAATCCAAATTAGTAGTAAACTAAATTGAAAGAAAAATATTAATTAGCCATATTGAGAAAATGAAGTGGTGCCCAAAACTCATTCTTAACTTCACATGGTACCTGGTCCCCTGCAGTCTCTAGCCTTTGCAGTCCACTCCCTCTTGATATCTCAGACTCCCTTCAAGACTCAGTTCAAATGGAGTCTTTCTCCCTAAACTTCCTTCTGCTCTGTATGTATCTTATATATGATTTAGATCCTATATTTATGCATGTTTTGTCCCCTGTTAAAATGCCTTTCTTTCTATCTCCAGTGCTTAGCATAGTGCCTGACTCATAAGTGTTTAATAAAGGTTTTGCTGATTAATAATTGATTTGAATAGAGATGATAATTAAATGTATATGCAAGTTGCTGAGACCACTGAGAGTGGAAAGAGAAAGGTTGCCCCGTACAAAAGTCTTGGGAACACCCACAATTAGACAAAGTGCTGTCATTGGTAAGCCAGGAAAGGAGGTGGAGAGGGACCAGTCACACAGAAAATAAAGAGAGAATCCTAGAAAGGACAGAGTATCCAGGAAGAGAGAGGGCAGTCATCACTGTTCAGGGGCTCCTGAAAGGTCACATGAGATGAAAACTGAGAAAGACTATCAGATCTGCTCACTCTAAGACTTCAGAGAGAGCAGTTTCAGTTGAGAATGAAGTTGGAGGTGAGGTGGCGAACGGCTGATTGGTAAGTGAGGAGCAATGAGTAGACACATTTTCTAGGTGTTTGGCTGAGAAAAAGTGAGAAATGACACCATAACTTGAAGGAACAGGATTGGGAGGGTCTAGTGGAAGTTGGGAAAAACTTGTTGGAAGAGGGTAGAGAGAGATCCAGTAGAAAAGGAAAGTTGCTGAAGAAGTAGAAGGAAGAGAGGGGGCGAAGGACTGCTGCTTCTGTCAAAGACTGAGGAGAGAGACTACCTGGGGATTATCTTGAGTCACTCCAGAGTACATACTGCTTTCAGAGTCTTACTGATATAATTAAGTAGAACAGGTGATAAAAGTTCTTGGGTGACAGTGTTTATTATCATTTACGTTTTTTCCCTCAGTGTATATTTATCTTGTCTACATTTATATAACTACTCGTTCCTTCCTATAGAGGTAAGCTCCTTGAGGGCAGAAAATGTTTGATTTTTCTCCTTGTACTTGGCAGTGCCTAGCACATAATCAGTGCATAATAGAAGTTTGTTGATTAATTGCCTAGCAGAGACTAAAAGATGGTAGAATATAATTATGTACAGTTAAAGGAGGCAGGTCCCAAGGGGCTGTTTCAGATTGTATGTCAGGGTTGTCCATCCTGGACATCAGAGAGAGAATAACATTACCTTCACTGAAAAGGAATGTCATCTCTTAACTCTTCTCAATTTTCAGAGGCCTTTTCATTATTGATGATAAAGGAATCCTACGACAGATTACGATGAATGATCTTCCTGTTGGCAGATCAGTCGATGAAACACTTCGTTTAGTCCAAGCGTTCCAGTACACTGACAAACATGGAGAAGGTAGCCTTCTTTTCTTTGCTGCTTTAAAGTTGGCAGCTATCACAGACCTTTTGTCTTATTCATCTAAAAAGTAGCAATGCGGCTTCCTTTTTTGTGTTGAAATAAATTTAAGTACAGAAATTCTAGTCTTTTGATTAAACCAAGCTCAAATTGAGAGCTAACTCATTTCTATTTTAAGACAGTTGAATTTGTTTATAAAATTCATTTTAACAGATTATTACTAATACATTCTTATGCACCATATTGCAGAGAAAATAAAAATCAAACTTACCAAAATGGAAGAATCCAAGTACTTAAATCCCACACAATTTAAAATTGGGTTACTCTCAAACTTTACTGAAAATAATTATACATTTGTGAGTTGTTTTATTTTCAGATTAGGTTTCTATAATTAAAGTTTGACAGATTCTTACTGATTTAATGCAGCAAGTACTCATTTGTATTTGCCTGTTGTTCCAATTGAGTCTCCTTGTTGTGACACTTAAAGGATACCTATCATTAAGTTCTCTTTCTCTAGGGAGTTTTAATAGCCACCAAACTAAATTAAAATTTCAGATTGTACAACTTCTGGTATTATAATTGGTATCTGGCTCAATATGCACTTTGGTTAAAGGGAAAGTTCCATTTTGTTTGTCTCTCAAATATTCTTTTTGATGGACTAGTGAGGGAACTATGCCTTTGGGTACAAAGTCCTAACTTTTATGTAGTTTGCATTTTGGTAAGAATTGTATATAAATAATTTAGCTCAAGTCCCTTCATATTTTTTCATGAACAAACTTTCTAACTAATATTTGAGGAGCACTTAATTCAGTCCATCTTTTTCATTTTTAAATTTAAATAAACATAAACTGGCAGTGTGTGAAAGTAAGCCAGTTTTCTGCTGGCCAGTTCAGCATCTTAAATTCCTCACTAAGGGAAAACAATTGCACATAAAAGCAGAACACTTGGCCCCCAGAAGCCCTCTGTAAGTAGAGCAGCATTCAGTTCCAGAAATTAAAAGACACATTGTTTCAGAAGGACTCCAGTTATTTTTTTAAGCTCACATGTATCTGTTTGTTTCTTTCCCCATTAGTCTGCCCTGCTGGCTGGAAACCTGGTAGTGAAACGGTAAGTGTAACTGATTTGGCTTGAGACTGGAAGCAAAAAGCAGCCAAGCTTAGAAGGTTGTTTTTCATGGTAGCACCATCTTGATTTTGTTAATAGGGCAGATAAACCTCCACTGATGGGCAGAAAGTCTGAGGGTAAAACTTCTTAGGCCTCTAGGGAAGGTAGTTGGAGCTGGAGGAAACAGAAAGCCAGTTTTGATAGGGTAAAGCCAAGCATTAAGAGAAATGTGCTTTTTAGAAGGGAAGAAAATTATGGAGATATTGGGATAAGTTAGAGAATTCCTCAGGGTTCAAATGTGGACCCTTACTTAGTGAAATTGTTTTCTGTAGTCCAAAACAAGAAATAGTCATAACAGTTCCAAAAATGAAAAGAAGTGTTTAAGTAAACCTGACTTAGGTTACATCTAAGCTAAAACTTTGTGGCTTTGTTCTTTTGTCACCTTGTAGGGAAGGAATGAGTGGAGGCCCTTTAGGTCAAAGCTACCTTATAAATTTTAGGATAGAAAAACAGTTGAGAATCACTACTTTGAGCCAGTTCCAGCATTTTGTTGTTAAATTTTGACAGTATCTTAGAGCCTGTTTACTACATCCAGTATCATTTCCCAACGGAGGGGAACTCATGCTTGTTTAGTATAAAAAATACCAGTTTACTGAGGTGGCAGAGCTGGGTCTACAGATCAGTCTCCTGACACCCAGTCAGTGTCACTAGTCAGAATTTACATTTATACAACTCTTTACAGCGCACAAAGTTCTTGTTACTAGAACCATAGGAGGCCCACTTCCATTACACCAAATTCCTCCTTAAATCATAAAGCCCTATAGAGTCAGTAAAAATTCTCAATGAAATGCAAAAAGCATATTTTAGTGTATGCTTTAAGGTGCAAAACTCATGACATGAACTTGGATTTGACTAACTTACTTGTGGAGAGTTATTTACCTGTACATTATACACTAAAAAAGGCAAAAGTCTTCTTAAATATCATATTAAGGGAAATTTTATGATGTGTTAGTATTTTTTTTATTGTATTTCATTACAAGCACTTTGCATGCAACTTGTCAGAAACTGCTATTGTGAGGTGTAACACTGCTGCAGAAATCTTTGGGTTTCTAGCTACTAAGCCAAGTATCAGTGCAGTCAGTACTTCTTGAATATACTTCATCAAGTATTTGTTTATAGAACAACTTTATCCAAGGTATTCTGCTAGCTATTATGTTTTTTTAGTTTAGCAACAGTTTCAGATTTTAAGACTCACTGACCTTTTTCACCTCCAAAAATTATAAATTAGAAGAACTCTAATATTCCTATTAAAATTTGAGATAGCTTAGATCACTTAACCAGAAATTTTGTCTAGGAGGAAATTACTTTTAGAATACATTAACATCTGTAGACATGCTCTTTCAATGTCCTTGACTTAATTAGATCAAACCTGAAGAAACTATGAAAGCCTGGTGGCCAAAAGAAGAATTGTAAGTATATTGAAGGAATTTGTATACAGATGCTAATTAATTAAATGAATTATATATTTGTCACTGGAGCATTTCAAATGGATGAATATAAAGAAAGTAGTTTTACTCATTCTGGGCTTAAATGTACCCATCTGCTGACAGTGTTTCTATGACCCTGGGCAAGTCCTTTCATTTCCCTGGATCTGTTTCTTCATCAGTAAAATGCCAGTTTGCCTCTCAGGTCCTTCTCAGCTCTAGGCCTATGATTCTTTGATCATATATGAAAATAGAGTTTAAGTCATAGGAATAAGCATCATTTTCAACAGACACGTGAAGGGCAACTGCTCAGTCAAGAGGTTTTCAGATGTGAAGACATAAATAAATGTACAGACAATTCTTGCTTTACATAAATTCACATTATCCAAAAGCATACCTCTGTTACTATACGGTACTGTCCCTGCTCCTGCCCCTCAGCACCACCCCCAACCAAAAATCCTGCCAGTGAAAGCAGAACAGCCGAGAAATTGCTGCCAACCCTAGGATGGGGGCTTGGCCTGAAGCCTTTGCTCCACTCTGCCCATCTGTCCCAGTGTGCATCTCTTCTGTCTATGCACATTGGTGTCTAGTCCCCACATATTTGGCCCCCATGTGTGTTCTTCCTCTCAGTTCTAGCTGTGCTCAACATGTCTTTCCCCAGCCCCTTTGTATTTCTTCTGTTCTCACGTCTCTGTCATGTCTTTAAACTTTGTGCCAGCCCCCTCCCTCCAATGGTTCAAGACCCACCCCACCCTTGCCTTTCTCCTTTCCCCACATGCAGGCAAATTCATATTACATAAAAATTGCTTTACATAAATGTCTGCAGAATGGTCCACTTAGGTAAAGTGAGACTAATCTGTACTTTGGATATAATAATGTATCTTCTGAAAAAATTAATGACTTTCTTCTTTCTTCTACAGATAATTCCAGATCCAGCTGGAAAACTGAAGTATTTCGATAAACAAAATTGAAGTGTTTGCTCAGGTCATGTCTAGTTCAAAGATTACAAATAAAATTTTAGTGGTTTTGATACTACTTTGTGTTTGTAATGATTGGGAGGCATCTTAGTAGGAGAAAAAGAAGGGGATATGACATTACAACACCAGGTATTTTTTTCTTTGATAAAGAAGGTGACATGACATTACAACACCAAGTATTTTTTTCTTTATAAATTATATGTGGAACAGTGAAAGCTCAAAGGGGACAGTAATATTTCTTGGATAACTCACGACAAGGAAGGAAAATCTACTGAGATTTCTGTTCTCTTTCATTGCAAACATGAAAAGGAGAAGTACTCCAGTTTTCATTCCTTGCTGAGAAGAAGCAGGCAAAGATACTCTGCTTTTTAAAAAAAAAAATCCGTATCATCAAAAGGCATTGTAATGCTGAAGCTGAGAATTCAGCACAGTTGTTTGACAGACAGGAATTCTTGTAGAGTCTGTTTGGCATATGCAAATGAAATAATCCTCTGTTGTATCACATACAGTTCAAAGAGTTTCAGATCCATAATAGCCCTTAAATATGTAATTATCCATCATCTCTGCATATATATCGATACCCTTAAATTCTTTCAGTTCCTTTGTGTACTCTTAGGGCCAAAGGTTATTAAATTTAGTGCCCATTGAGCCCTGTCTTACTTGCCCTAAAACATTTCTTCATCCATCAAAAGTATCATGAATATATCAACAAATACTTATTGAAGCACTTACTACGTGCCAGCTATTGTGCTGGGTGCTAGGGATACAAAGATAAGACAAAAACAGTTTCTACCTCCAAGAAGTTTATGAAAAGAACACATACACCCATATACATATATATATAACGATATATACAAAGTGAATCCAAGGTGTTTTAGAGGTCATCAGCAGCTCAGCTAGAGGGATCAGGAAAGACCATATGGAAGTTGGCTCTTGAACAGGGTCTCAAAGGGACTTCAAAAGTCAGAGATGAGGGAGTTCATTCCAGGTTGGGGGGGCAGTCAGTGCAAAGGCACATGTAGGAATGGTATGTGTGCACAGTCACTAGGCCAATATGGTCAGATCATAAGGTATGCAAACTAGAGAAATAATATTTGAAAAGAGGATGGCAGAGAAAAGCCAGGAAGTTGCCTGAGCTGTCCCTAATTACCCTCGGAAACAGTTAAATCAAGTCTCTAAACAGATTCTGAAGCGATAGAACCTATAGAAAGGCCAAGTGAAACAATTTTCCAACTTAAGATAATTTAGAAGGACCAGGAAAAGTCTGTTTCATAGATAAAAGGAGTACAGCCCAGCACACACAGTGTCCATGCAAGGCAGCAGGTAAACTGCCAACCCAGGAACCTCCACAACAGGTGCAACAAAGCCAGGCCCCAGTGCAGTAGGCAAGCTTCCAGCACCCAAGGCCCCAGTCCAGAAAGCCAGTGACCAGGGCCCCTAACCCCTAGAGCAAAAAGCTTGGGACAGGGCCCCCTTGTACTCCAGGAGCAGAGCTCAACTTTAAAAGTCACAAAATAGGCCTAAAATGAGTAAAAAGCAGAAAAGAGCCTGACAACAACCACTGTGGTGACAAGATCAAAACAGAAAAGGACAATGCCTACACATGAAGCCTCAAGATGAATTGGAATCAAGACAAAAAAAGCTACCTTGGAAGAGCTCACAAAGAATTTTTAAAATCAAGAGGCAGAAGAAAAATTGGGAAAAGAAAAGAGAGTTATGCAACAAATAGTCAATAGCTTGGAAAAGGAAAAGCAAAAATTGATTGAAAAACAATTTGCCAAATGGGGAGAGGAGGGGGAAATCCACTGAAGAAAACTCCTTAAATAGTAAAATTGACCAAATGGAAAGGAGATACAGAATCTAACTAAAGAAATAATTTCTTAAAAACTAGAATTAGTCAAGTGGAAGCTAATAATTTTATGAGCTATCAAGAATGAGCTATCAAGACTAGACAATCAAAAGAATGAAAAAATAGAAGAAAATATAAACTACCTCATTGGAAAAACAACTGACCTGGAAAATAGATCCAGGAGAGATAATTAAGAATTAATGGACTACCTGAAAGCCATAATAAAAAGAGCCTGGACAGTATCTTACAAGAAATTATCAAAGAAAACTACCCTGATATCCTAGAACCCAGAGGGTAAAACAGTCATTGAAAGTATCCACCAATCACTACCTGAAAGAAATCCCAAAATGAAAACTCCAAGAAATACTGTAGCAAAATTCCAGAATTTTCAGGTCACAAAGAAACAATTTAGGTATCAAGGAGACACATTCAGGATTACACAGTGACAATAGCTTCAACATTAAGGAATCAAAGGGCTTGGAATATGAATGATATAACGGAAAGCTAAGGAGCTTAGATTACAACCAAGTTCTGACAAAATACAGGACCCATTCCTATTAAAAAGACCAGGGAGCACAAGAATAAATGGAGTTTTCCTTAAAATTATAAGTAGTATCTATCTAAAATAATGAGGATTATATGTAACAAGGACAAGTAGAATCCCAATAAGATCAGGAGTGGAACAAGGATGCCCATCATCAACACTATTATTTAACGTTATACTAGAAGTGTTAGCAATAGTAATAAG
Organism: Potorous gilbertii; assembly: GCA_028658325.1. Classification (NCBI taxonomy): domain Eukaryota; kingdom Metazoa; phylum Chordata; class Mammalia; order Diprotodontia; family Potoroidae; genus Potorous; species Potorous gilbertii. The sequence continues at coordinate 375,150,260 of CM053771.1, forward strand.
GGTAGAAAAAGAATTGAAGGAATCAAAATAGGCAATGAGGAAATAAAACTATCACTCATTGCCAAAGATGTGATTTAGAATACTTATATAGAATCCAAAAGAATCAACTAAAAAACTACTTGAGATAAGAATTATAAAATAAACTCACATAAATCATCACCATTTCTATATATTACCAACAAAGTCAAGCAGCAAGAGATAGAGAAATTGCATTTAAAATAACTATAGACAATATAAAATATTTGGGAGTCTACCTGCCAAGACAAGCCCAGGAACATAATTACCAAACGCTTTTTATACAAAGTCAGCTCTGTAAACAACTGAAAAAATGTTAATTGTTCATGGATAGGCCAAGTTAACATAATAAAAATGACAATTTACCCAAATTGATTTACTTATTCATTGCCATATCAAACTACCAAAAAATTCTTTGATAGAGCTAGGAAAAAAATAATAAAATTCATCTAGAAAAATAAAAGGTCAAGACTATCAAGGGAATTAATAGGGGGAAAAGTGCAAAGGAAGGTGGCCTAACCATACCAGATCTAAAACTGTATTATAAAGTGGCAATCATCCTAAGTATTTGGGGCTAAGAAACAGAATGGTGGATCAGTGGAATATGTTAGGTACGTAAGACACAGTAATCAATGACTATAGTAATCTACCATTTGATACACACAAAGACTCCAGCTTCTGGGATAAGAAAGCACTATTTGACAAAAATTGCTGGGAAAACTGGAAAATAGTATGGCAAAAACTAGACATAGGCCACCATCTCACACCATATACCAAGCTAAGGCCAAAATGGGTCTTATGATAAGCAAAACAGGGGAGTAAGAAATAGTTTACCTATGGAGAAGGGAAGAATTTATTTCTAACAAGAGATGGAAAGCATTATGAAATGCAAAACAGACAATTTTAATTACATTAAATTGAAAAGTTTTTGCACAAATAAACCCAATGCAACCAATATTAGGAGGGAAGCATAAAACTGGGAAAGAATTTTTGCAACTAGTGTCTGTGATAAAGGTCTCTTTTCTAAAATATATAGAGAACTAAGTCAAATGCACAAGAAAACAAGTCATTCTCCCATTGATAAATGGTCAAAGGATATGAACAGGCAGTTTTCAGAAGAAATTAAAGTTATCTGTAATCATATGAAAAAATGCTCTAAATCACTATTGATTAGAGAGATGTAAATCAAAACAAATCTGAGGTACCACATCACCCCTATCAGATTGGTTAACATGACAAAACAGGAAGATGATAAATGTTGGAGAACATGTGAGGAGAATTGGAACACTAATTCATTGTTGGTGGAGCTGTGAGCTGATCCAGCCATTCTGGAGAGCAATTTGGAACTATGCCCAAAGGGCTACAAAAATGTGCATACCTTTGATGCAGCAATATCATTTCTGGGACTCCATCTCAAAGAGATCGTAGAAATAGGAAAGGGTCCTACATATACAAAAATATTTATAGCAGCTCTCTTTGTGGTAGCCAACAATTGGAAATCAAGGGGATGCCCATCAATTGGGGAACGGCTGAATAAGTTGTGGGATATGAATGTAATGGAATACTATTGTGCTTTAAGAAATGATGAACAAGAAGACTTCAGAGAGGCCTGGAAAGACTTATATGAACTGATGCTGAGTGAAAGTAGCAGAACCAGGAGAACTTTGTACACAGCAACAATCACAGTGTGTGAGGAATTTTTCTGGTAGACTTAGTACTTCATTGTAATGCATGGACTTAAAAAGTTTCCCATGGACTCTTGAGGCAAAATGCCTTCCACATCCAGAGAAAGAACTGTGGAATTGGATCACAGATAGAAACAGAGCATTTTCTTTTGCATTATGTTTTGTTTTGTTTTATGGTTTCTCCCATTCATTTTAATTCTTATGCAACATATATTTAATAGGAATGTACGTGTACAACCTATATAAGATAGTACACCATCTCAGGGAGGGAGTGGGGAGTGAGGGAGAGGTAGGGGAAAAAATCTAAGATATATGGAAGTGATTGTAAAACACTGAAAACAAATAAAATAATTTAATTTTTTTTAAAAAGAAGTTTACCTATGGAGAAGGAAAGAATTTATTTCCAGTAAGAGAACATTATGAAATGGGATAATTTTAATTTTACATTAAATTAAAGTTTTTGCACAAACAAAACTAATGCAACCAAGATTAGAAGGAAAGCAGAAAGCTGAGAAACAATTTTGACACTGAGTGTCTCTGATAAAGGTCTCATTTCTCAAATATATCAAGAAATGAGCCAAATTTATAAGAATGCAAGTCATTCCCCAATTGATATGGTCAAAGGCTATGAACAGGCAGTTTTCCGATGAAGACGTTAAAGCCTTCTCTACTCATATGGAAAAATGTTCTGAATCACTACTGATAAAGAAATGCAAATTAAAACAACTCGAGGTACCACATCACACCTATCAGATTGACTGACATATGACAGAAAAGGAAAATAATAAATGTTGGAGAAGATGTAGGAAAATTAGAACATGGATGCATTGTTTGTAGAGTTGTAAACTGATCCAACCATTCTGGAAAATAATTTGGAACTATGCCCAAAGAGCTATAAAACTGTGCACACCCTTTAATGCAGCAATACCACTACTAAGTTTGCATCCCACAGAGATCATAAAAAAGAGAAAAGGATCCACATGTACAAAATATTTGTAGCAACTTTTTTTGTGGTGACAAAGTATTGGAAATTGAGGGGATACCCATCAGTTGGGAAATGACCAAACAAGTTGTAGTTATGAACGTAATGGAATACTGTTCTATAAGAAACGATGAGCAGGCAGATTTCAGAAAAAGCTGGACTTACACGAACTGATGCTGAGTGAAGCGAGCAGAACCAGGAGAACACTGTATACAATAATAGCAACATTGTGCATGATTAACTGTGATAGACTTAGCTCTTCTCATCAATGCAAGGATCTAAGACAATTCCAAAAGACTCATGATGGAAAATACTATCCACATCTACAGAATGAATTATGGGGTTAGAATGCAGATCGAAGCAACTATTTTCACTTTCTTTTTTTTTCTTTCTTGTGGTTTTTCTCTTTTGTTCTATTTCTTCTTTTATAGTGCTTTTATAGGCCATATAAGCAACTATAAGAATAACGACACAAGGCACTTTAAGGTTTGAAAAACACTTTACAAATACCTACTTATCCTCCCAGCCACCCTAGGTCATACTGTTACTGTTATCCTTATTTGAAAGATGAGGAAATCACCTCAGGACTTTGGACTCCTTTGAGCTGGGTTCAATCCTGGGAGTTTGATCCTTGAGATATCACTCTCTCTTCCTCTGGCTAATTTCCCTCCACCTGGATTCATTCAACTGAGTCTCAAAGACTTAGCTACAGCTTGACAGGATGACAGGTACATAGACGTGGTTCTGAAAGGGACCTCAGGCTATCCTGTGAAACCATTTCATTTGCCAGAGGAGAAAAGGAGCTCTGGAAGATGAAGCAACTTACCCAAGGTTGCACTGGTCCTAAGCATCATAAGTAGGATCCGAACCCAGAGGCAGTGTTCTCTCCATTGAACCACACTGCCTGCTACATCCCACACAGGCACACTACATACAAATGTTACAGCCTTTACTTCACCCCACAGAAAATGCATAAGACATTACAGGACTCCCAAGAGCTGGGAATCTGAGGCATTGGCCACAGAACTCTTCTGTCATATGAATGAGTCTCTGCTCTCCAGAGTCCCTACGCAGTTTCCCCAGACTTGTCAGACCTTCTATGGTTCAGACTTCCACCAGAAAGTAAACATCCTTTGGAGCTTACTGAACAGCCTTTTCTCCCACTAGACCTGTGCTGTCCAAGAAACTTACTGGCTTTGCTTTCCTAGCAGGATCTTGTTCAGGAACAGTGTGGACTGTCTTCCTCCTTCTCCAAAGTGTAGGGTACATCAGGAAATTTTTCCTCTCTAGAAAGTGCCAATGCCCAAATTCAACACAGGAACTTCTGGCCTTGGAATTACCCATGAGGCAACTCTCAAAGCAGGAATAGCCCAAAAAATCTCCCTTCTCTGCTACCAAGGTTAAATTCTAAGATGGTGATTTCTGGGAAATTCAGATTCTGCCACCACCCCCCAAATGCAAAAGGAACAGTCCTTTACCTCTTCTCTTTTGAGGACACCTTTGAGTTCATCTTTTTTTACTATCTACTTTCACTGCAAATCACGACTGCTGCTTCTCGTTGAGACAGAGAGAGGAACCCAAACCCCTCCCCCCACCTTATTACATTTTGGAAGCAGCAGAAAAAATAAAGAAAAAGTCTAAGCCCACAAGAAAATAATTCTCATGCTTTTATACATCACAAGGAAGAGTGGCTGATTCTTCAGAGAGTCAAATCACGAAGGATTCTCAGTGTTCCTCAGATTGTTTGTGGGTAGGGGAAACAGAAACTAATGACTCATATCCTGTCATTCCTTCAAGTTGATCAAAGAATTCCGCAATCTGATCAGGGACTCCTCTGATCCAATCTCATCCCCCCACCCCCCACCTGCTGTGTAGAGATGTATGTGACCCCCCACCCCCCACCTGCTGTGTAGAGATGTATGTGACAGCTGGGTCGTACAGTCAATAGGCACTGGGCTGGGCTCAGAGATTTACTGTGTGACCCTGGGCAAGTCACTCAACCTCTTTCTGTCTCACTTTCCTCAACTGTAAAATGGAGGTGATAATGAGAGCATCTATCTCATAGTACTTAGCACAGTGCCTGGCACATAGTAGGTACTCAATAAATGTTGACTGACTGTCTCACTGACAGGTTTTTATGAGGACCACATGAGATATTTGCAAAGTGCTTAGCACAGTGCCTGACACGTAGTAGGAACTTCATAAATGCTTCTTCCTTACTTCCCTGCCTCCCCCATTTTTCACTCAGTATAATGTAACATCCTTGAGGACAGAGACTTTTTATCTTTGTATCCCTCAAACCTAGACTAGACATGGTATCTGGCTTTTTAAAAAATCTAGACCTGATTTGTTTAGGGAGCTCCTTTAAAAATGCAGATCAGCAGTTATTCTGTAATTTAGGGACTTATCTTGTCTGCCTTACTAAGAGTTCAAGTGAGCTGCCCTGATTCAAATGGCCAATATGCATAACTTCTGATCCTGTCTCTGGTGCTAATGACCTTGGACAAGTCACTTCCAACACCTTGGACAAGTTACTTCCAAGAACTTCCTCACTCCAAGACCAGCCCTCTGGGCACATCGTAGACATTTCATAACTTGGATTTGATGAATGCATGAATGAATTTCAACATGTACAGTGAATCAAATCAAAATAGATCATACAGTAGGTTAAGGGGGTATTAAGGAATAAGCCTGGCAAAGTATCCCTTGAACTAAATTTACAAATACCATCCAAGGTTATTTCTGTTCTGCCTTTGTCTCCTTCCGCCCCAAACCTTTCCCTTTCTCAGCTCTCTGCTCTCCCAATCTATTCCATCCTCTCCTTCACAATTCATCTCAAACAAACTTCCCAGACTTTTCTCACTTCTTTCCACTTTTTTCACTGTATTTTTCTGAAATTCAGAAATTGACCTGTACCATTCCTTATCCCCAAAGGAATGACTGCCTTGCTGAACTCACTGACTGTCCTGGGTATGTCCTAGCCTCAGTCAAAGCACTATTTCTGCTCCTGAGGATATTAGCCCACCCTCAATTATTCCTGCCTCAGCTTAGATTGTACAGTCTATACAAGTTTCTATCTTGAAATTCACAATCAGGCCTAATCTAATTTGCCACATCAGACTTAACAGCAAGGCAGCGTGGGTGAATGGAAAGAACCCAGGGGCTGAGTTCTAGGCCCAAATCTACCACTCCCCAGCTATGGCTGAAGTCTGTTCCTGCTCCAACAATGACTAAACACCATGCACTAGGGATAAAAGATGCACAAGTGACACAGGAGTTCACATCTCAAGAAGAGAATAAAATGAGTTTTCAAAGAAGTAGATGCAGAATGTACACAAAATAAACAAAGGGTCTGTGGGGGTTTGGGAGCCAGAAATGGAAGGTAACAGCTGAACCGAGCCCTGCAGAGAGCGAGGAGCTATAAAAGGTGGCAGAGCTTCCTACAAACCTCCAAGAACACTAACAAGAAGCATTCCCTATCCCCAGGTTATCCATCCACTTTCTATGTCAGAAAACTAGGGGAAACAATAATAAAGGCTAACATCTACGTAGCAGTTCAAAGCACTTTACATATATTATCTCACTTGACTCCAACAAGCTGAGGCAGGGGTTATTTTTATCCCCATTTTACAGGTGAGGAAACTGAGCCACAGAGAGGTTAAGTACCTTGTCCAGAGTCACATAACTGATAAATGTCCGAGGTACGACATAAAGCCCAGCCCTTTGCCAGGCTGCCTGGGGCACCTGGGGCGGGAGCAGAAGGAACGCTGAAGAACAAAATCTCACCAGACTTTTACATAAAAAAACAGCAACAAGGCAACCAAGGTTTAATAAATGGTGAACCTTTAATGTTGATGGGCACGAGTGCTCCATGTGCAGCAAAATAATAGGTCCCAAATGTTTAAAGAAATCAGCTCGTCCTGCTTCTTTGGCAGAGAAGAAGATGGAAGCAAGTTAAATTATTTTAAGAGGTTGGTGTTTGTTTTTTTATCAAAAAATTCCCTTTCTGGCAGTTCTGATAGGTGTGATTCTTCTCCACGAAGATGAGAATCTTTTTTAGTCCCCGTAATTCTTTTCTTGCCCTCCTTAAATGCCATATGCTCTCTCATCCTGTTTCCAAAAGGTAGCATTTTTTAGGGTGTCACTGAATAATAGCTGTTCCTTTGGTTTTCTGATACTTTATGCCCATGAAATGTCGCTGACCATCTAAATATAACATGGAATCTGAAACAAATGAAAGATTGCTACTTGAGAAACATAAAACATCTCGGCCAATCAGGACATGAGTAGATAATGGAAACAAGTGAGCCAGTGACAGTAACAGGCCCCCAAAATCTTCTAAGAGGCTTCTCTGACAATATTTGCTAGACTGATGATCACCCAGGGTATCCCCTGGCTCCAATCTGTCACCCAATTCATATTAGAAAATGAAGGGGAAAGTATTAATAATAATAAAAGTTAATAATATATACATATGCTCTGTTCCCCTGATCAAATGGAAGCTCCTTGATCACTGGCAAGATGGAAGTTTAGGGACCTTCGAACAGTCGTACGAAAACCTTCCCCTTGCTGCTCACAGGCCGGAGGTGCTGACTGTGCAGCAGGCTCTGGTTGCTCCCATCAATCCACTAATAGTAGGAATGAGTGTCTCCTATGAGTCCTCATGGGCTATTCACAAGCAGTAGGCATTCTAGCCCTCTCCTTTTCTTTGCAGAAATGGGAGACTATACATAAAAAGGGAAAACTACATATGCCACTAGACTTGCTTTCATGCCTTGGTTAATTTCAGAAACTACTTTTATTTTACTTTCTTCCATATTAGAAGGGATGACTCACCAGGAAGTGGGGAAAGATAGGAAAATGAAGATGATGTAAAAACAAGAGTGACAAACAATAGTGGGAAAGGGCACATGCCAATGCACACGGCCCACCCATCTCCTTTGGCAAGGGGTCTTAAACCCAAGCTGGAGGCTGAGAATTTACTATACAAAGTATTGTGTCCAGGAATCAGAACAGAGAGAGCTTTGTGTATGAGCAAGTGAATGTGTGTGTGTGTGTGTGTGTGTGTGTGTGTGTGTATGTGTGTGTAAATATAATAAGTAATAAAGACACAAAATTCTGACGATGTTTTCCCCTTCCTTAAAAACATCCACCATTGTTGCTTACCTCCGTAAGTTTTGGGAATCACCGACGGCACTTCTTTTTCAACAAAAAATGTGAAATGGAAGACGTTGGTCGTCTTGTGCTCCTTAGTGCCAGGCACCGAGACTTCACTGTGGACTCTAACTTGAATGTTATTCTTTTCAGTAAAACAAACCTAAGGGAGGATTTTTAAAAAGAAAGAGTAACATAGTCCACCACATGGCTAAGAATGAGAAAAACAAGGTCATTATAAGAGAAAAAATAGCCCTAAGATACAGAAACACATCTCCTCTTCCATCCTTTACTGCAAAATCAACAAAGGAAATATTAATTTCTCATTTCACACTCACCTGGGAAGAAAAGAATAGCATGGATCCAATCTCCACTGGCCTCTGAAACATGATGTCGTCTACAGCCACCAGAAAAGGTCTGGAACCACTATTGATGGAAGACAGAACTGCGTTTCAAGCTATTTCTCTTTGGCCCTGGGACCCCACGGTCTGGATTGTGATGGCCTTTCCAGACCCATAATTTCAGGAAAACTCCAATAAATGCTTCACACCATTCCTTAATATCAAGTCCTCTTCTTTACAGTCTCACCAGCTAACTTACACTCAAACGTGTGCCCCTGCCAACCCAGCCTCCCCTACTCTCCAACTCTGCCATCATGATCAAAATCAACTAGGCCCCACTCACCATCTTCAAAGGACCGAAGTGCCTTGCCTGGGGCCACATCTTTCCTATGTGTGCTGACTTCCCTATTAGAATGTAAGCTCTTTCAAGGCAGACTGTCTTTGCCTCTGTATTTGTATTTCCAGAGCTTAGCACAATGTCTAGTACACAGTAAACATTTAATAAATGCTTTTTCATTCATTCTTCCTTATGCTAGGTAGACTCACTATTAAACAAAAATCAATTTTAAAAAGAAAAAACTATTATCATGTTGGGAAAACAAAGGGAGCCACTCTGACAGCAGACCCATGTCAAAACGCACCCTGCTCTCAGAAGGTCTAAAATATGAGAATTAACAGAAAAACTTTTCTTAAATGAAAACTCAATTCAAGTATGTAAACTGGTAATATTTATTTTTAGGAAAAGCACATCCAGACCTCACCAAGATATTTAGAATTACTATCAATATATACATTACAACTTACGCAAAATTACAAGCAGTAGCCCAACCAAGTTCAAATGCTTTTCTCATAAGAAAACCTCCAAAGATTCTATTGAAGATGTTCCGTTCCTGTATGCAAAATACACAAACTTATATGTAACACATAAATCAAAGAAAAAATTGTACTAAGGAAACGGGAGAAATCAAGCCTTAAGGACTCTCCAAACAGTCACATATGTGTGAATAACTCACCAGCAGGCATAGACAAACACAAACACAAACAATGGTAATACCTCAGGATGGCATATCTCAAGGCTCTTCAGTTTTGTATCTTCCATCCACACCGAATCTGGAGGTAAAATTCGACTTTGAAAATTTATAGTCCTGTACAAATTAAGGTTTGTTCAATTATTTCAGTATTTTATTAATAAGATACAAACATCAACAAGAATCTTCTGGAACAATCAAGGAATCACAAAATTGCCACATTGCTACAAATCCAGGCTGCGTTGGTTTTTTGTTTTGTTTTTCACAAAGTCTGCCCTGTACAAAAGCTGCACGTGGTATTAAACATAAAAGTGTTACTTTTTGACATATGCCTTGACAGGTTTCTTTTTCTTCTCAAAGAGAACTCCTTTTAAGGAAGCTGCCTTAGATTAATACAATAAATCATTTAGGTCTAAGGTTAAGAAATGGGAAAACAGAACAACAGGTCCAAACGCCTGGACTAGAGCGGGGGGGCCGTGTGAGTGCCAAGAGAATGATGGGAGCAGGAAATACGGCAGGGGTAAAATCAAAAAGACCAAAAAACCTTTGCATATGGGGGTGTTATGGAAAATGAAGACAACTTAATGGCCCTGTGAATAATAGACAATTCATCAATAGGAAAAAATAATGTGACACAGACTATCACAGTATCATGTACATTTAAATGACAATCCTTATTTATAAATATTTAGGCCCTAAAATAAATCAGACTCACTGAATTTTAGGGCTGGAAGGAACTTTTGCAATCATGTAGTTTCTCATTTTAACAAATTAAAAAACTGAGACCAGCAGCTAAGCGAAACATTGGATAGAGTGCCAGGCCTGGGGTTAAGACCGGAGTACAAATCTGGCCTTAGACACTTACTAGCTGCAAGACCCTGGGCAAGTCACTTAACCCTGTTTGCCTCAGTTTCCTCATCTGCTTTGCCAAGAAAACCCCCAAATGGGATCACAAAGAATTGGACAGGACTGAATGACTGAACAGTAACAGCAAACTGAGTTCAGACTTTAGCCACTAGTGAGCCCAAAAGCAAAAGATTCCATCACATTCTTCTGGGCTTTTTTATTGCTGGTGGTGCTACACAAAACACAAGATATACTCCCTTATAGTCAAACATGTCTTGTATTTTTCACATCCTTCTCCCATGATTTCCCACACAATCCTGGCTAGCTCTTTGCTCTCAATGCAATTCATCTTTGCTGCCTCATTTTCCTCTTCCTCACTGTTTACCTTCTCTAAAAAGTTATAGTAAATTACTAAGTACATAAAACTCTCCACCAAAAATCCCTGGCACAAGAATATGTAAGGATTATCACAGGATGTGCAATAATACTCAGCAACTAGAAGGTATAAATAGTGAAATATGATGTGGAAACAGGGCTGAGTCAAGTCAGAAAGAGATTGGAATTAGGGTCCTTGATTGTTGTACGAGTTGGACATCTCTGGAAGCTGTTGGTATCCATCCCAACCTCCTCTTTCCAGGATTTCCTTCCTTCCTTTCCTCTGCCTCAGAAAGCTCTGCTTGCCTTCATTTCCTTTGCTTCCTTCAAAGCTCAGTTCAGGTATCCTCTCCTATAGGAGGCCTACTAGATAGGAGAATCCAGCGGTTTTCCCTTAAACCAGACATTAAAGAGGTTGGAAAAAAATACGTAAAACAACACTACTCATCTCACCAAATTTTGTTTTGTAAAAATTACTACTTTCATAAAAGTTATTTAAATCAACGTGAGATCAGTTTATTATTTTCATTTTTAAATGAATCAATAAATAGCTTAAAATGTTATCAGTTGTAATTTTTAATGTGGCAAATACATACTGATAGTTATAACCTACATAAATAAAACCTCTTTGAGGTCTTCAAAATTTTTTAAGAATATAACGGGTACTTGAGATCCAAAAGTTTGAGAAGCACTGCTTTAGGGCAAGGATTATTTTGGTTTTGTCTCTATCACAGTACTGAAGACACAGCAGATCTCTAATAAATATTTGTTGAATAAGTGAAGGTACAGCTTCACAACCTAGAACAGCCAAGGAAATGCAGTGATCCCTAAGCCGTCTCCTATTATATCCTCCTATAATGTCCTCTTCGTTTCAGAAACTAGAGAACCAAGGCCTTGGAAAAGCAACTACTAACATCAAAACTAATCTTAAATTTACTGAAAAACAATTAAGATCAGAGCTTATGAAGTAAGTGTGAAAAAAATCACACTCCTTTCCTCTTGAGATCCCTTCCAATACATTAATAGGGTCTAAAAACTTTCTCTGCTTGAGATGACAGAGAGAGGTAAGGAAACATTATCTTATCTGTGAATCTAAAGTCAGTGCGAACTTTGATCAAAGCAATTTGAGCCAGGTCCAGGGTACTCCAAGAGCTACACACAAGTTGCAGGCACATTTCTCATCAGATAGTTGCATTTTTGCCACACAAAGTGGAAAAATACGTAGCTTCCTAGATACTCCAATTCTTCAAGGATCTCTTATTTTATCAGTGAAGGTTCCACTTCCACCAGTGCAGACCCAGACAGAAAGTTTCATAAGTCGCTATGGATGAAAAAGTTCATCCCCTGGTGGCCAGTCTTCTGGTGATGGGAGTCTTCAAATCCAGACACAGTGATTCTTGGATCACCTATACACTGACATCTCAGTTCCTAGAAAGAAACTGTTCCTGCCAGTGTTTGTATTCCACTGTCCTAGTCTTTAAGATCCCATGGTCACCACAAGGCACTGGATAATGACTCAATGCTAATTAATCATTTTAAAATGTGTACACCAGTTTAAATGCATTAAACTTAGCTCATCAAAAAGTACACATTCAACAGACACTCTCCTCCCTCTCTTTGTTGTCTGCCCCAACTTGCCTTGGGTCCAGCGTATTAAGGAACATGTTGTGAATTGCATGCCTTTCTTCTGCAGTGGGAGCCATCTTCAATAAGGATGCAGTAGTGGAGGCAATCCTCTTCCCCTTACTCACTAGAAAATGGGAAATTCAAAAAGCCCACAATACACCACCATTAGAATAGTAAGCAGTATCTAAGAAGTCTATACTATACTTTTTACAATCAATTGCAGCTAATATAATCTTGTCTCTCTAAATATCTCCATCCTCAGAGCATTAAGTAATGTCGAGAGTTATAGCTGAATCCAAATGAAATACAGGTTCAGCAACATTGTTATTTTTATTATATTCTAAACTGGTGGTTTAAGGAAGCATATAGGATAGAGTTTATTTTAAAAGCTGATGTATTCATTCTTTTTTTTAAGGAGGAAAGTGGGGTTAAGTGACTTGCCCAGAGTCACATAGCCAGTGGTCACATTTGAACTCAGGTCCTCCTGACTCCGGGCCACCTAGCTGCCTTTGATTTATCAATTCTCTATAATAAAAGAAATTGAATTATCTTCTTCCTACCAAAGTACACTTTCACATGAAGTACCATAATGCTTCATTCATCTAAAAGCACTATGTAGGTTATTTCATGCAAAAAGGGTCCTGCTCAAATACCACCTCTTCTAAGCAGCCTTCTCAGCTTCTTCCAGCCAGAAGAGATCTACCTTACCTTTGATGGCCCATAACCCTTAGCACCTCATACATTGTCACATTCTGTTTTGTGCTGTTTGTATCATTCCTGTTCTTTCCCTATCTCCCAACCTCCACCCCAGGTCCCCACCCACTAAGCTGCAGTCTCCTGGAAGGCAGGGGTTATGTGTTATATTCATATTTTGTTGTCTTTCATGCCCCACAGCTCAGAAATCATTCAATAAGTTTGATGAATTTATTAAATCACATTAAATAGTCCTTGGGCAGAAAGACTTTGACTCAGTTTATAAATCAGTAAAAACATCAGCATTTGAATTTAGAATTCAACAAATTAAAAATATTCATTCCAATTTAGGGTTTATAGTTCTTGGTCAAAGTGGGTGAGGTTTCTAAAGAGCAAACCTGAAAAATTAGTAATGTGCCACATGGAGACAACATTTGATTAGCAGGTAATTTCAGTAAACAATCTTAAAATCTCCCCAGGATTCTATTTAGTATGTTTTCTTAGGCTATTATATACAAAATGGCATACATTCTCCTTGCTTGAAGAGTTCCTCTTCCTCTGGACCCTCGGGGACTAGTGGATTTATAAAAGCTGGCCTGAAGAGGGGAGAAAAAAATAAATACATGTATATGTATGTATGTATGTATGTATATGTGTATGTGTGTATATACGTATGGTATACACATACACATATATAGTAAATATATATATGCCTTAATTTATATGTGTATATATGTATACATGCATGTCAAGATATAGTATTATTTAATCAAAGCTTTTTGTTTTTCCAAATCTTCCAACTTTTTCTCTATGTAACTGATAAAAAGGAACCAACTTTTAAAGATTTTATGATACAGGTGTTAACTGTATCTTGCAATGGGCAAGGATTCTTTATTTTATCAAAGGCACAAGCACCTAGATAATGAAAAACTAAAAGGTAATAAAAGCTAACTTATCTTAGTTCTCTCCCTGGAGCCATCAGGGGCATTTTCACGAATTTATTTATACATTTATCTTTAACTATTTATATATTTATTCTATATTTAGTCAATTATATAAGCAATATTATATATTTTAACAATCTTACCAAAAAAATCCAAATGTCAACAGCGACTAACAAGCAATTTGATGACTTCTCTAACCCCCGACCCCTCTTCTGGTCCAGTACTCTGATTTCAACAGTATGAAGAACTGCTCTGCTATGGAAATTCCCTCCACTGATTCAGATTTTCAACTTACCCCTTTCTTGCAGTCTTAAAGAACTGCCAGAGTCATGTGACTTCTTGTGACCCCAAAAATAGCTAGAGGCAGAATTTGAATCCAGATCTCCCTCTGCCAAAATGAAAATGAGGATGAGGGAAAAGACGAGTTTGTCCTGGAAGGGGTTACTTGTAAGCAATCAAATATGGACAGGTGCAGGGACTACCCTTGGGATCTCACTAGTACAATGAAATAGCAGATAAAGATACTCCTTATACCAATTTTCTGGCATTTATACACTAAGAAAGGTGCCTGGAGTACTGAGAGGTTAGAAGTGACCTGCCTGTTTACTACACAGGTCAGGGTCAGGGCTTGGCCTCATGTCTCCATGTCTCTGAAGCATTCTCTGTCCATGAGGCCAGCACTTCTTGAAGTGTAGACTTCATATCTCTGAGAACCCCTGACACCCCTTCGGAGCTGGTCCTCAAGGTCAAAACCATTTTCCTAACATTACTAAAATGTCATTTCCTTATTAAAATACTCTTGCCCTTTCTAATTACACAGGTGTGTAGCCAGATTTTCTTCATATACTTCAACAAAAAAAACAACATATCACAATAGAGTAAACACGGGAACATATAGGAGAATCAAGCTGTCTTCTAGGAAGCCAAGCATTAAAGTAACTGCAAAAATTGTGAAACAATGCCACTCTTCTCACTAATTTTTGTTTTGAAAATAAAATTATTTTCATAAAACTGTCATTTATGTTAACATGTAATAGGCTTATCATTATTTTATTTTTTTAATTTATTTATTTAACTTTTTACATTCATTTTCACAAAGTTTTGGGTTCCAAATTTTCTCCCCATTTGTCCCCTCCCCCACCCCAATACACTGAGCAACTTATCATTATTTTAGTGAATTAATAAATACTTTATTTATCAGCTTTAATTTCTAATATGGCAAATACCAATGTATGTGTGTGTGTCACATATACACACATATATATATGCGTAGGTTTAGGTGTGTATATATATATGTATATATACACATACTTATACTATATATGTATATATACACCCATACGTACATATATACACATGTGTATACACACACACATATACACATACACATAACCAACAAGCTAATTGGGGTATTCAGAGATAGCTAAGTGGTGCATTGGATAGAGTACTGGGCCTGGAATCAGGAAGATCTGAGTTCAAATCTGGCTGCATACACTTACTAGCTGTGTGATCCTGGACAAGTTACTTCACTGTGTTTGCCTCAGTTTCCTCATCTATAAATGGACTAGAGAAGGAAATATCAAACCACTTCAATATCTTTGCCAAGAAAATCCCAAATGGGGTCATGAAGTGTCAGAAACAATTGAAAAATGACAACATCTTTGAGGTCTTCAACAATTTTCAAGTCTTGTAAAGGGAACCTGAGACCAAAACGTTTGAGAATTTGCTCTACTAGACCACACTGAACTTAAATATGGCATGCTTTAGAAGTCTGCCATAGGAAGCACATATCCTTCAATATATATGGATTAACTGTCCTAGACCAGGTACGTTAGTTGGATGAAGTGAGATTTATCTGGTACTTATTTGTGCATTCAACAATGTTTTTTTAAAAATCTGACTGATGGTGTCCAAAGCTAGTACGCAGCTAAAGATTTCAAGACGTAGTTCAGATTTGATTTGTGATTCACTCTACTGAAAGGAACAAAATATTGGTAACAAATATTCTCAAATGAGAATATGAGAACAGGCAAAATATGTTTAAAGTCAACTGAAGGTGAAGGGACAAGAGGAGTATATGAGTAAGGAGATAATGGAAGCGAGCTTTTTCTGAACCAAATAAATGAACTTATTCCACTAGAAATAACTAAATCAATTAACTTAGAAATTCAGTTTAGTTCCTGTGGAATAAAAAATGATAAAAAAAAAATACTGGTGACATATTACACAGGTGCAGAATTCTGGATTAATAATTACCCTTTGTTTTCGGGATCACGGGCCACCATTACAAATGTTGCATCCAGGACAGGCTGGTAAACCATATCATGTAACTAAAATAAAAAAGGAAGGAGTTTAAATAGAACAGACATTGACCATAAATAATGCCACAATTCCAAATTAGTACTATCGCTTTAAGAAATAATCACGTGAAAATAACTATGAACGTCTACATCATCCTTATTTAGTCATCTGACTGACACACTGACAAGCAACATGGGATAGTGGGTGGAGAGTTCTAGAGTCGAAAAGACCTGAATTCAAGTCCAGCCTCTGGTACATACTGGGTAAAGGACCCCAGCAAGCCCTTTAACCTTTCAGTGTACCAGGCAACTTTCTGAGATTATACATGACACACCAGGGATTTATCTGCATCGGTGAAGGGAGTTTCCTCAGTAGTTCTCTATACCAACAAAACCACAGCTTCTATCAAAAAAAAAAAAACCCTCTCACACACAATGCTCCAAATTTTTTCACAAATGTTAAATTAATCTTACCAATAAAATCCCACAGGCCTACAGTCAGATAAGCCTTATGAAGTTAAGTCTTCTATTGTCTTTATCAAGACCTTTCTAAACAAGCTGGTGACACTTAAAAATGGAAAAAATAAAAGCACAGATACTAACATAACTTACCACCAGCCAGGTGGTACAATGGATAAAATGCCAGATTAGGAGCCAAGAAGAACCAGCTTCCAAATCTGCCTCACATACCAACTACATGACCCTAGACAACTCACTTAACCTTTCTAGGCCTAAATTTCTCCATCTATAAAATAAGAGATTTGGACTCAATGACTTCAGAAATCCCTTCCAACTCTAAATCTATGCCCTTTACCAGCTCCTAAGGAAGTTTAACTTATGTAAATCAATTGTATTGGAAGAGATAACATATTCAAAGTGCTTTGTAAACCAAAATAAAAATATAAAAATGGCTTAAATTGTCAAAAAAAAGTGCCTACATCAGTCACAAAATGCTTATGCACTTTGCCAAGTAAAAAGAAACAGTAAACCAGAACAACACCAACTTAAAAAAAAAAAAGCATCCCTTTTTTAAATCTTAAAAAGGAAGATAGTGGGCAGTCACATGCATGTGATACTGTCTACAAAAACAAGTTTTCGGAAAGGTTGGCCAGAGACCCAAGTGAATGAGATCATCCTTGGAGCACTTAAGGAAGAAACTGGAAGGAATATACAAACAGATGAAATAGGGGGAAAACTGTAAAAGGTTTTAAAAAATGTGTCTGCTCCATCACTGATAAGGGAACACCCATGTGTGGGGAGCAACTCTGACCTCAGTGTCTCTTAGATCACGTTTAAGGTTGGAACACAATAAGGTACTTGAATGTCACTGACCATTTAATATAAGGACATTGATTTTGCTCTAATATGAAAAGAATGTACAACAAGAATACAGGGGAACTCGGCTCTTTTGGAAATAGTCCTCCTTGTCTCCACATACAGATCCATCTGGTCAGCAGGGCAGGGAAAGCAGGGTTACTCAAAGGTGCTTCAGAAATCCACCAAGTCCAAGGGGTCTGGATGTGGCTGAGACTTTTATGCCCTTAGATGACCAAGAAGGAGTGAACAAGCTTTTATGAAGTGCCTACTATATGCCAGGCATTGTGCTAATCACTTTACAAGTGTCTCATTTCATCAGAAAATCCAGGGCCAATCAGGGCAGTTTTATCTTCATTTAGGTAAAGCTTCCCCATGTTGTGGGGGGGGAATAAAGAAGGAAAATGCTGGTCCTTATCCCAAACCACACCAGTGAGACCACAGCACTGGAGTACTCAGAAATTAGTTTGCAGGTAATAGATTGTGTGGATTCTCTAAAATGTCTAAGTTTTGCAATACAAACATGAAAGCTATACCTTAACTTCATACTGTCAAATCTCTTCCTCTTTCCAATCACTAATTAGAATAACCATGATTCCCAATTACTGCTGACATTCCTATTGTGCTACATCGTTCACAAATCCCATTCATCACAGCCACTCTGTGAAGCAGGCACGACAATCACTAGGCACTACAACATCCCCATTTAACGGAGAAGGTAGCTAAAGCTAACTTGCCTACAGGCCCCTAAGTGCCTGAGGCAGCCTCAGACATCCGTATCCTGAAGCCCAGTTCAACCTTCTCTCCACTGTACCGTACTGGTACTCACATTAAGGATCAAATGAAGTTGGGGAGGTGACTTTGGTGACCATGTCAGGATCCAGTGAAACAGCATATGTAAAGCCCTTCACCAACTTTAACACGCTATACACGTACATATGGCTATTTCGGTGTATTCTTAATATATTTCTGCTTTGTGTAATTCTTCAAGCAAAACTAGAAAAATGCCTTAACAAGAAGCAGCTGTCTGGGATTTCAAAAGGGTCAGAAGGCATGAAACAATGTGGGCCCCCATACATGTAAAAAGGATGCTACTGCCACCAACAGTACATTTTTTACTGCTTTTCCCAGTAAGGGTGAGAATCATTTGTGTCCTCCCTTATTCTCTCTTGTCACCAACTAGCAAACTGCTAGCAATATGGCAGCTCTGATGAAGGGTGCAGCTTATTCTTTTAAGAGGAACTAACTGGGGGCAACTAGGAGGCACAATGGACAGAGCACTGAACTCCAATCTGGCCTCAGGTACCGGACACCTAATAGCTGCGTGACCTTGGGCAAGTCACTGAACCCCAATTGTCTGGGGGTGGGAGAGGAATTTACTAGCTTCACATAAAGGTAGAGGAGCAAATATAGGATCATAGGCTCACAGAGCTGAAGCTGGAAGCAACATCAGAGGTCCTATAATCCACCCTTTTACAGGATTCACATAAACCAGGAATTCAGGAACAAAGCTGCTACTCACCTGACACATGTGCATCTTGACTTCCATAGATGTCTTTCCGACCCAACTCACGTGTCCAGTGAACTTAATATCATTTTCTGGACTTATGACGTTCTTACACAAATCTGAAAAAAAGATACACAGAGAAACTTGACTGAATAGGTTCCAGCCCCTTCTCCCTACTCTGAAGTTGGATTGCCAGATAGAATGTTTGGGGAGTTGGGTGAAGAAGGCAGTTAAGGCAGGTTAAATTTAGACATAACATGCTCTACAAACACTTGTTACAAAGTGAAATGAATAGAGGCTACCCAGCTATCTTCCTATCTGGCTTATCCTTGGAAGAGAAAGGAGCCTGGGCAATGTCTCCAGTGAAAAATTCAGGAACTGGGAAGGATAAGCCATATTTTGAGCAACAAGGCTTCCCCTACTTCCTTCCCCTTGTAACTCTTTAGAGCGGGAATTCTTAACCTTTTTTTCCTTGGGACCCCTTAATGAAACCCCTTCTCAAACTGATGTTTTTAGATGCACAAAATAAAATACATGGGATTATGAAACCAAAGGTTAGTGACAATAAAGATATCATTTTGTTCCTCATTCAATTCATGGTTTTCCCTGAAATCTACTCCTGCTTAAGAATCTCTCCTCTAATAGGCAGAAAAATAGAGAGGCATATGTGTTTAAAAGAGTCCATTTTTACTTCTCCTAGTTCATATTTGGTTTCAATTTAAGGTAATTGCCCTCATTTATAGGAGAGGTCTATTTCCTTAAAAGCTCTAAATATTTTACAGGGAATATTATATACCAGTGAGAGGTAGCATTTGACTCAGTGTAATAATATATTATTACATTATGACACACAAGAGTTATCCCAGACGAGAAGGCACGGCTAGGTTTACAACATGGGCCAACTGAGGACCTATGAAATCACTGATCCATCAGATGAAAAGAATCTACACCAACTTACATAATGCCATAAGGTTTACAGGACACTTTCATCTTAACAGCCCTGAGAGGGGGTAGTGCAAGTATTTTTACAAACGAGGAATTAAGAGGAATGAATGACTTGACTTGCCAAAAGCCACACAGCTAATAAGTGTCAGAGCCATGATTTGAATCCAGTTTCCTGACTCCAAATCTAGAGTTCTTTCCACTACACCAAGCTGTCTAAGGAAAACCTTTTTTTTAATAAATTACAATATGAATAACAATAATTAACATTTATATCATGCCTTAAGATTTTTCCAAATGCTTTACAAATATTATTTCATTTTATCCTCCCAACAATCCTGGAAGATAGGTACTAATATTACCCCTCTTCTACTGATGAGGAAACTGAGGCAGACAGAGGTTAGGTGCTGTGCCCAGGATCACATATCTAGCAAGTGTCTGGTAGAATTTAAATGACGACCTTCTAGAATCCAGGTCCAGCACTCCACCCATAGCAGCCTGCTACATACAAATGGAGTGGTTTCCTCGTTAGGTAGTAAACCTGCCTTCTCTGAGTGTGTGCACTCACAAACTAGGTGGCCATCCACCCTAGACACTATAGCAGGGATTCTTGTGTGAAGGAAGGGGATAAACTAATGACCTCTAACGTATTCCTAATATATGTTTTTTTATGATCGGATTTCTCAGAAAAAAATTTCATTTTTTAAAAAAATATATCACTTAAGAAAGTTTCTAAGAGTTTCTCAGGCACCTAAGTGATGAAAAAGACAACCAGAGAAGCTTTGCTTTGGTCTCACCTTGTGCCAGATCTAGGCCCAACGGCTCTGGAAAGACACACTGATGTGCTAACTTCTAGAAAATTGGCACAATAAAATTTGAAGTCAATTCCAAACAGCTGTATGTGAAGAGTTAATCCTATCTTGGAAAGGGTCTGCTAGTAAAGTGAGAAGAAATAAACTGAATATAATAAAATTCCATATGAAAGGAAATTGCTTTTGCTCAAATTAAGCTATACCTATTGAATATTTCAATAATACTGAAATTGAATTGAATTCAACTGAAGCAGAGACTGACGACAGCACTTACCAATTTTGTCAACCAAGGCTGTCACAATAGAGAAGGGGGACATCTTGCCGGAATCTACTTTGGTGTGAGTATAGCTAATAAGAACTAAGGAGAAATGAGAGAATTTGTCAGTGACAGGAAAGAGTAAAAGTATTTCTCAACACTCAGCAACCTTAGTTACAACATATAAACATCAGATGACACCTTGTGAAGTTCTGGGCCCTCCTCTGGCACCTCTTTATGGAAGGTGCTGATCTCATCTTAGAATCATAGGCTTTGACTCAAAGAGGTTGGTTTGACTATCTTGTTTTAGCAACAAGGAAAGAAAGGCTCGGAAAGGGGAAGGGAGCTCTCCAAAGTTACATATTTGGGCAGTGGCAAAATCCTTTAACCATGGACCCATAGTTTCTAGTTCAATCTTCTTTCCAACCTATTATGTTGCTGTTACTTTATAAAGTTTTGAAAATTAAAAGAGCTGAAATTTTCAAGCTAAGACATCTCTTTTGCTCCCTGTTCTCAGGTATGGTCCATGAAGCAATTCCCTGATCCAGACTTGTCTCTTGTTCCATAAGACACAAACCCTCATACCTGTCTTGACCCTATCCTGGTACAGTAATACCTTATCCCACTCACCTATCCTCTACCTAATCCCTTACCACCACAACTCATAGCTTGAATCACCTGCTTCTCACCTTCCTTTAGGCAGGAACACACCTTCCACCTTCTAAAAATCAAACAAACAAAAACTCCGAATTTTTAAGCAATTATTTTCTTTCCTACTGTCCACAACTAAGGCCAGTAAACAAGCTATTTATATATGTTGTCTAGGACTATGGTCCCCAAATCTTTCATTGGTCCCTTCTGATATGGTTTCCCAACTTGTCTGCTGAATATAGGATGTCAACAGTAGCATTGTAAGCCTCTTGAAGGCAGGGTGTGGGTTTTTTTTTTTAATCTCATCTCCATATACCAGTCATCATGCATTTAAATAAACACCCAACACAAACATCTGGGAACATATATGGGATATGACTGAGAACCTCCAAGGCCTGTCAAACATGACAGTTGACAACTCACTTCTAGTTATTCATCTGAGGATGGATGAGACTACTGGAAAAAACCAAGAAAACTGCTCTAAGAATGATGACCTTCTAGAAAAGAAACTGAAGACCTCTGGAGCAGAGGGAATGTTTGCATCCACACCAGCAAAAGAACATAAGGACATTAAAAGACAAAGGAAGATAAGGCAAGGATGCACAGTTGTAGATGCACATCTGTCAACTCAGATCTTTTGAATCCGAGGATGGATACAAACAAATGGAAATGTTCTATCAGAATGTCAGGAACATCAAAGCACAAATTGAGATGAAGCTTTTGAGGAAGGAAGAACCAGAAAATTGGGATTTGACAAAACTCTACTGCAGAGGTAAAAGGAAAATCCTGAGAACACTACCTGTCAGAACACTGCCAGGCCCACAGCCTCAGCATCATCTTTGACTGTTCCCTCCTCTCCTTCATTCAATCAGCGGCCAAGACTTTTCAGTTCGACCTCCATAACACCTCCTTCCTCTGTTCCGTTCTCTCCTCTCAACTCAGTCACCAGCTTTGCTCTCACCTAGATTAACCCAAGTCTCTTACTGGATCTCCCTGTTTCGAATCCTCCCTATCTCAAATCTATCTCCCACAGAGTTGCCAAAATAATCTTCCCAAAGCACAAGTCTAACTATTTCACTTCTCTGGTCAAATATCTTCAGGGATCCCCTATCACCTAAAGGATAAAACGCAAGTTACTTAGGCTGACATTTAAAACCCCTACCATGTGGCTCTGACGGACCTTTCCAGGCAGTTCATTCAGTCTTCTTCACATGTTCTTTGTTCCAGACAAACTAGACTAGGTGCTGTTCCATCTCCCACTTATAAGCCTCTGCACAGGCTGTGTCCTATACGTGGAATATACTTTGCCACATTGTGTCAGAGTAAAAAACTAGCCTCTTATAGTCCTCTGCTTCCTTTAAGGTTCAGATCAGCACCCATCCTCTCTTTCCTTATTCCCATTCCAACGGTTAGCATTTTCCTCAAATAATATATGTGTGTGTATGTATATATTTGTATGCACACACATGTGCATATCTATATACACGTAGACATATTTGTACATGTATATGAGAGAGAGGCAGAAATGTGTATTGATATATTTCAACACATATATAGTCTATGTAAAGACAAATCTATATTTATGTATCTGCATCTCCACAGAGATACTGCTGTATTCCATAGCAGAATATAAGCAAGCACCTCGAGATTACAGACTGTTTTTCATTTTTGTTAGTGTATCCTCAGTTTCTAACAGAGAGATCAACAAATCAATCAGTCAGCTATGTGCCAGGGATTGTACTAATTCTAGGTACAAACAAGATGTATACAGGATAAACTGGGGAATCTCAGAAGGAAACCACTAAGATTAAGATTCACAACTGTTTGCACAATGGAGTCAAATTAAAGAAAAGATCAGATCACTATTGGAAGTGAATCTGATAGCAGCGGAAAACTAAGGGAAGACAGAACTACTCAATTGTGTTTTACTTCTGTCTTTTCTACCAAAAAGAATGAAAAATAGAACAAAGAAGGGCCCAAAAGAAACTCATAAAGTGAGAAAAAGATTACCTCCAATAAAGTTCTTAGGTCCAGACAAATTGCTTCATAGTTAAAGAACTTGCTGATATGACGGCTAGACCACAGTTAGTAAAATCTAAAATATTATGAAAAATGAGAGAGGCTCCACAGGATTGGTCAGAGGCCCCAGTGACAGTAATTTGGTGAACTTCAAACTGGTTGAAGCATGGGATTCAAAGAATAGTAACTAATGGGTTAATATCATTCCAGATGGAAGACTCTAATGGAGTAGCAAATGGGCTTTGTTTGGCCCTGTCCTAGACTTAGAACTTGTGGAGCGAAGGACTAGAGAATCTTCCGATGGAAGCCTCAAGACCACTTGTCAAGGGATATTATTCGGTATGGGTTGGATCTGCTAACTTCTAAGGTACGTACCTCTCAACTCTGATTTTAAAATTTTTTTTTTAATTAATATTTTTCTTCATGAAAAATATGCTCAAAAGTTGCATCTTTTAAAACTTTTCTTTAGTGTTTCATATGAATGATGCAAATGCTTTGATTTTATAGTGCCATCAAATCTTAGCTCTTCTAATACCTTTTTGTTCTTTTAGCATTTCATTCTTAGTTCATTCAGCAAACATTTGTCAAGCACTTAGTCTACACAAAATATGAAATAGAGGGGCTTCATTCCCATCCAACCCTTCAGTCTGTATATAATCACAACTGCTGACCAGTCACTTGATAAATTGTGTTAATATTCTATTTTCACCTTAAAAAACTAGTTGATTTATTCAACTGCTGATGTCCTCCTAAGAAGTTTTACCAACATCCGCTGGTACTAGAAAACCTAAGTGTTTAAATAAGCCTTGGCAACAAAAGGGTACGGATAAGCACAAAGTATCACTTTGTAAGGCTCAAATACCGTTTTCTGCATATTAAGAATCTCTAAAAAAGACAAGCAGATATCAGTTCAAGAAACTACTTGGTTTAAAAACAGAAGCATCAATACAAACAAAATCTATTAATTTGCAGAAAGCTGGTCAGTATTATTGGCACAGGATGCTCCTCTTACAGACATTTTCCCAAGGCACAACAAACAGTATTTTTAAAATCAAGTATATAAAACACAGATTACTGATTTTAAAGAACTCAACTTAAACGAAACTGCCAAGATGCTAAACTCTAGACCAGGATGAAGAACCTCCTGCCTTGAGATCACATGCGGGTTTCTAGATCCTTAAGTGCCACCTTTTAACGGAATCCACATTTTAGAGAACACCCTTGCTCTAGACCTTCGATAAGTCATGTGCACTGGGACTGTAATGCCAATGAAGAAAGACTAAAAAGAAACTGCCTTGTTTGGTTGAGGGAAAGGAAGCCTGGGGTCACATCAAAAATGGTCTGCAAATTCTCAGGAGGGCATCCTTCCAAATCTTCGTGCAGTTTTAAGCCTTAATAACTTACAATTACAATTTGCTTTTATTGAAATTATTACTAGACTAATATGATAACAGAAGCTTCTGGAACACCCTATGTATTAGGACTAGACCCTAAGTTACTCGAGACTAAGGAATACATCATATTTATTCTCTTCCACTCTCAGGACTTAGCACAATTGCACACAGATTTAATAAATATTGGAGAAACTGAAGGCTCAACTGTGGAAGTCTAAAGCAGGGAGGAAGGCTTAAGACCAAACTTTTTAATACAGTGGGCTGTAAACTCATCAGTGGTCTCCTTGCCTCAAGTCTCTCCTCATCTGGTATAGTCATCTACACAGGCTGAATCATATGAAGGAAGGGAAAAGAAGTAGATAATTTCTGATAGCTCCTTTCCTCGACAATGCTCCCTGATCCTAAGTAAGTAGTAATCATTCCAACTGTACACAGAAATGTTTGGCACACTTCAGTACCTCCTAAGCTGTCAAGGTCTTCAAGAATCCTGCCGAATCTGGAAATAAAAGAGAGTGAGATTTAACAAGTGAAAACCACAGGGCATTCATTTCCTTTTAAAGTTCAAACCATAAATAAAAAAAAGACAAAAACAACCGTTACCTTACACTGTTGAATACAGTCAAATATTTCTCCCGTAATATAGGCTGAGTTCCTAAAGGCAAAATAACTTCGATATAACTGTCCTTCATCCTTCTTGGAGGCAGCTCCTCCTGGCTCTTAGGCAACAGACCATAAAGTGCCTTTCTCTCCTCCATAATTTTCACATGTTCACTGGGAAGAAAGGGAGCACGATGTACACAACACAAAATCAGGAATATTGTCAACACACCCCTGCAAACCAGGCTCCTCATTCTCCTAGCTGTACCAAGCTCCCCCATTTCTTACATCCTCTACCTCCTCCACCAACCAGCTCACCCTGTGAGGAAAATACAGAGCAACTCTAGGAAAAGTTCCTAGGACAACTGGTTAAAAGTACTTTAAAGTCAAAGTTTAAAGCTAATACTCTACCTTAAAGTATTCTAAAAGAGCTTAAAAGTGCTTCAAAAAAGGGAACTAAGGGAGTTTCATACAAATGGGATAGCTAGACAGACACTACAGCCATGAATAATATCTGACATGTCTATAGCACTTTAAGGTCTACAAAGGGCTCTACTCAGTTTCTCCCCTCTCACCCATAAAGAAAGGCATGAAAGGGATTACTATTCTCATTTTACAGGTGAGAAAACTGAGGCCCAGAAAGGTGGAGGGACTTGTCCCTGTAACAGTAAGCGCACTAACATACACAGGGAGCTGCTATCACAGGTTCTTAGATCTGCATTTATAAAAGGAAAGGCAACTTTAATAAAGCACATGTATCATTCACTTAGTTCAGAGGGAAAAGTCAGCACCCTGAACTTCAGAGAAAATACAGAGAAATCAAAAGTCAACAAACGCTTTCAAATGTCTGACATAAGCGATACATACATCACAGACCAACAGACAGATCTAACTATCTGATCATAGTTAGCAAAGAGGGAAACATCAACATCTGGGTCCTTAGAGCTTCCCAGAGTCTGGCCACACAAACACTTCTAGTCAGTACGCCCCCAAAGTAAAATCTCACCCTCAGAGTACTTTTACATTTTTTAGAGTCAGAGGGCATCACAACCCTTGCGAATCAAAGTCTCATTAACAAAAGGTAGGGGCCTACCAACAAATCTTCCCAGGCCCATTAATGAGTAGGGAAGATCTTCGATAACATTAAAATAATTAATAATACACATACATATACTGTTTCTAGCTAAAGAAACTCCTAGTAAAGACTCTTGGTTGATAAAGGCAAGATTCCATCAGAGGCATTTTATGCTAAAACAAAACCAGCAAAGATCGTGTATCTAGTATGAACAGATACCATCAGGACGATAATGACAATAGCAGCTGGCACTTACTTGGTGCTCTATGGTTGGCAAAGTGCTTTCCATGTTCATTCATTTGAGCCTTACAACAACCTGGCAGGGCAGGTGGCATTAACCCCATTTTATAGATAAGGAAGCCCAGGGTATTTTCTCATGTTAGTCTCCAAATCAGGAAGGGCAAGTACAATGATAGGAAGAAAACAGACCAATGAGAGGGCAAGGGTCACAAGAAGGGTTCATATGATCTAACAAGTGAAGGGGCCAATTATCGATGAATAAACCTATGTGCATAAGGACTGTTTCCCAGGAAGAACTTAGCGCTCACAAGGCACTTTAAGATTCACAAAGAACATAAAACTGGAGCTGGAAGGAACCTCAGGGGCCATCTGGCTCAACTCCTTCATGTGACAAGTGAGTTGACAGCAGGCCCAGAGAATCTGTTCAGGGTCAGGTCCTCCAATATTTTTTCTGCTGTACCACCGTCCACAGTCTTGCCACAACTTTGTGATGTACCTAGGTCGCAGGAGTATTTTTTAGTCCTACTCTATGATTCGATGCTGCTCGTCAAACACGACACGCGATTTCCCAACTTTTCACTGCCTGTCCCCTATGCGGCCATGCTCTTCTTTTTCACTTCTACCTCTGTGTTTCCTTGGCTACCTTCAGGAATTGGCCCAAAGCCTCTGTTCAACAGAAGCCTTTCCCTTCGTAGTACCTTCTCTCTTCCTTAAGCACCATACATAACTTACACGTACATAGCTATTGGCCTGTCGTCTCTCCAGTTAACTTGTGAGCTCCCTTTCTTTGTATTCTCAGTGCTCCCCACTATGCCTGGTACATTGTAAATACTTCAGAAATGCTTGATGACTGACCAACACGGTAAGAAGATATCAGAGACGTGACTTCAATGTAGGCCTCTCCTGACTCAGCACAACACACTTTCCACAGCACTGTATGCTGACTCTCCCAGACCCACTATCACTTCCTAGAACAAAAAAAGCCACACACACCCTCCTCCTCCTCTTTGTACAAGGCTCACTGATGCGACCAGGAGGTCAACCAAGCAATGCATCAATAATCCTCAACGTACCTCCAGCGTTTGGATATTCCTACTATCTCCCGAAGTTTATGTCGAACTGAAAGAAAAAAAAGATCAACTAGTGAAACTCACAAAAGTAAATTGGAAGAATATGAAAGAACCAAGTCATTAAGCTCAAGCTCCATGCAAAAAGACTCTGCCCTTAGCAGATGGTAAAGACAGAGATCTAAATTAAGAAGAACTAAGATTAACTTTAAGGTTACCATTTAAAGTCAAACAGTAGATCTAGAATCGTTAACACCCCTCAAGAACTGAAATACCCAAAAGAATAGGTGTGTTAATCATTAGGCCTTATATAAATAAATGTAATAGGACAGAATAGGGAAGGGAAATAAGCATTTATGCAGCACCTACTGCATGCTAAGCACTTTACAAATATTATTTCATTTGATTTTCACAACACCCTTGCAAGACAGATGCTACTATCACCTTCATTTTACAGATGAGAAAACAGGCAAAGAAAGGTTACATGATTTACTCAAGGTCACACAGCTGACAAGTCTGAAGCCAGATCTGAGTCCAGATCTTCCTGACTCCAAGCCCAGTGCCCTATCCACTGCATTAATAATGATGATGATGATGACAGCTAACATTTATATTGGGCCCACGATGTAACAGGCACCGTGCTAAGCACTTTACAAACATTGTCTCATTTGATACACACAACAACCCTGGGAGACAGGTGGTTTTTAACACATACATTACAGATAGGAAAACTGAGGTTAACAGAGATGAAGTAACTTGCCTGAGATCACATATCTAATAAGTGTCTGAGATCAGGCTTTAACTCTGGTGTTCCTGACTGAAGCCAGGTGCCCCATCTACTGCCCAATCTAGCTGCCTCAAATAACAGTACAATTATAACAGTTCAAACTAGATGATCCATCCAGTATACCTTTGGATGCACGGACAGCACCAACACCCAGAACAAGGCAAAATTAGAGCAGACTTTGTTTGTCCAACTCTAAAGCTCCCCTCCAGGGCCCCTCTGTGACATAAAGGTCACCTTGGATTCTTGAAGCCTGTCATACCTGCTTTAACTGGCTCTTCCAAACTAGAAAGGCTTCAAATGCATTCCCAGCAGCAATTTAATTCTTTTTCATCTTTTTTTATCCAAGTTCCAGCCTAGCTAAGTTCAGAGAGGCCTCATTACCAGGTTCTCTAAAGGGTAATGGATTCTTTGGCCATATCAGTTCATGAAGGCTGTCCATGAAGCTACTGAAGGGTTGTAAGTTGTGCTGGTGAAGGTAGTACACACTCCATGGAAATCATGAATCCTTGAAGTATAAGATTAAAAATTCTGTTTCAGAGGATATCATTTGATCCATAAAAATATCCAAATGTATATAATAGCAAGTTGATTTGCAACAAGGCTCAAATATACTTCTCCCTCAGTTGCTGAACAAAGCAAGAAAGCCAAAAGGCAATTTTTCAAAATTATTTTATTTATGTATCTCCCCCCAACCTCCATCATAAAAAGCAAGAGAATATTAATGCTAAAAATGGAAAGTGAAAAAAAAAAGCATTCACACAAATTATCACATACCATCAGTCATAGGAATAGGTGAGCCTGCTATAAGAATGGAGGAAAAGTATGTTAGATAATCAGTATCAGTGGAAGCAGAAAAAAACAAATTATACAATTTCAAGTAATGAACTGATTTGTCATGTATCTTTCTAATGGTACTTCACACTTTACACATCAGTACTGTGAACTAGAATGAAAGCAAAGTGCTTGCTCCCTCAGTTTAATTTGGTTAAAGACAGCTGTGTCTAGATTAACATGAATTTTCACTTTGTGCAAAACATAGGTGATTATTCTACCCAAAGACTTCATGGACATTTCAGGGGGTACCACCAATTAATGTCAAATAATAGTAATATCTAAAAATTAGTCTAATTAATCCTAATGACTAAAGGAAAAAATGTGAAATGACAACAGTCCAGAACAGTAGGCTACAATTAAATAACAGCCCACACCCCAAATGAAGCTTTCCCTCAGGGCAACTACATCTCCATGCAAGTCAAGCCACTAGTAGTTTATGCCTGGCACACAGCAGGCACTTAGTAAATTCTTACTGACCAAAAATCTGTCTTTCACACCCCCACACAATTGTTTGATAAGCCATGTGATGTACAACAAAATTCTAACTCAGGTAACTGAGGCATATTGGATATAGAAGTGACATTTTAGGCACAACATCACCAAAGGTCCATCCAGTACCACTCACCTCCTTCCATAACAAGGGTTCCCTTGCTTCTGTTATTAAATGTCTCTTGGCCAGGTGACCTGCCAAGAATTTCCCATCCCTTGCTGGATGCACAAAATCTGCAAGTGAAAATAAACTGAATTCAGAATTAAGTTTAAAATGGAGGTAAACCTTTTCCCCCCACTAGAGAACAGGAACCTTTTCTTTCTATCCCAGTATTTGTTTGCATCATGCAAATTAGATACCACCTTGTATTGTTCTGTTGTCTCAGATCCCCATGTATTGATAATGTATTTTTGCTTATTAATGTAATTTTGCATTGTAATGGGAAGATCTTTCCCATCCATTAATAGGTCCATGTGAACTACCTGGGTCACATGGAAGTCTGAGTCACATGGGCAGGAGGAGGAGCTTGCTGAATGGATGGAAGAGCAGGAAGAGGCAGAGCTGAGAGGAAATTGGTCAGAGAGCAGTCAGAGGTAGGAAGAATGCAGGCCGCTGGCTACTGTGAGTGAAAGAGATTGTGATTTCGTTTAAGAGAGACTGCTTGTGATTGGTTTGTGGGAAACCAAGGCTTGGGCCTGGTGTTGTCTTCTGCATTGTTACTGTATATAGATTTTTGTTACTATGATGGATTTGGCTTTCTGATGTCTAAATGTTTTGGTTCTGTCTTCCATGTGCAGAGTCTATGGTATTTCACAATTTAGAATACCGCTGTGTTATTCATGGCCACCATAGGTACTGTGAATATCTCATTGGTGCCACAGACCATAAGTTCCCAGAGTCTGAACTCTTAATGCTTTGTATGTCATAAACCCTTTTGCCAATTTGGTGAAACCTGTGGGCCCCTTCTCAGGATGATGTTTCTAAATGTAAAAAATAAAATCTATAAGGTTACAAGTTGTCCCATTATTTTTCAATAATGTCTGATTCTTTGTGACCCCATTTAGGGTTTTCTTAGCAAAGAAAACCATTTCCTTCTCCAGATCTTTTGACAGATGAGGAAACTAAGGCAAACAGGGTTAAGTGACTTGCCCTGTGTCACACAGCTAGTAAGTGTCTGAGGTCAGATTTGAACTCAGGAAGATGCATTTTCCTGACTTCAGATATTTATCTACTTAGCAGCTAGCTGCTGCAATGGATTACAAAAGAAATCAATTACATTGAAATACAGTTATCAAAACTTTTTTTTTAAGGTTACAAAAATGTGCACACCCTTTGACCTAGCAATATCACTTCTAGGACTGTATCCCAAAGAGATCATAAAAATGGCAAAGAGTCCCACATGTACAAAAATATTTATAGCAGCTCTCTTTGCAGTGGCCAAGATCTGGAAATTAATTGGGTAATGCCCATCAATTGGGTAATGGCTGAACCAAGTTGTGGTATATGAATGTAATGGAATGCTATTGTGCTATAGGAAATGATGAACAGGAAGACTTCAGAGAGGCCTTGAAGGACTTATATGAACTGATGCTGAGTGAAAGGAGCAGAACCAGGAGAACTTTGTACACAGCAACAGCAACACTGTATGAGGAATTTTTCTGGCAGATTTAGCCCTTCACAGCAATGCAAGGTCCTAAAAAATTTCCAATGGACTCTAGAGGCAAAATGCTTTCCACAGTCAGAGAAAGAACTATGGAAGTGGATCACAGAATGAAGCAGACCATTTCCTTTTGTGTTACGTTTTGTTTTGTTTTATGGTTTCTCCTATTAATTTTAATTCTTCTATGCAACATGACTAAGGTGAAAATGTATTTAATAAAAATGTATGTGTAGAACCTATATAAGACAGCATGTTGTCTCAGGAAGAGAGGAGGTAGGCAGGGGAAGGGACGGGGAGTAACCTAAGATATATGGAAGTGATTATAGAAAACTGAAAACAAATAAATTAATAAAAGAAGTAGAAATCACCAAAAAAAGCCACCTTTTTTTTTAAAAAGAGCTAGTTCACAAACATCAGGTTAAGAACCCCTGTCTAAAGAGGGTAGAAACTATATCTTCCACAATTAGCCCTACTATGTTTGTTGAATGAATGAGAATTGTGATTATCACATAAAGAGCTGTATAACTGGTCTTGCCCTTTCCAAGTTTCTCAGTTCCATGAGTAGTGAATGTATCTGGTAAAGTTTAGATCACATTAGATGAGATAGTCTTAGCAGATAAGATAATTTTTCTTTATTATGGTACCACATCTTTCCAGTATTTAAGCCACTCCCTCGAAAGGCACATCTGATGCCAAGTGAAGTAAGCAGAACCAGGAAAACACTGTACACAGTAACAGCAACATTGGGCAGAGGATCAACTTTGATAGCCTTTGCTCTTCTCAGCGATACAATGATCTAACACAATTCCAAAAGACTCATGATGGAAAATGCTATCCACATTCAAAGAAAGAACTATGGAGTCTGAATACAGATGGAAGCATAATATTTTCTTTTCACTGTTGTTTTCTCTTTCTCCTTTTTTCCATTCCTGGTTTTTCCTTTTTGTTTTGATTCTTCTTTCACAACATAACTAATGTGGAAATATGTTTAATATGATTGCACATGTATAGCTTGTATCAGATTGCATGTTATCTTGGGAAGGGGGAAGGGGAGGCAGGAGGAGAAATTTTTGGAACTCAAAATCTTATAAAAGTGAATGCTGAAAACTAAAAATAAATTTTGTAAAAGGGAGGGGAAGATTTAAAAAAAGGAAAGGCACATCTAAGGGATATATTAGGTCAAAGATGATAGATTGAGAGGTCTGGAAGGTAAGGAAGGATGGGGAGTCCCAGTGATGCTGGTTGAATGACTTGCCTAGGGTCATACACCTGTAATATACTAGAACTTGGATTTGAAGTCAGATTTTCTGACTTCAGATCCAGTGAGGGGTGGAGGGAGAGGTGATTTCTACTACAACGACTCTTTCAGGTCAAAAGAATTAAGTGAAGCAATCATTTATTGAATGATGTCATAGCTGCCCCCCCAAAAAAAAAGTCAACACAGCTTCAAACAGATTCCTAGCACTCTCAATAAATAATTAACTTTTAGACTAAGTAAACTGGACTTACTGTTACTTGTTATTATAAAGATCTGTGATTTTTACCAACATGCATACCGCATCACCACCAATATACATCATACAAGCCCACCACATCTTAGCAGATGGACTGCCGGAATTAACGTGGCCAAAGAAATTCATCACCTGGCAAAAAAATCTCATTCTGGC
Organism: Potorous gilbertii; assembly: GCA_028658325.1. NCBI lineage: Eukaryota > Metazoa > Chordata > Mammalia > Diprotodontia > Potoroidae > Potorous > Potorous gilbertii. The sequence goes on from CM053771.1 coordinate 375,183,561, forward strand.
AAAAAATATCTCTGAATTTGACTAACTTAGTCTGTGGCTAAGAGAGGCAAAATGTCAGAGCCTTTTTGGCTAGGTATAATCTCTCGATCTTCAGAGAGAGAAAAAATCACACACCATCCCTGGGCCTCACTTTTCTCATGCGTAAAATACTGGGTTTGTTCTCCTTCTGGCTCTAAATCCTATGAAAACACAGGATCCTCTCTATGACAATATGAGTCATCAGAGTAATATGTTAAGGGAAATACTGTTAATAGCTGTTAAGAAAGGATACTATATTACTGTCCACAATATGTTATTACACAGAATAGAGAGGAAAGAGGATTTTGTCAGAGATCTGCTCTGATACTAACTAGTTATGTAACCTTGAGCAAATCACTGGGCCCTTAATCTCCTTTTCTGTAAAACAAATGGATTACACAAGACAACTTCCAAAGACTTTTCTTATCCCTAAAAATCTGGTGTCATATCTTCAGTATAAACAAATCAGACCTGGAATTGTCACCTTGGTACAATATAAAGAATGGTGAATTTATGGTAAGGATATGTGTACTAATTCCAAACTGGATTACTTAATAGCTGTCTAATATGCAAATCACTTAAACTATTTGAGCGGTTTTTCTGATATTGTAAAATGGGGATGATAACACTTTGGGGTTCTTGGGAAGAAAAATGTTTTTTTTAAGCCTTAAGGTATTATATATATATGTGTGTCATATTTCTGTAATAAAACAACTTTTGCTTGAATTATTCAGAAAATGGTGGGAAATGCCACAGAATCTCATGTGGTCCTAAATCTAAAGTGGAAAGACCCCTCAGAGGTTAGCTAATCCAAGTGCCTTACTTTTACTGATGAGGGAACTAAGACCCAGGGAGGTTAAGTGACTTACCTAAAGCATGGATTAAGGATCAGAAACAGCATTTGAACCCAGGTTAATATGTCCCAGGATCCAGAATATTGTGGCACCCCACTGCCTCACAATTTTAGCTTCCAAAAGTTCAAAAGGAAATTGATATAGAGGCAATGAGAGGGTAATTCAAATTATGTGACACCTTTTAAAAAATCTGTAAAAATTAAATATCTTATTTAAATGAACTATTTCAGTGGTGAACAGAATATTCAATCATTCTGTCTCCTAAAGTTAACTTTTTATTGCAGTATTGTAACCTACAGAATATCGGTCAATAAGCATTTATTAAGTGCCTACTATGTACCAGGCACTGCAATAAAACAGGATTAAAAAAACAGTCCTTGCTCTAATCTAGAGGAAGTTAATTCTAAGGGTGAGAAAACTAAAATGACTATGTGCATACAAGATATATACAAAGCAGATGTAAAGTAGCCTGAAAGAAAGAGGGAGACCTTTGACAGCTGGGGAGACAGGGAAAGGTCCCTTGCAAAAGGTAGGATTTGAGTTGAGTCTTGAAAGAAGACAAGAACACGGAGAGGACAAACATCTACATAAATAGGAGAGGGAGGGTCTAGGTTAATGTAACCAGATCATTCAAAGTGTAGAAGGAAACAAAGTGTCTAGATAGCTAGATAGCTTTTTGTGTCTCCCCCAGGATCACAGAGCTGAAAGGAAATCTTAGACAGCACCTTCTCCAATGCTTTCATTCATAAAAGGAAACTGAGACCCAGAAAAGGAAAGCGAATTGCCCAAATCAGAGGTAAGGCGCTAAATGGAGAATGCAGAGGTAGTGAGTGAGTGACTTGTTTGTGATTGTCATTCATTCTTGAAGAAGTCCGAGGCATCAGGAAGGCGATGCCATGACTTGCAAATGGACTGGATTTAAGTGAGGGAGGACAGTGCAAAGTCACCAGCCTCACTTTCTCCTCCTCAGCCATCAGGGCCCAGTGGCAAAATATAGATCAGGGCCACCGGAGAAACCCCTTACCCCTAGTGAGTGGCAAAGCCATGACAGGAAGACAGTTCTTTAGTGTTTTCAGAGTTGTGTCTCGGGAAGAAAATCCTCTTTAAAATATAGTTTGATCACACACACTTGTGTGTGTGGGTACACACACAAAGCCACAGTTGCCAAACATTAGCCATCGGAGTCACTTCTCTAGAAAGTGTTCCAATTACGATGAATTGTTTGCTCTTGGCACTTTAGAGCCATTCATCAGTCTGACACCTGGCAAGTTCCCAAAAGCCCAACAAAGGCCCTTGGTTTGGACAACGTAAACCCAATTCCTTACTGTTTGAGAAAGGTTTACAACAGTTTCCAATCACACCCTGTGCCCAAGGATAAAGCCATGGCAAGAAATGCCCTCCTCCCTCCCTTCCAAGTGCTGCCTGGTTTTTATCATTACATTCCCGTGCCCCGTGCCACAGTCTTCTCACTGAGGGTAGAAACTCCCAACAAGACCACACCCAGGGCAATACAGTCCGCAAGCCAGGCAGTCCCTTCGTGCACAAAAACAGAGGAAGAAGCAGGGTGTGGCACAAATAGTCAAGGCATTAATCACCCGCCGCGTGCCAGCCAGGACGGGGTGGGGTGGCGGAGCCCCGAGATAACCTGGAAGCCCAGGGCACTTCGCCTGGCGTCTGTCAATCCCTGCCCCGGCTTAACAACCGGAGCGGAAAGCAGGACACGGACGACTTCGGCAGGCGCTGCCCCCCCAAGGGGCAAAACCCCCCATCCATCACCTTTACCAACTTAGAGGGGCACACATGGAGTATGGGCAAGGAGAGGGTGGGACCAGGGCGGGCCTTAAAGCAAAGAGGAGAAGGAAGAATGGGGGGATGAGGAAAAGGATGGGAAGACAGAGAAAGGATGGGGAGAATCAGAGGCGAGGGAGGCAAGAGGATGGGGGAGAAAGGGAGGACTGGGGAGAGAAATTAGGGAGGAGAGAGAAGGGGAGGGAGGAGGAAGTTGGGAGGAAAGTGGAGAGAAGGGAGAGCGAGGGAGGCGAGGGAGCCCCGCCCGGCCCCTCACCCTCACCTGGAGCCGGGCGGAGAGGCCGCAGCCCCATGCTCCGGGCTCGCTAGGCTCCGGGGCCGCCTTACCGCATCGCTGCCCGCCACATGGTGCCTCCGGCCCGCAGCCTCCCGGAACCGCGGCGAGAGAAACGCGACTGGCGCCCGCCCTGTCCTGCCGCGGGGAGGGGACGCGTCCCAAACCTCCCCAAGCCAAACTTCCCTGCCAGGCCCCGCGCGGAGCCCCTGACGCGGGGAGGGGCGGGGCTGGGGGCGGAACCCAGGAGGCGGTGCGGGCGGGAGGGGGGCGGGGCGGGGTGGGCTCTGTGGGCTTAGAGATGCTGCCCCTGCCTTCCTAGGCCTTCCGGGGTTCTAAACGTGGCCTCGGTCAGGTGTTCCTTGGGTGCCTTGAAGACTCAGTATAATCGATACTTTGTAACACTTTGTACGATACTTTGCAGTCCTGGGTATTTCATTTTGTGCATTTCAAAACTGTAGTCGAGTTTGCCTTTCTTTGAATCCCCATTGAAAGCACAGTCCTGGCACATAGTAAACTGGTGACTGGCCGACTAAAATCTTTCTAGGCCACCTATTCACTTAGAGATGTCTCCGAAGCTCACTTGTTTGATGGTTAAAGTTGTATCACTTGTTGACACTTGGGCTTGTATCATTGTATCTCCCATGGCACCTAACAGTGCCTTGCCCTCTAGAAGCACTCAAATGCCTTGTGAATGATTTTGGTTTTCCTTGTGGCTTAATTTTTTTTTTTTTTTTATTGATGCAAGGGAGGTTCTGGGAAGAATGCATTTGGAATGGAAAACGTGATGTAATGGGAAATCGCGTAGTAGAATGAGCCTTGGACTGGGAGTCCGAAGTCAGGCTTAGACAAAATCTATATTAGCACAAGCAATGATTACTCATATTAACCTAGCACTTTGAAGTTTGCAAAGGGTTTGACGTGTCTCATTGGAGTGTTGCAACAGGCCTGTATTACTGCCATATAATAAATGAAGAAACTGAGTCTCGAGCCACTAAATGACAGCTCATCAATACTAGATTCCCTGTTTCCAAATGCAGCCACAGAACCTCTCTGAGCCTCAGTTTCCCTTCTGTAACATGGGAATAATACCTGTACCATTTACCTCAGAGTATTATAGTGAAAATAGCACTTTGTAAATCATAAAGTTCTACTTAAATTTGAGCTGTCATTAACTACACCATAACAGTGAGTTGAAACAGTTTGCAATTTTGTGCAATCAGGTAAATGATGAATTTATAGTCAAATATATATGGGGGAAACGTGCTAACAGAGTATATAATTGTATGCTAATGCAGACCAAAATAATTTTTGGTAAGCAAAGATGCTGGAATTCATCAGTCTAAACAGAGAATAGCAGCAGGTGAGAAAAACACAATTTTGGTTTTAACTTAAGAAAGAATCAGCAAAGCATTTTACTAGAAAGCGGTGCTTCTCCAGAGTACACTTAGAGTCAGATTAGCAGTTCCACAAATGGACTACCTACGGGATCTTCTTTGTTTTCAGGATAGAGTATTTTTCTGTTCACTAACTAGTTAATTGAACTGAGGGTATTTAGTCAGAAAGCTCTACAAAGCTCCTTGGATCTTGTACAAACTTAAATCTAGACCATTCAGATGGGAATCACTACCTGTTCATGTCAACTCGGGGTTATCTGATTATACAGATCAAGGTTCTTGCTTCCTTTTTAACTTGAGTGTGGTATCATAAAAGAACAGTAGATTCTGAGTCAAAAGACCTGAATTCAAGCCCTGCTTTTGTTCAATAATCAGCACAGCCTTTTATATAACCAATTAAAGCTACCTGGTTAATCATTCAGCCAGTGACATTAGTAAAAAAAGAGGTGAGTGATTTCCTCCCCTAACCTGATATACCCAGTGCTTAGCACAGTGCCTGGCATAGGAGGCATTTAATAAATGCTTATTGACTGGCGCTACAAAACAATTGGTGCTTACCAGCAAACTTGTTAAGAAATCCCACATCTGCCAATGCATTCATCATATGCTTCAGGTTAAGTCAGTTATTTATTAATTGCTACTGTGTGCCAGGCACTTTGTTAATCAAGAAAAGCAATGAAACTTTAATATCCTAACAAAGTCAGACACATCTTGCATTTTCCTCGATCTTGGTGGGAACACTTTAATAGTCAGATCTGTCAGGGTTAATTCTTCATGGATAAGCCATGACAAATTCTCCAGAAATTTACCAGAGCAAGGAAAGATATTTTATGGTAGATTTTGACTTGAGGATCCCGACCTTCAGGCTGACATGTACTGCCCTTTATGGAGTTGATAAATTTGCTCATTAGCAATCTTAGCTCCAAAGTGAGCATCAGAACCCTCCCTGAGTTTCCAAGAGAAGCTACATAGTCCAGTAGAGGGCTATTTTCAGTAAGGCAGGGAGAATCTCTGGCCTAATTCTGGCCTTCTAGTCCAGACACCTTGGTCAAGTCTGTAGAGAATCTCTGAAGCTAGAAATCCGGCAACAACTGGAATTGGTCCAGGAACTCTGGGAAATCCTGTACCCAACTGGCAAAAGAATCTGGCAGAGTTTCAGGTACGGTCTGGGGCCAAGGCTACTGACACTAATGCCCAAGCTAAGAGTTTGCCTCCCTCAGAGGTCTTAGAAGACTGCCACTGCAGCTCAATGAACTCTGAAGCCCCCTGCTGGATGACTTGCTAAATAGGAGCAACTGGCCAACTGCCTGCTGTGGGCTACCTGCCATCTTGTCTACTTTAGAAAATCGGTAATACTGTTAAATATCACTGGGGAAAAGCCAAAAGATGCTGGAGATAGGTGTCCACCAAGATAAAGGAAGGGATTCCCTACTTTGTAAGGGTACGGTCTCATATAAGAAATGCACAAGCATAAATGAAAAGACCCCCCTGGGTTGGTGCTATGATATCTATCTAGAGTCCCCAAATCTAGGAGACTAGGCTGAGTGGGAAAACTGATTATAGGAGCAATATTTCAGTCCAGGTCAGTACCAGATTAAGAAGCAAGATACAGAAAGTTCTACAATTGTTTGCTTGACTCAATCTTTTGAAGAAGTATTCAAGGGACCATGCTTTAGGGTCCCTTTTTTATAGAATTCTGAATGGTTATTGCATTAGGAGTTGGTTTATTAGCATAACAATATCATCTCAAAGTTATTAAGGCTAAGGGATTAGGGATCCCTTATTAGCATAATGTTTTTTCTGTTTTTACTGCATATATCTGGAGCTTATCAGCAGTTTGCAAACAAAGGGCCATTTGCTGGGGTCTATCTGACTTCTCTTAATTTAGCAGTAGTCTCTGGACTTAGCCTTAATTAATTTAAGAGTCACTTTTGGCTAGTACCTTTATTTGTTGCCCTTTACACTCTTAGTTTCAGTTTCTTATTTATTATTCCCTTGTACTGGCTACCTATATACCTACTTACTTTACTAACTGGTGCAGTGTTTGGGGGGACCATAACAAGATATAAATTCACCACACCAAGAGTAATAAAAATTCTCTTTTCACCATGTTTTGGGATTAAGTGAAAAATCAAAGAAGGGATAGAGCCTCTATTGTAGGAAGATAGAATACTGATCATCAATGAGAGATGGGAGGCAAAAATCCTTAATTCTTATTTTGCTTTCAATTTCTTTGCCAAAGAAAACTATTTGGGGGCTGGGAAAAATAAAGCAAATATGATTAATAGTTTATTGAATCCCAAGGTAACTGAGAAGACAAGAGAGCACCTCATTATCCTCAGTGAGTTCAAGTTAACCAGCCTGAATGAAAATACATACCAAGAACCCAGAGGACTATAAAATTGTCCATGCCCTTTGACCCAGCAATACCACTTCTAAGTCTGCACCCCCAAAAGATCACCAAAATGAGAAAAGGACCCACTTGTACAAAAATATTTATCGTAGCTCTTTTTATAGTGGCCAAGAATTGGAAATTGAGGAGATGCCCATCAATTGGGGAATGGCCGAACAAGCTGGGGTATATGAATGTAATAGAATACTACTGTTCCATAAGAAATAAGCAGGTGGACTTCAGAAAAACCTGAAAAGACTTACATAAACTGATGCTGAGAGAGGGGAGCAGAACCAGGAGAACATTGTACACAGTAACAGCAAAGTTGTTGGAACACCAACTTTGATAGACAACTCTTGATAGATGTAGCTTTTCTCAGCAATACAGTGATCTAAGATAATTCCAAAAAACTCATGTTTGGAAAATGCTATTCACATTCCAGAAAAAAATTATAGAATCTGAATGCAGATCAAAGGATATTCTCTCTCTCTCTCTCTCTCTCTCTCTCTCTCTCTCTCTCTCTCTCTCTCTCTTTCTCTCTTTCTTCTTCCTCATGGTTTTTTCCTGTTGGTTCTAATTCTTCTTTACAACATGACTAATGTGGAAATACATTTAATGTGATTGTACATGTATAGCCTGTATCAGATTGCATGCTATCTTGGGAAGGGGGAGGGCAGAGGGAGGGACAGAAAATTTAGAACTCCAAATCTTATAGAAGTGAATGTTGAAAACTAAAAACAAATAAATAAAATTTAAAAAAGAAAACAAAGGACAAATAGCAAGTTGTACATAATAGATTTGCAGTTTCATGTGAAATAATTTTTTTATTTTTCTACTATATTGTGGAAATGTTTCTTTTATTTCATGAATTCAAAATTGAATAAATAAAAATTTTAAAAAAGAAAATATATACCAAGATACTAAATGAGCTAATGTGTTCATTGAATCTCCTACAGAGATTCTTGAAACATCAAAGAAAAATAGGAAATGTACCACAGGACTAGAGATAGACAAATAGTAGACAAAATTTTCAAAAAAATGAAGGCAGATTGTTCAAAGTACAGATCAGGGAATTTGATTTTGGCCCCTGGTAAGGTTCTCAAATGAATTACTCTAGGCATGGAAAGTAATACATAGAAAGGGGGAAAGTGATCAGTAGGAACTAACATGGATTCATCAAGAAAAAACAAGGCAAAACTTAACTTCATTTCTTTTTTTTTCATAAGGTTCTAAACTAATGGGACAGGTACAGGGCTCAGTGGGTGATTGTTAGGTCTAGAGTTGGGAAGACCTGAGGTCAAATTTGGTTTTAGATAGCTATTAGCTTTGAGACCCTGGACAAGTCACTTAACCTCTGCCTTAATCCACCAGAGAGGGAAATGGCACACTCCAGTATTTTTGCCAAGAAAACTCAAATAAGTCACATAAGAAAAACCAAGATTCCTAATACAATCTTAAGGCTACATTAATTTTAAAAAAGGGCTTGTTGTAATTGTTCAGTTGTTTTTCAGGCATGTTCAACTCTTTATGACCCCATTGGGATTTTCTTGGCAAAAATATTGGAGTGGTTTGCCATTTCCTTTTTTAGTTCATTTTACAGATGAGGAAACTAAAGCAAAGAGAGTTAAGCAACTGGCCCAGGGTCACCCTAGTAAGTGTCTGAGATCAGATTTGAACTCTGGAAGATGTCACCCTGACTGTGCCACCTAGCTGCAATAATAAAAGGCTAATGTCCAGAATAAAGCAAGTGACCATCCCACTGTACTGTATCCTGGACAGACTACAAAGGGAGCATCGTATTCAGTTGTGGGTGTCCCTTCGGAAAATCATTGAAAAGCTGAAGGGCGTACAGAGAAGGAACCTAGAAATTGTCATATGAAAATTAGTAGAAAAATGGGGATCTTTAGCCTGAGGAGAAGACTTATCAAAAATCTGTTTGTTATCTTTGAGTATTTGAAGAGCTGTCCTAAGAAAAGATGGATTAAACCTGCTCTGCTTAACCCTAGAGGGCAGAACTGGGACCAATGGGTGGAAGTGGAGGAAAAGTAGATTATCTAAAAGTGGAATAGCCTTCTTCATTAGGTAATGGGTTCCTCATCGCAGGAGGTCTTCAAATGGAGGCTGAAGGATCACTTGTCAGAGGAGATCCTTCTGGTGGTATGGGTTGGGCTAGATCAATAGTCTAGAAAGCTGGGGCTGGGACTTCTGGAGAGCTACAGTCTGACCCCAACAAGTATGTGATTAACCAATCAGAGAATGGAAAGAATGAACTGTATCTCACCCATCTCATAAAAGCTAACTATGAGGCTTACCACTAACATAATCACACCTACCCTTTCCTCTCAACATTTCTTCTTCCTGTCCTATCCCTCCCCGTACAAGTTTACAGCTCATAAGAATTTGGCCCTTTAGACAATCATAATCTAATCATAAACATGACTCACCTTAGTACCCAAAGTAACAGTTAACCAGATGCTTTCCCCTATTTGTCCACCTTCTATACTCCACGTTATCTCATTATTATAGCAGATACCCCTCAGGAATGGCTTCTACTATCCATGGGGAGAGGGTTGGCTGGCTTCTGCAATCCAGGCCAGTGACTAGTGAGTTACACCCCACTCCCTTTTTCATTTGGGGAGGAGCTAAATGAGTCACAAAGGACGAGCAGAAATGGGTGGATGATGATGTGCCTCTCAAAGTTTTCCTCCAAAACCCACCTTTCTTCTGAAATTCCCTTTTTCTGTTGAGGCCCCCACCATCACCTAGGTTCACAACCTCATCTTCTGTGCCTAATTCTTACCCACCCTATATATCCAGTCAGATGTCAGATGCCAGATCTTGGCTTTTTTACTTCCATGATTTTCTCCCTCTTGACTTCTCTTCACTCATTCTGTCACCACCCTGGTTCAGACCTTTATCACCTCAGCCTGCGCTGTAATAACTTCATAATTGGTCTCCCTCCCTCAAGTCTCTCTCAATCCATCTTCCACACAGCTGCCCAAACTATTTTTCTAAAGTACAGGTCTGACAGTGTCCTACTCTATACAACAATATTCTAAGATAAAATTCTATTTCAACTTTATATCATCCTTTCTTAATTTCTACTTTGAAAAGTTATATAATGCACATAACTACTAATAGTAGCAGTACTTCATCTTTATTATGTTATATGAAGGCAGTGTGGCATCAAGCCCTCAGAACCAGAAAAACCTGAATCAAGTCCCGAATCTGATACATACCAACAAGATGATGTTGGAAAACCATTAAAAATCTTCTCTGTGCTCTAGGCAACACTAATACTCTAAGTTGCTAAGCAAGTCTTGACCTAAATTACTAGTTTTCACAGATCCATGTATACTGTAATTTATAAATAAGTTAATATCCACATGTTGAAGGTATGTGCTCAATTTATTTATTTATTTTTTTGCTGATAGAAATTTGTGATGAAAAAAGTTTGGAGATCACTGGAATAGATGACATTTTGGGGTCCTTCCAACTGAGATCCTATGATCTTATGATCATTTGTGTCAATCCCCTCATTTTACAAGAAGGGAAGGAATCAGAAGCCCGCAGAAGTGACCTGATTTACCCAGTGTCAGAACTGACAGTAGAGCCCAAGTCACCTGATTCTCAGTCCAGTGCTCTGTTACATCATTCCACTGTTGTCAAGGACTGATTTTATGGTCTCTTCATTTTTATTCTACCTACCACCTACATATAAAGGAAAAATAAGTTGTCAGACAGATTTGTGGAATTACAGAGCTGTAAGACATCTTTAACACCTTAGTTCACCCCCTGTTTTTCACAGATGGGGAAACTGAGGCACAGTGACTTGCCCAAGGTCCTGCAGGGAGTTAGCTGTAAAGTTGACACTAGTTCTCAGGCTTCTTGACTTCCAGGACAGTGATTTGTTTGCTTTTCAGAGTTTTTTCCCTCAGCACTGTTGACATATTCTGAAATCCTCAATTCACTTTATTTTTTAAAATGCATGTTATATAACATAAAATTGTATGCTCTATGACATACACAGATACCTGCTACATAACATGTACATGCACAGCTTTATTTTAAGGCTGAGCTCAATATGATGCTAGTGTTACTCTTTGATCGTCTTTTATGCATTTTCTCTTATTTCCCTATATGTTTATTTTCCACTAAATTTGTCCTACTAAAAATTAAAAGAAAATCTTTAAAGAACACCAACCAAACTATTCAGTTTGTACAACCTAAGAATATTTACTCTTAACACAGAGATTGTCTTTTCTAACATTCTCTGGTCTAGAATAAATTATCAGAGTTCATAAAATAAGTGATATGTATAAAAAGATCTAAGATTTAAGGAGTGTGATTTTAAGTTCTTTCCTTAAAACAAGTGACACATTTTTTTTGATAGTTTGGCAATTGTGATCCTGGAAAGGATATCCAATCGAATGGGCAATAAGGATTTATTAAAGGCCTGCTATGTGCCAAGCACTGTGTATACCCTGAGGATACAGAGGAAAGCAAAAGACAACCCCTCTTCTCCAGAAGTTCACATACTAGTACTGAAAACAACATGCCAACAGCTGTGTAGAAACCAAATGTATAGAGCAGGCAATGCAGATAAGCAATAAAGGGAAGGTGCTAGAATTAAGGGAAATGGGAAAAGTTTTGCTAGAAGTTAGCTGGCTCTTGAAAGAAGTCAGGAGGTGAAATAAGGAAGTATAACAGGCATGGGGAGACAGTGTTTCAAGCAATAATAATACTAACAGCAACGAACATTTATATAGTACCTACTATTTCCCAGGCACTACATGAAGCGCTTTACTTGGAGAGGCTGTCTTAGGCAAATCCTTCATATTTCAAACCAGCCTGGTTTTTTTCTCAGGTGTTCACAATGGTGGTTATTGCTGGTACTAAAAAACAATCATTCCAGGTAACCTATAGTGTAGCTGAAGAGTATGAAATAAATTGCTATGTGGTATAAAAAGAAAATGAGAATGTGCTTTCCACAAACTAGAATATAAAAATAAATCCATTTCTTATATTTTGTGACCTTTTCCTTTGGCAGGAAGGAAAGAAATGATCATTGCTTTTATACTGTAAAATATGTTCATTAAATGTCTTCGAACATTAAATTAGACAGGGGCTAACCCAAAAGCTGGAAAACAATGTGAGTACTTATCAGCTAAGAAATGGTGAAACAAGTGATGACTATTCATTTAATTTATTATTACAACTTAAGAAATAAAGAATATGAGGAATTTTGAGAAACCTGGGAAGGTTTGCATGAACTGATGCAGATTGCAGTAAGTATAACCAGGAAAATCATATATGCAGTGACTAAAGTAGGAACGTGGAAAGAATAGTCAAAGAAACCTCAACTCAATTTTATTGAAATGAATAGTCCTGCTCCCAGAAAACTGAGGATGAAAGAGATTTTCTTCCTCTTAATATAAAGGGGAGGAACTATGAGTATGAAATGCTGTGCACACTGAAAGAGTCATTTTTGCTTAACTTTTTTTTGGATTCAACGTCAGATATATGGGGAAATAACTTATACATAAAAGTATATAAAAGAAGGAAAATATAACTAAAAATATATATGTTCTATAGCACTTGAGGGGAGAGAGACAAAGATGTCCAGGAACAGAAGGAAATGTTCAGTAAGTTATATGGTAGGTAGCAATTCCAGCATGTTAGGAAGCACCACTCGAAGGAGGAAATTCTCTACCATACCTTTCTGGTTTTTTGCTTTAGTCCATTAACTCCATTTTGTTATGGTACCATAGTAACAGAGATGGTATTCAATATATAATTAAAATAAATATGCCCAATCATGCACCGTTTATTGCTTATACAAAGATGCATGAGCAATTATCAATGTCATTACAATAAGTAGCCTGATAACATTAAATAACATAAGCAAACAATAAGCCAATATCTGGGAATGACCTTTTTTTGTGTTGTTGGACTAGGTGTGGTGGTTCGGTAATGGAATATTTCTATCCAAGATATAGGAGCCAAGATGGCGGAGTAGAAAGACTCACCTATGCTAGGTCCGAACCCACAGCCCATAGATTTCCTGTAAAAAGAACTCCTGACAAATTCTGGAGCAGTGGAGGCCGCGCAGAAACACAGTGAAGGAGATTTCCGCTG
>CM053771.1:375196942-375249877 GCA_028658325.1 Potorous gilbertii
CTGAATATTGTGATACAGAACCTTATTGTGTCATATGGGAACTCAACCTATAACATACATATGTATATACATATATATATATATATATATATATACATATATATATATATATATATATATATATATATATATATACACACACACACACACACACACACACACACATATTTTAGTAAAAAACATGTAAAGGTAAGTCACATACCATGCTAAGTGGGTAAACTGTGAATCAACAGAGCATGCAACCACTTCAGTATTTATAGCTTTGAATTCTTCAATTCTGTCACTAAAAGCGATAATTTCAGTGGGACACACAAAAGTGCTGAAAGTCAGAAAAAAAAGAAAAAGCAATTCAGTTTTCTTAGAATATTCACATTTGTTTAGTACCAACCTAATTTTCATTTTCTCTAGAACATTCTTTCGATTCTAACAGGTGTAATATACATTAAAATAGCAGTTTTATATATGAAACTATGATGCAACAATCAATTTAGAAGATATTTTTAATCAAATGTAGTTTAATAATAGATGATTCCCAATTGTACTGCAAACTTTTATGTACTAGAATTTATCAAAGATCATCAACTGATCCATTTCTTTCAAGAATCCTAGAATTTATTTTAATGTGCTACCCTTCCTCACTCCACTTCCCCTCTCTTGTATTGCTCTCTGGTCTAGTGAAGACCCTGGCCTCCTTACGGTTCTTTTAACAAGACACTCCTTATCCTGACTGTGCACTGTCACCAGTTGTTCCCCATGCAAGGAAGGCTTTCCCTCATCAACTATGCTTCCTTCAAGTTCCGGCTAAAACCCCACCTTCGACAGGAAGCTTTTCTCAATCCCCCTTAATGCCAACCCTTTTTTGTTCATCATTCTCTAGTTTATCTTGTATAAAGCTTGTTTGTATATAGTTATTTAAAAACTGTGTCCATTATTATATTATAAGCTCCTTGAGGGAAGGAACTTTTACTTTTCTTTGTATCCCCAGGGATTAGAACAGTGCTTAGAACTCAGTGTTTATAGACTCACAATCGCAAGGAACTTATCCAACTTCTAGGTGATTAAGAGTTTCTACATCCCTGTGTCTTCTCCCAAAAGGACCTCTCCCCAACCTGGGAGAAATACTGGGTGTACTGGGGTGGTGTGGGGCTGGGGACTTAATTATTCTTTTGCTCAATTTAGGTTCTCCAACACTTTGATTTCTCAGGTAAATTTTCTCAACTGTCTTAAGGGAGAGAAATAAAAACAGTGGCAGGAAAAAACTTACATCATTTGTTCTGTTCTTAGTGGGCTGTTGGATACCCTGACATTTTATCCCTTTGTTTAAAGGCATGTAGGGACAGAATCTCAGGAATCTTTCTTATGTGCTCAGGACAGGAGAACTGACACTACTTTGTACATGCAGAATGCTATTTATTTCTTATTTCCTATTGAGTTTTTTTAAAAACAAATCAGAATTGCAAACACATTTTCAATTGCATCAGACTACTTTTAAAAAATCTATTTTATCAATCCACATTTTTTTTTGCCTTTACAGCAAAAGCAGCCTAGTCTTATCACTAAAGAGAATTCTAAAAGTTCAATCCTATTTTATGTGTAGGGAGGGTGTGCCAGAATTAACTCTAACAGGAGAATCTGATTGCTAAATTTTCAGAGTGAGCACCTATACCTCAAAAACTGGAAAGTGCTTTAAGGGCTTGATTTATTGCTTTGTTATTTTAAAAAGTGTTAATACAGATTACACTTAAAAGTGTGTGGTACTATGAAAACCTAGTTGTTAAACACTTACCAGCACACTCCTATTATGTATGTTCATACACAGGTATTTTCAGGTTGGCCTTTATTAGAGGTTGTCTGTACCAACTGCAGTTGTTCAAATATTAGAAAGACTTTTCTTACAGATCTAACACTAAACAGCTTAATTATTACACATACTCAAGCTCTGTTTCAGTAAAGTTGATTTGGTAGAATTCAGAGTGAAATACCAAATCCTCTCAATTTAGAGAAATCTAAGAAGGAACTGATGAAAATGAGTTTATGTAGTCTCCCAGTAAGCTTAAGTCATAATGAAGAATTTCCATGCTAATTCTAACAAAACAGTAACATTAATTTGTGGCAGATAAGCCAGGAAACATTTTCCTATTTCCTTTTTTAGTACCATAAAAATGTTAACGAATTATAATTTTGTCAATGTGGGTACCTCCTCTATGGATGCTGATAAAAATCCCTCACTACAGCACGGTCTTTCAAATCTTTGGGGCTGAAAAACACACTACCCTGAAGCCTACACGGTGAAGATCCTATCAGAAGTTAGCTCAGCTAGTCTTTGCAATACATTACTGGGTCTGAACTCAAACCCTTTTCAGCTTAATGGCATTTACCAGAGCTTATGCTCCCCTGTTGTGGTCTCCCAAGAATCAAGAGTCATCTTCACATGGTGATGAAGCACTTTAAAAGGGCTTTAATGGAGAATTAAAAAGTTACTGTATTCAAATAGGAAATTTGGGATTATTTTTGCATACTCTTATTTTCATGTAGTTTGAAAATGTAACATTTGAGCATACTCCCTGGAGAAAAGCAAAGCTCAGTTAAAGCCACTCAATTTAAGTGATTTGCTCATGGTTCCATGACGTGTCACAAATGAGAGTCAAAACCAAACCTCCCTCCTGACTCTATTTTTTGGGACAAAATTTTTTGTTTGACCTTAATTCATTTCCAGAAGCTGAATGCTGAGAAAAATCTCTTGCTTAACTGAGAGTTCCAGTTTATTGAATACTAACTGACCGAGGTTTTAACGTATAGTACTTTGGAAAGTCTTACTTACAAGTCAAGTGGATAGAAGAAGAAAACCAAATATTTTCCTCGATAATCAGTTAATTTGAGCTCCTTAAATTCTCCATTTATCACAGCTGTTCCTTCCCAATAAGGTGCTGACTTAGAAACTTAAAAAAAGAGAGAGATTGCATAGTGTTAATCTGACTGGTTATGTCACACAGAGAAAGTTGCTGGATTGTTGGAGGAACTGATGGAGGCAGTTTCTTAGGAAATCATCTTTCATGCTAATAAACTCTTTAACACAAAACAAGGCCCAGAGGGTTACCGAAGACTCCAGACAGTTTCAAATGCCTGTTTTTGGGAAGATGGTTCCTAGGTATAGGAGATATTTCCCATGTCTGCTTAACACAATCTGTTATTGGTGTTGTATCGTGATGCCACTTATCAGGATATTAAGACTTTGCTAAAAATGATAATAAAGTGCAAATGAGGCAGCTCTTTGGTTTGTGGAGGTCAGTAAGACAATGATGTTTCCCTGAAATTTCTGGAAAGCAGAGGTTACTTTTGCAATACAGCACTCATCATGACAGGTATTCAGTAAATATCCATCAACAGGTACTAGGGGTTGAAAGGAGAGCTTAGTTAACTAATTTTCAACCCATTCTTTCTTTCCAAAGCCAGTACCTATTGAAAAAATTTCCAGAAGTGGCACTTTTCAAGGTTAGGTAAGGAAAATTGAATAGCAGATTTGAACTGCATTTTATGTTTTGAGCCCAGAAAGACTTGAGTATGAAAAAGATTACTATAATAAATGATGAAATTACTGTTGTCATGATCAAAATAAGAAATTATTAGAGATCAAAATATGGGGATGCTCATAAATGATTAATGAAAATTACCTAGGTAAATGATAGAAAAAAGAAAAAAACTTGTTCAGCAAGTTTTGATTTTTGCAAAGTCAGGATCCTGACTTTATCATTACTTGGAATGAAAGTACTTGGAAAAACCACGTAGGCATTCAGGAGTGAAGTTATATGGATTGTATATGAATTGAACTCCAGATACAGTTCTTTGAAGCATAAATTTGCTAAGTGGCTATACAGAAGTGAAGCAAATACGTAAAAGTGAAAATGTGTTTTCAGGCAAAGAGGAAACTTTAGTGGGTTGGTTTAATTTTTTAGTAAATGCTTACCTGCCATAAACATTTCAAGATACCTTACTATGCTAGAGAAAATCAGTTTAAAGATTTGGAAATTATAATAGTTCAGAAGTGACAGAGTAATTTTTTCAAAATGAAATCCCTAATTATATGTTCACTTTGTTCACTGAATAATAACATCGAATTTGATATAGCTATAAAACATTTCTTAAAATTTAAGCATACGTACATCTATATATTTAACATGGAATTTGATACAGCTATAAAACATTTCTTAAAGTTTAAGCGTATATACATCTATAAATTTCAGAGATCTTTAATTTTGTTGGTAGGGAAAGTTCCTTCAATGTAGATAGCATTCCTTCAATAATATTACATATTATCTCTGAAATTTACTGTGGTTGAAAAAAAATGGATCAGTCAGCAAAACTGGTGATGAATTTCCCTGAACTCAGAAAAATTAACAGGCTCTTGAGAATCAAGGGTCACCTCCATACCATGATACTCCATCTGAGTATGATTTCATTGGGAAACAGACAAACATATAGAATTATACACGATAACTTAAAAATAGAAGTTCTTAGTAAAATGGTAGGACCAAGTTAAACTCTTAAGAGTTGTTTGAGCTGTGGAAGATTTGTCTCTCGTTACAGATATTCCGCAGTGCAGGAATGTAACCACTTGGTGGTGGTAACAGTAACAGCTAACATTTATACTGGATTTTAAGGTTTTACAAACTATCTCAAGCATTTGTCTCCAATTACAAAGCATATGGCTTTTCTAAACTACAAGTGTGTCTCTCAGCTACAGTCTTGGTGGATTGAATCAGGATTAATCCACAAGCATTCCTTAGGTCTCTTCAGCACTGTGCTGTGCTGGGGATACACGGATATATACTTATGATGTAAAACTAATTTTATCAAAAACACTGAAAATTGTCTTTAGTCTTTCCCCGCAGTGCTGCGGTCCTAAGCTCTTCCCAGGCGCACAGAATCTTTTTTCAGCACTTGAACCTGGTATGATTTCACTGACGTGTCCTTCTCTAGGTAGATTAGAAAGGCAAATAAATAATTGTCAGTTCAGACTGTCTGGGTACAAAGGTTTATGAATCCAATTCTGTAAATTGCAATGCCCCCGCTCTATGTCCTTTTCCACCGGCCCCATCCCCACTATTATAGAGCTCCGGGAAACACAAAACCAGCGGTGAGGAACGTTAGTTACTGGTCTAAAAAGGAATCATCACTTCATCGCACTGTGGGCGCAGGAGCATCGCGGGGGCTGGTCGGGAGTGGGGAGGCCTGAGCCAAGGCTTTCATTCTGAAGCTGGGGAAACTGAGGCGGAGTTTTAGTATACGCCGTTTCACTTTAGCTTGCCTAACAGCGGTAGTCGTAGGTTTAGAAATCGATGGGAATTTAGAGGCCATCTGCTCCAGGGGGGAACCTGAGGTCCTGAGGCCATACGTGGCCCTCGAGGGGCCCAAGGGCGGCCCTCTGAGTGAAGCCCAGCCTTCATCATCCGGGGGCCCGGAGGGGCTCGGGACCCGGGCCCAGACCGGCCCCCTCCGCGCCCCCGCCCCTCCCCCCGGGCCGGCACCTACTCTTGGCCTGGCTGAGGTGCAGGGAGTGGTCCGACACCGGCACGCGGGCCGCCTCCCCCGGGTACACCTGGCCTCCGGCGTAGAAGTGGCACTCGCCGTCGGGGGCCCGGGGCCGCTGCTGCTCGGAGGGCTCCTCGGCCGCCCCCGGCCCGACCGCGGCCTGCAGCAGCAGCAGCAGCGCCAGCAGCGGCCCCCTGGGCCCGCCCGCGTCCTCCATGGCACGCAGGGGCAGCGGCTCCGCTGGGGACGTGGGCCCTCCGCACGTCCGCGCTCCGGGCAGGAGGCCGCTCTGGGTGCGCGCGCAGCCGGGCGGGCCCTGGAGGGGGCGGGGGGCGGGGGGCGGGGGGCGGCGGGGCGACGTGTCAGAGGCTGAGGCGCGCCCCGCCCCCGCCCCGGGGCCCCGCCCCGCCCCCGCCCCCGGAGCCCCGCCCCGGAGCCCCGCCCCCGGAGCCCCGCCCCCGCCCCTTCCCCATCCCCGCAGGGTGGGCGCCGGCGCCGGCCGGGCCGGCACGTCCCGCTCCGAGGCGCGTGGCCCGGCTGGGCACCGCCTGCTGACTGCCTGGCCGCCTCAGCGCTCTGCGGGCACGCTCCCTTGGTGCAGGGGCAGGGCGTGGCACGGATGGATTCTGCACTAAACCAGGACCGGTGGCGCTGCCTCTGATCGGGGCCATCCTTCTCCTCGTTCCCAGCCTAGAACCCCCGCCGGCGGCGCCTACAGGGCCGTCCCGCCCCACCTCCTCAGACGGGTGGGGAAGCAGACCGATGCCATTTCTACTGCCCACAAGTTAGGATTGATGTGGCGCTCTAGGGTCTGCAAGTGCTTTACAAAAGGGAGGTGGGTGTTTATCCTCATTTTACAGATGAGGAAACTGCGGAAGAGAGGGGGTCAGTGACTCTCATTGCTGGGCTGTGTCTATCTAGTACTCTATCCAGATTATCACCTAGCTGCTCTATTCAGATTCAGCCCCTGATTTCAGAACCATTGATGAATTTTATAGCTTCTAAGAAAAGTACAAATGTCAAATAATACAAAATTATAAATACGTGGAAAGAAAACATCTTACATGCAGTGATAGAGGATACCTAATGAGACAGAAAAGATTCCTTTGAGAAAGATGATGTCCCAGTGTTTCCTTACTCTTTCTCAGTGGAGCCAAGAGTTCTGTGTACTCCAGGTCCTATAATCAAGTCTGTAGTGACCATGGCTCCACATTGCATCTGTCTTTTCAACTATTAATAATGCTGGCTGACTTTTACCTAGTGCTTTCTGAAAATGGATACCTTGATTTGCATGAGCTGGGAGGTTGCTTATGTTTACAGCTTTAAGATTTATATTATCTCATTTTATTACAAGGTTGTCAGATGGGTCATATGAGTGGGCCAGTATTGGTCTAGGCAGCATTGGAGATGCCCTTTGTGATGGGATTATGAGGTCCCTCTCCAAAATAGAATCAACCCCATTGGTCGAGTTTATGGGTTGGGAACCTGTCCTTGGTTGTAGTCTTTTGACTGAATCCGTTTTACGGAACTGTGAAGTTTGCATTCAGTCAAGAGGCCACACTTGAGGACCTAGAGGGCCACATGTGACCTGGAGGCTGCAGCCTCCTCACTCCTGGCTCTGCTTGATAATTGAAATTCTACCATTCTAGTCTCATTCCTTTGTGCTAGAAATTGCCTTGTTTTGTCTCTTTTTTTAAACTTTGAGGACGGATTGTTGTTAGTACTTCAGTATGACTCAGTTTATATGAACATTGTTTCTCTGACTGGAAGGACTTTTTCTTTTCAGAGATATTCTTCTTCTTTCCTAAGGGGAGTTCTGCATCAAGGAGGGGGCCTTGAAAGGCCAGAAGAGATTTCAGAAAAAGAAGGTAGGATAACTAGGGCACAGAAAACAAACTTTATACATGTATATCAACATTTTCCCTGTCTTCATGACTAGTGAATTCTAAGCCACTTTTTTCTTGTGGTTTTTAGAGAGAATAATTATGTTCCTACTAGGCTGAAAGCAAGGGACTGCCATTAATTTAAACTTTATAACCCTTCTGCCCATGTCTAACACACCTCCAGGCAAACTATAGGTGCTTAATTGTGGTTGTGGCTTGTCCTACTTTCTCAAAAAGAAGCATGATATCAGGGAGATGACACGACTTACGATTGACTGATCTGAGGAGGGAGGGCTGTGTAGTCACCATTGTATTAGGTATATTATGGAAGGTTTGTGGTTGAGAAAGCTTGAATGGGACCTGATTTTGCACTGAGAAGAGTGCTGTCCATCCCATGAGATAATGGGTCTATGAACCTACCCTTCATACTGTATATGCCAATAGTGACAACTCATTGAGAGAATAAGCACATAATGGAAGAAAACACAGAATTAGCCTTCAAAGTAGCTCAAAAGTGTTGCAAGAAAGAAGACCAGTACTGGGGGCAGGGGAGCCAAAGAAAAATGGAGGATTTAGAGCTGACAAAGACCTTAGAGCTCATCTAGTCCAATCCCTTTGTCTCCCAGGTGAGGAAGTCTTGCCTAGAGTTACCCCAAAAGTTGGTGACAAGAGAATAACCATTAAAAAGAGGGCAAGCCTACTGATTTCAAATCAGTGTTTTTCTGCCCACGTCCCAATCGTGCCTTCAGCTAGCCTTGTGTTAATGCATCCAACCATGTGGTAAGTGAAAAAAAAACACACACACAATGTGTTTGGAGTCCGAGCTTGACTCTGAGTTCTGCTATTGACCTTTGTGACTTCCTTGGACATCAATTTCTCTTTCTGTAAAATGAGGAGATTAGATTAGATGATATCTAAAGTCCTTTCTAGCTCTTGATTCAATATTATACTACTGCTGTGTTATATTTGCATACTAATTTACATACTTTACTAGATACCATCCCTTTTAAATTCATCCCTGGCCTAAAGGTTCCCAGGTGCTACCCAATATCTGTCTTCTTTCACTCCTTCCTGGTCTGTGTTTAGAAGCTGGGTGAGGAGGAAGGGGATGAAGAAAGATTTCCTAGGAGTTTGAACACAATGGCGCAAGGGGAAGTATGGTTTCTTACCACAGATGCTTTCAGATAATTCCTCAATCTCATGAGTCCCGTAGAATGAGGCTCTCTGGCGCTGTAACTCTCGTTCTCGTTCCCGCTCCCACTCCTGCCCTTCTCTTGCTTCCTGTTCCACATGGAGGGGGAGTGGGGATATGGGAGGGCGGTTTTGGTGTCCAGGAGTTCGGCCTAGACCGGTTCCTCGATGGCGGTTTCGGTGCTCCAGGGTGTCCACTGGGTGTTGATGCTGGCTTCAGTGGAAAGTTTGGACCTGGGCCTGAATTAATGTTGGGGAATCCCTCCCAGGAGGAGGTTTATCCCTATGGATAGTTCTGCTTGCTCTTCCACTGTCTTGTCTCAAAAAACAGCTGATCCTTTTTGCATCAGTGACTGGCTGGTTAGTCCCCAGTGCTCTGGGGACCCTCTCAGACCAAGGCTGACCTTGCCATCCCATAGGTGTCACTGTGGAAACAAGGGCAGAATTGGAATTTTGAGCTTCCCTCTCATTCCATTCTGGCTGTTCGCCTTAACTGCCACATTGCTGTGACCTAGAACTAAGCCATGCATCCATCCATCAACCCATATTAAGTGACATATATTTACTATATGCAAGCCAAATTCTATGTGAGTGGAGAGCCTGGAAGATGGTTAAGATAGGGTCCCTCCCATCAGTCATTTTACAGTCTAGCTAGGGAATCTAGAATGGCCAGTCACTTTTTGAGCTCATGATGGAAGTGAGTAGCAAGGATATAACAGCTGGAGAATTTAAAATGTGTGTGTGTGTGTGTGTGTGTGTACCCATGGTTACAGAGATAGGGACTGGATTTGTGATTTCATTGATAGAGGACTCCTGATGACACCTTCTCTGCATGGTAGAGACTTAGGTGCCTAACCTGCTGAGCCCTAGTCTAGAGTCACATGGCCTACGTTTGTCAGAGACAGGACTTGAACTCAAGTGTTTCTGCAGTGGACATGCTGCCTTTTAAACACACACATACTTGTACACACACATATTGTGTGCATCTATATATATATATACATACAATATTTTCTATTTAATTTATAGGTAGGAGAGAACATTTGACCCCAATCTATCTTTCCAGTCTTATTATACATTACTCACCCACCTATAATCTGACCAAAGTGGACTTTGTCATGTTCTTTATATTTGGTACTCTAATATCCCTAGTATGTTAGTTGAATGTCTAAATTTCTCCATAAGTTTATGGCCTTTGGGCAGCTAGGTGACTCAGCAGATAGAGCATGGGCCCTGGAGTCAGGAGGACTTGAGTGACCCTGGGCAAGTCACTTAACCCTGATTGGCTCAAAAAATATTTATGGCCTGGATCATATGCATATATGAAGTAAGTAGTCTTCTAGGTGGGGTGATTTGAAAGACTCCAGGGAGACTCTCTTACTAATAGTATCTTCTCCATCTGCCTGACCTACCATCTGGAATTCCACAATTAGACATTTGGTCTCTTAAGATCCAAAACTGCAAGTAGCAACATAGCATTTTTTTTCCAGCAAATAGTTACTGAATATCTATTCGATAATCCACATATATAGTCTCATAGTTTTAGTTTCCCTTTTCAATATAAGGTACTTGAAGTTAGGATCTCCTAACTTCTTAGTACAGTGCTTGGCATATAATAAATGCTATCTATCTATCTACCTATTATCTATCTATTTATCATTTATCTATCTTCATCTTTCTATCAATCATTTATCTATCTATTCATCTATCTATATATCTATCCATCCATCATCTATCTTTCTCTCTATGCATCCATCCATCCATCCATCCATTTATCCATCCATCTATTCATCTGTCTATCTATCCTTCTAACCATCTACATATGTATGTGTGTATCCATCTATTTATCTATCTCTATCATCTTTCTGTCAATCATTTCTCTATCCATCTATCCATTCATCTATCCATCCATCCATCTAATCATCTATCTATTCATCTATGTATATATGTATGTATGTATTTATCTATCTATCCATCTATGTATGTATGTATCCATCTATCTATTTTTCTATCTATCTATGTACTACATGACTTATACCTTGTATAAGAAATCTTTCTAGTCCCTTTTAATGCTAGTGCCTTCCTTTTGATGTTCCTGCATAGAGCTTTTTTGTACTTGGCTGTTTGCATGTTGTCTCCCCATTAGACTGTGATCTCCTCAAGAGCAGAGACTGTCTCTTGCCCTTCTTTGAATCCCCAGTGTTTAGCATGGTGTTGTAGTCACATGCTTGATTTGACTTAATGTGGACTTAATTCTTAGATTCCTAAGTCCGATGGGAGAAGTGAACTAAAGGAATTAGTGTGAACTTGATCAAGTCACGTCACTGATGATTTCTGGTTTCCTTAGTTCTGTAGTTGGTGCCCCTGTATTCCCCTTCCCCCCATTTCTGTGGATATCCTTGGAACTAGAAAATTTTACACAGAGGGAGATGGCTGGAGGATAATTTTTGAGACACAACCCAAAGTGACAGTAGAATAACTAGAGAGTGAAAGCTGCTCTGCTTTGATGGGGGCTCTGGAGCAAAAAGCCAGAGACAGATTAAAAGGGGGCAAATGATAGATCCCTTTTTGAATTTTCTACTCTTTTCCTTTCTTTTCTTCTGCTGCTTCTTTCACAGACCTCTTTCTCTGACCTGGTGGGAGTGTCCTTTAAGATGGCAGTGCCAGAGGCAGAGACCAAGTATATGTGGTATGAGGGGAAGAGAGGTATAGGACAGTCAGTACCATCTAGAAACAACCGAAGTCCAGCAGCCAGCATAACTCTCATGCATCTGTTCTGTGGGAGGATGAACCGACTGAAACACTGTCTTCTCAGTTTTCTCTTGTTACTTATGCATGATTCTGCGATAGAAACCATATACCCCTTTTTCTATTGCTTCCCCATGAGTCATCAGGGAGTGCTGTAGAAATGGATTCTCTCTGCTCCCAAAAGATCTGGGAGGACAACTAAAACATAAGCCAGGAGATGGCTGGAGGTGAACCTTGCCATACAGGAACATTTGGCCTAGTTCTTTCCCCACTTTATTCTATATACAATAAGCTATACGGTTATAGTCTGCTAATATTCTGGAACTTTGAAAGCAGGGAATAGTGAATCTAGCTAGGGCAGAGGCTGACGAACTAGGTTACAGATAGCTGATTAGTATTATAATATTTTGAATAGTATTGCATTCAGTCCCCTAGATTAATTTCAGGCTTTGCTAGCTAAGGGCTAATCCAGTGGTGATAGACTGTTACTTTTAGGAAAGGACTGTCTCTTAGAGGCATGGAATTACTAGAAAGTAATTTACAAGTTATTGGAGTGCTGGTTCAAGTCGCCTGCCACCTGGTGGGCAACTCAGATATTGCATGTCCTGTCCCGATAATTAACGTCTTTCCGTATAGGTTTTCCGGCGATAATAACAAATCATTATCCAGGGGTGTAGATTATTGTGGATTGACTTTATCAGATTTGCTCTTGAGCTCCTACCTCTGGGAAACTCTGTCTCTTCCCTGAGCTTACAGTGACATGACCTTAATGAGACAGCAAGCCAGTTTGGGATATCAGCAAGTAGGCTAGTTTGGCTAGAAGTTGTCAACAAGCATTTATTAAGTACCTACTATGCGTCAGGCACTATATTAGCAGTAGAGATACAAAGAAAACCAAAAACAGTCCCTACTCTCAATAGCTCACAGTCTAATGAGAAAGGCAACCTGTAAACAATTGTGTATGAGCAAGATATAGAAAGGATAAATGGGAGATGAGAAAAGAAAGAAGGTGCTAGCATTAAGGGAGACGAGGTGTACGGGTTTGACACCTGAAGGAAGACAAGGAAATCCAGAGGTGGAGATGAGGAGAGAGAAGATTCCAGGTAAGAAAAACAGCCAGGGATAACACAGGCAGGAGATGGGGTGTCTTGTACAAGAAGCAGCCACAAGACCAGTGGCATTGGATTATAGAATGCATGAAGGGGAATAAAATGGAAGATGACTGGAAATGTAGGAAGGGGCTAGGTTATAAAGGCTTTTAAAAGATAATTTTGTAAAAGAAAGTTTTATACTTGATCCAAGAGGTCACAGGGAACTGCTGGAGTTTATTGAGTAGAGGGTCAAATTTTTGTTTTTGAAAGGTCCATTTTATGGTTCATTGGAGGATGAATTGGAGTGGGGAGACACTTGAGTCAGGGAGATCAACCAACAGGCTATTACAATAGTGCATGAGTGATGTGGTAAGGGCCTGTATTAGGATGGTGACAGTGTCAGAGGAGAGAAAATGGCGTATGCAAGAGATATTACAAAGACAGAACAATAGGGCTTGGTGACTGATTGGATATGGGAGGATGTGAGAGAGAGTGAGAAGTTGAGGTATTTATGTTACATCTACATTGTCTGGGTTACAGGGAGGAAGGAAGAAGGTAGTATCAATAGTAATTAGGAAGTGAGGAAGAGGGGAGGGAAAATAATGACTTCAGCTTTGGACATGTTGAAGTTAAGATGGGACATTCAGTTTGAGATGTTTATTAAGTAGTGAGAGATACAAGATTGGAGGTCAGGAGAAAGGTGAGGAATGAATATGCAGATCTAAGAATCTGAATAGAGATGGCTATTGAATCCATGGGAGTCAATGAGATCACTGAGCTAAATAATATATAGAGAAAAGAGGGTTCAGGACAGAGCCTTGGGAGTCAGCCATAGTTAATGGGCTAGTTAGTGTATGAAGATCCAGCAAAGGAGACTGAGAAGGGGGGTGGTCAGACTGGTAGGAGAAAAATCAGAAATCAGTATGACAAAAACCTTAGAGTATCAAGGAAAAGGGGGCTACTGATGGTGTCAAAGGTTGCAGAGAGATCAAGAAGAATGAGATAGAAGAAAAAGTCATTAGACTAAGAGTTAAGAAATGACAGCAATTGAGAAATCATTGGTGGGGAAATGAAGTGGGAAGCCAGATTGCACAGAGCTAAGAAGGAAGTAAGAGACAGTGGAGACATCTGTTGTAGATAGCCTTCTAAAGAATTTTAGTCGCAATAGGGAGGAGAGATGTAGAATGATAGCAGGGACGGATGGATAAAATGAGGGTTTTTCAAGGATGGGGAAGACACAGACATGTTTGTTGGCAGTAGGGAAGCAGTCCCTATGGACCAAGAGATTGAAGAGAGTGGGGGTGATGGAGAAGGCAATAAACTGGAGAAGATGGGATGGAATGAGAGCACATTTAGAGGAGTTTTGCCTTGGCAAGGAAGAGAGCCAACACCTGGTATCAGAGAAAGGCCAAGGAGAAGATAGTGTCAGAAAAGTCTGAGTGATGTGAGATGTGGAGACAGGGAGAAGAGGGAGCTCTTAGTAAATGGCCTCATTTTTGTCAGTGAAACCTGAGGCAGGGTTCTCAGCTGAAAGAGTGAGGGATAGGAAAGCCAAGGGAGGGTTGAGGAAGAATAGAAAGATAGCTAGAACATAGTGATATACAATAAACCTGGAAAGTTTGTTGGAGCCACATCTTAAAATACACCAAATGCCAAGCAAAAAGATTTGTATTTCATCCTAGAGGTAATAGTGATTGATATTTTCATGAACAGAGGAGTGACATGTTCAGATATGGTTTAGGAAGAGTTTTATTATTACTTAGAGAACTGGATAGGGGAGAAAATGGAAGCAGGGAGTCTGATTAGGAAGCTATGACAGTAAATCCAAGTTACAGTTGATAAGGACTTGAACTAGAAAGAGCCAGATAAGAGGTGTTGTGGAAGTATAAACCATAACATGTAGCATCTGATTGGATATAGGAAGTGAGGGAAAGTGAAGAGTTCAGGATATATGTGTGTGTGGGATAAAAAGACCCTCACTCAAAATCTTAAATAAATGAAGAGGCTTCTCAATAAGAACAGAAAGAAAAAGATTTATTACAATTCTCGAGAAAGGGACATCCTTCCACGAGGTCGAGGAATCTGGTGGAGGGAGGCAACTTATAGAAATTGAAGCATAATTTTTATACCCTAACGCAGAGAATCCCACCTTCCCACTATCCCACCTCTCCATTAGCTGGGAGGCAGGCTCACAATCTAAGCGCGGAAAAACTAGGCAAACCCCAGGAAATCTTCACCTATCCCAACATAATTACTTCATCTTATATCTAACTTAATTGCTGATGTGGCTTTAGAAAAGAGGGGAGGGGGAGAAGCAGGGGCTGGTAGTGTTGATGGGGCAACAGTACAACAAACAAAGGGGAGATTTGAGTAACTTCCAAGTTTTGGCTACAGTCCACAGCACTTTCACAAAGAAAGCTGATACCTGGTAAGGGGTGCATGGAGGGTGGGGGGGACCAACTGACCTTCCACAAGCCCTGGATATCTGAAACTCAGGTATCCAAGGAGAGAGGCCTTATGGAAGAGAAATTTTATTTAGAAAATCTAATATTCCCCATATTTTTATTATGAAAAGTCTTCACAATCTCCTCATCTCACTCGTGTGTGTGTATATATATCTATATCTATATATATTTGCAAGCCTCCGTGATCAGAACGATGGTGGCACTCTTGACATGTAATATGGGATTCCCTGAAGACCCAGTCCTGGGAGCACATGCAGGGGCTCACATGGCTTTTTCATAAGACTGCTTCTGGAAGTGTGTGATGACCCGGAATGGGGAATTTGGCTCTCTACTTCAGAGCACACACAGGCATGGGGTGGCATTTCCCTTGTCCTTTTCATACAGGGTAAAGAAAGGCCCTTTTTCTGAGCTGGAAATAAGAGTACATACAAAAGACCTCAAGGGAGAAACTTGCTTCCCTTTTTTCCTACTGGTCATGAGGAGTGAGAACATTTCTGAGTTCTGGGGAGCTTGTATATGGGGGATGATCTTCCTCCCTTCCTGTCTTCCCTTGCTGCCTATCAGGTTGGTCCACGAGCACATGACCTTCGAGGCAAGCCTGTACCTGGGATGGAGCCACCCCCTCTTTCTGCCTTCTTCAGGGCCTTGTGAGACTTAGAAGGGTTAAAGGAGCAGTGGTCCAGAGATGGGAGTCCCTACCAGAGTTTGCTGGGCCTGATGCTTTAGGGCAGCCCACAGGAGAGAAGTGCTTTACTCAGTTCAGCAGTAGATAATTTGGGAGCTTAAACACCACAGGTTATTATTATATCTAGTTTACAGATGAGGAAATTGAGGTAGATAGAAGGTAGGTGACTTGCCCAGTAATTGTGTCCAAGGTCAGATTTGATTGGAGGTTTTCCTACTCCAGGTCTAGTGCTGTGCCACCTAGTGTAAAGGCAGGTAAAATAGGATCTTTGGCTGTTTTTGTTTTACTCAAAGTGCCTCGAATTGGATTGAAGAATGTGATTCAGGAAGATCTTTCCCACACTTTGATGGGCCTGCCTATTGTGGGAAGCTTGATTAGGGGAGTTTTACCGCCAGTACCTTTTGTTTTTCTAAGTGAGTTATGCCCTCTGACTCTAAAAGCTGTATAAATACTGAAGTTGAAGTTTTACTTTGGGGCTTACTGCCTGCAAGTGTTTCTTTGGCCAGAGAGACCCTGGGAAACTGCTAAGGAGCATCGCCCCCCCCTCCCCCGCCCCGCCCCCCACTAAAACTCAGAAATTGACGTTTCCCTCTCTGGTAACTGTGTATGTATGTAATGGTCAGACGTTTTGGAAGCATGTCTGTTGACTTTTGATTTCTCTGTTATTTTCTCTGAAATTTTGATTTTCTCTGTTACCTGTGCTCGATTAAAGTGATTGTTAACCCCTTGAAAGTAGCTTTCCTTTTATGAATGCAGATCTAAGAACCTGTGGTAGTGGTCTCCCAGTGTATGTTGGGGTACTACGGTTACACCTAGTTGCTACCAGAGTGGAGGCATGAACTGATAGCATTATAAGAACCCCATAATTCCTCCTTGCACTCCTGGAACACTGAAGGGGAAATGTAGCTGCCATCTGGGGATCCAGCTTGCCAGTGTGAGTAGGAGTTGTGAAGAGTGCCTCCCAGAGTCTATAGTTTATGACAGGAATAGTGAAGTTTGGATAAGGGTTAAATTTAGGAGGGAAAATACACCAGTTGATTCCAAAGTAGGTGCTCTCCTCAGTGGTTATGTTGTTAAATCACCCCTGGAGGAACATTCTTGCTTATGTTTATCATGGTGATCCCACTTGGGCCTTTTCACGGATTTGTGAATTTTGTGTGACCCCAGTTGTAGGATGGAACACAATGGGAATAATTCTTCTCTCATTCTCTATGGCAAGGTTCACATTAAAAAATAGCTTAAGATCTCTTTTGCACTTTTGGTTGCTATGTCATACTGATGGGGTTCAGTAGGGGAACCTCCCTGAACACCCCTTGAATCTTCTCATTGAATCTTCTCATTTGATCTGGCTTTTCTTACTCAAATCTAATTTTCCCATTTGTTCTGGCAGTCTCCAGAAGCCCATGGGCTTTTCGTTATCTCTGTGCCCAAGTCTCTTTTGCACTTCCCACCCTTGATCTTATCAAAACCCCATTCCCCAGGCTTCTGACCACTCCCACCAAGATCCTCCCTAGAGTCTGTCTGTATTCGCCCCAGGATACCAGTCATTCCCACACCGCCCCTGTCAAGACCATCCCTGGAACCCCAGACTCGTTGGTGGTGCCTGGATTCTTCTACAGTCATTTCTGTATTTAAGTTCCATCTTACCTCCATGAAGGTGCTCAGATTCAATCCAGCTCAGACTCTTTCTAGTGAGATTCTATCTGGCTCACTTGTGAATACAAGTGTTACAAATGCTTACACTCCTTAACAGTCAACCCACTATGGCAAATCTTTAATAAACTTTGTTTTCTTTGGTTTTAAGAAGATGAGTCGAGTTCATTCGAGCAGGACCTGGCATGTCGGTATTTTGGGGTCCCTAGTTCCCTCAGACCTCAACAATACCACTGACTCAAGTAGAACACGTAGCTCACTCTAATTCTCAAGTTTTTTTTGTCACATTAGTTGTTCTTTAGCTAGATCTCTTTTATCAGATATTTATTTAATTGATTTTTTTTTTGAGCCAGAGAGAAGGAATTCTCATTTGTTTATTTTTTTAGTTAGCTTAAAATTTTTTTCATTTATCAAAATATTTTTTTCTCCCTTTCATCTTCCCCTAACTTGTAGAAAAAAAGAAAAAAAAGAGAAATGAATAAAGGAAAAGAATTAAGGAAAAACATAGAGGGAAGAAGGAAGGAAGGAGAGAAAGAAGGAAGGAAAGGGAAGAAGGATGATCCCTTATATCAGTATTGTCAAACCCAACAAATTTCCACTTGGCCATATTTAAAAATGCATCTTTTATTTTGCATATCAGCCCCTCTTTGGACATGTGGTGAATGGCTTTCTTCTTCATCACTCCACTGATAGATCATTTAGTTTATCAGAGTTCTTAAGTCTTTAAGAATTGTTCGTTTTGACAGTAATTATGTTACAGTATAAATCGTTCGTCTGGTTCTTCTCAGTCCCCTCCGCACCAGTTCTTTGCAGGTCTCTTTGAAACTGTCTTTTTCTTAATTTTTTTTATAGCACAGTACTGTCCCATTATGTTCATATATCAGAATTTGTCCAGCTCATTCCTCAATTGATAGGCACTGTGGTTATTCAGTTGGATTCCTCTTATGTCTGAGTCTTTGTGACCCCATTTGGGGTTTTCTTGGCAAAGATACTGGAGTTCTTTGACATTTCCTTCTCCAGATCATTTTACACATATGGAAACTGAGGCCAAATTTGAATGCAAGAAGATGACTTCTTCTTGATTCCTTTGGGTCACCTAACTGCCCTGGGCACCCCTTTAGTTTTGAGGGATTTTAAATTTTTTAATAGTTTTATTTATTTATTTTTAGATTTTGCCATTCATTTCCACAAAATTTTGAGTTCCAATTTTTCTCCCTATCTCTCTCCTTCCTCACCCCATAATACCTTGCATTCTGATTACCCTTTCCCTCAATGTGCCCTCCCTTCTATCATACCTCACCCTTCCCTTATCCCCATTTTCTCTGTTTTCCTGTAGGGCAAGATAAATTTCTATGCCCCATTACCTACATTTCTTATTTCTCAATTATGTGCAATAACAACTTTCAACATGCGTTTCTAATACTTTGAATTCCAACTTCTCTCCCTCCCTCCCTCTCCATCCATCCCCACTGAGAAGGCAAGCAATTCAATACAGACTATATAGGTGTCATTTTGCAAAAGATTTCCATAATAGTCATGTTGTGTAAGACTAACTATATTGTCCTCCATCCTACTGTATTCTATTCTCTCATTTGACCTTGTCCCTTCCCAAAAGTGTTTACTTCTAGTTACCTCCTTCTCCCATTTGCCCTCCCTTCTATCATCCCCCTTACCCCACTTGTCCTCTTCTCCCCTACTTTCCTGTAGTGTAAGATGGATTTTCATACCAAATTTAGTGAGCATGTTATTCCCTCCTTAAGCCATATGAGAAAAGAGTAAGCTTCACTTTTCCCCTCTTACCCTTCCCTTTTCAACTCCATTGAACAAGATTTTTTTTTATCCCTTTTATGAGTGATAGCCTGCCCCATTCCATTTCTCCCTTTCTCCTCCCAATATTTTCCTCTCTCACCCCTTAATTTAATTTAATTTTTTTATGAATATCATCTCTTCTGATTTAACTCAACATGTATTGTGTGTGTGTGCGTGTGCGTGTGCGTGTGCGTGTGTGTGTGTGTGTGTGTGTGTGTGTGTGTGTGTGTAATCCCTCTACCTACCCAAAAACTGAGAAGTCTCCAGAGTTACAAATGTTATCTTTCCATGTAGGAATGTAAACAGTTCAGCTTTAGAAAGTCCCTTATGATTTCTCTTTCCTGTTTACCTTTTCATGCTACTCTTGAGTCTTATATTTGAAAGTGACATTTTCTGTTCAGTTCTGGTCTTTTCATCATGAATTCTTGAAAGTCCTCTATATCATTGAATGACCATTTTTTTCCTTTGAAGTATTATACTCAGTTTTGCTTGGTAAGTGATTCTTGGTTTTAGTCCTAGTTCCTTTGACTTCTGGAATATCCTATTCCACACCCTTCAATCCCTTAATGTAGAAGCTGCCAGATCCTGTGTTATCCTGACTGTATTTCCACAATACTCAAATTGTTTCTTTCTAGCTTCTTAAAATACTTTCTCCTTGCCCTGGGAACTCTGAAATTTGGCCACAATATTCCTTGGAGTTTCTCTTTTCAGGTGTTTTTCCAGAGGTGATTGGTGGAGTCTTTCAATATTTATTTTGCCCTCTGGTTTTAGAATATCACGGCAGTTTTCCTTGATAATATCATGAAAGATATTGTCTAGGTTCTTTTTTTGATCATAGCTTTCAGGTAGTCACATAATTTTTAATTTGTCTCTCCTGGATCTATTTTCCAGATCAGTTGTTTTTCCAATGAGATGTTTCACATTATCTTCTATTTTTTCAATCTTTTGATTTTGTTTTGTAACTTCTTGGTTTTTTGTATAGTCGTTAGCTTCCCTGAACTCCATTCTCATTTTTAAAGAATGATTTTGTTCAGTGAGCTTTTGAACCTCCTTTTCCATTTGACTAATTCTGCTTTTTAAAGCCTTCTTCTCCTCATTGGCTTTTTGGACCTCTTTTTCTCATTGAGTTAGCCTATTTTTAAAGGAGTTATTTTCTTCAGCATTTTTTTGGTTTTCCTTTAGCAAGCTATGGACTCTTTTCAAGCTCTTCTGTGGTCTGAGTCCATTTCAAATTCGTTTTGGAAGTACTAGAGGCAGAAGCCTTGATTTCCTCTGACAGTATGCATTGTTCTTCCTCTTCTGAAAGATGGAAGGAGATACCTGTTCACTAAGAAAGTAACCTTCTATGCGGGGGGGGGGAGGGCACAGCTAGGTGGTGCAGTGGATAGAGCACCAGTGCAGGAATCAGGAGGACCTGAGTTCAAATCTCACCTTAGACTTGACACTCACTAGCTGTGTGACCTTGGGTGAGTCATTTAACCCCAGATGCCTCATCCTGGGCCATCTCCAGTCATCCTAATGAATATCTGGTCACTGGATTCAGATGGCTGTGGAGGAGAAGTGAGGCTGGTGACCTGCACAGCCCTTCCTCCTTCAAAACAAATTCAAGTGCATATCATGTCATTATTTCTCTGATGGCATGGTCTTTTTTGGCAATGAAGGATGAACACACACACAACCTTCTGTGGTCTTATTTTTTTTCCCCTTTTTTGGGCATTTTCCCAGCTAGTTACTTGACCTCAAAATCCTTTGTCAAGAGGAGGGTCCTGGGGCTTCTCCTTTCCCCAGGACTGTGCTGAGGGCTGAGCTTCAGATCTCCTGCTCAATTCCACCAGAGCCTTTAAGCTGAACTGCTCAGACAATGGACCCAGGTTGCTTTGGCGGCCCCAGATCTGCCTGTTGCCTGCTGCTGCTGCTGCTGCAGCTTCTGTTGCCACCTGGGGCCTGTGCTGGGGGGACCCTGCTCCCATCTAACCCGACTGGGAAAGCCCTCTCACACTGACCTTTGAAGTTTTCTTTGTCACTTGTGGGTTGAGGGATCTGGGACCCTCTCTTCTGGGGATTCTGCCCTGAAGGCCTTTTCCAGTCCTGTTCCTCCCCCGCTGCAAGACCAGGGCTGGGCTCTGCTCCACTCATGTGTCCCATGGGATAAACCTTTCCTGTTGGCCTTCCAGGTTACCTTTGGCTGGAAATCTCTTTCACTCTGTCATTCTGTGTCTTCTTCTGCTCCAGAATATGTTGAGAGTCATTTTTTACAGGTGTTTTGTGGGCTGTGGGGAAAGCACTAGAGTATATGTGTCTTTCTCCTCCACCATCTTGTCTCTGCCCCCCAAGGGATTTGTTATTACCACAAAAAAGAACTGCTAAAATATTTTTGTACATATAGGACATTTTCCTTTTACTTTCATTTCTTTGGTATATGGATCTAGCAGTGGTATAATTGGGTCAAAGGATATACATTGTTTAGTAAGTCCTTTTTCATAATTCCAAATTACTTTTCAGAATGCTCTTCCAAATTCACAACTACACCAAAAGTGAAGCAATGTACCTGTTTTCCTGTATCTCCTTCCACATTTGTAATTTTCTATTTTTGTCAACTTTGCCAATTTGGTGGATGTGGGGTGAGAACCTCAGAATTGCTTTAGTTTTCATTTATTGAATTATTAGCCATTTGGAGCATTTTTTTTTCCCATGGCTTGGGTTTCTTCCCTTGAGAACTACCTGTTCATAGCCTTAGACCATTTATCAATTGGGGAATGACTCTTATTCTTATACATTTGAATCAGTTTCTTATATACCTTGAAAATGAGAACTTTATTGGAAAAATTTTCTGCAGAGATTTCTTCCCAAGTTAACTGTTCCTCTTCTAATCTTAGCTATGTTGGATTTGTGTAAAATTTTTCTAATTTTACATAATCAATATTGCCTGTTTTATTTTGTGAACCTCTATGTCCCTTGTTTGATTATTCCCTATCTATAGATCTGAGAGGTCATTTCTTCCTAGTTCCTTTGTTTATAATGCAACCTTTTATGTAGCTTCTCTTGGAATAAGGTGTGAGGTCTTGGTCCAAACCTAATTTCTATATACTGCTGCTGCACATTTTTTTTCATAGGTTGTTATCAAATAGTAGTCTTTACCCTAATATCTCTATTTATTCTTATTAAATATCATATTGTTAGATTCATTAAGACTCTTGAGAACTTTTTGGATGCCAAGTTGTTAGGGGTTTTTTCTTAATTGTTCCAAAATCATTGTTACTGTATCTTCTACCCATGGGTCCCAGAACTATCTCTGAGTTCATGGAGGCTATATGTCATTGTAACATGTACAAAGTGTACTAGCTTTATGTCTTCATCTAAGTTATTAATTAAAATATTGAACAAAAGAGGACCAAAGACAGATCCCTGATGGCTTTCATTGGAGAGTTACTTGTACTAATCAGTGTTCTCTGTGTTCTATCTTTAAATCAATCCCAAAGCCAATTAACAGCTATCAGCCAGTCCCCATCTCTGTGTATTATCTACAGGAATTTTATGAGAGTCTTTGGTCAGATGCCTTGCTGAAATCTAGACAAATCATGTTGGTAATTTTAACTCTATCTAACCTATAGAAAAAGGAAATGAAATTCATCTTTCAGGAACTTGTTTTCAATGACTTTATTATTAGTACAGTCTGGTAGGCCATGTGTCAGCATTGGGGTTCATGGGAGCATAGAATTAGAACTGGAAAAGGAGCCATGGAGGCCATCTAATTCAACCCCTTATTTAAAAACATGTGAAAACTGAGGTCCAGAGAAGTTAAGAGAATTCTCCAAAGACACTCAGGTAGTAAGTGACAGAAAGAAATGGGATTTCAAACTCATGCCTCTGACTCCTAATTCAGTGTTTTGTCTCCTTTTCCTCCCCCACCCCTGCTTACTATTGCAGCATAGAGTGAGAGGTAGGAAAGCACAATGGTATTTCTGCCAGTACCTGTGTTGCTGGGATTTTTAACAGAGATAAGTATTGCCATCATGCCTACTTTATGAAGGCTGGACCCCTGATACTTTCTACACATAAAGCACAAAGTAAGTGAACATGAGTAGAAAGAGATAAAGAGTCAGGAAGGACTCTTGTGTTAAGATAGCATGGCTATGTTAGTTTGGGATACACGAGTCTTCTCCCCGGGTGCATTATTGGATGTCGATGCTGCTCATTCTGTTTGGAAGTGGTCTCTGTTGTGCATGTTTCCCCAACAACGTTCTGGGCATCTTTGAATATGTTGTTGTTTTGCAGTTTCAGTTGTGATCGACTCTTCACGAGCCTACTTAGGGTTTTCTTGGCAAAGACCCTGGAGCAGTTTGTTATTTCCTTCTCCAGCTCATTTTACAGAGGAGAAAACTGAGACAAACAGGGTTAAGTAGCTTGCCCAGGGTCATGCAGGTAGTAAGTCCCTGAGGTCAGATTTGAACTCAATAAGAAGACTGGTGCTCTATCCACCGCACCACCTCGCTGCCCCATTGGATATATTACTGAACTGTTTTGAGATCTTAGCATGGTTAGCACTACTGGGGAGTTGGTTTCCCCAAGTCAGTCTGGGAGGTAATTCTGTGACTCAGGTCCAGAGGTATCCAGACCTTCTGAGGTGGTTTCCTCCTTTGGAGGCATACCTGGTAGGGCCTAGGAAGGTGACCCTTATTTAGATTATAATTTGGTAGAGTTTGGCTTGTTTTGCCCCTCCCCTCATCCCCCATTTCCTCTGAGAACCTCAGAAGCTCATGTTTAGTTTTCCGTGTGTGTGTGTGTGTGTGTGTGTGTGTGTGTGTGTGTGTGTGCATGTGTAAAAGTTTCCCCAGAGTGTTCATAAGCTATTAAAGGTGACAGTATCTATCAGGAAGGTGTAGTAGGAGGCTCAAATGAGCTAATGGATGTAAAGTATTTTGCAAACCTTAAAGCACTATATAAATGCCACTTACCATCATGGTTATTATTAATTATTAACCCATCCTCACTAGACCTCCAGTCTGGTGATGATGTCATTCCCTGAGCCTTCTACTGCAATTCTGTTGAGATGAGGCAATGTTTATAGAGAAACACAGGGGTATGCTAGTAAATGTTTAACTGAAGGGCAGAGGGGAGAGGGGGGGAAGACATATGCACACGCTTTTAATCTGTATTATTAACATTTTCTTAAGTCTAGAAAACATGGAGAAAACAATAAACCAGTACCTGATTTATAGTGACTGGTGATTTTCTGAGGTATAAATGGTTACATTGAACATTTAACGGTCAGCTGCCTTCAACACACCCTCACAGACAGAATGCAAAAACATAAGTGACTCATAGTGGCTCCTGACCAATCTAAATAATTCCCTTTCTCTCCCAGCTTCTCTTCCCCCCCACCCCAACTATAGTTTATCTGTAAAATATCTCTAACCACATTCATGTTGCAGTTCAATTGTGTCCTACTTTCTCATCTGGAGTTTTCTTGGCAAAGATACCATTTCTTTCTCCAGATCATTTTACAGATGAAGAAACTGAGGCAAACAGGGTGAAGTGACTTGCCCAGAGTCACACAGCTAATAAGTGTCTGGGGCCAGATTTGAACTCTTCCTGATTGCAGGACTGGCACTATCCACTGCACCACCTGACTTCCCCAGCAGCATTCATACCTCTGCTATTTTTGTTTCAACTCCTGCCTTCCTCCCTTTCCTCAATTGCATTATGATTGTCAAGTGCTTAATGACCTTTTACTTTCTATATATTTAAAGATCCTCTTTTATTGGTTGGGAAGTTTCTTTTTAGAATTGCTTCTCCCTTTCTATTCCCCTCATCTTATCTTTTGCTTATCCTGACCTATCACATTCTGTTCATACCTCAGGCTAGCCTTTTTTTTTTCTCCCACATTTTCCTTTTTCTCACTTAGATACCTGATATATCCAAACACATCTGGATGTCTTTTCTGTGTGTGTGTGTGTGTGTGTGTGTGTGTGTGTGTGTGTGTGACTACATTCCTTGCTGTGACAGTTTATGAACCTCTTTCCAATGGATTTTGAATGCCAAGCTCTCTCCCCCTCCTCCCCTTCCCACCCACCCAATCTCCATTCTGACTTTTCTGGAATCTGCAAGCAGGAAATCAGTGTATCATCTTGTGTGGGTGTGGTTGTGTCTAAAGTGACTTCAACATGTTGTGCAGCTTGTATTTATTTCCTCCTGTCTGATTGAGTGGGCAGTACCATGGAGCACCGCTAATGCCCGTGTGTGGACAGTCTGTGTGTTGGGTGTCTGATTCCTTTAATATTCCTAGGTTTTGGATACTGCCGTTATCTAGCCACATTAACAAGTCACTTACATTTTTTGCATCCATAATCATTAAGGATAGGAAATCCAATCTATGGGCATAGAGGCCTGACTGTTCCAGGCCTCTCTCATTCTGCCCTTGTTTCTTACCAGGCTGCAATTCATACTCCTCTATGGATGC
Source organism: Potorous gilbertii (assembly GCA_028658325.1). Lineage (NCBI taxonomy): Eukaryota > Metazoa > Chordata > Mammalia > Diprotodontia > Potoroidae > Potorous > Potorous gilbertii. The sequence continues at coordinate 375,222,457 of CM053771.1, forward strand.
CAGCCTTAGGTGAGAAGAGGAGCCAGATCTTCCTGTCATTACCAATGTGAGCCTTCTACCTCCTGTTGTACCTCTCCAGCCTCAGGTGAGAAGAGTAAGCTTCCCTTTGACCTCAGTGTCCTGTTGCACACTTGTCTCTTGAGGTAAGAGGAAGGGGAAAGTAGATGGAGAGCAGATTTTCATCTTTTGTAAAGGTTTGATTTCCATTTCATGCTTTGCCAGTCTCTTAAACCTAATCTCCAGACTTCTCTGAGAAAAGGAGTAGTACTTACTTCGTGATGAATTACACTTAGTGATGAATATTCTCACATGTAGTCATACCCTTCACATCCAACTCCTCCCACTCCCCCCCCCCCCCTCATTCCCCAGTCCCTTATTTCTTATTCTCATTCCCTTTAACCATCCCAGGCAAAAGCCACCAGCCCCTTCCACTCTGCCCTCTAGAACACCCAGGTGAGGGAGCTAGTGGGGAGAACCTGAGAGTGGCAATGGGGAGCAAGGAGTGGCCATGGGGAACAGTTCTCCTGCCTTGACCAGCAAGCCAGCAAAGAGAATGAATAAAGGTGCAGCCAGTATTGGGAAGGGTGGGCAGGGAGGATGAGTCATCAGAGAGAGTTTAGCTTTCATTGACTGCTAGAAAATGGAAGGAAGGTGGGAAGATACAGGTTGAAGGGAAACTTGTTGCCTTTGGATCAAGTCTGTGCTTTTCATATCCACCACCTCAGTCACACACAAAGAGATCAGCAAATGAATCATTTCTACATTCAAGGATTCAGAAATCCACTTCTCTAATCATAACCTCTTGGCTTTTTACCTCTCTTATTTTTTTCTTACAAAATTCTACTCTAATTTTCTTTCCTCCTTCCCTCCCTCCCTCCCTTCCTTCCTTCCTTCCTTCCTTCCTTCCTTCCTTCCTTCCTTCCTTCCTTCCTTCCTTTCTTTTTTGAGGCTATTGAGGTTAAATGACTTGCCCAGTAAGTGTGTTGGGTCAAATTTGAACACAGGACCTTTTGATTTTAGGATTGATACTCTGTCCAAATTTTGATCTTCATTCCCTTGACTCCTTGATTCACTTCTCTTCCAGGCCATCTCCTCTGCACTTGCCACTCTCTCCTCTTTCCTTATCTGACTCATTTGTGAACCAGTTGACTTCTACTCTGTCCTCTTCTCTTGAATAGCTGGCTGAATGCGCCTTGTCAAGTCTCAGCCTTGGATGACTCAGCTCTTATATAAATGCTGCTGAATGTAGGTGGGGAAAATCCACACAACACTTTTGACTGGATCTGCTACAAATTTATGTTACCCAACCCTCAACTGGGCCCAGGGGGCTACTAGACAATTCTACTATGCCTCCCTTATCAACTCACAGTACCACTTTTCATGTTTTCCTCAGATGTTACATGACTCGACTTCCCTCCAGTCTCTCAGCTGAGAGCCTCACCTCATATTTTACAGAAAAAATTGAGGCCATTTAAAAATTGAGTCCTTCTCCCCTCTTCCTCATCTGATATTATTCAGATGCCCTTTGCCACTATCTGCTCCTTCCTCACCCTTGTCTTCCATGAAGAGATGACCTTACTCTTTATGAAGGCTTACCTCTCCACCTGAGCAGGACATTACATCTCCTCTCCTCCAACAGGTTGACCGCTCCGTCATCTCCACTTTATCGTTATTTTCAATCTCATCTTGTCTCCTGACTCTTTCCCTGCTGACTACACACATGCCCATGTCTCCTCCATCTTCAAAAAACCCTCTCACTTGACCCTTCCATCCTTGCTAATCATTGTTGTATATCTATGCTACCTCTTTATGGCCAGACTCCTTAACAATGTAATAATAGCTCCTTCCTCTTTCTCAGTCGCTTCTTAACCCCTTACAGTCTGGCCTCTGACCTCATCATTCCCACTAAACTGCTCTCTCCAAAGTTACCAGTCATCTCTTCATTGCCAGATTCAGTGGCCTTCTCTTGACCCTCTCTTTGCCCTCTCTACAGCTTTTAACACTGTTGATCACTCTCTCCTCCTTGAGATTCTCTTTTCTGTAAGTTTTCACGATGTCATTCATTCTCGTCTGACTCCCTACTACTAGTGTCTTTGCTGATCCTCATCCAGGTCACACCCCCAGAATTCTGTCTTGGGCCTTATTTTCTTTCCCCCTCTACTACTTCACTTGGTGGTCTCATTGGCTCCTATAGATTTAATTATTTTCTCTATGCTAATGATGCTTAAATTTAAATATCCTGGCCTAATCTCCCTGTTGACCTCCAATACTGCATCTCCAAAAACCTTTCAGACATCTCAAACTGGGTGTCCAGTAGATATCTTAAACTCAACATGTACAAACTTGAACTCATCTTGCCTCTTAAAGTCTCCCCTCACATTATGTGGAATGTCTTTCTCCCCTTCAGGCTCTAAACCTACATGTCATTTCTTCACTATTACCCACTCCCCATATGCCAACACCCATCAAGTTTGCCATTACAACTATTGATCGGCTGCCTCAGATTTACTGAAATGTGACTACTAAAGTGGATTATTTTTCTCAAGTTTACTCATTTCCCTCATTCATTCCCTGAACCAACATTTTCTCAGTGCTTGCTATAGATAAAGGAATGTGCATGGCAACAGAGGAGATGTAAAAATAAATAACGACTTCAGAGACCTTACAATTTATTCATAATTGATAAAATATGTACTCAACAATTATTACATGAATTTTAATATAATTTTATACTATAATAATATCATATTATAATCATATATTGCTATTATATAAATTATAATATTAAAATACATGAGGATTGCAGTGTGGTAGAAATCATCTCTCAGAGTCATGAAGACCAAATCCTGTTTTTGGTAAATTGTTCTTCATACTTCGTTTTGAAGAGGACCAATGACATAATGGGGTGATGTCTTGAATCATGTGTGAATTGGATTTAAGTGAGACAGAGTTGCATAAAGTTGTCAACCTCACATTCTCTAATTGAAGTCCAGTGGTGAGACAAAAGTCAGGAAGACTGTCAGTGGCCCAGGATGCAATGGATGGCCTTGGGATCTCAATGTCTGATCAAGCTCTAAGCTCTCCACAGTGCCTGCTGCAGTTGCCTCCATGGCCCTTGGAAGTCTTAACATGCTGGAGTAGACATCCCTGTGACTCACAAAGGGTTTGTCCGTTACCCTCAGTCTAGTTTAGCTTCTCTGCTGACATGATTTATTGTCCAGCTTCTTGGAGCCTCAGATGAGAGTTGGCTAAAAGGTAGATAAGAAGACATAAAAGGGCCTCAGCAAGTCCTCACATTAGAGGTGCTAGTCCTCCCCGAACACCCCATACTATCTAGGTGACTAGGCAAATCATCAATTATCCCCTTAATTTCCCATAACACTTTTTGAATTTAAATTACGTATCAGTTACCAATCTTTATTGGCAGAGTATGGTAGAGACTGGGAAAAAAATAGAAAGAAAATGAATGTGGATAGATGGCAGACTGGTAGTTTGAGAAAATCCTGGGACACAGTCATCACTGCAGCTCCTAGTCCACTTCAACCCTCAGTGTTCTATGGGACAGTTGAGGCAGGGTCAGTAGAAGATGTTGGGGGCATGTGTTTTAAACAAGTTAGGAAATGGAAAGACAATTGGAGCAGAAGACTAAAAGCTTGGGAAGTCAAGAACTGAGGTGCCAGAACTGCTTGTGGAGGCTGCCTGGACTCTGGCTACAGCAGCTTTCTCCCCTTTCTGTGGTTAGAATGGAGCCAGTTGCTTTATCTCCATTTAAGAGAAAAGGTTCCAGACACGAAAGGGACTGTTTCCCAGCTCTCCTTCTTGCTGCCTGAGATGGTGGACATTTAATCCAAAGTTTTTCTCTCTCTTGAAGTTAGAGTCTGTTTAATTATATTTTTCAAGAAAAAACATTAAGATCAATCTTTACTGCTTTTGGAATAATTGTGGAATTAATTGTGAATAGAGAGGTTTCAAGGAAAGATTTATAGTATTGGTATTGGCATATAGAAAGACAAAAATCTGAAGCTTTTCTGAAATGTTATATTTTGTATGCCCAAAGGGCAAGTCCTTTGATCCAGCAATACTTTTACTAGGTCTGTATCCCAAAGAGATCATAAAAAAAGGAAAAGAACCCACATGTACAAAAATATCTACATCAACATTTTTTGTGGTAGTAGAGTTGGAAATTGAGAGGGATGCCCATCAACCGGGAAATGGCTGACCAAGTTGTGGTATGGGAATGTGATGGAATACTATTGTACTATAAGAAATGATGAACAGGCAGATTTCAGAAAAGCTTGGAAAGACTTATATGAACTGATGCTGAATGAAGTAAGCAGAACCAGGAGAACATTGTACATGGTAGCAACAATATTGTGTGATGATTAACTTTGATAGACTTAGCTCTTAGCAATACAATGATCCAAGACAATTCCAAGAGACATGATGGAAAATGCTATCCACATCCCAAGAAATATGGAGTCTGAATGCTGATTGAAGTATACTGTTTTCAATTTTTTTCTTTCTTGTGGTTTCCCCCTTTTGTTCTGATTCTTCTTCCACAACATGATTAATGTGGAAATATATTTAATACGATTGTACATGTATAATGTATATCAGACTGCTTATTATCTTGAGGAGGGGAGAGGGGCTGGAGTTGGGAAAAAAATTTGGAAATCAAAATTTTACAAAAATGAATGTTGAAAACTTTATATGTAACTGGAAAAGATACTACTAGGGGAAAAAAAGTTAATAGTTTGGTTTCTTTTTTCTTTTATCCTAACTAGGGATGCTGTGCTAAAAAGGAGAGAATCTTATGGGTTTTTAAAAATTAATTTCCAGAAGACCCAACTAATCTGGGTTTAATACTGCCCTCAGACTAAAATGAGTCAGATCAGCATTTTTGCCCTTTGGGCAAGCTAGTATTGTTGGGTCACATTCCCTTGTTCACCCTTTCCTACATCCCTTCACAGTTGTGCAGAGCAAAAGCTCTTTACATGGGTGAAGTCAAGGCTGGTGACCAGAAGCAGGGATGCCTGATGGAAAGAGGAAAGATATGGCTGAGCTTGGCCAGCAATGCCTTCATCCCAAGAGCAGGGGCGAGAGAAAGAAGGGAGTGCTTCCCCCTTTCAGCTTCATCTTTAATGTCATGCCCATTCAGGCTCAGAAGGCAAGGAAAGTCAAGGATGGAAGCGATCTCAGCCCAAATGATAGACTGAAAATCAGGGAGAGAGAAAAGGCGATGGCGCAGGCTCCTAGAGGAAAGGGGAATGACACAATGGTGTGTTTCTACACATCTCATTTTATAGCACTTTTTACTTCCTCATGCATTTTTTAAGGGAGCAACAGACCTATGTGCCTTCTCTCTCTCTCTCTCTCTCTGTGTCTCTCTCTCTCTCTCTCTCTCTCTCTCTCTGCGTCTCTCTGTCTCTCTCTCTGTCTCTCTTTGTCTCTGTGTCTCTCTCGTCTCTGTCTCTTTCTGTCTCTCTCCCTCTCCCCCTTTCTCTTTCCTTCTCTTTCTTCTTCTCCCTCCCTCCCTTAAGCACTAGCATCAGTGGATTCATCTGTCCTCTATCCACAGATGATTCCCAAATCCACCTGAATATCTCATAGGCATCTGAGACTCAACATTTCCAAAACTATACTATTTACTTTCCCCTGTCTGCCTCCAGCCTATTGTTCCAAGCTGATGACACCAGCTCTATTTTCCTGCCAACTGTCCTGCTTGTTACTCTCTGTAGGGGAGATTTCTTCTCCTGTGTTTTTGCAGTGCTGGAATGAGCTCCAGGCCTAAATTCTGCTTCTTGGAACTCTTAGGTCCTTTTGAGACATAGTCTATGTACACCTGTGAAGTACTCCTTTCCCATTTGTTCCAGTTGTCAGTTTCCTCCCCACACCTTACCAGAAATTCTGTATTTTGCATATAGCTTGTATTTTTTGTGAACAAGTTCTTTCCCCTCAGTCACTGAGGGCTGGGACTTAGTATTTGTAGCCCATGAATCTAGTATAATGTCTAGCACATCATAGACATTTTGATAAAATCTTGTTGATTGAGTGACTGATTAAGGTAGCTTTTCTGCTGTCCAAGTCCTGCTTTTGCTAGCTGTACAAACTTAAGTATACAGATCTCAGTTTTGTTATCTGTAAAATGAGGTTGTTGGACTAGAGCTGTAAGATCACAAGACTTTGGGACTGTAGGATTTTGAGCTGTAAGTGACTTTGGACATCATCGAAGTCAACTTCCTCATTTATACAGATGAAGAAACTGAAGCCCTAAAAGTTTAAGTAACTTATCCAAGTTCTCTTCCTCATAAAACATTTGGATTCTATTATTTCATTGGCTATTTAATTTTCCTCTTAAGCTTGACACTTTGGAAAATGTGGAACATCTTGTATTAGGTTGGTTCTACTGATTGTACCCAAATTATTTCTGTGTAGCTGAAAACTTCCACTAGATGGTAGCATCCTATTATCTCTTGCATTTTATGAAAAGAAAAAGATAAAGTTTCCAAGGCTCCAAAATTAGGTTAATAATTTTGGAAAAAGAAAAACTGTATTTGATGCATTGTTTCTTTAGGAGAAGGGAAAATGTTTAAAGAAAGAAAATATTATTTATGATGATTGTATATGTATAGCCTGTATCAGATTGTATGCTGTCTTTGGGAGGGGGAAATTTAGAACTCAAAATCTTATAAAAATGAGTACTGAAAGCTAAAAATAAATAAATTAATCAATTACAAAAAGGGAAATATTACATATGTCAAAAAGTTTTTTTTTTTATTGCTCTGCCAAAAGATAACGTTGTTCTTGCAAGCTCTCTACTGTACTCCTAAGGAGAGAAAGCGATGTCTAGGTTTGGCATCATTTTGTATAAAACCACTAAAGAACCCTCCAACACTTGTTATTTCATAAATATATTAGTGTACTGTATTCAATAGTAGTTATTTATTGAGCACCTTCTAAAGGTAAAATGCTATGCTAGATAGTGTGGATTATTTTGAGGGGCAGTGCCTGAGATATATGATTTCATTAATGTTGGAAACTCTCAATGAGGAAACCCTTTTTCCAATAAATAGTGAGAATTGTTCTTCAGCTAATAGTTTTAGAGGGCTACCTAGGACATGGAGAGTCAATGTCACAGACCCAAGATGTCAGAAGCAGGATTTAAACCCAGGTCTTCTTCACTTCTGAGTCATACTTACTATTACGTATGTCATGGTCCTTTACAGCATGTGTAATGTGAACAAATATATCTGACATGCATAACAAGAGCTGGATAGAACATTTACAGATATTCTTTGCTTGCATTGAACTAACACATCTACAATTCAGCATTTAGGAGAAATGAAGCTGAGAAACTCTCTGGATGCTTCTGTTCGAATGATGATGATCCAATATTGAAAGGAAATGACTTGGTATGATGTGGCACACTCTTAATGGTTTCTTGGTCCTCCTGCGATCCATGACATGGCAGGGGATAGAGATGCTGCTGCATCGGTGAAAATAAGAGACAGCTCTGCCTCAGTGTTTTCTTTTGACCCTTCAGTTGCCATCAAGTAACTCCAAGACCTCTAGTGAGGGGCGAGGAAGGACTGGCCCTTTTGTAGCCTAGCCTCATGGTGACCATGCCTAAAGAGAATCCAGAACAGGAGATATTCCTGGCTCAACTAGATGCTATTTTCCCTCTGTCTCTGGTTGCCTCTTCTGTTTTATTTTCCTGTTTTGATCTTAGGTGAATAAGTATCTATGTCAAGATGGACATATCAAGACTTGGAAGCAATTCTGTGAGTTCAAAATGTCCTGGATCCTGGGATTGGACCTGCCTGACAATGGGGCGAGGAGACCTTGACAATTACTTCTGAGCTTCTGGAGAAAATGAACACCAAGAAGAGGGTGGGCCCAAGACGTACCTATTTATTTTCTACAAAAGACATATACATGTAATAGTCTGGACAGTGTGAACTGAGGTGAAATGTAGAACAACTAGCTAGCAATACTACAAATTGCTCTTTTTTCTGATAAAGTTCAAATGTCAGCATCCTGAGAGAGTAACCTTAACCAGGGGTGGGGAACCTGTGGTCTTGAGGCCACATGTGGCCCTCTAGGTCCTCAAGTGTAGCCTTTTGACTGAATCCAAATTTCACAGGACAAATCCTTTTTCTTTAGGGGTTCTGTGAAGTTTAGATTCATTCAAAGGGTTGCCCTTGAGGATCTAGAGGGTCACGTGTGGCCTTAAGACAGCAGGTTCCCCACCTCTGCCTATCCTTTCTTCTGACCTCCAATTTTATATCTACAACTACCTATTGGACATCTTGAAATGAATGTCCTATAACTATCTTAATCACTGTCTTTCCTCCACAAACCTTCCCCTAACTTCCATATTATGGCTGAGGGTTGTTTATTTTTTTGTCCTTTGTTCTCAGAGAGGACAGATGGCACCATAAGGGTGAGGTCTTGACTTGTGGTGAATTGGATTTAAATTAAGTGAAGTAGAGTTGTGCAAAGTTGTCAGCCTCTTTCCTCCAGAGTCATTGAAGTCCAGTGGCTAGACAAAGGTCAAGATGACTGATGGTGGCCCAGGATACACTGGGTTGGAGCACCACCATACCAGTCACCCTGGTTTACAACCTACATGTCCTTCTCACTCTTACTCATATTCAGAGCAGCTAGGTGGTACAGTGGATAGAGCACCAGTGCAGGAGTCAGGAAGACCTGGGTTCAAATATCACCTCAGACACTTGATACTCTGTAGCTGTGTGACCTTGGGCAAGTCACTGAATCCTAATTGCCTCATCCTGGGGCATCTCCAGTCATCCTGATGAATATCTGGTCACTGGATTCAGATGGCTCTGGAGGAGAAGTGAGACTGATGACCTGCATAGCCCTCCCTCACTGAAAACAAAGTCAAGTGCAAAACATATCATTATTTCTCTGATCGCATGGTCTTCTTAGGCAATGAAGGGCGAACACACACAACTCCTCATATTCAATCAGTTGTTAAGTCTAAGATGTCTCCTATACTCCCTTTCTTTCCTCTGACACTGCCCCCACCATCGGGCAGGCTCTCATCACCTCACTCCCAGACTCTTGCGGTAACTGGCTGGTTGGTCTCCCTGCCTCATGTCTCTTACCATTCTAATCCATCCTCTACCCACCTATCCAATTGAACTTCCTAACACCCAGGTCTGACCATATCACTCCCTTATTCAGTGCATTTCAGTAGCTCTATTGCCTCTTGGGTCAAATATAAAATCCTATTTTGGGCTTTTAAAACCCTTCATAATCTTGCCCCTTCCTGCTTTTCTAGTCTTATTACACCTCATTCAACATTATATCCCCAGAAATCCAGTGACAATTGCCTCTTTGTTGCTCCCAACTCATAACATCTCCTGGCTCCAAGTGTTTTGAGTGACTTCCCCCATCTCTGGAATGCTCATCATCCTCATCTTTACCTCCTAGCTTTTCTGACTTCCTTCAAGTCTCAGCTAAAGTCTGAATTTCTGTAAGAAGCCTTTCTTATTCCTCCTTAATCTCAGTGCTTTCCCTCTTGAGGCTACCCTCAATTTATTCTGCATATATCTTGTTTGTATAGAATTGTTTGCGTGTTGTCTCCTGCATTATACCGTGAGTTTCTTGAGATCAGGGACCAAAATGTTTTGCCTTTCTTTGTATCCCTAGTGCTTCGTATGTTGACTGGTACTGAGTGAATGCTTAATAAATGTAAGTTAACTGACTCATTGTAATAGGAGTTTTAGGTTAAGTTACTTAACCATATCTTAAGTCGTTGTGTCAGTGGATACTTGGGAGACTTTTTTGTGTTTTAGCATTTCTTTTGTGTATAGGGAAAAAAAACCTATCCCTTGACTTATTTGCATTGTACATTGAACAATTTTTTTATTCCACCACTTGGGGAGATCTAGATGTGAACCAAAATTTAAACTATAATTAAATAATCTCTATAGTCAGGGAGTTGTGGTTTAAATTGTTGAAAAGTTTGAGAAAAGAGTCCCTAATCCCTTTCATTAGAGTCCAGGCTCCCCTAGGAATGAACTCAAGTCTTGACTGTGTACGTGGGTCCAAAGCAAACAGACATCTTAGGAAGTGGGATCAGGTGCAATGCCTGAGTCTGCCTGCGTCCAGCAGCACTTCCTGAATGTTAAACATGCATTCAAAATATCTAATCTGAAAGAAAATTGCAGGTCCTTTGTCAAACACTTCCTTTAGCATTGCATTACTGGTTCGTAAACAAAAAAAATACTGACCCTAAATCCTCTATAAATTTCTATACACAGTGTCAATTTTTTCATTGAGTAAAAAAAAAATATTGCAGGAACACATGGAAAAATAAACATATGTGAACAGCAGAAATGAAAGGAAGGCTTTTCTGGTTTCCTTGTCTGCTTCTTTCAGTTCTTTAGAAAGGATTCAATTTTATATTGTACATAAAGAATCCTTTCATTAGATACTAAAATTATGCACAAGAATAAAGTTTATATGATATGAATAAAGCCTCTTGATTCCAAATAGCATTCACAAATTAAAAGTACTTAAATTAAAAATATAACACACAATTGAAAAGCTATTTTCTTAGTGATCTTTGGAAGGATGAAATGTGTTTTATTTTCATCTCCCTGCTGAAATGATCAATGCATGTTACTTGTTGGTGGGCTGACCAGATGTTTCTTTGAGGAAGTGTCATAGTTATATGCTTTCTATCACTTTATACCCCTAAATCTCATGGGGACAAAATATTATCCCCCGCCTCTTTTGTTTTTTTTTTTAGGATTGGGACAGGAACAGACAAGTACTCATCTCCTTTGTCTAAGAACTGAGCACCGTGAGCACAATATTTAGGAATCCTTGGTGTTGTTTGGCTACTATGGTTATTTTTAGGACACTGCAAAATAATTGTTAGAAAATTTAAACTCCTAAATTGTTCTGTTTTGTGTCAGTATGGAAAAGATTTACAGAAAAAAATGGATGACCTTCTTAAGAAGCCTTTGGAAAGAAATCAGGTTGATGTAAAATGATAATTTGAAATGCAATGTTAAGCAATATAGTGGAAAATAGACATCGATAGGGAAGGAGTTAGGCATAAATGACTCCTAACTTGCCTACTAAAGGAAGTCTAGATTCATGGAAAAGCAAGGCTGCAGAGTCAGCAGTGAGTGGTACATGCTGCTTCTACTTTGCTGCTAGCCAGAGAGGAAAGACCATGTAGGAAACTGAGCTAGGGAAAAGTCATGTAGAGGAAGGATAGTTCTTTGTGGAGAAAAAGGTAAGATATAGAAGTGAAGAAATTTTGGCATAACTAAAGGAAGTAGATAATTGCTTGAAGGAGCATACTTTAATGTAATTCCCAAACAGCAAAGCAAAGTGAAATCCGAAAGTGGTAAGCCAGAGGACTTTTGACCCCCAAGAAAGGATCCAATAGGAACTCAAGTTGTTTTCCACTTAGATTTGATAGGGAAAGTCAAGGTTTAAGTAATCAGTGATTAGAAACAGTTGAAAAAAACAATTAAAAAAACAGTTGAAATTTAGTAATGAAGGTTCTAGACAATATCAAAGTCTTTGTACTTAATTGCTTTTTATCGCATATAGACCTAAATTTGTTCCGAAAAACCTAATAATTTAGAGATAAATCAATATTTTTGTTATTTTAATAAGGAATTACATTTTCAGGTGAAAAAAATTCCAGTTGGCAATTCTTGCCAATTTTGCTAAATTCTTTTTTCCCCTTCTCAGTTATTTCGATGCTTATTTCAAGGACGCTGCCTTGGAATTAAACTGGAATAATTCACCTTTTGTCTCTCTTCTCTCCCAAAAGCCATTCCTCAGGTCTAATATATAACCCTTCCTCATAGCCAGCCTTCTGAATTCTTGTCTTCCTCCTAGGCTCAACTCTGTCACTTTTCTTTGTCTGAAGCTTTCCCTGATTCCCCTAGAGATGTTGATACCCTCCAGTTTTTTGGTTTCCCTTTGTACTATAGTCATTCATGTGAATGTTGTATTCCATAAATAGAATATAAACTCCTTGAAGACAAGAGGACATTCTATTTTTTTGTGTGTGTCTTCTGCCAAGAACAGGTAATTTAATACAAACCTGTTGTATCGTTGAATTTTTCAGACCAACTCTTGACTTACACAGTCAAAGCAAAGTATGATGAACATTACCTGAACACATAGTGGCTGTTAGAAATTCATCATCTTCCAAAGTTTCTTTGTTGTACCTTCCCCCAAAGGGTCTTATATGTGTCAGTAATTGGTGCAATCAGGGAGTCTTTTTCTGAGTGATCCAAGTGAATGTAATTCAAAAATCAGGTCAAATTAGAGACCTAATTTTTTCTGATCAATCAAATTCAGGAATCCAAATGACTTGAATGGAATGGAAAGCTGTGTTTAGGGGAACAGATTAGTAGTTAGGGAGGTTAGAAGGCACAGCTGCTATAATGTGTAAGGGAGTGGTGAAACAATCTACTTCAACACCTTCAACCAGTCCTCCCATCCTATCCCATAGTCCACTTGTTTTTAACCTGATGAGGAGTCAGTAAAGCCTCTGAATGTCCTGTCTTGGCTAGATTGGCCAATGCTGCTACTGAGCTGACTCTTGGTTACTCTGTCTACCAGTGGTCTTGAATAGGCACTCAAGTTGTAATGTCTGTCAAAATTCACAAGGTTGTTATCTGATACATTTTGTATCCAAAAGTCATTCAACTAAGAGTGGAAAAAGATTACTCAAAACCTGAGAGAGAGAGAGAGAGAGAGAGAGAGAGACAGATAGACACAGAGAGACAGAGACAGACAGAGACAGAAACTGACAGTGACAGAAAGACACACACAAAATTAAAACAAATTAAGTAAAGTCAAAATGTTGGATTTTTATCACTTTCTTCACATTGTATATTCCTGCTCTGTGTCTGCACAAACGTAAGCTACTTTAGGGCAGAAACTGTTATTTTTGCTTTTGTATCTCTAGCACCTACTGTAGTGTCTTGCACATAATAGTTACTTTTAATAAATATTTGTTAAATTGAATTAATTCCATCTTTTGTACTACTACTATGAGCTTGAACAGACTTCTGGAGAAAATGGAAGACAGAAGGGCCTAGCATGCTATGGTCCATAGGGTCACAGAGTTGAATATGATTGAATAAACAATGACAACATAGTCCCACTACTAGTATGATTGAGTGTAGTTTCTTGCTTCATGCAGTTCCGAGGGTTCTCTGAAAATCTGACTGGAGCACTCATGTTTCATTTTGTCTACTTCATCACTGGTAAGTCCCATCTCAACTGTGCCCAAGCACCAAGATTTCAACATGTGAAAATCACCACTAGAGATTTTTACCACCTTAAAAGTTAGAGAAATAATTTATTACATTGTGAAAAAAAAATCTAGACTCTGAGTTTTAGCCAAAGTCTGTTAGAAATAATTTAGTGATAAGCGTTCTTGCTTGGAGAAGGAGATTGAAACTGGAAACATTGCTCCAGTTAACTGGAATTCTCTCTCTTCCAAGCAATTCCCTCTTACATTTTACAGTAATACTAAAACAAAAGACAGAATTCCACAGCAAAGTAAAGGTATGTAGTTTAAATTTAGGGTTATTTGGTTGTTACGGAGAGCATTAATAATATTAATATTGACACACTAAAGGGAAATATATTCCTAAATGTAATTGCTCCCTTTTCAATCTGGTTAAAGGTGAGCAAAGAGATACTTTTACTTTTAGTTTGGTTATTGTTAACTCTACCGAATCTCTTGGTTGTAGGGAATTAAAATTTGTTTCTGGATTTATTGTCTTCTATTCAAGAAAGATTAATTAGGTCTTTGATTTAAACGAGACAAAGGACTTTTAGAACATTGTTATGCTATTATTTCTTCATATATCATAACACAGCTGAACCTTAGTGTAGTGAGTACTCACTCTGGTCTTATTCTCCCAGATCAAGGCCAGTTCAACATGTTGCTGAGGGTTTTAGGGATGCCTCTTGGAAGTTAGAGCTATCTTTCTCTAATGCTATTGGCTCAAACTCCTCTTCTGGTGTGACCCTCCTGTTAATCCCCAGTGACTAATATCTCAGGAAGCTACTGGAATTTAGAGAGAGAGAGAGAGAGAGAGAGAGAGAGAGAGAGAGAGAGACAGAGACAGAGAGAGACAGAGAGAAAGAGAGAGAAAATGTGTGAATGTGTGTGTGTGTGTTTGTGCATGTGTGCATGGGGGTGGGGGTGACATGATCGAGCCTGCAGTTTTAGAGAATCACTTAAGTGACTGAATGGAAGATGAATCAAAGTGGAAAGAGAGACTTGAGGCAAATAGACCCACCAGCAGGCTAAGGACTTGCACTAGAGTATTGGGGCAGCACCAGAGGAGAAAAGGGGGTATAGTCAAGAAATGCTGCAAAGGTGAAGTCAACTGGCCATGGCAAGAGATTAGATATGGGGGGCGAGAGATATTGAGGAATCCAGGATGATTCCTAGGTTGTAAGTTGAATGGATTGAGAAGATGGTGTTGCCCTCAACAGTAATGGGAAAGGTAAGATGGGGAGGGTTTAGAGGGAAAAATAATGAATTTCATTTTGGATATGTTAAATTTAAGATGCCTACTGGATATCTGGTTCAAGATGCTTGAAAGGCAGTGGGAGATGTGAGATTGAAGGTCAGCGGAGATCTGGGGCAGGATTTGTAAATTTGAGAATCATTAGCATAGAGATGGTAATTTAACCCATGGGGAGTTGAGAACACCAACTGAAGTCGTACAGATAGAGTAGAGAAGAGGGCCCAGGACAGAACCCTGAAGGGAACCTATCACTAGAAGGCATGACCTGGACAAGTTTCCACCAAAGGATATAGAGAATGAGTGAGATAGGTAGGAGGAGAACCAGAAAAGAGTGGTATCTTGAAAGCCTAGAGAGAAAAGAGTATCAAGGAGGAGAGAGTGATCAATAATGTTAAAGGCTACAGAGAAGTTAAGGAGAATGAGGATTGAGGAAAGACCACTGGATTTGGCAACTAAGAGATCATTAGTAACTTTGGAGAGAGTGATTTGGGTAGAATGATAAAGTCAGAAGCCAGATTGTAAGGGATTAAAAGAAATTGAAAGGAGAAAATATGGGGAAACCTATTGTAGATGACCATTTTTAATTTAGCTACAAAGAGTTGAAGAAATATAGGGTAATAAAGGGGGTGGAAGGAGCAATTGAAGATTTTTTTCAGAATAGTGGAGATGTGGGATGGAGTAGAAGGATGCACCTCTAGAAGCTCTCCCTCCACAGCCCATAAAATACCTGTAAAAAATGACTCTAAACAAATTCTAGAGCAGCAGAAGCCACAAAAGAACAGACTGAAAGAGATTTCCAGCCCAAGGCAGCCTGGAAGGCTGACAGGAAAGGTCTATCACACTGGGCACAAAGTGCAGTGCAGCCAGGCCTTGGTCATGCTGCGGCAGGGACAGGACTAGAGTGGGCTTCAAGGTGCAACCCCAGCAGCTGCAGTTACCAGATTCCTCAACCCACAAATGCCAAAGGCAGCTTCAAAGGTCAGTGAGAAAGTTCTTTCACCTGGGTGAGAAGAGGATTCAGTGGTCTAGTTTTAGACCCAGGTGGCAGCAGCTTCCATTGTTGGAGCTCTAGCCTAAAGACCCTGGGGGAATTGAGCTGCTGATCTGAATCTCAGCCCTGAGTGGTGGCCCTGAGGTGAGGAGGAGTGCCAGCTGATATGGTGGAGCTGGTAGAGGCTCTGGAGAGGGAATTCTATTGGCTGCTCCTGGGCAGAAAAGAGTGCTTATAGTTGCTCCCAGACCAGACTGCAGGTCAAGAGAGGAGTAGACTTTTCTCCCTTGCTTGTGCCACGTTGGAGGAACTGAGAACTTATAGGTCCCCAGAGTATACCCTCTTCTTGACAAAGAACTCCACAGTCAAGTAACTGGCTGGGAATATGCCCCAAAAAGGGAAAAAGAATAAGACAATAGAAAATTACTGTCTTGGTGAGCAGGTATTTTCTTCCATCCTTTTGGATGAGGAAGAACAATACATACCATCAGAGGAAGACCCAAAAGTCAAGGCTTCTGCATCCAAAACCTCCAAAATAAATATTCAATGGTCTCAGGCCATGGAAGAGCTCAAAAAGGATTTTGAAAGTCAAGTAAGAGAGGTGGAGGAAAAATTGGGAAGAGAAATGAGAGTGATGCAAGAAAATCATGAAAAGTGAGTCAACAGCTTGCTAAAGGAGACCCAAAAAAATGCTGAAGAAATTAACACCTTTAAAAATAGGCTAACCCAAATAGTAGAAGAGGCCCAAAAAGCCAATGAGGAGAAGAATGCTTTAAAAAGCAGAATTAGCCAAATGGAAAAGGAGGTTCAAAAGCTCATTGAAGAAAATAGTTCTTTAAAAATTAGAATGGAGCCGATGGAAGCTAATGACTTTATGAGAAATCAAGAAATTACAAAACAAAACCAAAGAATTAAAACATAGAAGACAATGTGAAATACCTCAGTGGAAAAACAACTGACTTGGGAATAGACCCAGGAGAGACAATTTAAAAATTATGGGACTACCTGAAAACCATGATAAAAAAAAAGAGCCTAGACATCATCTTTCATGAAATTATCAAAGAAAACTTTCCTGATATTCTGAAACCAGAGGGTAAAATAAATACTGAAATAATTCACTGATCAACTCCTAAAAGAGATCCAAAAAGAAAAATTCCTAGGAATATTGTAGCCAAATTCCAGAGTTCCCAGGTCAAGGAGAAAATATTACAAGCAACCAGAAAGAAGCAATTTGAGTATTGTGGAAATACAATCAGGATAACACAAGATGTAGCAGCTTCTACTTTAAGGGATCGAAGGAGTTGGAATATGATATTCCAGAAGTCAAAGGAACTAGGATTAAAACCAAGAATCACCTACCCAGCAAAACTGAATATAATACTTCAAGGGAAAAAATGGTCATTCAATGAAATAGAGGGCTTTCAAGCATTCTTGATGAAAAGACCAGAGCTGAATAGAAAATTTGACTTTCAAACACAAGAATCAAGAGAAGCATGAAAAGATAAACAGGACAGAGAAATCATAAGGTACTTACTAAAATTGATCTGTTTATATTTCTACATGGAAAGATAATATTTGTAACTCTGGAACTTTTCTTAGTATTTGGGTAGGTGGAAGGATTACACACACACACAGAGGGAACAGAGCGAGTTGAATAGGAAGGGAATGATAAAAAATAAAATTAAGGGGTAAGAGAGGAATATAATGGGAGAAGAAGGGGAGAAATGGAACGAGGCAAATTATCTCTCATAAAAAAGGCAAGGAAAAGCTTTTTCAGTGGAGAGGAAAAGGGGGAGGTGAGAGGGAAATAGTGAAGCTTACTCCTATCACATTTGGCTTAAGGAGGAAATAACATGCACACTCAATTTGGTATGAAAATCTATTTTACCCTACAGGAAAGTAGGAGAGAAAGGGATAAGTGGAGTGGGGGGGGGGGATGATAGAAGGGAGGTCAAATGAGAGGAGGGGAGTAGTTAGAAGTAAACACTTTTGGGGAGGCATAAGGCCAAGGGAGAAAACAGAATAAATAGGATAGGATGGAGGGAAATATTGTTAGTCTTTCACAACATGACTATATATGTCTTTAGCAAAACTACACATATATAGCCTATATTGAATTGCTTGCTTTCTCAGTGGGGATAGATGGGGAGGGAGGAAGGGAGAGAAGTTGGAACTCAGTTTTAGGAATGAATGTTGAGGATTGCTTTTGCATGTAACTGGGAAATAAGAAATACAAGTAATGGGGTATAGAAATCTATCTTGCCCTACAAGAAAAGAGAGAAGATGGAGATAAAGGAAGGGAGGGGTGTGATAGAAGGAATGGTAGATTGGGGGAAGGGGTAATCAGAATGCATGGTGTTTTGGAGTGGGGGGAGGGGAGATATGGGGAAAAATTTGAAACTCAAAATCTTGTGGAAATGAATGTTGAAAACTAAAAATAAATAAATAATTGAACAAAAAGAAAAAAAAGAATAGTGGAGACATGGGTATATTTGTAGGTAGTAGGAAATAGACAGCAGGCAGAGAGAAACTGAAAATGAATGAAAGAGTAGGGATGACAGAGGGGCCAATCTGTTGGGGGAAATGAGATGGAATAAGATGACTTGAACAAGTGGAGGGTTAAGGAATTCCTTGACAAGGAATAAGACCACTTCATCATGAGGAAGAAGGAATTCACAGTCAATAGTCTCAGGTTTTTTCCTATAAAATAAGGGGCAAAGTTCTCAGCTGAGAGTGGTGGGGAGGGAACCATGGGATTTTTGAGGAGGGTTGAAAAGTTTTAGAAGAGTCAATGTATAGAGTGAAATAGTGAGTTGATAAAGGGGGATAGTAGAATTTCCTGGCAGCAGTGAGGGTCAAGTTGAAGCATTGTGACAAATTTGTAGTGGACTCAATAAGAATGGTTACATGATTTTCCCCACCTTAGGTCTGCAGCACATATGTCAGAGAGAAGGTGACCAACAGTGGAGTAATCCAAGGCTGAGACTTGACTGGGCATAATCAGCAGTACAGTAAGGAGGCTGGAGATTCAAGAGAGGAGGACAGTGTTGAGTTGAGCTGGGTAACCAAGGTATCAAGATGAGGAGAAGAAGAGAGAGCAGGAGATCTGACTGGGAGAGAATTGATGGGTCAAGAGATTGAAGGTTATGGTGTGGAGTGGAGTTTTGAAGAGGAAAGAATTTGATTACAAAAAATGAGAGGTGAAAAGCCTTTCAGCATGCTAGAACACAGAGGTGGTATATTTGTGAATGATCACAAGATCAAGTGACCATCATTATGTGTGGCTCAGGTAGAATGAAGGAGTAACTTATGGGAAATGAGGAGGTTGAGAAACTGAGTAGTGAAGATAGTTGTGAGTCAATATGTATACTGAAGTCTCCTAATATGAGGTCAGGAGTTGGGGAGGAGAGAAAAGTTATAAGCCAGGTATTGAACCCATTGAGGAAGAAAGGAGAGTGATCTTAAGGTCTGTAGACAGGACCTACCAGGATTTTGATAGGTGGTAGATGTGAATAGTGTGAACCTCAAAGGTAGAGAGGTTACTGAATGACAGAAGAAGGGGAAGAACCTGGAAATGTCCCAACTCTCCCACCTTGACCAGTGAGCTGAGGAGAATGAATGAAGGTGCAACAAGTATTGGAAAGGGACCCAGGAAGGTTTTGTTATCAGGGGGAAGGTGGCTTTCAGTAAGGGCTAGTAAATTAAAGAAGTAAAGAAGAAAAGATTTAAGAAGAAGGGAAGTTCCATAAGGTATTCCACAGGGCACATTGGAAGAGCTGGGTAGAATTAGGTTGAAACTTTGGGGTGAGAGGGATAAGAATGAGACAGCAGGTGGAGCCAGTGGCAATGCTAGCATGTGAGGGGTATGACCAGGTATGAGAACGTTTGTCACTGAGTGGGAGAGTGCCACTCCTTTAATCTCAAAGAACAGGTACAGTAAAAAATGAGAGGCCTGGAGCCAAAGGAGAGTTGCTCTTCTTTGCACTGGAGGCTCTCTACATCCCAGATGGGAGATGAGTTTGGCAGTAGGAAATGGAAATTGTCTTTTGCTGGCACAGATGGAAGTGGTTGCTTTGGGCCAGACGGATCATGCCTGGCCTGGGCCCAAGCCTTTCCTCAGTGGACATGCTACTCAGTAGGATATAGATGGCACTATCTGTTGGTTTTGGACGGGGAAGGTCCAAGTTTGTTCCCTTATGTACTGTCTCTTCTCTTACCAGAAGACTACCAGTCAGGGACTAGTTAAATTCAGAATGGAAGAATGAGGTTAACCAATGCCATTTGAAGGCACCCTCAGTTCTAGGTACTCAACTGTAACTAATCAAAGAGATTCCTGTTCATCACAAGGTTAGCAGACTGGAACCATGTTCCAAATGTTTCCAAGGCATTTCTATTAGATATCCTCATGACTCTCCAGGAAACCGACTCCCCTGACTCTATGGACAGAATTACATCAGCGGGTCTTCTGCATCTATGCGGAAGGACTGTGCTCATTCGCCAGTCTCCAGTTAACACTTGCCATCGGCTCTCATATTAACACCGGTTCTGGATGAGAGGGGACCAGTATCTTGTTACACTTGCACCATAGTTTCCACTAAATACCATAGTTTATAAGTATATGCCTTGTTGGAATGAATCAAAAACTTTATAGAAGTCCTTATATTATTATGTTTATTGATTATATTTGTAGTATGATTTGAGGGAAACCATTAAGTTTCTCTTCCTCATTACTCGAGAACCCAAGCCAAAAATCTCTTCTGGATGTCATACTCTATGAAATACAAATATTAGACATTCACATCTTTGGATTGAGCATTACACCCTTCCTGAAGTCCTCTTCTAAAAGTGTAAATATTTCTACGTGTGACACATTGCAATAGTTTGAATGAATTTATCAGATTGATTTTCTCTCTGACAGAAAAGACACCAAATAGCAATAAGAGCATTGGAAGGTCCGTGGGGGCAGAATGTGGGGAAACATTGATGGTGGTGGGGAGTGTGCAGAAAAAGCACAGAAAGGGGTTAGTGCTATGGTGATGTTTACAAAGTTTGCATACTTCACAATTTCACCTGGGCATCCTCATCAATAAGACCTATCACTTCATCTTAGAAAGAAATTAAATTGGTCTCACAAATTTGCATTTTCTAAAGCCATCTTGGTTATCACACCCTACCTGTGCTCTTCTAGATGGGAGGAAGTTGCATCTTTGATGTGTTCCATTATCTTTTCT
Organism: Potorous gilbertii; assembly: GCA_028658325.1. NCBI lineage: Eukaryota > Metazoa > Chordata > Mammalia > Diprotodontia > Potoroidae > Potorous > Potorous gilbertii. The sequence goes on from CM053771.1 coordinate 375,243,234, forward strand.
GGAACTGAAGATAACTTGTCTTTTTGTTCATGAGAAGACCTCTGTGACCTAATGGTAACTTTCAGTTTTTTAATTTATGTTCAAGAATTTTGTTTCCTTCAGAAACTTGAAAGCGCTGCCAGAGATGAATACCACTGAGACTTCTGAGGAAGTACTTTTAACTTTTAAGAAATGGACTAAGAATAAACCAGTTAACAAATGATTAGTGGGAAATGATAAAGGCTGAGTGGGGAAGATTGTCTAGTAATTCTTAAGAAAAAATGCTGTGACTATTATAAATATTATTATATTTTATAATATAATGTAATACAATAATATAATATAATATTATAAAGAAAAGACCATCTTTGAATTTAATACTATAGGCAATTGCTCAGGTAATGGACCAAGTAGCACTAGCATAGTCTTAAAGAGAATTGTTCAGTGACTTTATTTGAGATCTAGGGGAAATGGTGCTGGATTTGGAATCTGCATCTCCACTGCTACTCCACTACTTTCTTTCCTCTGTGAGATTAGGCAATTGTCTTCAGTTTTTTAGGCTGTTCTTTCATTTTCTGGAAAATAAGGGAATTGGGTTAGATAGTCTTTTAAGTCACTTCAAGCTCCAGATTGATGAGTTGGATCTGGCGTTCAGCTCTAGAGTTGTGATTCTCTGATCTCTTTTGTGGAAAGTCTTTTTTGGAATTTATGGTTTCTATGCCTTTGTCTTCAGTCTTGACCCTACCTGAAAGAAGAACTACTGTAGTTAGGTATTTAATTAACAAGAATTTATTGAGTGCCTACTAAACATTTGAAGGATGGGGAATAAGGAATATAAAATAACTATAAGAAACACTCTGTTTCCTGAAAGTTAAGGGATCCAATTGGGAAAGGTCAAACACATACTCAGCAATAGCAGTTGAAACACTCAGAAGTTCACAGGAGATAAAATCCAAGAATGGGGCCAGTAGTAAAACCTTTTATCTCAAGTATCTATACATAAATGCTACAAGTACAAATAATGCATGGAGGCAAGCTTAAGTTCATAAGTATAATCGAGACTTGGGGGAATGAAATCTACCACTGGAATATGGCCCTGGAAAGGTATACCTTATTCAAAGAAATAGGCTAGTTAAGAGGGAGTGAGATAGGTAACAATGCATAGTGAGAAGACACACTCATATGAGTGAATCCAGGAATCAGAAGAGGAAGTATTTGGTAAAGATCAAGGGAAGGAAGAAACAGAAGTAATTTTGTCTTTAGAATATATAGTGATTTCTCAAACTTTTTGGTCTCAAAAGGAATTTGGTTACACTTTAAAAATTATTGAAATATTCCCCAAAGAACTTTTGTTTGCATGGGTTATATCTAGCAATAGTTATTGTACTAGAAATGAAAATATCTTAGTATTATTATGAAAATAGTTTTTGATCTTACAAATCCTCTGTCCCTGGGCACTAGTCACTACACTTTCAGTTTTTTAATATGTAAAATAGTACCGACCTAGCTCCTAATATATTCCTTCCCTCCCTCCCTCCCTCCCTTCCTTCCTTCCTTCCTTCCCTCCCTCCCTCCCTCCCTCCCTCCCTCCCTCCTTCCTTCCTTTGTTCCTTCCTTCCTTCCTCCCTCCCTTCCTTCCTTCCTTCCTTCCTTCCTTCCTTCCTTCCCACCTCCCTTTCTTCTTCCCTTCCTTCATTCCTTTTCTTAAGAGCACAGATAGAAAGGAAATAGACAAAGGATCTAGGAAAGAGATCTCAAGTTTTGGAACAAGAGATTCCAGCACACAGCTAGGAATTGGCTATTGGGGTGGAAATGTAAGAACCTTGAGGGAACAGTGACTTCTAAGAGCTTTTTCCAGAAAAGGATAGAAAATCCAGGCATAGTCTTATATATGCCCTAGACTGTAGGAAAGCAGATTTTGAAGGATTCAGAGAAAGGATTAACAGGATCCTATGGAATAAAAATCTGCAGGACAAGTCAGGCCAGGAGGGATGGGAAACCCTTAAGAATGAAATTCTGAAGACCAGAAGAGAAACAATTCTAGTGAGGAGGAAAGACCAATATATATTTACAGGGAATCCACTAATCAACATATATTTTAGAAAAAGATATGTATAGAAGAGGGGGATAAAAGTAGGTAACAGAGAAGGAATATAACTGTATCACAATTGTGTAAAAATAGTTTAAAGAGGGCTAAAGCTCAGAATGAACAAGGGAAACTAAGATCAATAAAAAAGATTTTTAATTTAAAAATTTTTTTTTTAGTAAGCTATACTGGGGAAAAAGGAGGATCAAAGTGACTATGGCACCAGGGTTTGGGATGAATGAGAGGATGATGAATGACAAAACAGAGAAGCCACAGTGTCAGTCAAGAGCAAGCTCTAAACCCCTGAACAATTTTTAGAATGTTGTGAGTTCATCAGACAAAAGAGCAGGATAAAGCTGTAGCTCCCTTCTCAATTCACAGTAAGTTTCACATTATATAGAGTTCAAACAAGGGCACACATTGAGGGACCTCTACATAGGAAGTTTCCAAAAAGGATGATTTCCAGATGTTGTCTGAGATATACATCAGCAGGTAAGTATAAACATTAAATAAAGTTTGTTCAAAATTAAAACACCTAAAGCAAGATTTGGGTGGGATTTCAACATTCTATGCATTAGTCTCTGGTCAGTCAGACCAAAACTTCATGTTCTGAGTTAAACAACATCTAGCCATATACAGCTAGGTTCAAATAATATTAATAAATAATAAATTTTAAAATATTTTCCCCACAGTAACTGCTCTTAATTTTTCTTTTGACTTGTCTTTCAACGACAATGACCTTTATACTGGAAATGATGGAATAAAAGTAGATAAAGGGGAATTGATATTCCAAATCAAATAAGGAGATAATGAGAGAGCACCTATCTGCCCTTAATGAATTAAAACTACTAGACCCAGCTGAATAACGTCCCTACATACTAAGTATATCATTTCTAAGTCACAGTCAGCATTATTTGAAAAAACAGTGGAAAACAGGAGAGATTATAGAAGACTTGGTTATTACTGTTCAGGTGTGTCTGGTTCTTCATTTGGGGTTTTCTTGGCAAAGATACTGGAGGGTTTTGCCACTTCCTTTTCCAGATGAGGAAACTAAGGCCAACAAAGTTAAATGACTTACCCAGCATCACACAGCTGGTAAGTATCTGAGGTCAGATATGAACTCAGATCTTCTTGACCCCCAGCCTGGTGCTCTATCCACTGCACCACCTATCTGCTTATTTAGGACTAGAGAATAGCAAATATTGTCCTGATTTTCAAAAAAAGGAAAGGGCACAGAATCCACAAACCATAGGATACAGAACTTCACTTTGATTTCTGGAAAAATAACGTATCTTTAAAGAGATTGTTAGTGAACATCTAATGAGGAAAGTGAAAAAGTGACAAAGTAACAAAGGAGCAACATGACTTCATTAAAGACAAATCATTCCAAACTAACCTTATTTTTTAAGACAAGGCTAAGAAGCTAATAGATTAGAGAAATGCATATTTTATGTAAATTTTTGCAAAGTATTTGGTAAGATATCTCATATTTCATGTGGAAAAGGTGGGGAGAGATAGACAAAAGCAGTGATGTCAAACTCACAAAGAAGTGGGGACCACTAAACCATACATAAGGATCTCTGTGGGCTACATATTGACTTGTAAAGCCATATATTAGCACTATCTATGCTTTATTTTTAATTTATTTTGTTAAATTTTTCTAAGCTACATTTTTTCTTAGAGCGTTTATCCATGCATAACTCATTCAATTTCTTTTTCTAAGTAGGGTTATTTAAGGATGTCTTTCTTTTGTTAATATTGGCAATTGATATTTTAAAAAAATATTCATCTATTTCATTTAGACTGTAAGTTTTATTGGCATATAGTCAGACAAAATAACTCCTAATAATTGCTTTTGTTTCCTCTTCATTGGTTGTTAATTGACAGTTTTTCATTTTTTTCAATTTTATTAATCTATCTTTTGTTTTTAGGATTTACTTTTGATGTTTAATTGGAGGTTGTTAGTTGTTATTCTAGCTTTTTTTTGGTTGTTGTTGCATGTTCAGTTTGCTGATCTGCTGTTTCTCTCTTTTATTAATCTAAACATTTATAGACATAAAAACTAAGTATTGCTTTGTCTTCATCCCACAAATTTTGGTATGCTGCCTCCTTGTCATAATTTTTAATGAAATTATTGATTGTTTTTATGATTTGTTCTTTGACTCACTTATTTTTTCAATTAATTTTAATCTATGCTTTTAAGTCCCTTTATTGAATGTAATTTTTATTATGGTCAGAAAAAGATACATTTACTATTTCTGCCTTTTTGCCTTTGTTTACAAGCTTTTTATGCCCAAATACATAGTCTATTTTTGTGAAAGTGCCATACCCAGGTCAGATATAGTTAGACTCCTTTCTATTCCCATTCAGTATCCTCCAGAGGGCTATCATATCTGACTTTTCCAAAATTCTATTCATCTTCTTAACTTCTTTCTTATTCATTTTTATGGCTAGATTTCTCTTGATATGAGAGGGGATAAATTGAGTCCCCTACTATTATAGTTTAACTACCTATTTTCTCCCTTAACTCATTAAACTTTTCCTTCAAGAATTTAGGTGCCCTGTTATTTATTGCATATATATTCAGTATTGCTATTAATTCATTGTTTATGGTACCTTATAACAAGATGTAGTTTCCCTGATTATCTCCTTTATTTGTATTCGCTTTTCTTTGTCTGTGATCATCATTGCTATCCCTACCTTTTTTTTTAAACTTCAGCTGAAGCATAATAGATTCCACACCCATTCCTTATCATAACTCTGTGTATAGCTTTCTGTTTCAAGTGTATTTCTTGCAAATAACATATTGTTGGATTCTGGTTTCTAATCCATTCTACTATCTTCTATTTTGTGGGTGAGGTCATCCCATTCACACTCACAATTATGACTGTTAAATGTGTATTTATCTCCATTCTTTTTTCTTATATGTATATATTCTCCTATATATCTCTTTTTTACCTTCTCTCCTCCTCAAGAGTCTGTTTTGCTTCTGTCCAATGCTTTCCTTAATCTGATGTCTTAACTCCTCCCCTTTCTTTTAACCTTTTACCCTCCTAGTTCTCTTTTGGGTAAGATAAATTTCTATACGCAAATGTATGTAGATATATTCTTCCCTCTTTAAACCAGTTCAAATGAGACTGAAATTCAAACGTTGCCTGTTCTCTCACCCCACCTTTTCCTCCTTTATTGTATAAACTCATTTCATGTCCCATTTATATGGAATAATTTCTCCCATTCTTCCTCTCCCAATGTTCCTTTTTCTAAACCTTCCATTTTTTTTTTAGATCATTCCATTGTGGAATCACATCCATGCCTCTGTCAAATAGACTCCAACAGTCCTAGTAATGATAAAATTCTGAGGGGTTACATATGTCATCTTCTCATATAGGGATGAATAAAGTGTAAATTTGTTTAGGCCCTTATGATTTCTCATTCTTGCTTACTTTTCCATGCTTTTTATGCTTCTCTTGAGTCTTGTGTTGAATGGCAGATTTTTCTATTCAGCCCTAGGCTCTTTTTATGAGGAATTCTTAAAAGTCCTCTATTTCATTAAATATCTATTTCTCACCCCTCGCTACCATGGGATTATATTCAGTTTTTCTGGGTAGGTTATTCTTGGTTGTAATCCTAGCTCCTTTTCCTTCTGGAACATCATATCCCAATCTCTCTACTCCTTTATATTGGTAGCTGCTAAATTGTGTGTGATCTTGGCTGTGACTCCATGATATTTGAATTATTTCTTTCTGTCTGCTTATGATATTTTCTCCTAGACCTGGGAGTTCTGGCTTTTGGCTATAATGTTCCTATAGATTTTCTTTTTGAGATGTCTTTCAGGAAATGACAAGGGGATACTTTCAATTTCTACTTTGTACTCTGGTTCTAAGGAATCTGGGCAGTATTCCTTTATAATTTTTTGAAATATGCTGTCTAGAGGGGCGGAGCCAAGATGGCGGAGTAGAAAGACTCACCTATGCTAGGTCCGAACCCACAGCCCATAGATTTCCTGTAAAAAGAACTCCTGACAAATTCTGGAGCAGTGGAAGCCACGCAGCAACACAGTGAAGGAGATTTCTGCTGCAGAGAGCCCTGAAAAACCGACTGCAGGGGTGCCCCGGAAGGGAGCAGAGTCCAGTCCTGCCGAGCGCTCCCCTCCCCCGCACCAGCCACGCAGCACTGAGAGGAGCGAGCAGAGCCCAGCAGGCGGCAGGGACTTGAATCTCCGGGCGGCCGCGAAGGTCCCTCCACCCACAGATGCACAGGTCAGTGAGAGAGATGGGCTGAGAGGGGAGCAGGGTATCTCCGGGACTCGGACCCCCTGGGAAGCGGCCCAGCTCCACTACAAAGGATCTCTGTATAAACCCCCTGAGGGAACTGAGCCTGAGAGGCGGCCCTGCCCCCACCTGAGAACCAGCAGATAAGCTCCCATTGAAGAGCAGTCAGGCCTGCCGCCAAAAGCCCTGAGGCTGGGGAGCAGCATTTGAATCCCAGACCCCAAGCACTGGATCTAGGCCAGGGGGTGGAGAGGACTCTCAGAAATCAAGTAACTGGCTGGGAAAATGCCCAGAAAAGGGAAAAAAAC